>JAJEKV010000205.1:107500-1307500 GCA_021234155.1 Isoetes taiwanensis | reverse complement strand
GTTGACGGCGTGACCGGAGCTTCTCAGGAGAGAGCGTGGGGTCTTCAGACGGGGATGCACCAGAGAGGAGATATTGCTGATAGTCATGAAACCAATGAGGCGTGGCCGTGACCAAGAATAGTTGTGCATCTGGAAAGACATCGGAAACACCCGTGGATGGGTCGTCCGTGTGTATGCATGAAAGATAATCTGACACAACATGAGACTTACCAGCCTTGTGAATGATCTCAAAGGGAGCAAATTCTTGAAAAAGCAGGACCCAACAGGCAATGCGACCCGTGGGCGTGGTTTTGTTGATCAAATAAAGGAGAGTTGATGATCAACAAAAAATTTGATTTTGCTTTCCAACAAATAATGACGGAATCTTTGGACACAGAAGACAAGGCCAAGGGCTTCCCTTTCCGTGGCAGAATAATTCTGCTCAGCTGGATTAAGTTTCCTGCTAGCATAGCGAATAGGTTTGTCTGTGTGAACGTCATATGCTTGAGAAAGAACAACAGCAATAGCAAAAGCCGAGACATCGACATGGACATGGACATGGACATGAAAAGGTTTGTCCCACTGAGGTGGAACAAGAACCGGAGCTTGAGTTAGCAAGATCTTCAATTTCTGAAATGCTGCATCCGCCTGGGGAGTCCAAGCCCACGAGGATTCATCACCCGTGAGTTTATGAATGGGATTAGCAATAGCAGCGAGTCCAGGAATGAAGGTTGCATAGTAATTGACTTTGCCCAAGAAGGAGCGTGTCTCTTTGATGTTCGAAGGTGCATGAGCCTTCAGCACACAATTGATTTTGGCAGGATCTGTCGTGATACCTTCTTTACTGACAACATGCTCAAGAAGGACACCTTAGGTGAGACAGAAAGTACATTTTTATGGATTTAGACTGATACCAGACTCATCACATTTTTGAAAAACAAGCTCTAATTTGTCAAGATGTTCTTCCATGGAGCTATATGCAGAAAAATTGTCCTGAAAATTTTGTCGAAAGGCATTGTCTTTCATATAATGTTGAAATACAGAAAGCATGATATGTTGAAAAGTGGATGGGGATTTGATAATCCAAAAGGTACCACTGTAGGCAAAAGTGCCCATGGCGTGGTGAAAGTGGTTTACAATTGATCCTCAGCACTGATAGAGATTTGATTGTACCTCAAAAAACCATCCATGAAGGAGTACATTTCATGGCCGGCTACCTCTTCAAGAACATGGTTTGTGAAGGGTAGTGGGAAATGATCCCATTCTGTGGCCTGATTTAATTTCCCGTAGTCCACGCAAACACGTATATTGCCATTGTGCTTGAGAGCAATTACAATTGGGCTCACCCACTCTGAGTGTTTGACCTCATAAATCAAGCCAACTGCAAGAAGTTTGTCTATTTCGGCTTTGACACGGTCACAATAGTTGGGGTTGAGCCTGTACTGTCGTTGCTAGATTGGACGTGCATCAGGTTTCGTGGGAATGGTCAGTTCCCCCAACTCTTTCTTGATACCCCTTAAGTCTTTGTAGCTCCACGCAAAGATGTGCTTAAACTTCTTGAAGAGGGTGATAGCACGAGCTTTATAGTTGTGTGGAAGATTTGCAGCCAACTTGACAGGTTGATTATCTCAGATCCACGACTTCAACTTCTGGAGTTTGAATGTGCGGGACTACTTCTGTGTCCTTGACAACATGAGCAGGAGGTTGCTTCCTCTTCTCTCAGCGGTACCTTATTCTCTTTGAATTGTTTCCAGGCAGGGGAGGGGCTTCTTCCTGCCTGGTTTAGCCAATTTGGCGTATCTTTCATGCTATACTTTACCGGCCTTTGGCCTCGTCCTGTGACCTTCGTCCTCGATCCTAGTTTGTAAGGAAGTTCTCTGGTAGTCGGGCGCTTTGTTGGTTTCTTTCGAGTCCCATTCTAGAATCGCATCGATCCGAGACATCGGATCGCCATTCTAGAATGGGACGAGTATCTATCATGCATGCATGCATGCGGCGGCGCATGCCCGTTTTGGTTGGGAGTTCGCTATTTCAGTAGCGTTTACGCATCCACGCCTCATCGGTGCTTCTTCTTCTCTCAGCAGTACCTTATTCTCTTTGAACCCACCCTCCCCCCCTTCTTTGTTTATTATATTTTGTACAAGTTCTCTTTATCATGTTTTTCCACCCACCGGGTGATGCTTTTTTTTTCACCCCACCGGGTGATGCTATTCTCCGGTATGTTTTCTCGCTTGTTGTGTTGGTGATGTGCGTGTGCAACGTTGGCGAAGCGGCATCCGCTTCGACTTCTCCATGCGGGGGTTTTGGGGCGATTCTATGCCTTACGCTTGTCTAAGCCCCTTGCCGAAGGCTTATCACTAGGGTTTTTCCTCAAAAACCGAAAGGGCGGGTTTTTAATCCCTGATAAGCTTTCGGCAGTACATCAACCACTCATCTATTAGCATTGTATTTGTTTTGGGGTCCAAATGATATAATTGGATTTTCCCTTTATTTTCGTGGGTAGTTCGCATGTGTGCGGCTACCCACTGTCCACCATTGTAGAAAATCTGCTGAGATGAATGAGAAGCCTATCTATGGGCGCTTTGTTGGTTTCTTGCGAGTCCCATTCTAGAATGGAACATCACGGATGGTGCAGCACCCTGTGTCGTGAAAAGGCGAGGCTGTTGAGTGTCATCAAGTAATGGTTGCTTCATGATAGCAGCAACATCAACAACGTCATGAGTGTCATCTGCAGGGAAAATATCTACTCGCTGGATCCGATTTCAAGGTGCCAGATATGGATCCAGTAAGGCAGCCACAACCTGGTCCTGATCAAGGGTCATATCTCCCCAAGGATCTGCATACTCTGGGTAAGAAGACAGAGGAAGATCGGCTGGAGGAGCCTGAACATGATAAATATATTGAGCTTCTTCTGAATCACTGTCTGTGAGAGAGGGCTCAGCATGCTCAACAGATTTGAGCTTGCCAGTTTCTAGATCCATGGTAGCATTCAATGTGCCGTCTATGATGACAAGTTGATGAGTCGCCCAATAATGAATGCTTTTAGCTTAGCGAAGGAAGGGTCTTCCCACCAGCATTTCATAATCATCGGGATCTTCACCAGCTTTCCAAACACCAAATTCCAAGGGAAATTTGAGATCCCCAATACTGATGTGGAGAAGAGGGGTGACGTCTTGAGGTCGCGTGATGTGGCCATTGGCAAGCTTGATGTCATAGGGGGCACGATAAATTTGCTTGATGCCCAACTGTCTCTGAAGCTTGTCCGTGATGAGCTTGACGGCACTACCGCCATCAATTTGCATATGATTGATCTGGTGATTTCCCACCGTGGCATGTATCGTTGGGGTAGAGGTGGCTACAGCACCTACCAAGACCGTGGGTAGGGGCAACTATTCCTTGAGAGCGGGACTCAGTTTGAGGATAGTAGCAAGTCTCAGAGGAATCTTATTTTTGCCAGCTCCTCTTGGAGTTCTAAGGGAACACGTGAGAAAGGATTTGTAGGTTCCAATGGTGCGGGAGTCTGAGGCATAGACGCAGAGACTTCCTTGAGGAGTTACACTTCAGCAGCAATGTTGGGGTACTGCTGAGTGCGTGGGTTTTTTGACGTGGAGGGCACTTCCTGGCGCTGCTGGGCGCGTGTGGTGGCGTGAATGTTGGCAAGCATGCGACCTTCAGCAGCTTGCATAAGTTTGAGAATGCTTTGGCGCACCTTGGGCATGACATGAGGCATGAGCTTATCAAGATCAGGGTCGAAATGGATCGTTTTGTGCTCCTCATGCGGAATGGTATCCACAGCAAATGCAGGTTGCGTGTCATGTGGGATGATCGTCAACGAGCGTGATGCCTTGGTCTGGCATGAGACCAGACCAACCCAATTGGACGGCTGTAACTGGAGGATTAAGAGCCTGATAGATTTCTTTCTGAGCTTGTTGATCCAGAGTTGTGGAGGGTGCTGCTTGTTGAGGTCTCTGCTGCTGTGGTAGTCGAGGGATTTCTTCAAAACCGAACGTGGGTCCTGTTTGCCATTGGCGACCCAGAGTTGATACGCAGTAAGACGAACTGAAGTCGTTTGATTTGTTCCTGAAAGCTGAACTTGGACTTGAGGAAGCTGAGGACTTGCCGTGGTGGTCCATTCTTGACAGTGATAGCAACTGTGCTTTCGAATGATCAAAAGGAGGTCGGGAACCTTGACCCCTAGATTGTTGGGGTTGCTGAGCCTATTGATTCTGTTGAGGCCAATAGGATTGCTGTTGTGGATATTGTTGTGGCGTGGTCTGCACCTGGAAGACCATTTTTTGCCTGAAGGGTGTAGGATGAGCACGGGTACACTCTTCAGTAGAGTGATTGCACATATTGCAACGCTTACAGTGAAGAGGGCCATTGGTAGAGTTACACTCATTGGCAAGATGACCTTGGTACTTATAGATGTGACACCAAATTTGACTTCTTTGAGGAGGAGCAGACTGGGGAGGTTGTACCGCATTCTGAGGAACCATGACGGGAGGCATGAAGGGAAGCTCCATGAGGGAAACACCCCGAGACAACACATTGACGGAGTGATTCACCAATTCAATAACTTGCTCCAAGGTCTTGGGACACAGGTACTCTGTCATAAGATGAATTGCAGGAGGGAGACCCTATAGAAACCATACTAGAATCTAGCTCTGCATGGGATACTCTTTAAGCTTGATGACAAGAATTTGGAGACAATCCGCAAAGTCACGGGTAGACTCCGTGGGTTGTTGCTGTAGATCATTGAGCTGCTTTAGAAGCTGCTGATCATTATCCGCGGTGCCATAATGAGAGAGAAAGGCAGTCTTCATCTTTTGCCAGTTTTGTTTCCAGTGACTTTTGTTGGCCATGAGCCACTGATGAGGGGCTCCTCGCAGCATGGTGGAGAAAATGTGGAACTTGAGTTGAGGCTGAGAATGGCCATTCAGAATAGCCAAGGCCTCAAATTCCTCCATGTGAGCTTGGGCACTTTGATCGAAGGGCTGCCCTTTGGTATTCCCAAAAATCAGATATGTGAGCTTCAGATTTTGAACAGGTGATGGAGCCTGAACTTGCGTGTAAAGGGGTGGAGCATAAGTAGGAATATATCCTTGAGGCACAGCCTTGGGCTGGGAACAAGGTGGTGGCATGGGAACCGAGAAACCAGGTGGTCCAGAAAGAGGAGCGCCCATGGGCAAAGGGCCGTGGGAGCCGTCCTTATTTAATTTGAGATCAATAATGTTGTAAACTGGAACGGAGTGCTGAAAGGAGGGGGGAGATTGAAATTCATGAACATGAGGAGGGCCAAAAGAGATATGAGGATATCCCATCCCAGTCGGAGGAGAAGGGGGTTGAGAAGGCAAAGGAGTGTGACCAGAAGGGATATGAATGGCAGTGCTGTCTGGAGTCTAAAAATAATGAGGAATAGGATAGACCGGTGTATGATGTGGCGAATGTGGTTGAGAGTAGTGCTTGCAAATAGGGGGAGACCCTGGTCGAGAACTGACACGAAGGGTGGGCGGTGCCGACTGAGTACGTGAGCGGACACGGCTTCCTTCGATGTCATAGGCAGGATCATATATTTCGCGAGCAGCATCTCGGCGCTGGTGGCATTCCAAGCGAGCTGCAGTTTGGCTAAGGATCTCCTCAGCAACTCCTCAGGAGTAAAAGCACGAGCAGACATATTGAGGGGAGAGAAAAAGAACTAAGACCCGGCAGCGAGGCAGTGTTTAGAGTCTAGGTTCGGGATCTCCTGCAAGACAGCACTCTATGGGGACCCTAGGAGAAGCCTAACTGAGTGTCACGCGGGATTTTGCAGAGGAGAGAAGAAAGAAAAGAAAAGAAAAGAAAAGAGAGAACAAGACAAAAACAGTAAGCGGAAATAAGACTTTCTTGATATCAACTTGAGTACATGAGCAATCGAGACAAGGCCAAAATCTCATCTAAAAACTTGAGATCTATCTCTACTTATATATATAGTACAATGACCTTGGGCCCAAAATAGGTATGTGGTAGGTCTCAGTTACCAACTCCCGGACCAACGCCTGATTTTTGGGGAATCTGGCAGCGCCTTCACTGTCCTGGAATCCCGCTTACGTTGGACTATACTCCACGGAGGCCATCATTTGTCCGTTCTGGGTCTCTTCTTTGACTGGGGCGTGGTCTTCTGCATGGGTTTCAGCGGGGGCGTGGGTCTACTAACCGATGCTTGACCTGGTGCCTTATTCCTGCCATACTCCGTGGTCTTCAGGAATAGTCCTGTACCTGGACGTATAGGACTAACACCCTGGGTAGCTTAACCCCAATTTTTTAAATAAGACGCACGTGGGGATGCATTAAGAGCCAAAATTAGTATTCTTCTATATTTCATATTCATGTTACATGCTATAAACTCTGTCTAATTCTGTTTGATGCACCAGGTTAAGAAGCTGTTGAAGGGGCTCAAGGTTAGAAATTACATATACACACAGTCAACATGAATACAATGGATATCATATATTACATCTGAGCATGTGCATGTTTTACTGTGAGAAACATGGTTTTGGCTGAGTTACTATGTTGAAACTTTCCTAATAATGTATTACTTTGCAGGAATGTGCCGCCCAGCATTGTTCAGGTCCATGCAGAGCACCTAAACTCTAGAATTGTCCAAGAAATGCAGATATAAATAAAATGACTGGCATCTTCACCAGTATGTAAATCATTATGCATTTTTTAAACTTGTTACTTATTACATGTAACTTAAGAATTCAGGTATACATCATTGCAAGCAGATAGAATAGAGCGCACATCTATTGTGTGCTATGCAAATAAATATCTTTGAAACAATTACAAGTCAATGAAGTGTTTATCTTCCATAGGTATAGAGTGTCACCCTTTGATTATTCTATTGGTGATGGTGAAAGAAGATTGCAACTAGCAACCATGAGTGGAGTTATGAAATGGCCTCAAGATCTCAACCCCTCATACTTGGATTATTTGAAAAAGTTTGTAAGTTGGTTGGTAGAGCCAAGAGTTGCAGTTTGATATGACATTGATGAAGTAATCATCCATGTGGATAAGCTGATGGTTGAGTTACTTCCAGACAACCAGACAACCATGTGATATAGATAGTTTCTTTGTATAACGGGAAATTATGAGTCATGCACACATGGGGTTTGCCTATAATTGGATAGCCATTGATGAGCCTATGCATGATTAAACCCACATAACATATAGGAGTCAGCAATATAGAAACTGTGATTATCATTCAATTTGTACATGATACATGCAAGGCCTTGGCATAGAGTTGGCATGCCTTAAAAACTGTTTTGAGCTAAAGAGTTCACTATTTGAGATTTGGTATTTAGTGGTGTAGCTATTTGAGTCGATTAAACCCAAGTAGCATATAGGAGTCAACAATATTTCAACATTGACTCAATTATATAGAAACTGTGATTATCATTCAATTTGTACATGATACAGGCGAGGCCGTGGCATAGAGTTGGCATGCCTTAAAACTGTTTTGAGCTAAAGAGCTCACCATTTGAGATTTGGTATTTAGTGGTGTGGCTATTTGAGTCGGCCCATATGGTGTGAGGAGCATGTAGTTCAACTAAGGACCATTACAATTGTATAGGAATTAATTCCTTTTTGTTTGAAGTTAGATGGCATATTCATAAATGAGCGTACTATATATATGTGCTATATATATATTCACTATACGAACTTGCTACATATTCATCCCTAGATACTGCCATAAAAGCTACATATTCATCCCTAGATACTGCCATATGTATTTTAACCTGCACCTACATTTGACATGCCCCGTGCTCATTTTATTTAAATCTAACAAGAATTGTAATTCTTATTTGTTCAATTATTTATATTAGCAACAAACCAATTGTCATTCTCTGTCTTAACTGAATTTCTTATACATTTTTATAACTCAATGGCAATTGTTATATAGACTTGATGCCCTGTTGGGAGGCGTCCATCCGCTATGGGTGACAAAGAGTGGAAAGCGCTTTAATTCCATGCGTAACAACAAACCACCCAGCTCTATGATTGGGGCCATCAATCACATCCGCTTCGCGGGTCGAAGTCCCGGTCCTTCAGAGGGGATCGAGGTTTGGGGCCCTACCGCCTCTTTGGCTTACACTGAATGACTTGGAGCAGTCTGTAAGGCATTTTTGGCACGGGCACTTGGGTGAAACCTTCAAATTCCTATCGATTCTCGGCCGCAGAAATCGGATTCTTGCCGCCGGGCCGGCAGCCCCTTGATAGACACATCGCCTATTTTCGAAAGTGGTTAATATGGGTGATGCTCGGCCCCGCACTGGCTTACGCTGCCGTGGGCAATGGGCCCGCCAGCCGCTCGTGGCTGTTGGAGGGGTAAGAGAGATCGCTGGTTCGCCGGATGGAACGCGCAGAGCACGATGCGTCGGCAGTGGACACATAGGCCGACAGATACCGCGGGAGTACTGGACGCTTGCTTCCTTGCCAAGCTCTAAGACCCCAGCTTCTAGAGCAGGTCAAAATGGCCCATTACAAGGAGCACATCAACCCCGCATTGGTCCGGGGCCCACAACTCTACCTCGTTCCCCAAATGCCCCTAAAAAAGCCAGCACTCATTGCCTCCATTCGCACAGGTGCCCACCATCTCCGCGAGATCGGTGATCTTATTGACAGGGATTGGGGAGCCCCGCCAGACAAATTCGCCAAGGTCTTGCCAAACGGGTGCCATTGAGGATGAGTCTCACACTTTCCGTGAGTTGCCCAAAGATTCGGTGAGATCCGGCCGATACGCCCCTTAGTACGGCCGGACTTGCCCCTACATTTGCCGATGAACACACCGCCAAGACGCGTTCGGGTCGCATATCTGAGGTAATCGGATCTCGCGAGCCCACCTTTGCCCCTCGCCGGCCGCCACCGACGCACACTACTACACGCAGACATGAGTGTATATATTTGTGTGTCTTTGCATTTCGTATATTGGAACAGTTTGTCAGTAGGCTGATTGCTGCCACGGTTTTTCCCTCGAAAACCCTTCGGGGCGGGGGTTTTTTAATCCGGGTAGTAATCCGCTTGCTGCGCTTTTGTATTGCGACCCATAGACCGATTGGTCTCCGTGGACGATAAAAATACCTTCCTTCCTTCCTCATTGCCACATTGCCATGGACCAACTATTTACATTTCATACATCGTAACACAATCTACATACTAATACCAAGATAATACACTCTTCTAAACCCAATAATATTCTCACTTCAAGGCGCTGCTAGTATACGTTGTTTGGTGCACAATTATATGCTACTTCTATGGCTATTGAAATATACATAAATTTGCATCGAGACAAAATGGTGCTTTAGAAAAAATCATTTAGAACAAGGGAATGTCTGGCACCATACAACATACTTAACTTGGTTTGTGATTTCGTCATTATGGGGATGCACGGACTACCCATTACATTATGCACTTTGTACTATCTACACACTCATACTTAACTTGGTTTGTGATTTCGTCATTATGGGGATGCACGGACTACCCATTACATTATGCACTTTGTACTATCTACACACTCATATATCCAAGACAATGGTGCCGAGTACTCTACAAAATCTAACCCTAAAGTTAACATGTCTACGACAAATGCCCAGCATCGTCGGGCTCACGTTTGTAGTATTTTTTATCAACAAAATATGGCCTCATTCAACAAACATGATACAACATATTGGTATCCATTATATATCTCATATTGAAGTACATCACACGTATAGATATGTCATGTCATGCATCACCAAACACACAAACAACAAAGTGGTGAAAACAAATAAAAAAAAACCACATTAGTAATTTGACATGACGCATCAATTCCAATTCCACAAGGGGCCAGTCTCTTCTAGAAGATCTAACATCACTGCCTTATGCACATTTTTGGGTAGCGGTGCCTTCTTTTGATGTGGTTGCACAACAAGGGGCTTTGCATTACATGTAGAAGCTTGACGCTTTGCATTACATATAGAAGCTTGCCTTACATATAGAAGCTTGCCTTATCGCTAAGTGTAACCTTGTTTTGTTTTTTATTAAATGACCATTGTAAAAAATAAAATACATGGCATTAAAAACCATTGAAACACAACCGATACACAAATGTGTATCTGCAATGCATCCTGCCCACAGCAAACCAGAGTCGGGATGCCTACAACAGCACCGAAACCTGCTGCCTAACCAAAGTCGGCATCCCAGACCAGAGCTTGTTGCAAGCTTGGTGCAGACAGCAAAATCTAAGAAAAACTTTGAGAAGGGGTTTTGTGCTCAGCCATTTGAACCTTTCCTGCGGCCCAGCTGTTTGCCGGGTTTGTGGAACTGGAGCTCAAAGGGCTTTGCGGAACCTACAAAGACAAAATTTGAACCAGGTATCTAAAGGGTTTTGCGGAACCCAGCTCGATTTTTAAATGATGTAGCTGTGTCAGAACACCCTGTGCCAGAGACGGCCAGAGGTAGGTGGATTAGATAGAGAATCCTTGGGCAATTTGACTCTGAAGGATGCCGGAGCTACCCAGATTAGAAAATCCCTGGCCCGAAAAGCATGCAAAGAAGCCCATGTGACTCTCTCAAAATAGCTGGAAAAACAAACAAAAATAAAAAACACGAAGAAACCTCCCCAACCTTTGGCCAAAATCTTATAAACATCTACAGCAAACCTTACCCTTATGCTGCATGTAGTAACGTTGATCATGGTCCTAATAAGAGGTTAAATTAATCCGAAGGTTTTGATATTGTAATTTTTGCAACCTCTTGATGGTCCTAATAAGAGGTTAAATAAATCCCATGGTTTTGATATTGTAATTTTCTCTCCCTTCTATACACTACGGAACTTATTTGTTCTACATTGAAAACAATGTTGATCTAGACATGAACAATTATGTTCATAGGCTTATCCTTTACAGGTTCACATTTACAGGTTCACAGCTTATGCTCAGCAACACTAAGCACCATAACTAGTAATCTATGCTAACATAATCCTATGTCAATCAAGAAACATTCTGAAAAGCAACATAATTTACACACTCAAGGATCTTCATTTTGGTGGGGGGAATGAGCCATTCACTTAGCGGATAAAGACTTAGAAAAAACAAAGATTTTATAGGAATTGTTAACTTAATGGCATGAGTATAGAGGCTTCTTGCAGGCCCAATCCAAACATCACATAATCAGTTGCAGTCCAGCATGTTCTTTGGTTTCGGCTAATCACATTTGATTACCCATGAGAAAACCAAGTAATTAAGTTGATTAGAAAATCTGGGACTGAACTTCCACTACAAATGCTCTTACCTATGATGCACAATGGCAAGAGTTCGTTTATAAATACTTTAAATGAAGTCCAATTACATAGGACAGGTATTAACTTCCAATTATCAAATGTCAGCAGTTATCAAATGCCAGTATCTGCTGCTATGCTGGCCAGAGTTTATTTATGTGAACATACCTAAAGACCATTATGGTAACATAATCCTTGCCAGCTTGAGAATGTTTTTCTTGCTACACAGCCTTCTATCTGCCATTCTGGCCAGCTTCTAGCAGAGAGCAGGTCCTTTCAGTATGGATTGTTACACAGCCTTCTATCTGCTATTCTGGCCAGCTTCTGGCAGAGAGCAGGTCCTTTCAGTATGGATTTGCATTATTAAACAACCAATAAGTATGGATTTGCATTATTAAACAACCAATACCAATATCTTTATTATTTCAGAACACATGAATCAAAATATTCAAAAGAACCTGAGTATAATCGCTTCTGCCTTCGGCCTTTGATTCATTGCATTGTTGTTTTGCTTGTTTTCCTTCCAAAGCTCCTTTTAAGCATACATCTGGAGCGCAGTAGCAACAACCAGATACTGCAAGCAAATCGGCATTTTCTCCTATCCTTCTGCGTCTGTGTGGTGTTTAAAAAGCCTGCTAAGAATAGCTTAAACCTTATCGATAGCAGAAGCAAAAAGGGTGGATGGCAGAGATGAAGAGAAGTACCGACAAATCCTAGAAATACAGCTCCTAGCGACTCCGCAATTATGGTGTGACATACCGTTCTCTGTTAAGGTAAAGGGGTTAAAAGATCAGTGATAAGCAAAGCAAAGGAATGGTGAAGGAAAAATGATAAGAATACTTGCATAGCCGAGAAGAGGGAAAGAACTCTGTCGCGATAGCAGGCTTCATCGTTGAATAGCTGGAGAAAAATAACCGCACCCCTTCAAGCAAACTGGATTTCTAAGCCATATCCTGGATGTAAGCTCGCTGCTTCTGCCGTAAACTAAAGAAAGAAAGGTAAGTCGAAAAAAAGGATATGATGATGCCACGTAGCGAAATTGAATCTAAGCCGTCCAGTTTAGGGACGCTTCACATGTAATACTAAAAGTATTCACATGTTGATGTTGATGTTTCTTGCCGGGCGGCTCAACGTCGAAGCCGTTGGACGTCAAACTGCTCCAGCAGTTCCTGATCGACCGGCTGCTTCAGCGTTTGGACGTCTTGACCTCCGTTTCCAGTCATTTTTTGTCTTCACCTGCAGCAATTGCAGCAATAGGTAAAATCTTGAAGCAATCTTGAAGTAAAAACCGGTGATGGAGTAGCAAAAACCGGTGATGGTGTAGCATGGCGATGGCGATGGCGATGTCCAACATGTGAACGCTCCAAAATTCTTGCCGGAGACGTTCACACTGGGAAGACGCTAGGCGTCCCTTAGGGCTTATTCAAACACATCACTTCTATGTAATGTAATGCCTAAATATAAAAGATAAAATGCAATATAGTAATGCATAAATATAAAAGATAAAATGCAAGATAAATGATGCTTCAAAGCCCAGGAATAGAATTAGGAATAGTAAGCATGGCACGACGTGAAGGAGCATATTCTAAAAGGCCCCATGAACTAACAAATAGGAGACTTGGAGGAGCATGATCTAAAAAGTCTTTGAGACAGTCGATAAAATTGGAGTGTTACAAAGAAGATTAGCATAGATCCTGCGAGTTGTTGTGAATGCAAGAAAGGAAGAAAGGACTGATTCATACACGAAAGGTTGAAGTAAGGGTGAAGAAAGGGTGTATTCTTATGTAATAATTTTTTACTTTATTTTTTAAATAGTCTTCTCGTTCTTCAAAGACAAAAATGTCTATAAAATTCTGTAAGTAAGTGGATTGTGGGTTGGGGTGACCCCCACCAGGGTCAAAACCCATTGGCTACCATCGGGTGGGAGGCCTGGGGGTCCAAGTTCCACCAACTTTGTCTTCAAACAAAAAAGAAAAAGGATATATATTCTCTATGTGAAGTATTCAGGTGAAATTTATCAGTTCCGAAAAAGTCAACCAATACGAAAGGGCAAAGTTGTTGTGAATGCAAGAAAGGGCCGAAGGGCTTCCCAAATGGACTAGTTCAGAGAAGAAAGGGCCAAAAAAGGGTGTATAAATAGTGAAACTCATGAACAAATGATTCAAGAGCAAAGATGAAGGCAAGCAAAGATAGTTCGGTACTCCCCGGCAAAGGAGTGTGATCAATGCATCGATGGGGGGATGCAAAACACCTGAAAGTCGGCATCCGAATGTGCCAATGTACATGCAGATAATAGAAGCCGGTCCAAATGCTACAGGGTTAAGAGTAGCAGGGCCGGGTGGGGAGTTGACGGAGAACAAGTTTGGCACTGTTTTTGTGTTCAACGATGTGTTGACGGAATCGTTTGATAACACATCGAAGGTGATTGGGAGGGCAAAAGGCACAGCTATGGTGACCGAGCCAAATGCCTCTAATGCCACCTATGCTTGGTGTCTTTGTCCTCCCGAATCCGAGCAATACAACGGGCACTATTTCTTTTCAAAGGCGTGACAATGGTGTCAAAACAACCAAATGGAGCACGCCATTGTTGGTGGCAAAAGGTGATTCTTTCGATTCGCCACGGCTATGCCAACTTTACCCATGTCAAAGTTGACATCCCCGATGGCCTCTTTACTATTTTTATTAATGCTTCCATCTACTTCCCTCCTTGGACCTTGCATCTCTAGATATTCCTATTTGTCAATCCTACATCACCGTGTCTTCTTAAGTCCCTTGCTTCTATGATTTCATTTGAAATAAGTTGAAGTCTGTAGCTTCCAATTTGTATTTTGATATAAGCATATTAATATATTTTGAAATAAGCATACTATAGATTGAATACTTTAGTGGGTCTTTTTTTAAATCAAAATTTGGGTTGATTTTAATACTTGATCAGCTTGAAATACCTACTTCTAGTATCTTAGATACAATTGATGATATCAGCCAAGAGCTTTTAATATATAATATAAAGATAAGACACCTAAGCTTACTCAATCTTTTGCCCCATTTAATTTAATAATTTTTTTTGATTAAGCACCTTGAACGCGAGAGCATATATAAACTAATCTCTTAGTGTGCAATTATTGTCCTAATAAGTGATATTCCCTTACCTTATAATAAATTTTTCTGCACTTGCCTTAGTATGCAATTATTGTCCTAATAAGTCATGTGCCATCGCCCAATTTGAGAACCCAAAAGCCATAAGCTCAGCCAAAATTTGCAGCCTTCGTAGCGAGAATTGAACCTCCCACATACAGGGTTGAATCCCCCATGCCAACCACTAAAGATGGGCATCATTTATGCTTTGCTTTCATTGTTTTTACTTGCTAGATATCTAGGAGTCCATTAGCCCCTTTCCCCTTTGCCCGTCCTCAACCCCTTTGCTCCCCCTATCCTTCTAGACCCGTGCCATTGTGACGCCCCCTACTCCCTATACGATGCACTCATCATATCTGAAGGAGGAGCCTTCCCCCTGGCAGCTGCACTGACAGGGGCCATCCACCTGACTCCACTCCCAGTGGAATGGGCCAGCAAGGGAAGAGTGGATGTGTCATTCACCCGTCTCCCATCGGGTCGACCTATCTGCGGAAGCGCGAATAAACAAACATGAGCACAAACTAACAGTATACATAAACACAACCACCTCGTAGGGTGAACATATCGTCAACATCACAAGAGATAACACATCAACATAAACAATAACGGAAAGGGGGAATCCTACCCAAGGCTCAGACTCAAGGGGGATGACTGACGGCTTGGGCCTCCAGAGGTCATTGCAGACAGAGTTCATGGCAATGGATTTGGCTGGCATAGAACATGGCTTAGGGTAGTCCACACCATCATCCCCTCCCACACACACTTTGCGTAGTAGGCTAAGAGCTTTGGGACCTAACCGTAGCCCTTGGGAATGAATAGCCGAGGGGCTACTATTACCGGGTTGCATCTCCCCAGCCCCGATGAGGCGGCGAGGGAAGCCTCCTCCCTCCGTATAACCATGCCCTTCACAGCGGCTAGAGAGCCACCGCCTTTATTCGACTTCAACTCACCGAAGGTGACGATCACCCCACGAGTGTCGAGCTCATGCCTTGCCCACACGCGTGACAAGCCATTAAGCCTAGCCCGCAAAGACCCCCTTAGGCCTTACACACCGAGGGGGTCACCTGTGTGAGGGACATGTTCTTCCTTGTCACCGGCCGATCCCTCCACCCACAACCAAAGGGCTCCCGCATTAATGGGCCGCATGTAATTGGGAACTACCGGTGCTAACTAGGATCATATGCTACACGCCTTTAAGTCTCTACCCCCTTCCCAAGACATGGAAGTCAGCACGAAATACATCCAACATCATGAAACCGAAATAGAGAATATCATCAAATCAATCTATCTACACAACAGAAGTTAGATTCCTTAGTTAGGCTTATGACCCTGGATCTATAAGGCTTCTAGAGTTGATCTAACACACCAATTCGCCTATTGCCATGCCCAAAGACGGATTTGCACAAATGTAACTACTAGATACCGCTTCCTTGACCCGCCGCATCCTCTGGCGCCCATGATCTTGATCTCACCGGAGATGGTCGTGAATCCAGAACTGTTAGGCAAATCCGCTTCTGAGCTCAAAGAATGCGATTGAGTCCTCGCCTTGGCCGAAATGGCCCAAGAGAACCCTAAATGCGAAGATGGGAAAGAAGCTCTAGAAAACCCTAAATGCGAAATTGAAAAGAGAGTTAGGATTTAGGGTTTTAGCCCTTATATAGACCCTTTTTAGGTTAGGTTAACCATTTGGCCAAATGGGTTCATGCCGTTTAGAAAATGGGGTTCAAGGGGGGTTTTGTTGTGGATGTTTTATTAACATGCACAACATTCGAGGTTGCCCCCCCTAGGTGCCTCTTGGTCCCTAGGTGCAACGTTCTTCGACTCTCAAGTACATGTCATCTATGATATGTACGTGTGACGTGGCAGTATAATATACGTATTAGGAGCGTATATTATGCTGGAACGTCACATTCTCCCCACCTTGACTTGATGCTGTCCTCAGCATCACGCGTCTCCCCACCTTTGGAACCTGCGTCTCCTGCAATCACATATAATATGGAGAGATACACGATATTATTACGTCAAGGTTATATTTCAATTATAATAAGATCATATTATTGTGAGAGGCTCTTACGTCCTCTGCTTCAACATCTATTATTCACAAAATTTTACGACATTATCATCAATTATAGTTCAAAACTTTCTAATTAAAGCTCCTTGTCGCCTCCTCACAACACATTATAGCAAAATTATGTGTTGCGAGTCCTCGTAGTGCCATCCTCTTGCCGCTCAAATCCTCTATTGGCCTGCAGGTTCAACACTACGTCAGTACGTGTTTAATTATTATGAGGGTTGGTTGTAAGGGAACCACCCATTAAATACAATTATATGGATGCAAGGCATATCTCCCGGCATAGGAAGATTATGTTTCTTCCATCATGGCCGTGGAGACAGCGCCCTATCATGCCTATATGCCACTCATGCCTACACCTGTAGTTGCACCACGTGGGAGATAGGTCCTTCCCGTATATGGGGCGTGAAGGACCCTCCCCGCAGGCGTTGGCTAGAGGTGCTTTTCCTATGATGCATTCCTGCATGACCTCTTATCTCTCGAAGCGGTCTACTTCCGTGGGACAGAAGTAGACCTTCTAATCTACCTTCCACTCATCCAAGCGGAACCGCGGTCATGCCTACAATGACATTACACCACGTCCTAGAGATCACCGTAGTGGTCTCATCATCGGTAACAATGCATGCAACCCCTACCTAGCATAGGCTGCATGCGTAGATTAATCTTAACACAATTAATCTAGACACAAATCGACATGCCTGAGCCGATTTCTTGGGTGTCGATGTCGATTACTTCGGTGACGAGCTGATCTTTGTATTGCTCCATGAACTCGGGGTACTGTTTCTGAAGATCTGTTTCAAGTACCCACGTAGCTTCCACTTTACAAGTTATTGGAGAAATTTTGACCTTCTTGTCTTCTTATAAGATCTGTTAAGGAGGACTTCCGGGACGATTTCAAGGTACTCGTCCGTCATTTCCAATAACTCATTAGTCTCCAATACTTCCTCCGGATTAGGGCTGTGCCTCTTTAGGAGACTTACGTGGAAAACGTTATGGATTTTTAAATGAGCTGGGAGTTCCAATTTGTAGGATTGGGTACCTACTCTTTTGATTATCTCGAAAGGACCAGCCCATCTTGGAGCAAGCTTCTTGCAATTGCCAATGCGGAGCTTGGCCTGCTTCACCTTTATCTTCAACCATACTTTGTCTCCCAACTTAAATTCTCTTACTGTCCTATGCTTATCGGCTATGCTTTTCTGCCTGCTTCTTGCTGCTAGGAGATATCCTCTCACCTCCTCCACCAAATCTTGCATCTCCTCAAAGCATCTGGCTGAGACTTCTACCTTGGACACGAGATTGTGCCAAGTATCCGGGGTAAGACAATCGATACCGTAATTGACCATAAAAGGACTCATCTCGGCGACTCTCCTCGCTTGGTGTTTGTTGTATGCACCGAACTCTACTAAGTGGATGAAATCATCCCACTTAGATTGCTTGTTCCATACATAACTTCTTAACATATCTTTGATGATCCTGCTTGTCCTCTCCGCCCGACCATCTGCTTTGGGGATGATATGCCGCCGGCTCATTGAGAGCTTCGTCCGATGGTGGTGAATAGGTCCTGCCAAAAGGCACTCATGAACTTGAGTCCCTATCGAAATTATCTCCCTTGGCATACCATGGAGTCTGAAAATTTCCTTAACAAATAGATTGGTCGTATCTAGAGCCGTATCTGTTGTCCTGCACGGCACAAAGTGTGCCATCTTTGACAACTTATCTACTACCACCATCAAGGCGTCCTTGCCCCTTACTGTTCTTGGGAGTCCTGTAATAAAGTCCATACTTATTACCTCCCACTTAGCGTTTGGCACGGGCAATGGTTCCAAAGCACCTGGAATTCGTAGCTATTCCGCCTTTGTTTGCTGGCATATCTGGCACTCTCGAATATACCTTGCTATTTCCTTCTTCATGCCGGGCCAGTAGTAACTGCTTCTAATTTTGAAGTACGTCTTCATGAACCCTGCATGCCCTGCTATGGGACTATTGTGTGTATCATTCAAGATTAACTTCCTAACTTGTGAAGATTTTGGTACACACAATTTGTTTTTATGGTATAGCAAGTTTCCCTCCTTCTTGTAGTGCCTGAACATCTCCCTTTCCTTGTCGGTTCTGGCCTCCTTGCAAAGCGTTGGCAATGTTTCTTCGGTCTTCTTGCCAAACTCGCTAACGAGTGTTGATATGGCATCACAATGAATTCTTGTTGCCAAAGGCTTCCTAGAAAGGGCGTCCGCAACCACATTGAGCTTCCCTGGCTTATAACTTATCTCAAAGTCATATTCTTCTAGGAATTCCATCCATCTCCTTTGCCTCAAATTGAGGAGTGGTTGTGTAAATATGTATTGAAGGCTTTGATGATCCGTATCTAGCTGGAATCTTCTTCCCAATAGATAATGCCTCCAAATTCTTAAAGCTCTTACTATAGCCAGGAGCTCCTGATCATGCGTTGGGTAGCGCTGTTCAGCGTCGTTCAACTTCTTGGAATCATAGGCTACTACTCTTTCCTCCTGCATGAGGACTGCACCTGTTGCTATCCTGCTAGCGTCTGTCGCTACAAGCTTATCTTTGGTCGGATCTGGCAAGACCAATACTGGCGCTGTCGTCAATGCCTCCTTCAATGTATCAAATGCTTTCTGGGCCTTGTTTTGCCAATGGGTTGCCCAATCTTTTATCTTCCCACCTTTTGTGAGATCAGTTAATGGCGCTGCTACCTTGGCAAAATTCTTCACAAATCTTCTATAATAGCCTGCTAGGCCCAGAAAGCTTCTGACTTCATGCTTATTCTTCGGTGCCGGCCAATCAATCACAGCTTCGATCTTCGCAGGATCTGTGGAAATGCCTTCTGCTGTGATCACATGCCCTAAATACTCCACTCTTTCCGTCGCGAAGTGGCACTTTGATAACTTCGCAAAGAGTTGATGCCTTCTTAGCTTTTCAAGCACCTTTCTCAAATGCTGGGCATGTTCTTCCATAGATTTGCTGTACACCAAGATATCGTCGAAGAAGACTATGATGAAGGAGTCTAGAAACTCACGGAAGACGTCGTTCATCAATCTCATAAATGTTGCTGGCGCATTAGACAATCCAAAAGGCATGACTGTGAACTCACGGCATGACTGTGCCCATATCTTGTTCTGAACGCCATCTTGTGGATGTCTTTCTCCTTGATCCTGATCTGATGATACCCTGATCTGAGATCTATTTTGGAGAAGATTTTCGCTCCCTGCAATTGATCCATTAGGTCATCTGACCTAGGCAAGGCATACTTATTCTTAATGGTGTGCTTGTTCAACTGGCGGTAGTCGATGCACATCCTAAGGCTCCCATCCTTCTTCTTCACAAAAAGAATAGGCGCTCCGAAAGGAGAGACACTAGGTCTTATGAATCCTAGGTCTAGCAGCTCTTGCAACTGCTTCTTTAGCTCCGTCAACTCTTCAGTTGACATTCTATAAGGTGCCTTGCTTGTTGGCTTCGTCCCTGACTCAAGTGCTATTTCACACTCGACTCCTCTATACGGCGGAAGCTGCTTGATCTCATCAGGAAACAAGTCATGAAATTCCTTGATCAACTTTGCTATAGGCTTGGGGAGCTTATTCAACTCTTTGGCCTCTTTGCCTTCCTCCGGCTCTTGATCTTCAAGCTCAAGCTTAAGGAGATAGGCCACTTGCTGCTTCCTTATGCACTTAAGCAACTTTTCACTACTCATGCATTGCATGATTGGGGTTACTTCTTTACCTGTAATCTCGATGACCTTGCCCTCTAGAGTTGTTAAGGTCACCTTGCGTTTCCCACAGTCGATGAGTGCTCCTGCTGGCCCAAGGTATTCCATTCCAATAATCAGGTCATACTTGCCTATATTCATGACTTCTGCTCCCAATGCCACGTTAATGCCTGGCAAGTCTATATTGAAGTTTATTCTCTTCCCCGCTGTATGCCTGACTACCCCATTAGCTAACACAACTGGCCTGGGCTGGGACTTCAACGTGCTTACCATCTTAGGTGACGCAAAGTTGTGACTGCTGCCCGAGTCTATCAGCACTATGAAGGATTTCTCTTTGGCTTTCCCAGTTGTTGAAATTACCTTGTACTGACTTTCTGCATTTCCTATATCAATAGCTGCAAAAATGTGACACTCACCATGGATGTAATCTCGTGCTTCGTCGTCGTCCGCATCCGATGGTATCTCCCATCCCAGTTCTACCAATGCCGCATTCATCACCAAGGGGCAATTGTTGCCCCTATGCCCTGGCTGGAAGCATCGGAAGCATAGCTCCTTTTCTATACACTCCTTCTTTTTCTCCTTGGGGATGGACTGCAGAAATTGCCTCACCGCTTTGGAGTAGTTAGACCCGCCTCCTTGCTCCTTGAAGCTCACCTGTTTCTTTTCCTGCTTGCCACCACTTGCATTGCCTTGCTTCCCATAATTGGGGTTGTATTGCGGTCTGCTGGCTACTGGGCTTGCCGGCCTTGGGCTATAGCTTCCTGTGCCCTTTCCTTTGTCTTGGAAATACTGCTATGCTCTTGCGGTCCTGTTCCTTGCAAACTTACGGCCTTTGATTCTGCCTCTGATACGGTCTTTGGGTTTATAGCCCTTACAACCTTGCGGATCTCCTCATTCAACCCTTCAATATAGCCTTCCACCGCGTGCCTTTCACTCAACTTTGGCACATAAAGCCTTAGTCTCATGAATTCCTCGGTGTACTTCTGGACTGATTTGTTGCCTTGCTGCAATCTGTAGAATTGCTGCATCATGTTGCACTTATGTTCTCTTGGCACGTAATGGTGTTTGAACGCCTTGGCAAACTTCTTGAACTTGCAACTGTCCCTGCT
This sequence comes from Isoetes taiwanensis, assembly GCA_021234155.1. NCBI lineage: Eukaryota > Viridiplantae > Streptophyta > Lycopodiopsida > Isoetales > Isoetaceae > Isoetes > Isoetes taiwanensis. The sequence continues at coordinate 1,286,195 of JAJEKV010000205.1, read as the reverse complement.
CAACCCATGTGCTTTAGCATATCCCTTCCACCATATTCTGGCTGCCCCCTTGAGGTTTGCTGTTGCTACCCTGCCTTTGTCCTTATCCTTCATGCCATAAGCGTTGCCATACTCGCTCATCTCATCGAGCCAAGCCTCCGCTTCCATTCTGGATCTGTTGTCTCCTGAGAACTGCTCTAGCTTTCTGGCTTTCCACACATTGCTAAGCGCGGAGTCAACCTTCTTCTGGTAATCAGATTGTGATCTATCCCTGTCACGGTTTGGATTCTCCCGGCGTTCTCGTCTCTCTTCCTCCTGTTCCTCTGATCCAGAGTCTGTGTCTGAGCTAGAGTCTGAAGATCCCGAACTAGGAGATCTTCTCCTTCGGTTTCTCTTCCTTTGGTGTACTATCCGGCCAGCTGGTGTTTCAGGCAAGGGTACATTCTGATCTTGCCCTCCTGCCCCGCTAGCAATGCCCTTATGTCATGGATGTCGGATCTGATCTGGGATAGCTCTTCCTCTGGTGTTACTGCCTCAAACTCTGGGCGCAGGTTTCTTGGCTGGAAGTGCCTTGGTGGGGTACGCTCCTGCTCGCGTTGTCTCTGTTCATCAAGATTTCTAGGTACTCTTGCTGCATGCACATTAGAGTGAATTCTGATCATTAGTTTCATGTTTTGGGTGTTACGTTGCTTGTTTGTTCATGCAATTTGAGGGGACAATTGTATACAAAGAGACACATTTACGATCATAATTTATATTCATACATATGATAATATTTGTAACATTCAAACATATGAGGAAAACAACAATCCTAATTCTACTCTTGGAGTTTCTTCAAGTAATCTGGGTTGTCCTCGATGAATTTCTTCACTTGAGCTGTGCCGATTGTTCGCTCTAGGTTCCTGAGAACATTCGTGGACATACCTCCTTGAAGTGCGTTCAGCAAGTCTTCCTGTCCGACGTATAGGCTGCAGTTACTGCCAATCTGCCGTGCCATCTGTAGGGGACTGCGAAGTCGAAGACACTTAATGCCATCGTTCTCTTGACTAGGATGACATGGTCGATGTTTGAGGGCATACGAGCATGACTTCCAAATCCAGAGAGGGCGATAAGCATGAAGACTCCCTCTTCTCCCCGCGGGCTGAACTGGCGGTGTATCACTGCTATCCTTCCATCTAAGAGCAAAGGAAGGTAGAACCTAAGGGCTTTGTCATGCCCTGCTTCTCCGCCTGAAGTGATGGCCGCTCGGTGTCTCCCAGAATACTCGTCAACCGGCACTTCCACCAAGTCCCTGTAATCGCTGTAGATGGAAAATGTAAGGTTGATGCTTCTCTTCTCTGATATTGGTGTTGATGCAGATGAGCTTGGCAGGAGTACTGAAGTTGACTTTTCTTTGATTCCCATGCTGTCCTGGATCGCCAAGAACTCTTCTTCCGTCGGTAGCTCTTGCTCGGCCATCATCTGTCTGATGCCGGTGTAGGCTTCGATATCTGTAGATGTCTGGCCGGTGTAGGTTCTGGCTTCCCTTACACTGATGGGAAAGTCTTGAGTTTCCCTGTCGATGAAGTCGTCGAGCACAGGATCTTGTCGTAGGAGATACAGCAATTCATCCACTCTGTAGCCCCTGTCTCGGCACTCGGGAAGATTCTTGATATCATGGAGGCTTAAATATGGCTCTCCTTGTATGATCACTGGGGTCAAGCTTGTGATCCCTTGTCCCAGTGGTGGGGCTCTTCTCGTTGCTCTGAGTCCGTCCTCGAAACTCTGGATCTGTTGTTCCACCAGTTGCCTGTTCTGAGCTAGGTCGATGTCTTCTGAGTCTGACTCTTGTTCTTCTTCTTCTTCTTCCTCCTCGTCGTAGTCGAGGCGCATCTGCTCCTCCTCTGCAGCTGCCATGGCCATTGGCTCAATGTCTAAGGGCTGTACTGAAGGCTCTCCTAGCTTAGTTTGACCTCGGAGCGATAGGAATATGGCTACGGCTGCATTGTAAGAGAAGTATCTCCTTTTATTGGCGGAGACTGACATATAATCGGGCAGGCGGGTTGCTTTGTTTTCTAGGTACTTTTCTACGTTTGGTATGTCCCGGAGGGCTGTCTTGAGGGCCGTATTGGGTGCAAAGTATCCTATGCAAGGTGGGAGTATCTTAGCATGGAACTCGGACATAATGTCCTGGTAGAAGGGTGTGGCATTGATGGTGGCCTCCACATCGATCTGCTTCTGAAAAACATTGAAGACAGAATTGATGTCGGCCTCGGCCACATGAGCTGTGGCGCTGTACCATCGCCTGAACATAGAGGTTGCCATGGAGTATGAGCAGCTGAGGATGTTAAACAGATGTGCAAGCGCCTTAGGGGTCTGGAAAATCGGCTTGGAGTGAAGAGCAATGGTGTAGGGCACAAATGGCCCCCATGGTCCTATTTATAGGCAAAACCCTAAATTTGGGAAAATTCCAGGTTGGGAAATATCTATGATTCTAAGGTCTAGGTGTGCAATTCACAGGTTAACTATGCTAAACTGCTTCTTTCGTATGACAGCAATTTTTCAGCTATCCTGTGGGGAAATGTGGATGAATTAGGGCAATTTTGGGGGAACCACTCACACAATGCGCGAGAGCGAGATAGGAAAAAATCCTAAGTGTCCTGGGCGCACTCTGTAAGGGTTGAGCTCTGTTTGGGTCGAGGATCATGCCAATCCTGCCAACTAAGGGTGGATTCCTACATATCTCGAGGAGATAGGTCGAATTGAGCCTTACTTGCTTCATTTGGACAAGTTTTGGCCAAGATTAGGGGTCAACCACTCACACAGTGCGCGAGAGCTAGTTAGGAAAAATTTCTAAGTGTCCTGGGCACACTCTGTGAGGGGTTGGGCCTTGTTTGAGCTAGGATTGGCCAATTTACACAAACTAAGGGTCAAATCCTATCAATTAGGTCGAGTTGAGTCCAATGGTGTGCTTACTTTCTGCATTTGATCATGTTTTGAAGCAGTTCAGTGCTCAACCACTCACACAGTGCGCGAGAGCTGGTTAGGAAAAAATCCTAAGTGGCCTGGGCGCACTCTGTGAGGGGTTGCCTCTTTTTGGGTCCCATTTTTCGATTTTCAAGGGGTTTATTAGTGTTTTAACATGTAAAACTAGCTAGAACTTACTTACCACTGCACTACAATTGAGAAAAAATTTTCCCAATTTTCGAGGTTCTTGCTTGGGGTGTTGTTCCCAAGACTGGAAGTCTACTGTTAGTCCTAGGGAAAATGGTCAGTGCTCGATCTTGGTCTACCAAGATCATGCTCTGATACCACTCGCGGACGCCCCTACTCCCTATAATGATGCACTCATCGATTCGAAGGAGGGAGCCTTTCCCCGCAAACAAGACCGACAGGGGCCATCCACCTGACTCCACTCCCAGTGGAATGGGCCAGCAAGGGAAGAGTGGATGTGTCATTCACCCGTCTCCCATCGGGTCGACCTATCTGCGGAAGCGCGAATAAACAAACATGAGCACAAACTAACAGTATAGGGTGAACATATCGTCAACATCACAAGAGATAACACATCAACATAAACAATAACGGAAAGGGGGAATCCTACCCAAGGCTCAGACTCAAAGGGGATGACTGACGGCTTGGGCCTCCAGAGGTCATTACGGACAGAGTTCATGGCAATGGATTTGGCTGGCATAGAACATGGCTTAGGTAGTCCACACCATCCGCCCCTCCCAAGCACACACTTTGCGTAGTAGGTCAAGAGCTTTGGGACCTAACCGCCCCCGGCCGTGAATAGCCGAGGGGGCTACTACTACCGGGTTGCATCTCCCCAGCCCTCGATGAGGCAGGAGGGGAAGTCTCCTCCCTCCGAAGCAACCATGCCCTTTACAAAGGCTAGAGAGCCACCGCTATTATTCGACTTCAACTCACCGAAGGTGACGATCACCCCACGAAAGTGTCGAGCTCATGCCTTGCCCACACGCCGTGACAAGCCATTAAGCCTAGCCCACGTAGACCCCGTAGGCCTTTACACACCGTGAGGGGGCACCTGTAGGGACATGTTCTTCCTTGTCACCGGGTCGGATCCCTCCACCCACAACCAAAGCGGGCTCCCCAAGGTAACGGGCCGCATGTAATTGGGAACCACCGGTGCTAACTAGGATCATATGCTACACAGCCTTTAAGTCTCTACCCCCTTCCCAAGACATGGAAGTCACAGAATGAAATACATCCAACATCATGAAACTGAAATAGAGAATATCATCAAATCAATCTATCTACACAACAGAGTTAGATTCCTTAGTTAGGGCTTATGACCTCGGGATCTATAAGGCTTCTAGAGTTGATCTAACACACCACTCCGCCTATTGCCATGCCCAAAGGCGGATTTGCACAACGTAACAACTAGATACCGCTCCTTGACCACGCATCCTCTAAGGCTTCCATGATCTTGATCTTGCCGGAGATGGTCACAATCCCAGATCTGTTGGGCAAATCCGGCTTCTCGGAGCTCAGCAATGCGGATTGGAGTCCTGCCTTGGCCGAAATGGCCCAAGAGAACCCTAAATGCGAAGATGGGAAAGAAGCTCTAGAAAACCCTAAATGCGAAATTGAAAAGAGAGTTAGGGTTTAGGGTTTTAGCCCTTATATAGACCCTTTTTAGGTTAGGCTAACCATTTGGCCAAATGGGTTCATGCCATTTGGAAAATGGGGTTCAAGGGGGGTTTTGTTGTGTATGTTTTATTAACATGCATAACATTCGAGGTTGCCCCCCTAGGTGCCTCTTGGTTCCTAGGTGCAACGTTCTTCGACTCTCAAGTACATGTCATCTATGATATGTACGCAGGACGGGCGATAATATACGTGATTAAAAGCGCATTTATATCGAACGCCACGCCTATAATCATGGTGGCTCCACTGGCTCCATCCCCAAATCTCAAGAACGTGCATATTGATGGTGATGCCCATCAAATCCCGCAATTCCAGTCAGACTCATTGTCGGATGGCAACATGGCAGCCACCCAATCAAAGTCACTACTAGATGGAAACATGGCGATCAAGCTTGACTTGGAGGAGCACATCGATGGCCCCCACCGCACAAAACAGGCACCTAAGATAGACAAATCTACCATGAGAAAGGAATCCCACGCAAAGTCCCAGGCAATAAACTTGTGCCAACAGACGTATGGCCGATACTCAAATCTAGCTGCAACAGAAGAGATTTAGTCCTCGGTGCCCAAGTTGTTCAAAAAGCAATTGGCTACAGAGAGGCAACGCATCTCTGACATTGAGACTCGTGTGCAACAGCTTGAGGATAGCCTCCGCTTACTACCATCTGAATGGCAGCAGGATAAAAGTCTTACTGAGCTACAAGTCCAAGTGAACACCCTGTCTACTAGCATTACCATGGCTTGCGACAGGAAATGTTTTGAGAAGACGAATGTAACTATATCCCACCTTCAGTTAGAAGTGGAGTTGCCTGCTACCGTTTAAAGGGTTGTCCAGGCATCCACCGAAGAAAATCGATGGCAGTTGTTTTTCTTGTATGGGAAACTCATCCCAAGTTCTCCTTATTTTAGTCGATACTTTCAATGTGAACTCCTTTATCTGCCTTTGGTAAGTAAGCGGTTGATCATCCATCAAGGCATCAAAAGTGGGGTCTAACTATAGTTCCTCTCTCTAGTGTCCTTAAGCACTTGAAAATCAAACTCACATAAAAATTCAGATCATCCTTCCAAAGATCAAGCACAAAATGTTCGTAGGTGTCAGTGCCATGTCCATGTGTTAAGATACCCGCTAAGATTACTTTCATCTGAAAAGCATTTTGACAATGCTCAGGCAAAGGATCTAGCTTTGGCAAGAAAGTCTTGTGTTGGTCCATCTTATCATGAATCAGACACAAATATCTATCATAGCATCTGGGAAAATGTTCTACTCTGCCAATATAGTTGTCTACACTAGTAAATTGCCCACCTTTGGTGGGCAGTCCATGTGTTTATACATGAAGATTTTATATAAGTTATTATGTGTGTTACTCCAGGTATTGTAATGTATTTGCGTAAATTGTTTGAGTACTTGTTCCCTCATGAAATGCCTAAAATGCTCAATCTTTTATATATCATAGATTTTTAGATTTAGGAGTTGGCTTAGGAGAAGTACACTTGCCCATTCTTAAAAAACTACATATTATTACCCACCTTCAGTGGGCAATACATGTGGTTGTATGGGAATAATATTCATTTATTGTATATGGGTAAAAGCATCTTAGAGTGTCCCTTAAAAAGTATCACCTAGTAATTAAAAAAAAAAAAGGAGCGAGTAGAAGAAAAAGTGAGTAGGGTCAATGTCCAACAAACGAATGCCATGTAGTAGAAATGGCAAAGCCATAAAATACAAACAATATTTGCTGAAAAGTATTGATTTATGGAATTTGTTTATGGTCGACTAAATTTGTGCGACAAATGGATTGATCATTGACTATGTAGAGTTACACAAATCAATTGTATTTGTATTCTAATGCGGTTGATTATGTGAAACTGAGTTGATCATGGAGAAGCAGACAAAGTTCAAATATGATCAACATTTGAATGGGTCTACAATATATCTTATGTAAAACTACATAAACCATACATTCATATGGGTTGTTGGTCCTTATGGACTTGAGCTTTTGTTCTCTTAGATATGAAACCAATTCTCACATAGTAGAGCTATCAACTTTGTGCTTTGAGTTAGCAAAAACTTTGTCGAACGTTTAGACATGCAAACACACATCTAGTTGGGATATAAAGCGATGTAATGAAAACAATTTAAATACACATTTATAATCATGTTAAAGACTATAATTGATAATCCCTCGTTATCCTAGTATTAGGATTGAAGACAAAGGACAAGGAGTATCTATGGACCATTAATTGTGTGCAAGGGGTGTACAACATGTAGTCTTATGTATCCCAAAAGAATGGCAAATGTAGTATATGTATCCCAAAAGAATGACTATGTTTAAATATGTATCAAGTTACAATGTAGATTTGATTGTCGCTACATCTGAATTGCTATGGAAGCTCATCTTTCTAGAGCATTGAAACTACAAATAGACCTACCAGAGCTGACATGTATCATTCATAATTTATAATCATTCTTATTCATGCTTACAGCTACAAAGCCATGTTCTTATTCATGCTTACAGCTACAAAGCCTACCTAAACCTTGCTTGACGTGCCATACCCCAAATCATGGCCACAGAAGCAGCCCAGTGTCCGGACTCACCCCTAGCAGGTGAACTTCCACAGACCACAGCACCCCACCTCGGGCAAACCCCAGCACAGCCTGCTGACCTCCCGCAGGCCGAGCCTGCCTGGGAAAACCAAGAAGCGGCCCCGTGCAGACGCAATGGGCAAGGGAGAGACATCCTCCATGAAGAAGGAGGCCCGGGCCAAGGCCCACACAGCCAGGCCGGCTCGGCAGGCCAAAGTTGGCTGCTCAGGCCCCACAGGGCCCCCTCCATTGGACAAACCTTGGGCCGCCATCCAAGCTGGGGTTGAGGCCAATAGTGCCCGCATTGTGGGCCTGGAGACGGAGATGGAGTCTGCAACATCCCACGTGTTGCACAGACAGTTGGTGATAGCAAAACAACAGATCACTGAGTTGGAGACCCAAGCACACCGGGTGGACGACAGCATCCGCTTGGTGCACTCTAAGAGACAGCAAGACCGCAGGTGCTCGCAGACATGTAGGCTCGCGTGGATACCCTGGACGCTGCGAGACAGGACAGGGACCGGGCAGCGCGCGAGACACTTGCAATCACGTCTCAGCTCCGCATCGAGGTCGATGAGGCCAATGGCATGGCACGGCGCATAATACGCCGCACCCCGGAAAGTTGAGGAGGCTACCGCTGCAGACGTAGGCTGCGCATCACCTTTGGAAGTTAACCAGCAAAGATCGAGTGCTCTTTCTCGAGAAGGATTTGGCACGAGACCGAAATGCAGGAGCCCGACCGTCGCTGCCCAAAGAAGGCAAGGGTCCCCAGGCAGGCGCAATGAACAATGGCGGCACCGCGACGCTGGAGATGGCAAGACAGACTAAGCCTTGCAAGAGCCGAGCCCGCACTTCGGGGAGAACGTATCGCAGCACATGACACACCCGCATCGCAGAAGCCAACAACCCCAAGAAGTCAATCGTCACCCCGTCAACTCCGAACGCCGCATACCAAGCCCCCGCCCTCGGGCCGCACTATCATCACGCTGCGCCACCACCAAACCCGAGTGGGCCCGGTGCCCTCACCGGACCCGGTTCGCGGGAGGCGTAGGTGACGGAGCCACAACACGGTAGTTCGGGGCCTGCCTAAGAGTTGGAAGAGAATCACACCCGGGGAAGATACACACACGCTTCTGGTCCAGGGACACGCTTCAGATTCTGCTGACCAGCCGGTGTGGGTCCAAATACCGTGCCCGCACCGCCGTGGTGTTCCGCGGTTGCGGATGCACAAGTTCAAGAGGCCATCTCTGCGGCGGGGCAAATTCTTGAAGGACACATCTCTCATGTGGCCGGGGATCTTACTCCAAAGGTCTGCAGAGGCACGCTTGACGCGGAGTTCGCCAGGTCGGGGGCGCCGACGACCAAATGCTGCCAATGCACCTTTCCGATACCAAATGCTACCCCTCCGCCTCAGCTTCGATCCTCCTCATAATCGCCTCCCCACTCAACCAAATGCGCCCCTTTTCGCCGCTTGTCCGAAGTTCGCCCCCTTAACTTCGGTCGCTCCCGGCCGCTGGTCCATCCGTGACACAAACTACACAAGCATCTCAGGCCACTCAATAGGGAATTGTGCCTCCCGGTGGTGGTCCGAACCCGGTGTCGGGGTTTCCCGTGGTAGAAGGGTGATAGCCTCAATTCAGAAGGGCCGGGACATGGACCTCATCTTCCTCATGGAGACATGGGAACACCCAGCCACGTCGCCCGACCGCCTTTGGGGTCAAGTCTTGGTTCCATATCAGATCTTGTTGCGTGAGACAGATTCATGCCCCCTCGCAACATGCGCCCCTCGATAGACACATTGTTTATTTCCGGAGGTGGGCCGCGATGGGCTTACTCTTGGCTTCTGCCGTGGCAATGAGCCCCAACGAATCCACTCGGCTTGTTGGAAGGACAAGAGAGCCCGATGGCGCACGCTTAGAACGTAGATGCACATAGGTGCGTCCAGGTGCACACAGATGCCGGCCGGGATAGGCTGAGGGGATACTTGGACTCTTGTTTCCTCGGAAGCTCGGGACCACCATGCTGTGGAACGTAAATATGGCACACTACAAACAACACATAAACCAGCCCTCTTCTACTGCGTTCTCGCCAGCCCATGAAGAAGCGCGGGATCATCGCGTCCATTCGAACAGCGCCCACCATCTTCGGCTTGAGACGGGTCTGGGTTGGAGAGCCGCCCGGGACGTGGCTTTGTCGGTGTTGCCGTGGGGTTGTTGAGGATATAAGCCATGCCTTCGAGCTGTCCGCCTATAGTCGATTCGGGTTCGCTTCGTTCTCTTGGTGCGACACAGTGCGCCCCGACGAAGCTACCGATGCAAGACGCCGGGCCTCGATCCCTTGGCTTCTACCTCCAGGAGGTTTTGGATCTGTGGACTCACCTCTGCCCCCGGGCGCCTACCTGAGGTGCCGGAAATTCATGTGTATATGTATATTTGTACAGCCGCCATCAGGCTTGTTGCTGCGACGGTTTTTCCCTCCTAAGGAGGGGGGTTAATTCCTGCAGCAACGGGCTTGTTTGAGCCTCATGTAGAGATGTTTGAGCCACCTTAGCATGTTAGAGCCTAGGTGGCAGGTATATTTGAGCCTAGGTGGCATGTTGGAGCCCACGTGGCATGTTTGAGCCACCTTCGCCTGTTGGAGCCTAGGTGGCATGGTGGAACCCACGTAGCATGGTGGAACCCACGTGGCATGTTTGCACCACCTTGGTATGTTAGAGCCCGCATGGCATGTTAGAGCCCGCGTGGCATGTTGGAGTCATCTTGGCATGTTGGAGCCACCTTGGTGACATGTTTGAGCCACCTTGGCATGCCTGAGCCTAGGTGGCATATTTGTGGACAGAAAATTTGGCCATTGCACATTCCTATGGCAAAAAAAAGTATGCACACTCAAATGATGATATCTTGCATGTTTTTTAACATTTCTAGCTGACTATCAGGAAAAACTCATAGGAACATGTGGAAAAAAATTTGGCTTGATTTGGAACTAAGGTGATGGAGAGATACGTGTTCACTGTAAGAAAAAACCAGCAAACAATTTCTTTTTCTATAAGGTTTTTGTTGCATGCTCAAGTCCTTCAAGTTTGAATAGAACCTGAGATCATGTGCATATGCTCAAAAAATGGATTTGAGGCAAAAGGGCAAAACTCTCTCTCTCTCTAGCTTGGAAGCAGCTTGGACCTACAAGAAAATATCTCCATAAAGAAAAGACATGCAATAGGACGAATTCGTCTTAGCTCACATCATTTGGGAGTGGAGACTGGTAGATGGGGACATATTATCTCCAGGACTGAGAGATATTGCAAGATTTGTAGGGAAGAACAAATAGAAGATGAAGATCACACATTGCTTCGTTGTAGTGCCTATCATACATTGAGAACATAATATGGGGTTCACGTCAAGGATCTTCATACCTTCTTCACCATGGAAGGAGATAGGATTGGGGTATACTTATTAGGGTTGCTGAGATATAGAGAGAGTTGTTTGAAAAGATTGAATAGTATTCTAGATGATGATGACATGTTGAGTGAGAGTGACGATTTAGATGAGAATTCTGAAACTCATCTACTCTTTTATGATAATGTGTAAAATTTTGGTTGTCTTTTAGGCATTTGAGGCCTCCCAAAGACCTAATACACTTCACTCCCCTCACTCTCTCTCACACACACACACACACACACACAGAGAGAGAGAGAGAGAGAGAGAGAGAGAGAGAGAGAGAGAGAGAGAGAGAGAGAGAGAGAGAGAGAGAGAGAGAGAGAGAGAGAGAGAGAGAGAGAGAGAGAGAGAGAGAGAGAGACTTGTTGGTCCCCATGGATGTCAAAGTTAAATTCTCAATTTTGGGGACGAAACAACTTGCTCATTCAAAAATTTCTGAAATTTTTGAATATAAATTGTATTTAGAACCTTCTATATTCGGTATTTATCCTCGGCGTGCTCTCCACACGAAAGTAAAAGGTCAGCAGGATATTCCTTTGACTCGTACCGATGAACACTTATCGTTGTGCTTGGTCCGTGAAGGCGGCTCTTAGCCAGCCACACGGATAGTTCAATGTGCTCATCAGCGCCTAACCCGAAGAAAGATGTAGATCATCCAAGGCACGTTAGCAGATGGCATGCAATGACAACATGAATACTTTATGGGGTGTCATATATGGATGGGAGTAGTGCAATGATTGTATAATGGTGCTTATAAGATTGGCTATAAAGAACCTTGAAATATTACCCCCTTTAGAGAACCATACATCCTTTAAGAAAAACCTCTTTAGAAACTACACTTACTTATAAACCATACCTCTAAAAACTACATCTTCTGAAAAACAATACCACCTCAAAAAACAAAAATGACAGTTCTTTTAAGAAAAAACCATACCTTCTTAAAAAACAACACCTTTAAAAAATAAAAAACACAGCTCCTTAAAAAAGCAACAGTGGACGTTCCTTGTCCACTTAAAAAACACCACCGTCAATTAGGAAAACCACACCTCCACAGATCTACATGTAGGTTTTTTTGTGATCTCTGAATAAAATACATGTGGACCTAAGAAAAGTAGGGTTTCCAATAGTGGACCAAAATTTGGAGTCAGTGTGATATTTTATGACACAGATAGAGCACATTTATCCTCTTCTCACAATATATCCTACCTCTCAAAGTAGCAGTTATATTTTCTATGCAAATGTATGAATTAACACTTAACCTCATATCTGACCTAAGGTAATGGTTATATTTGCCATTTGCCACACATTGTTGCAAGCAAATAATTGCACTTTACTTTATTTTGCACACAAATGTGCTCATCGATTCTTTCTTCCAAATAAATGCAGACGAATGTGTTGTGCTGCTTAGATTTGGTTTGTTCAACAAGCTCTTGGACTTCGATTTGCAGTTTCTTCACCAAGCATGCGAGCCTCGGTGAGAAGCTGCAACATGGAGGCACATGCCAATACAATCAGAATTGCTAGTGCCCATGATCGATCGGTCCATGCTTGATACTAGAATTGGAGATGCATTTAAAGCCTGATTGTCAAGAAACATGCGTAAATCAGTAAAGACGTTGTAATACATGTAAATGTGCCTTGCATGAAACAAAGAGCACGTTTATCCTCTTCTCACAATAAATCCTACCTCTGGAAGTAGTATTTATATTTTCTATTTGCACAGGTATGAATTAACAGCTAACCTCATATGTTACCTAAGGTAATGGTTATATTTGCCATGTGCCACACATTGTTGCAAGCAAATAATTGCATTTTATTTTTCACACAATTGTGCCCCATCGACCCTTTCTTCAAAACAAATGCAGACAAATGGGTTGTGCTGCTTAGATTTGGTTTGTTCAACAAGCTCTTGGCCTTCGATTTGCAGTTTCATATGCAACAAGGAAGTATGTAGTTAATATGTAGTTAAGAGGTAATACTGCAATGGTGCCTAAATGCTAGACTAGCTTGGCATTGTCAGTGTAGTGGTGCATCTTGCTCATTGACATGAACATGCCAATAGAGGTAGATAGTATAAGACAATGAAATAGAAGAAAAAAATTCATGATCTATTAGTATGCAGAACAACCTTTTATAGTAGAAAGAAGAACGGTACATAAACAAAGTTTCAACCTCTATAGAGGACACATATTCTATATCCATAAGATAGATAGATAGTATTTTTAATATCCATAAAAGAGTTGTTCACTAGTGGTGACCTCCACCATAACCACCATGACCGTAACCATAGCCACCATGACCATATCCACCATGGCCATAGCCTCCGTTACCATACCCATAGCCTCCACCATGACCATATCCACCATGGCCATAGCCTCCGTGACCATACCCATAGCCTCCATGACCACCATTTCCATATCCACCACCATACCCTCCACCGTTTCCATATCCACCACCATATCCACCGCCATAATGTTCGGGCTGCACTGTGGCCTCCTTATGCTGCTCAGATTTGGTCTGTTCAGCAAGCTCGCGGCCTCCGGCTGCAGTTTCTTCCCCGAGCATGCGAGCCTCGGCGAGAAGCTGCAGGATAGAGGCTGATGCCAATACAAGCAGAATAGCTAGTGCCCATGATCGATCCATGCTTGGTGCTAAAATTGGGGATGCATGGCTGCTGTTTAGCGCCTCATTTTATAGCCTGGATGCCACCAAACAAGCGTTGATTTGCATTGAAGGAATACGTTGACAACTTGACATAGCGTTGATTTGCATTGAAGGAATACGTTGACAACTTCACATGTTTACCCGGGCTGACCGACCAAATTCACAAGTGTGGATTTACAGATTTACTGATGTACTTAGTCTGTGCATCTTCGTATCTGCCTCTTCATTGACCTGTGTAATTTGGTTGCCGGAATTGACAATTGTGGGCCTGTTCATTAGCTGGCCATGGTCGGTGCTTGGACCTTATTTATGGAGACTGCCCTGGCACTGCACGAAATTCTTTTGTGCTGGATCTTGAAGATTGGAGCGAAAGATATCTTAATTTTACTACGTTGATGACATTGTGTGAGAGGAGTACAAAAGGAGTTTGTGAAAGAAATGGGCTAACGAGTCTTGCAATCCTAGCAGCCTGGTATGATACACATTTGAAAGATAGGTTCCTACATGTATCCAGCCTCAAGACATAGAAGATGCAAGAAGTTTTTCAAATGAAGGTAATTATTGCTAATTTAATAATTGAACAGCCACATTTCTCATGTAAGTTTATGTTACCGTGTCCTTTCTCTGCTCAAATCTGCTGAAACATCAAGGAAGCTTTCTGTAAACACATGGAAGATGGCAAAATTTGTGAGCGATAGTGCAGAGCATAGTGTCAGGTATTGGATGCGTCAGCAAAATGAACTTGATCCGATTTCTCTTTTGGGTGATCCTTTAATCTGGCACTTCCTTCTTCTCTTGTGGATGTTCAGCAAGCATTCAATAAGATTCTGCATCCAAGTATGTACAGATGAAGTGGTGATGTTGCATGGGAGAAAATAAGACTGCCCCTACATTAATACTTCAATGTTGGGAGTTGATTGTGTTGCGGTCCAAAGAGCTTGCAAAATTCTTGATATATTTCAGAAAAAGTTCATCCTATTTCAGGTTTTGAGCTTCACTTTCTAGATTAGATGGGTTGAACTGCCATATATGAATCCAAAGCTCTTTCTTGTTGTCAATTTGAAGCTGTTCAAATGGGCAATAGTAGCCAGATCAAAACAGTGGCTAGAGAACCTGTAGAAGTTATTTTGGAAGGGGAACATGCGGTTTTTTTTTATTTATTGCTTTAGTTGTTTTGTCATTCAGCTGTAACAACTGATTTAACAGGTGTGATTTGCGTAGAAGGAATCTCAGCACCGAGGGGCAAAAATCGACCCAAATGACATGTTCATATGTACATATATTAAGAATCAAATTAAGCCCTGTGTCACAATTGAGATATTGTTCATAGGTTTGACTATCAGGTTCAGCATAGTACATTAAGGATTAATTTATTCCACCCCTGATGTGGTGACATATTAAGAATCAAATTAACTCCTTTCTGTTGAGTGAACATAAATGCACCGAGGAGTAAACACATGTTCATCTATTTGAGAAGCCTGTTGATGTAGACCCAATTGAGACGACATTCATTTTGACTATCGTGTTGACATATTAAGAATCGAATCGAGCCATTTAAATTGAGCCATTTATATCCTCTTGACAAGATTCTTACATAATTCTCACATTAAGTATTGAAAATCAAACCTTCTATGTTGAGTGAGCAAGCATGTTCACAGGAATAAACACCATTACCTCATCCACTTATAGATTTGCAACAAACAAGATACCCTGATTATAGAAACCTTACAGTAATTACACTCGTAACACCCATTTTCTTTTTTCCCATATCTCTGGAAAAGCATAAATGTGTTTCAGAAAATGTTTCTGCTATGCACAAAATGTGGATAGCCATCAGATGTACAAATTAAGTACATCGAAGAAATGAATAGAGAGCTTTCGTAACATTACAGAACGTACCCAATGATTCAATGACAAGCTGTATCAAAGATAAGTATAAAATTTCCACTTTCCATAAAGAATGAGACTAGCACTCCTATGTGTTGTCGCTTAATCATCATCTTCATCTGCAGTATCGGGAACATCGTTCAGACTTCAATCAAGTGAGAAGCATAAAGCACGAGAATGATGAGTACCTGAACGGACATCATCCCCTATTTTCCCTCTTGCTTTTATTTGATTAACTAGCATTCGGAAAATAAGAATCCACCAATACACATGAAGGACAAACAGACTAATTAGCAAAGTGTTGAATACATAGTACATAATTGGCCCATAACCTGCATGCTTCTTAATATCAAGCACTTTGAGAACTTCGTAGCTGCAAAGGAGCAATAAGCTTTTTTAGCACCATAACACATTTCTTAAGAAATAAAATTGTCTAAAACTACAGTTTTCTGGAACTACATTTACGGTGATGGCATGGATAATAACCTCTTGCGATCCATGACAAGGTACTTTTACTACAAAACATCCCAGCCTATGACAATGATTTCCATATTTCTTCTAATTTCGAAATATCAACCACCAAATTCTTGAAAAATGACGCCACCTACTTATATAATCTGCTTCGTTCCTTATGGTATTCTTCAATAACATAGCTACACAGTCATGGCGAACATTACCACCAAATTTAAGAGAGAAGAACAGTAACAAGAGCCACGGGAAAGCTTTAGTCAGGCAGCTGGAAAGTTCATTTGGGGTGGAAGAATGGGATGTCTGCAGTAACCTGTCATCAGAGTTATGTTTTAAGCACATCCTTTTTCATCTACTCTCCAATATGTTCTTTTCCATAATACTCTAGATTGTGTACCCTATTCCTTTGTCTTCTGGCATCTACATAAAAGATGCCACATCTTGCCTAATGTATTCATCACCAAGCCTAAGAAAATTAAGGTGAAAGATATTCCATTAACTTTATCTGTCCCGGCTAGCAATGAAGCAACTTCCCATACCTTGTACTTCTAATAATCCAGAAAGGAAAGTAGATGAGACGAAGAATCACCCAAGAGACCGCAAAAATAGCAAAAGACACGTCCGGAACAACAGGAATGCCTGCATACTTTGTCATTTTCCCAATCTCTAGAAACACGTCACTGGCATCATGCAAAGCTAGCACGACAGAGCCAACACGAGAAAATCTGCAATGCATTAATTATTGATACCAGAGACACACAATAAGGCAAGAATTTAAAGTAGTATACCTGGCCATAAAAGAAAACACAATCAGAATCACTGTAGAAACATGATGGAGCATGCTCACAACAAAGTCTTTCCTTCTCGTCTCCCAGAAAAGAAGTGCAAATATGCTATAGACATAAAATCCACTTGCAAAGGAGTATAATACTTTCAATTTTAACCTGAAATTAAAGAAATCTACATAAGACTAAAATCCAAGCACATTGATCTGGAAAAAGGTACAGGAAGGATTCTCACTTAGCTTTCTGTTCTGGCCATACTTGACTCCCAGGTCCTACCCAAAATTGTTTTGTATCTCTGAACCATGGCTCCTGATATGTAATAAGCACGGCAAAGATTTCGGCAGATAAATAGTACACAAGTTTCCAACCTGATTCCTTGAACTTCACATGTAATTTCTTTACTTCTTCCTGCTCTGCTTTGCTAAGTTTCTTAAATAAATGAACGGGCCTTTTGAATACAAGTTTCCACCCCAACGCCTGAATACATAATGTGGAAATTAGATGTGGAACAACAAACAGCTTACTGTGGAAGAGTGAATAAACCTCGCAATCACAAATTACGTAATCAAACTTTCTCCATTATGGATATGTTTTGGCAATCTTTAGAATACTGTAATTAGAATTTGAGTTTCTTCTTTGTAAACTTCTTATGGCTTACAAGTCAACATAGTCAACGCTTGAAACAAGGTCAAACACAATTTCAGAAAGTGATGGATCTAGTGAACAATGTTCTGCATTGTTTCTTGGGTCAAGTCTGCTCTTAATGTAACGTTTTCCAAAATGAAAGAAGTCAGAATAACATGCCATACCTCTAAGACGAGCCGATCTAATAGAAATCGAACCAATGGAAATAAAAGGGCGAAGAAAGGCGCCATGATACACAAATCCCATGCCACGGGATCACTTTCTGTCTCCCAGTCGCTCCTAAATCTCTGCAGAACCATGTGGGGAGTGCGCATGGTCGCCGTCTGATGGTAGAGCACAAAATTGAGATCTAGATCACTACTCCTTCCTCAGAAGAACGGGGAGAAATGGAAAAGGAGTTCTTAGAGTCTCCAAGCTTGGCCTGGTAGAGATAAAACAGAATAAACCAATATGCAAGGGCAAGGGGTTATGTTGTTTCGCAGATTAGGTTGATCTGTTTCTTTGAAGATGCCGAAGAAATGCCCGGAGCCATAGCCAGGTCCTTCGATCTAAAACCCCTGAAGAAAAGTTCTCCCACGCTCTACCATTGCAAAACGTCCGGATGCGGTATTTATTATTTATCCAGTTAATCTCAAATTTGGGTCACTCTAAAAATTGGATATTCAAATTGCATGGCATAATTTAAATTAGACTTTCATTTGTATTGTTAGTCCAAAAATAACAATACACGGGCTTAATTTTTTTTTTTTTCCCCCTTAAAAAGTAATAGTGCACACGTAATATTGATATCACATAAAGAACTAATTCTTTTGGTTCTATGAGGCCAATAAATACAGCTCCTATACAGAGAGGGCAAATAGAATGCCACCTAGAGACATGCATTCTAAAACTTAGAAAATCAGAATTTAGATCGAACTAGTGATATACCAGATGGCTCTTATTTTATTGTTTAGAGCAAACCTTTTTTTTTTTTTTTTTTTTTTTTTTAAGGGTAAGATATTTTATATTAATATAGTGAACAGATTACACTTATTTGAGGCTCCACAATAGGCCTGATAGGAAAAATTTAAACACAAAGAATCCCTTATGGATCAAATAGGAAGAATTCAATCTATCAATCCAAGACCGGGGTCTAAAACCAGGTCCAATCCTTCGAATTTGAGCAGAGATAAAGATCACTATAAGTCCTAAAGCTGCCACCATCTGAAGCTCCTCCACTGAAAGATGCAAGCTAATGAAGATCTCACAAGAGCAACCGCTATTCCGCAAGATTAACTTGGCCCGCTATATTATCCCCGCATAGAAGTACTAAAAGAGGTCGCCCTCTGCTCCAAAGAATGTACTAAGAGATTCTCTCCTCTCTCTTCCAACTAAGTAGAACATCGTACAAGCCTTCCCCGAGGGGTGGTCCAATCATTCCCATATACATCTTCACTATTTGCATAGGCACTAGCTCCACTACGCTCATGGCCTCCCAAGTCTGCAACGATGAAGAAATTTTAGTCTCTTGCCCAAAGTCTCTCCATTTGACCTGAATCCTTGTCCAAAGCATCCGTTCCTGAACCCGCCAATAAATCCCAATTCTGATCTCCCCCTAGCTAGGATAGGGATGGATGAACTCTAGAATAACTTAATATAAGAACAATCCATAATACTAGAACAGTAACACAGCCAGAGTTAAACCAACCAAACTGCTTCCATGAAGAATCCGCCCTCCTAGGCCCAAAGTGCACCAACAAGATCTCGCACTCAAGCAAACCCCCGAAGAATCCAAGAGCAGTGACTTCATATGTCCGGCGGCGGAAAGTCCATCTATTACTAGCTATATCACTATTTTCCATACATCTGGCTGCACAAGACCAAGTTAATCCACAGTTCTTAATGCTTCAAACAGTGTTAAAGCAAGCAACCCGAAAGCTCCAGCATTCCATGACATATTATCATGCTCTGCTTCTATAACTGCAATGAGTGCAGTTCCAAACTGCAAGGAGGGCTTTCCTTTGCAATGAGTGCAACAAGAAATATCTATGGCTAGGATAATATACAAAGCTAGAACTGAAAAATTGAGCTATAAAACTGTTCAAAAGCTCATAGTCATTAACCAAACATAAGAAATACATGCTGCCTTAAGCACACAACCGTTGTTGCTGAAGCTCTGAGGCACAGACAATCCTTCAAATGCTTGTCTGATGCTAAGTTAATCTGAACTAGCTCAAACCAAAATGGCAGAAATGAAAGGACCCATTCTTACCTAGTCCAACCTTAAACAAACAGAAGAAGGATTCTAGAGCAGCGGCCATGACCTAAAAGCATGTCCAAGTTGCAAAGATTCGATGAAGACCAAATAAGAGAGGCCTAGAGCAGCAGCCATCGGTCTGGCCAAGCAGAAGCAGGCATTAGTCCTGCTCTTTTAGCGAGCTTCACCAAGTTTCGAGCTCAAGGCTTTGGGTGGCGGCCGCCGCCGCACTAAGTAGCGGCTAGGGTCTCGGCCATCATCAGAGTTTTCCCTAATCATCAGAGGGCAATTAGAATCACCGAGACTCCTTCGATAGAGTCTATTTTCCTTCCTTCTGTGGCAAAAACTCATTGAGGTTTTGAATACAGATATGAGATTAAAAAAGATAATGAGATTATAGACAGAGAGTTGGGACACTATTCTGATCCGAGAAGTGATCTTTTCTTCTAGGATGCGATTGTTGGATCAGGAACTAGATCTTTCTGACATAATTAAAGAACGTGAAGTGTGCCGTAATTTGTTTGGACAAATTCTCACCATACATGAAAAGAAAGAATGAGTTTATAGTGATACTAAAATGTATAAAAAGAACCCGATCTTTTTGATTCAGTTCAAGTCAAAGAGAGTTGTAAAGCGTCAAGCATTCTCGAGATTATAACATAAAAATACCTGGAAATGGTTTTTGCACCAGTTGCCATTTGCTTACTCATTTTCATTGTGTGGCTTCTCCAAATCGATTCGACAGGCGTTAATAGCCAATCTAAAGCCTGCCCAATCCACCCAATTCACCTACTTGATCAAAATCGGTTGGTCCTTCCCATTGATGTGATTCGGCATCGACTGCACGTAAGAAAGAACCAGGTCGCAAAAAGAAGGGAAAATACAGTGAAAGAAAAGGAGATTTTTTTTTCTCACATTTTCATAACAAAATGGACGATTTTGAATTTTTTAGTTGGAGGGGATATTAATTGCCATGCCATTTTATTAAATCATGATATAGTATTCTTTAGTTTTCTCTAATTTTGTATTTCTTTCTATATGGCACTTTGGTGATATGTATGGGATTGCCATATCTATATATTTTTTTTCTCTAATATATATTTAAAAGATTAAATTAATATAGGGGTATAAGTGCATGGCTACTAAAAAAATAGACTTTTTGTTGCAAGCCTATTTTTTTCTTGACTATCATTTTGCAAGGATATATGAAATGTAGGCTTCTTTTTGAATGCCCTTTTTTTAAGACTTTATTTTGCATGGTAAAAGGGGCCTTGTAAGGCTTGCAGCCTTCAATTTCCAACTTTGAATTTTTTATGGTTTTTATTGCATCTTTTGTTCGTGGCCATTGATTTGCAGAATATTCTCTAAATTGTGCCAGATCAATGGCCACAAATTTTTCAACAAATATTGAATTGCAAGCTTCAATGATGCAAACAATATTTGATGAAATCCAATGGCTCAAAACAAACAATTGAACCATTGAAAAAAACCATCTCCATTTCCTTCTTGCTCTTCACGCACAGACCATCGTACAGGTTCACGCTTTGGAGCCCCATAGGTGTGCTTTGCCTTCACCAGAAAAAGACACAGGCAGCAAACGATTCAGAATAGCCTTCAGAAAACTCACAACAAATTCATTCATACCTATGCTGCCAACGGCATTCATCGCTACCACAGGGGCAAAAGCAATAGAGGAGAGGCCATGATAGAGATCAACCAAGATCTTAAAGCCCTGTGATCCTCACCCTGTTGTGGAAATAAAATGTGGGATTTGAACCCACCAGTCTGTAGCTGGACAAGCACCACGAAATCCAAAAAAAATCCAACATTCCGAGGCCTCCAGAAACACACCAGAACCATTATCCCGCAGCCATTGATGTAATTGCCATAGCTTTGAAGAAGCAATTACCGACATCGATTCCATTGGCAAAAAATTATGATGCATGAGACATGCCTGCGATATGGCTTCTACCTCTTCCAAGCATCTGGCCGCTTCCCAACCGTTGTTGTCTCCTCTGCATAGAACTTGGCCACAAAAAGGATCGTGAGCTTCCATTGGACCATGTACATGCCATTCAAGAACAGAAAAAAAAAACACCCAGAACAACAACAATAAGTTAAGCTCCTCTCACATGGCAAAAAATACTGTTTTGCATACAATACCATATGGCGATCATAGCCTTAACCACTGCCAAAACAGCCTCCCGCTATACCAAACAATTCGGGTAGTATATCATTCCTCTTTTAGGTGATTGTTCAGCACAAGAGCATCCCCCTCCCCTGACACACAAGCCCTTCTCTGCCCTGCCAAGGTTCCTCTCTAGTAACTTGCCCTACCTTCTCTCTCACTCTAGCGCCTTGCCCTACCTTCTCTCTCTCTAGCGCCTTGCCCTACCTTCTCTCTCTAGCACCTTGGGTCACTCTCTCTAGAGGGTTATGCTTTTGCCCACACTCTCTCACTAGGGTTTTGCATCTAGCGCTCAAATTATTGTGCAAACAATGTTTTTGAGACCTTATTTCGGATTCTAAGCATCCAAAACGTCCTTTGAGCAACACCTCTCTCTTACCTATTCTCTTATTAGTGTTTAGCTTCCAGGTCCCAAATTGTTGTGCAAACAACATTTTTGAGTCCTCGTTTGGATTCCAAGCATCTAAAATGCCCTTTAAGCACCACCTCTCTCTTGCCTATTTTTTCACTAGGGTTCTGCTTCCAGGGCCCAAATTGTTGTACAAACGCCGTCTTTGAGTCCCCGTTTTGGATTCTAAGCATCCAAAACATCCTTTGAGCAATAATCTCTCTTGCATATTCTCTCACTAGGGTTCAAGACCCAAATTATTGTGCAAATGGTGTTTTTAAGTCCTCGTTCTGGATTTTAAGTGTCCAAAATGTCCTTTGAGCAACACCTTCACTTGCTCTAATCTCTGCCTGGACCTCACCTCTCGCACCCTAAACAGCCATGGGCCACTTAAGGGACCCCCTATCCTGATCCCAATCTAAATGCCCAGTTCCCCTTGATCCAGCCTCATGCAACCGACAACCTGATTACCCCTCGCATAACGAGCGAGCTCTCCTAGGAGGACCAAGTGGTTGGGCTACCACAAAATGGCCCAGACCAGACGACAAAGGAAATGAGAAGCCTCTTCCATGAGGAGGGAGGCAACGGCAAAGGCCCAATCAATGAGGTCAATCAGGAAGTTGACGGCAAACCAGGAACCGATGGAGGCCTTGAGACGACTACAAGCGAGAATTAAGAGTAATGGTACCCAAATTGTAGGCCTTATAGAAGAGATGCAGTCCTCGGTACCCTAGGTACCCAGAAGGCAGTTGGCAACAGAGAAACAACGGATTGTAGAGATGGAGACCTCCACACAGTAGATGGAAGACAACAACCGCTTGGCGCACTTCGAGAGGCAGCAGATCAAGCAGGGTCCCACCGACCTGCGGGCTTGCATGGACTCCTTATCCACCACCAAATAAACCATGACATAGGATAGGTAGCGTGCTGAGCAGGAGATGATGGCAACCATTTCCTACCTTTGATCAGATTCTGAGAAGGAAGCCACCATGATGTGCAGCGTCCAGGCCGATTTTAAAGGCTAGTCACAATTGAGAGCCCTTCAAAGTAGGGTCGAGACACGAGAAATGCCCTCATCAGCAGTGAACCCTGTGCCCTGGACACCCGCTTGCTGAAACTCGAGCACAGCTTCGCTGCTCGAGATCGGGAGATGTAGGAGCTGTGGGTAGCCAACATCTAGCAAGGCAAGGGCCTCCATGCAGAGGCTCATGAACCATTGCAGTGGTCTATGCATGAATTGGCAAGGCAGCAGCAATTCCAACAGGAACTGAGCTACCAGCTTCAGAAACCCATTGCTGCACCACCCCAGCGCAGACCACAGCCCATGCCCCACTTACTGCAAACAATACTTCCACGACAGCCAGCATTGACCCGACCATAAGAGAGCTCCAAGAGCAAAGACGCAGGAGCCACAATGTGGTGGTATACGGTATGACAGAAAAAGCAGGGAAGAACCTCATCAACCAGCTCCAGACGATGATCCTTGCTCAGATGACATTCCATACACTCGTACACATTGTTAAGGCGAGCCGCCATGGAGCCCAGCATCCTGATCACCCTTGAGTGGTCATATTCACGGTCACCGATGCACAAGCAGCCACTTTGCATCAGAGCAAGCAGTTGAGGGGACCACCCTATATGTTGATCGAGATCTGACCTTTGCACTACAAGAAGACTGCATGCACGATTTGGACAACGTTACGAGTGTCCACAGACAGGGAGGATCTGCAGAACTGATCCAAAGCAAGATGCAAATCTTTCGACCGTAAAGTGCTACTGGGAGTGCTGCGAACCCTCGGGCTCCTTTTGCGGCGGCCCAACTGCTCCGAGCCATGACCTGCTTCGCCTGCTACATCCGCACACCCTGCTCTGGTTGCCTCCCTTTCTCCACTTTTGATTTGTGTTGTTAGGGTTCGATTTTCCTTTTTTCTGATTGTAATTCGTGATCACATGCATTGATTTCCACTTTCTCCATTTTGGCCTGTTTCTCCAAGCAGAAGGGGGGAGCTTCTGCGAGCAGAAAGTTTCTTGGAAGAAATCCTTGGCGGCATTGCCGAGAGCGACAGCAGCCGTGAGCGGCGGTGCTGCCAGGAATTTCTTTTAGGAAATTTCCTGCGAGCAGAGTTTCTCGCCGTAACCTTCAAGACATGAGAATTTCCTCATGATCGCTTTCTTGCACAGGTGAATGGCATCAAGTCCAGACGAATCGGCCTTCAAGCTTTAGTTTGATCTATCTTCCATCGCATTTGGTATAGTTTTAGAAGTTCTTGGATCTGACGGGCATGGACTACGAAAAAATCCAGAGGTTTCCAATGAGAAAATAATTCTTAGATCGAGCAAATCATTCTTAGTTCAGTGTTGTTTTTGCCTCACATTATTAGATTCAACCAGTTTTAGGTTCCTGCTTCGACGTTATCCCTTGCTTGCAATTTTTGGTATAGCAACTTTGTTTCCTTTCTATGTATTGTGGAACTGCTTGACATTCAGTTTGTTCCTATGAACTATCTTTTCAGTTTCACTTTTACAGTGTCTTTATGCAGTTCGATTTGTTTATTGTATGGCCTTGATCATGGATGTTTTATTCCCTACTGATTTTTTCTCCCATATTTGCTCCTATTCTTTATATTTTAATTACCAGTTTATTCTTGCACGGGTGATCATGATACTCACTTTCCATGGCTCATTTGTTTCGTTGGGTGTGATGCGCATATTATAGACGATTCAAGGATAATACATGGGCATTATGGTTCGTTTACAGAGCCCCTCTTCGTTGCATCAATTTGGTCCTTTGGACGCTTGTTTGTTTAGTTGTGTTTGCCTCCTTTGCCTCCATCAATTCCACTATTTTTGTTGTTCTTTTATTCTATGGTTGGTTAGACTAGATTTTGCTTTCTTAGCATTCTTGTTATTTGGTCATGTCTCATGTATATTGGCTCCTTTAAGATGTTATACTAGTAGTCAATTAGTCATTTTCATGTCTGTCTATTCTTCTCTACTTCTCGGGTCAGCCTGTAGCCCTCGATATAAAAGTGCATTTGTTCTTATTTTGTATTTTTTCCTCGACGTGGCACTGTAGCCTTTGAGGCTTACGTAATTTTATTTTTTCTCGGCGTGGCATTGTAACCTCTGAGACGTAATTTCCTTTTCATGATTCTCTCGGGTTGGCAATGTAGCCTCCGAAGCAGCAACAATCAGATGGTTTTTCCGTGATAGTCATTTTGCGGACGATTTTCAATTGGTCGGTTGTTGTTTCTTTGGAGCCTAACTCCCTGAGGGGTCATTTTCATTTTTTAGTCTTGACTCTGCAGGTTAGTTTTGAGAGTATCGTGGTTGTCACAGTGCGAGGTGCCGCGCTTCATCCTTGGGGAGCCTCGCAATTTGGTTTATCAAAGAATTCGTGGTTGATGTACAACAGTCTAGCATCCCCTTTTGGGTGCTTCAACTCTTTGTTTGGCGCAACGTGTATCTCCATTCTAGTTCAGCTGCTGCAGGCATTTCTCAAGAGCGCTGGCGATCGTTTCTCATTAGGGTTTTCCTCGAAAGGCTAAAAGGACGAGGTTGTTCATCTCGATGAGAAGTTGTCGCCCATCTTCCCACCTCTGCCCCCCCTACACACCGTATGTTTCATCTTTTATCTTGTATTCTTTATTTGTCATCATGCTCTCGAGATTGTCTAGTGTTAGAGCATTTTTCAAGCTTTTTCAACAACTTCCACCTCTAGTAGGGGTAACCAATTTGTACTCAGTGTTTCAAAGAGCTCAATGAGCACACCACTTCACTTCGACCCATCCTAGGAATGACATACAGTAGCACAAGCAATTGGGTAGTGTCATACTCATCGAAGACTTCAATGCGCGTACCGGCACAAAACAACCCATGAGATTTGTCCCCTCGGCTGACGATGTGTTGCAACTGCATCCTTCAGAAGGAGCTTGACCACGGGCAGCAAATGACAATCAGGTCACACGCTAGTAGGCAGCTGTTATTGCTATGTGGTATCTCTGACCTGGTAATTTGTAATGGACTGACATAGTGGCCGTCCTCTCGCACGCACACTTGCAGGCAGGACAACCAGGGGGCAGATCTAGTGTGTTGGATTATGTGCTAGTGGTTGAGCAGGATATACATGTCGTCAAGCACTTTCGAGTGGGAATGGATAATAACCATCTACCACTTTGCTTGCAGTTGGCTTGGTAGGTCGTTCCAACCTCCTGTGCCACACCTCCTCACATGCCTCTGCTGCGATTGAACTATGAAAACGTAGAGGCTTATGCCCAGATGCTCATAGATGACTTGGCAGGCATTCTACAGTTCTCTATACTAGAGCAATAGGCGGGTATGCACTAGTTGATAGAGGAAAAGCTCTGTTTTGCAGGATCTTTTTGCACAAATGGACTGACAAATAATAGATTCACTGGAAGCATATCAAGCAGTATAGGAAACATGTCTCTGACTCTAAATGAGTTGTGGATATATTAATATTGCATGTTGATCTAATTATACTGGGGACATAATCCCTCCAGTACATATGTTTTACTGCAGTAGTTGATATAGGAAAAGCTCTGTGTGCAGGAACTTTTTGCACAAATTGGATTATGAAAAACGACAAATAAATGATAAGTTGGATCTTTTTTTCACACTTAGGAAAAAGAAATTGAGTTGTATTTCTTTTTGAAATTCAGATCTTAGCTAAATATATCAGAATTTTTCATGCAATTGATGCAGATTTGGAGTGGGGATGTAGATGGAGTATGCTCAGTTAAACAACCCAATTTCAACATTACGTTATATTACATTCGTTCTACCTCTTGACCTTTTTTAGTTTCTTACATTGCAAATTAATGGTTTGGTACTGTTAATAAATGCAATGGAAACTGCAATAGGATGTTTGAAGGAAGGAAGGAAGGAAGGTTCTTTTATCGTCTGCGGAGGCCAGTCGGCCTATGGGACCCAAATTATACGGGGCACATGGTCTCTCTTTGGAACATCAAAACCAAGCTTCCAGCCGCCTCTTTGGAGATTTCTACGTCCATCATAAGCCAAAACCTGTTGATGCCAATAAATCTTTTCATCTTTATTGCTATGGATTAGCTCCCATCCTCTCAAAGCACATGAGGCTCACTAAAACGTGCCAGAAATCCATCCTCGACACTGCTTCAGGTTTTGAAAAAAAACATCACGAATCCTCTCACCTACTCCTCTCCTTCATCTTTTCTTTTTTTCGAAGAATAAGGAAGGAAGGAAGGAAGTATATTTTAACGTCCACGGAGGCCAACTGGCCTATGAGACGGTGATACAATGTAATGGAAAAGTTCCAAACACAAAAGAAAACAACAGAAACCCTGTACAATGTGTCTCTACCACTGGGATGAAAAAACCCCCCATGTGGGAGGAAAAACCCTTGTAGTAGGCATTGAGAGGCCCTATCTGGGCGCTCAAATTCCCTGTGCTGTGAGGGACTCCCTGACGGTGGAGACTTGCAGAATGTAGGACGCGAGACGTGCCACCATTGGTGAAGCCAGCAGTTGATGAATTGCTATCTCAGAGCATCTGAGATCGGCATGAGCTGCTCGGATGTGTGCATATGTTGGGCATTCCTGTAGAGCATGGTGTTCATCTTCTACTATCTGCATGTGACAAAGACCGGCATAATCTCTCATGCCGGGGATTCCCCGCCTCGCCATCCGTTACCCCCGGCCCTGTCTCAATTCTGAGATGGTGGGACCCTGTCCTTATTGCAGCTATAGCTCTCCGTTTCTTGGTAGAGATGTGTGCCTTCAGATACTGGTGGGGGCCGTGTTCAAGCGACGGATTGACCTGCGTGTGGTAGTGCTCTGTTTTGGGCTTTGCAAGAGTGGGCGCATCCCACAGAGAGGCAGCAAAGCGCTCATTCAAATGCAGCTCCTGCTCCGCGATATCCGACATATCCATAATGTGTTGATAGTCTATGGACCATCTTGCGAACCATCCCCTACAATGCTCCTGCCACACTCTCTTCAGACGTTGTGGCCCTTGTGCCAATAACAGAGCCCGGGGAGGAAGACGTTGTGCATCCATTCTGTCAACCTTATGGAAATACGCAAGGTGCTCTGCGCGATAGCGTATCGCCGCAGGGCCAAAAGCCGGCCTCATACACAGAAAAATCGGATAAGGCACCACGTCCTTGGCGCCCTAGGTCAGTATGTCGAAAGCCTTCAGTACCCTCTCTCTAGCTTATCCCAAGTACCCTTGCTAAACGTTGCCCCCGGACCTCTACCCCATACAAAGAATATCGTTCCACGGTAGGTGTGCTTTGCGTGCCCAATCGCAGAGATCTATTCTGTAACAGCTATTCTGCATTGCATACAGGGCTTTCCATCCCGCGCTGACCCTTCTTTCTACACAGTCATCCCATAGCATGTTAGCAGAGAAATCGATTCCCAGATACTTAAAGGTCCTTACAACTTCCATCCTTTGTCCTCTGTAATAGAAGTCTGGGATATCATGCTGGGCAGACAGGATTGGCAATAGCTTGGTTTTCTGCTGGTTGACTGTCATTCCTGCTATGTCACAGAATTGACTAAGAGCATCCAAATGTTCCTGCATACTCCTAGCTGTATGGGATAATAAGCCCAGATCGTCTGCATAGAGCAACTGTTTTACTGTATATGCCTCTGGCAATTGTGGGCCACAACCTCCATGTTCTTGCATCCAGGTCTCCAACTTGTCAATATAGAGTCCAAAAAGTGTTGGAGATAACGGGCATCCCTGTTTAACACCTATGGTGTTGTTCACCCTGTAGTCTGACGCAGGCAAAGTGCATATATTCCGTCATAGAGCCGATAGATGGCGTTCTGTAAATCCTATGGGACATGTAGCTCCTGCAAGCGTCGCCACAACAGGTCCCGAGGGACCGTATCATATGCCGTCTTAAAATCCACGAAACAGCAATACAAGTTCCGTCGTGCATTGCGGCTAGCTTCCATAAGGATTCTGAGAGTAAAAATATGATCACTCGTGGAGTGGGCAGGGCGGAAACCTGCTTGGCCGACTGCACGTACTCCAGTTTCCTCCGCCCATTGCGTTAACTTCTTCTCCAGCACACCTGCTAGAAGTTTTGCGAGTAACGGGCTCACCATGATCATACGGTAGTTGGTGGAGTCATCCCTGCTTCCCGTCTTATGAATAGGGGTGACCTTGCTAACCATCTATTCCTGCGGGAGGCCCTCTCTGATGGCCTGATTGATTATCCCTGTCAAAGGCTTGAGCAAAGCTCGGCCTGAAATCCCTGCAAGTCCTTTGCTTTATCATTAGCAAGATGACTAAGACCCTGGTGGATGTCTGCCTCTGAAAGCTGTAGTGTTTCTCCTAGCTGATCTGGCACGTCAGCGATTGCTCCTGGAGGGTCATACAACTCCTCCAACCGCTGTCTCCACTGGTCTGGTGTAACATTGCCAGGTGGTTGATGCCTCTTATACAACATTCTATGCCAAAAGGCTTTTGGCTCAGTCATCAGTAGATCAAACATACGTTGCTGGTTTTCTGCAATGTAGCGATGCTTTTTGGATTTCAAGAATGTCTTATAGTCTCTAATGGCCTGTTGCCGGAGCTGTGGATCTAAGATGGTGCGTAGCTGAGTCTTTAGAGTCTTACATTCAGCGTCAAACCAGGGGTTTTGAGGGAATTGCGCAGTGTCCCTTCGCGGGGGCTTTCTTGCTGCAAAGCTTTCATTGGCTGCTGCGAGTAAGGCCTTCACCAACCATTCACACTTATCTTGCATTGTATAGAGGGCATCAATCCCCTGTAGCTCACGTTCAAGCGCTACCTCATATCCTGCTTGCTTCCGATAGTTCGGGGTGTATCCCAAACCCTAGGGGCGCCTGTCCTGTGGCCACGCCACTGAGTGCCTCCAATCCAAAGTGACATAAAGTGGGTAGTGGTCTGACAAAGTCTCTTCATCTCTTGTTCCTGTGCCTGTCGCGAAATCTCGAATGATATCAAGTTCTGGCACTGGAGCTAGGAGATAGTCCACGACGCTGGCTCCACCATCGCCCCCGTCGCTTCTGCAAGTGAAGCCCCCTGATCGCGGCCACCTGAGCATACCATTGCAAATCACCATGTCGAAGATCTGACATAGCTGGACCAACTCTCTTCCAAAGGCTCCGGAGACTGTATCCTGGGAGCATCTTGCATGCTGGGATGCCTCCGTTTCTAGCCAAAGTGGGTTGGAGTCAGTATTTCCTTGAAAGGTGACCGACTGCTACTGTGCCGTACGTGCATTGAAATCTCCCAATAAAAACACATGACCCTCCTAGCGATACTGCTCTATGTCATCATACAGTTCCCTATAGGGCATATGCACATCTATATCTGCCTGATGCACCCTGTAGAACTTAGAAGTTTCATGGGGGATATAACATCCTGCGATAAACAGTGGGCGATGGTGAGGCTGCAGCACTCGTATCCACAGGTAGCGGTTGAGTCTATCAGCCTTGTGGAGCGAAACTGTGGATGCTATAGCATCTTTGAAGTAGCACGCGGCCCCTCCATACCCTCGCTTGCCATGGCGCTCATTGGCCAGTGAGAAATGATGATACCCTGGGATGTCCGGTAACAGATGACCACTATATTCCCATGTCTCTTGCAAGAAGATGATGTCCATGCCTGTAGCAATTTCAGCAATGCCCTCGCCGCGCTTCCAGGGAAATCCCCTACAGTTCCACGATACAATTCGAAGGCACTCTTCCTATGCTGTCTGTGGTGACTGCCCTATCCCAGTTTCCATGAAGGCTGCAGGAGCCCCAACCTGTTCTGGTTCTCAAGAGCCCCAACCTGTTCTGGTACCATATTGAGAAACAAGAGTTGCAAGCGCTAAGTGTCAAAGAAGCATGCTCTATTCATTATCAAACCGAATACATATAGAGGAGTTCCTTGAAGTTAGGAACAACTAGTAAATGCTACAACAGAATGGCATCTACTCTTAACGACTAGTAAACTGCCAGTCATCTTTTTGTCATACTCCAACATGACACTTGCCCCACAGTTAGATTCTATAGAGGCGTCGTGGCTGTAGCTACTTATTGACGTAATTTTTGCCAGATTTGGAGTTGCCTTACAAATGTTTCTTGGCGCATGTTTTACTATGTTTTTCTTGGAGTGCTTGTTGTGGCTTACATGTTCTTGGCCTGTGGTTTATCTGGCTCATTTCACCTCTATATTTGGAGTTGGCATCCATCTCTAAATGAACTATGGCTCTTCTAGCACCTTCTCTTAGCTCAATCTCCCGCTCCAGTGCCAACTCTTGTCTCTGCATCAAATATTGCCCTTGCTTCCTTTTTAGGAGGTGCCCTGGCCTGATGCTTGTTTTTAGCTTCCTTTAGTTTATTCATGATTTGGACAAGCTTGTTTCTGTTTGAGTTATCGTAAGGTGGATTTGTGCTTCTAACTGGTTATGGGTTTCTTGTTGACACATTCTCGGGTGGTATAGATTTCATAGATTTATTGGATCTTTCTTGCCATATTATTTGTAGCCGGTTAGAAATAAGGATGATCCCCCCAGACATATACTGTTTTAGAAAGGTTATTGGAAATACTATGAACATTGAAGTTTCAATTAAAATCTGTATTTTAATGCAAATTTTGAGTTTGAGTGCACTGTATTTTAATTCAAATTTTGAATTTTAATGTAAATGTGAATTTTTTTTTTTTTTTTTTTTTTTTTTTTGAAGGTAAGAGTATACTATTATTATTATAGGATGGTACAATATACAGTGAGTCCCCTTAATAGGACAGATAAGAGGTTACATCATAATTGCTTGACCATTGAGCCTTAGGTGTATGTACTACTGGAAACACTTTCTCTTCTTCCCCACATGTAGATACTATAGGGAAATATCACCATCTTCTCCACAGAGGCAGGTACTATAGGATAGGCATAGCACGTTTCCACACACCATAAGCTAAAGGACCGAAGTTTCTTAGTTACCCAGAGTACGTTCCCCATTATCAAGTGGACCCTCATCTTGTGACCACTGACATTTGAAGTAGCTATAAAATCCCTGCAATTTGCCAACCCTGTCTTTCTATGGTGGGATAAGGCCATAAGAGCCACTTCCATGTTGAAGATGTTCTTTAACTTAGTCACTGAAGTTATCTGCCCCCCTAATGCCACATCACATCGGTGTCTCCATATCACCCAAAGTGCCACATTTACCATGGAGGCAGTAATGATGCACGTATCTGCTCTGATAAGTAGTTCTGGCCAGGCAAGATGAACCAAATCAATCCCTAGAATCGGGGAGACCCAACACCAGAATTCATGGATCATGGGACAAAAAAAAAGATGCCTGAGAGATTCACGTGAGTGGCATCCCAGAGGGCACATATCATCAGTCACAATCCCTTTACGAAGTAACACTTCTTTAGTACTGAGACCCCCTTGAAGCGCAGTCCACCTAAAGAATTGAAGCTTCTTAGAGCAGATAGATTTCCAAGAGTTAGCTAGAAGAGACTTCGCAACTATTGCTGTTACCCCCAGCCTCATTTCTGCTATTAA
The DNA here is from genome assembly GCA_021234155.1 of Isoetes taiwanensis. Classification (NCBI taxonomy): domain Eukaryota; kingdom Viridiplantae; phylum Streptophyta; class Lycopodiopsida; order Isoetales; family Isoetaceae; genus Isoetes; species Isoetes taiwanensis. Next base: position 1,253,754 of record JAJEKV010000205.1, on the reverse strand, counting down.
TGGAGTTCCGACACCACACAAGGCACGATAAATACTGGCCACACTGTACTTTTCTTTCCCTGCACACCACCATGCCTCTTCAGGACCCGGCACACCTGCACAGTTTTTGACATTTCTCAGGATCTCTTGCAGCACCTTTCTATCTCCTTCCCCTACCCTTCGAATTGTAGCCTTGAATTTTGTCCAAGAGGTCCACCTGCCATTCACCCATAAATGCTGTAGATATTGCACACCCTGATCTCTCCACTTCGTAAATATACGGGGATGGACCAGGGCCAAGGGGAGACCATCCTTATTCCACACATGTGTATTCCGTAAGATCTTGAAATGCCCAAAATTGTTAGGAACATTGGGTGGGGAACATCTGAATATTACCTCCTTCCAAGCCTGAAGTATTCTTCTCATTATAGGGGAAGTACCTGGAGCCACTTTAAAATCATAAAAGAAGGCCCCCAGCTCGTCTCTAGGCAGAGATGGCTTACCTTTGATCTTACATTGGTTGAGCCAGTATTTAACAAATACCATGGCTGGGGACGAGTCATCTTGAAGGACACGCCAAACAAATTTGGCTGCAAGTGCTTGTGCCCGGATAAAGGGGTCTTTACATCCTAGTCCCCCCTCCCTCTTATCTCTACACAGCTCTGACCATGCTACTTTGGCGATACCGCTCCAAATGAACTTCCTCATAATGACCTGTATCTGATTATATACACTTTTTTGAGCCACGATCACTGATGAGAAATATATATGAGAAGATGCAAAGACAAAGATTAGCAATAGTGACTCGCTGCAATTGCTTGCTAACCCTTTAGCGCACCACAACCCCATTTTTTTCCTAAGCCTGTCCAATATTGGGGACCATAAGCCTTTCATGCTATCCGAGAGAGATAGTGGTAGACCTAGAAGCTTAACTGCCTCATTTGTTAACACCACCGGGAACCCAAGTTCTTTAGCACGAGGATCAATATCCCCATCCAAGGCCCATAGAGTAGAACATTTGTTTGCATTGAGCTCAATACCAGAAATATCCTTAAAGGCAACTAGAATATCACGAAAGGATTGGAAACTACTATCATCAAACCTGAGGAACATGAAGGTATCGTCTGCATACTGCATAATCGTAAGCTTCCCACCTTGTCCCGGAAGAGATAGTCCAGACATGGCACCTTCCTCCACTTTGAGGTTTACCATTTTTGTAAGAAGGCTAGCCATAATCACAAAGAGGTAGGGAGCTAATGGACATCCCTGGCGTATTCCCTTCCTGAGGTGAAATAGGTTAACAAGTACCGAGGCGGAGGCAAGCTTGTTCATGCCCATAGAGAGATTGATGAACTCACTCTGGAATCCCATATATTTCATAGTCTCTTGCAAACCTTCCCATCTAAGGGAGTCATAGGCCTTCCGAAAATCCATCTTTACAAGAACACAGTTCTGCTTCGAGTATCTACACCAGTGTAACCCTTCCCTAGCTGCAATATAATTATCAAGAATGTACCTGCCAGGAAGGAATGCCGATTGTTCTCTACCAATTACCCTGCTTAGAATAGGCTTAACGCGGTTGGCAATGCCTTTCATAATGACCTTGTACATAACATTGGTCAGAGCAATAGGTCTCCATTCACCAAGCGATACTGGCCTTGGTAAATGTGAAATGTTAACATCCTATAAGTAATAAATCAACTTGTGGCAGTGCCACTTAAGCACTTCTCGGGACGAAACAAAAATAGAAAATTAGGAGGAAAAAAGGCTCCAATGTTGTTGACGACGGCCAGCAGCTTGATGTGACATTTATGGACCCAGAAATGTGACATTTCATCGATTTTCCATTTGCCATGATGGACTCTGCCTTTTGCACAATGGATAGAGATTCCTATGATAACTTGAAGGCCAATATTCAATATTGTTCTTGCGATTTCTACCTCCTTCTCCCTCACACCCTCCTCCCATTTTTTAAGCTCCTCTATATTTCGAATATTTTATTTGTTGGATTTTGCAGAATGGGTAGGGATTTCCCACCAACAGAAGAGCAATGTTGCCTTTCACATTTTAATGTTTGGAAGAGAAGATTTCAAGTAGTTTTAGATTGACGGAACAGCAGTGACTTCTACGAATGATGTTATTGATAATGGTGCAATTGTTGGAGTTCAGAGGACCAAATTCAATTGATTTCTAGGTTGATTGCATGGTATAGCTAGTTATGGCACTTTTTATGAAATATAGATCCCAAACCAGACGTTTGAGAACCAAAAAGAGGTTGTACTCTTACAAGAACATAAAATGACAATGAACTCAAGAAAAGATTATGTGTTTCTAGACCCATTTGAATATTTATGCAGCATACTAGGCCTAATGTTGAAAATACATGTTTTAGGCTATCTAGATGGTCTGTCAACATTAATCATGGGAGACACATTAACTAGAGTGCAGGTTCATATCGAATTGGCTATTCTAATGTATACCAAATAGTCGTAGACTTTGTCAATGCAGTGAACTCGACTTAAAAAGTCTTATATTAAGTGGCCTCCACATTCGCGGATCTTCACGGATGAAATGTTTGGCACAAGAGTTCGAGGCAACTTGGGGATTCTATACATCATTGGAACAATAGATGTGTCACATATCTCAATTATTCCTCCGCCTCCTCCTAAAAAATATTACAGCATGGTAAGGCTTCCATTTTATTCATCTGCAATTGATAGTTTCTTATGAATGTCTTATTCGCGATTTTGATGTTGATTGGCCTGGTAGTATTTCATGATTGCACATCCATTCAAAGATCAACAGGAGGCCGGGGTGTTATTAATGGCTTCATCAATACCTACTATCTTGTAGAGATTCCTAGGGGATGCAGCCTATCCGCCAGGTCATAATATGCTAAGTCCATTTAAAGGATATAAAGATGCTCCAAGTCGAGAGCAGTACCATTGGAACTATATCTATTCAGGTACAAGAATCCCAGTCGAACAAGCCTTTGGAAGATTAAAGTTAGGATATTGCTCAAAAGGAATGACATGGATCTATAAAACGTGGTGAAGGTTGTATCTGCCTGTTCAGTTATATATAATTTTTGCATTATCCAAAAAGATGGTTTTGATGGGTTCGTGGAGATTAAAATGGAGTTGGAGAGATCCATTGTGCATGATTAAGAGTTGGAAACACATAGAAAGGTATCTAGAATTGACAACATTGAAGATAGTATATGCAGTGGATCTAAAATTCAGGAGTCTTGTGAATATGGGATTTATAAAATCCTTGGAGCTTCATTATCTACGAATGAAGCATATTCCAGACATCTCGATGACGGTCAATCATTACAATTTCCTCTGATGCCACTAGTGAGAAGAAGATTATTTTTGGAAAGAAAACTAATGCACTTGTTATCAAGTGATAGGATCTGAAATTGAATAGTCATACTCCGTAAATTAGTACCGCTATTGCAAACTACTATTGCAGATATGACAGACTAATTTTCTTTTGTTCCAAAACTTTGCTTCTTTTATTCTAAAACTTGTTATAGTAACTTTGGAATCGTTGGCCTGCACATGTATCTTGCGGCTTATGCAATGTGGTGTGTGGTCACATCTCCAGTTGGATACTGCCTAGTGGCGTGACGTTAAAATACTATCTATCTATCTATCTATCTATTTATATAACTTGAAAAACTTTGTATTAGTTTTTGCTCCACATGTATGTGTTATATTCTATCCAGCATCGCTCTGGTCCAAGTCTGGCATTTCTAGTGCATGTGTTGAGCTAGCAACTTGCAATCAAGGGCTGGTCACTTGAATATTTAACCAATAGTACAAAAATTCTTCTCTCTCCATAAAACAAGGACTTTGAGCTCGAGACAGAGTTCCAAGTTGTACTCAAGATATAGTTGTTCTAATATTAATGTAAACCAAAGGTCCAGGCACAATGGAAATCTAGTATCTTCTTTCAAGGTGCCTAGTTGGCTAGTTACTGGTCCTAGAACCTATGTGCCTGTGAGATGTGCATGTAGCATACCCGCATGTGCATGCGCCAAGTGCATGTCCAAATGCATGCCATATGCACATGCCAAAAATGGATCTTGGTAATTAAGTCCACATGGGGGGGGGGGAGGGCCTTTTTGGGGCAAAAAAAAAGGAAAAAGGGATGATTCCCAAACATTATAGTGAGTTGCAAGAGCACATACAAACATGTTCAGATAGGATATTATTTCAGCTCGTAGTTACATGCTAACAGAACTGCTACATTATATCACTCATCAAGACGCCCACATGCATATCACATACTTGACCACCATGAACAACATTGCTTTGTCTTCTAACAGCCTTGGTAAAGCTGCTATGGCTGCTGTGGAACTTGAAATTATTGGAAGAGGCCCCTTTGCTATGTCATCAAAGCGGACATGCAACTGCATTAAATATACTACATCAGAAGGCACAAAAAATCATTGTATTCATACTCCATAGTAATAAAGATTCCATATAGGAATGCAAGAATTTAGAACCTAATGGCAATCTTTGGAATAGACAATACCAATGCCACCTTACATTCTTACTACATCCTTATATAAAAGCATTGTAAATCCTCGTCAACTGGTTTGCATCCTCATATGGGATGCAAATTCCTTGTCCTGAAGATCTTGGAGGTGATGGCGCTGCAACTAGCTTGCCTCAGGGCCGTCTGGACTTCCCTTTGAATGGTGGAAGTCTTCTCCTCAGTTTATGGTCTGTAGGTCAAGAAGATGAATTTTCTTTCCTTACCGAATCCTCCATTTCTTCCAGCGGGTTAACTTGTTTTCGTTATAAAACGAAATGCCATAGCCAGGACTTCGGCTCTTTGAAAGATAGTATACCTTGTCGGATCAGTTTATTATGCTGCTCTCACAGTAAAGCCCGCATAAATCGACTTTACTTTTCATCTTTGGATGATTAAAGTTATGCTTTGTTTTTTACAAGGTTTATGGGATTTGTTTTAAGATTGAATATGAACCATTGATCTCCAGCATATCCATATCCAGAGCATCATGCTAAATCAATGGAATGGCTGACATCTTTTTGGCAGGAAATAAGGTCCTTCCAAACCCATCACCCCTGCCACAATATGGACCGAAGGTATGGGCTTCAACCATGGAGCAATGAGGCCTACGTATCCCTGCTCTACCACCGGGAAGCAATCCCCTCCCCAAATTGCATGCAAACCCAGAAATCTAGCTCCTGAACCCTATTTCTCAAGGATTGACACCGCCCACGAGCAGCTCCAAACTTATTCTGGTACACGGCAGCTCTAAACTTCCACTTCCTAAATCTCGAGTTTAACTCTCGAGTTATTCATTCGAGTTTATTCGAGTTTATTCGAAATTGGTCTTATTCGAGTTCAACTCTCGGCCTTCGAACCACAGAGGAAAGCAGGGTTTTGTGGTTCATGCCACAATCTACAAAGCCTCCTGCCAACAATCAGCAACGACCAGGAATATGAAGAGCCCTGTTTGCCACTGTTTGGCAACAACCAGGAATATCAAGAGCCCTTCTTGGCTTCAACGATGCCGCCTCCTCTGCTCCACCGCACCTGCAAAAAACAGGGAGCCCAGCCTCGAAAAAGCAAGTTGCGTGAAACGCTATCCACGCCCCACATTTTAGCACGAAAAATAGCCGACAATGAACTTGCAAACACATTAAAATTAGAAACTAGACCACTAAATGGAAACAAGCTGCTCAAACATGCCAAAATATACCCTTTTTTATACAATACGGCGTCAAAATCATAGTCCTAACCACTGATTCCCAAATACAAAACAAAAATCGCAGAAGTTTATTGCTTGGTAGGTTCAGGTTCCTAGCTAGTCACACATTTCAATATTTCAATCAAAGAATACAAAATTTCTAGAATCTTACCCTACTATGATTATATGTCAGGGATAAAAGATCTTGAATATCAAAATATTCTTTGTATTGTATTGGAACTCGATGGTTAATCCAACGAATTATTAGTTACTTCAAATGATTTCAATCGGGGTGCATCATTGCAGAGTGACACTCTAATAACGGATATGATCCGGGCGGGCATTCCACAGTAAAACCAAACAGAAGTAATCTAGCAACTGCTAGTTTATCATGCATGATTTCATACATTATCTGGCGTCACCACAAAATATTATGATCTATAGATGCAAATGTTAAAATGTCATGCAGAAAAGAAACTAAAATCTCTACTACATGAATCAGACCACCATAGCATTTTTAATTTTGCTGCCACCGTTTACAGAGAAATGTTATAAACCACTGTGGGTTTCAAAATTTGAATCCCATAGGACAAATTTACTGATAATTTATCAAAATTTTATATCCTCTAAGTTTATAGTGGCACAGCAAGCAGCACTTATTTTCAGTACGAACTCATCACAAGGCCTGAATCTTTATTTTACAAGTTAAGGGATGTCAAATTTAGTAGTTGGCTTAGTGCCTTACATTGATATCATACGTTTCACAGGGTAGCTCATTCATCTCGGTCACAATGGATGTGGACAGCATCTCGTTGTGCTACAAAACATTGAGGGCAGATCCTTACACAAATATATCTTGGTGTTCTCCATTTGCCATCTGACAGAGCTGATTATATGATGTCAGATCTGCATTACCAAGACATACTCATAAATCCTGCATATGAAAGGGGAAAAAAAATCTGAAACAATGCGCACTCACCAAAGTTGTCACCAAAATTGGTACAATGATCTGCTCTCATAGTATGGTCACCATCTACAACTCCTGTGACTTCCACATATTGTGTGAATGGTCCTTGAGCCTGCTTAACATTGACCTGCTGGTTGTCCGATGTCTGGCCTAGAAACTTAACACCATCTGCCTGAATCACCTTAAGCACACATCGAACTCTGCGACCCATATACCTCCGTAGGAGCTCACCATTTACCATCGGTGAGGGATTTGATGTATCCATTAGCTGGATCTGTTGGCATAAATCAAGAGGATGAAAAAGATTCCATCAAATACTGCACAAATCATTTGGAATGTTTGATACTAAAAAATATCAAAAACCACCAACAATGCCATATCACCATGAAAACGGGGTGAAGGAAAAATCTGTTAGTTTGTTAGCCTGCATATAGCAAGACATTCAAATAAGTAAAACCAAGGTACTGGAGACATTTTGTTACAACGAGATAACAAGGTTTTGGAAGAATGAAGATATGGTTCTCATTTCTATGATTCAAACCTACACAAGTCTTTCAGCTCTGATGTAGAATTAAATAAATGCATGAAGGATAACCGCTTTCTTCTATGCCACTTAGCATACGTACCATTCTTACTACATTTTAGTGCCTATAGTGGCCTACAATCATCAATCCAGAAGAACAGACCTTTCCACAATTGGGTTTCGAAAATGCTTGACAGCGGTGGCGTCCTGCGGTATGGGAAACGACGATTTTTTTTTACTCCACTGTTATGGCAAACCTAAATCTTGTGGCCCCTCAAATTGTCGAGGCTTAATATATGTACCCCCAAAATGCAATCTTCATTCGATGGAATACCATTTTCTCTCTTTGGCTCAGATCATTTCACTACACATTTGCAAAATCCAACTCAAATAGAGTTTTATCTACTAATTTAAAAAGTTTATAGACATATAGATGTTGAGTTTTATCTACTTATTTAAAAAGTTTATAGACATATAGATGTTATCGACCGAGTAAACATATAGACATTAACGACTGAGTAATAAACACTTACTGCAAATTACTCGTATATTACGTCATTTTTATATGGCGTAAATGTTTCCTCCGCTTCTTCATGGCGGCGCCGCTCAAATTCCTTTTCCAGGAAGGCTGCCATAGCCAACTGTGGGCGCCATAGCCAACTGTGGGCGCTTTTTTTTTCAGGAAGGCCGCCATAGCCAACTGCGGGCGCTTTAGGGTTGAAGAAGAGCAGCAGCGCCGTGAGGTACTTGTTTTTGGAAGGCCGCCATAGCCAGATTTGTCGTTCTCCAAGTTTTGCCAGATTTTCAGAGTTTATCCAGAGTTTTTCAGAGTTTTCAGTTCAAGGTTTCATTTTCCAGAGTTTTTCGAAGGCCGCCATAACACCATTTCAAGCTTTGTTGAGTCTTTTGGCAGAAAGTGAGACAGAGTTAAATGAGATGGTGTTCAGAAGCTATTTAGGTCGATCTTGGCGGCCATTAATATTAGGAATCAACAAAAACATCAGGAAGCTTCAGGCAGAGTTCATATCTTCTTTTTTTCAATGTCTTCCTTGCTAAATGCTTTATGTAACCACAAGATCATACTCATGATACTCTGAATCCAAGCTTGTTCTGCTTGATTCGGGGCTTTGATCTCAATAGTTAGAGTTTCAACTATTTTTTAGAGCTTCTATTGTATTGCTTTCAGAGTTTTTATCTGTTCAATGTGCTCGCCCTAGCTGAGAAGATAAGTACTTAAAGAACGTAATTTGCAGTAAGTATTTATTACGTAAGGGAAAGTTCTATGTCTTGGAATATTCCCTCAGGAATATTCTCTTGGCGGGCCACCAGACTCGGCAGCGCTGCGGCTTCGCTGCTTGGGCGCCGCCTCGTCTGGTAGCTCCGCCTCGAGAAATTCCCTCGTGGAATTTCCTCGACTAGAACTTTTCCTAGTACATAAAAACACACGCCAGGACATTAAAAGACATGCCAAACGTTGTCGGGCACACGTTTACTAGCCTACTTACTTAAAATGTTTTTGGGGGAAGGTGTCCTCTTTTCTCCGGCCGCGGGTAACATCGGTAACACGCCATTTTCCGGCCAAAAAATGAAATTTTGGTATCGGAATTATTGATGCTGCATTCTTTACATATTTTAATGGCCATTTACCCTAATCGCTAGGGTTTAAGCCCATTTTTCCACGGTTGGCTTAAAATATGGCTGTCTTATAACTATAAGACACCATTTGAGGTGCCATGTCATTCTTGCGACATGTCTTAAAAAAAATACTTTTCCACGGCTCCATTATAAGAAGTGGCTTATAATAAAAGACATGTCTCATAAAATCTGGTTTTCCACTACTCTGAAGTTTTCTTATAAAATCTGATTTTCCGCTACTCTGCAATTTTCTTGCATGTTTTTCATAGGCACAATTTCACTTTGGCAGAACCATTTCTTGATGCATGCAAGCTGTTTCAGATAAAGAACCATTGATGAAAACCATCTATTGCACTGACGAACATTCTTAGCTTCCTGCATCAAATGGACGGACAAATTTGGCTGTGAACTACAAATTATTCCTGAAGAAAAATTCGGTAACAGCTTCAATAGGTAAGTCGGATTCAATCAGGAGGTATTCTATTCAGAGCAAAAGATATCGCTTTTTAGCTCATCCTTTGAATGATTAGCTTGGATGTTCAAACTAATCCGATTCTGAGCTCCTTTTACTCGCTACTCCGAATCAATCCATTCCCAAAATCGTCGAAATCTGTATTTCTATCGATTTGGGTACATATCATTCATGTCATTTTTGTTCTTGCAGGTTTCCTTTTCTGATCATGGTGCTGGATTTTTTGAGACTGCCCCAACTGAAGATTCGGGCATTTGAGGCCGCCACTACTGAAGTTGGGCAAATTGTTGCAAAACTAGCTCGAATTTGGGAAAATAGGGTTAGTTTTTTGCAAGAAACGGGGGAGTTTTCAAATTTGGGGCTGCGGAATGTCGAGCAGAGGAGGCATGGGCAACCAATTTCGACCTGCAGCCTCGATTCTTGCAGCCTCGATTCTGTTCCCACAATGGCAGTTCCGGCGATTCCACTCCAGCCCTCTTTTTTTTGTGACATCCTAAATTTTAGGCAACGAAGCACGGTTATTTTCTGGCGGGGGGTTTCCCCCGGAAGAAAGTAAGACTCTGGAGTTGTACGGAATGCCTATGAGACATGTCTTATAAATTGCAATGGAAGAACTAGCCTATCTTATATGCTTATGTGGCCCAATAATATTTTGATAAATATAAGACACCCGGGTCGTGGAAAAAGGGCCTAAGCCGTTTCTGGATGGTGCTGCAATGCTCGCCCCCGCACAGATTGGCCAGAATCTCTACTGGACATTTCCATCGTCATAGCCAAGCTCTGGCCGCAATCTTTCCGCCACAGAGCTGGTGATGTGCAAGTTGTTATGATAGATATTTCGTGATTGCAAGGTTTTGCATCTTATCTATATTCAAGCGATATGCATCTTATCTGGTTTTGCATGTTGACAATAGATGAATTGTTGTCAAAATATACCTAAGGATAACACATGCCAGAATTGCTATATTTGGTTATCCTATTTAGAGCGGTGCTCCTGAAATTCTGGAACTCATGTATGTGTTTCGTATCATCAAATAAACCTTACCTTTCTGCACTCAAAGTTCTGTAGTCTTCATGTCCCTGTCCAGTTTTAATATGGTATCAGAGCAGCGAGCCTGAGGACGGATTTAAAGAGGAGTGTACGAGATCTGCCATGAAGATTGAAACGCTGAACCATGTGAATGCCTATTATTGGTTCCTAAGAGTGCAAACGAAACTTTGCGAGAAGGGACTTTGGGGCATCGTGAATGGTGATGAAATCAAACTGGTGGTGGTGGCAGGAAAGAAAGGCAGTGAAGAGGATGCAAAGGCACATGAAACAGAAGTTGCAAGATGGATACAGAAGGATTGGACTACAAAGAGCAGAATTCTCAGGTATCTAGATGATGTTGGTTTTTGGGGTTCTTGCATCACCTTGCAACAGCAGTCCATGACTGCCGGATGCCACAAGGCTGCCACACATGCTCATGGATCAACAAAAGAAGGTGGGAAGAAACTCCAAGAACAAGAACAAAGCAAAGAATGAACAAAACTGAATCATATTGATGCTCCAAAAGGAGGTGCTCCAAAACGTGAGCAAAAACCTAAACAATGAGAGGAAATGCTCTCTCTAAATATAGAGCAAAACCCTAACCCTAACCCTAACTGACATCTCACCTACCACAAATCTAGGCTAAATCTGGGCCATAGATTGTGGGGGCAATATGACAAATACATGTGGCCTATGCCACCTACCATACATGTGGGCTAAATCTGGGCCCTAGATCAAGTGGTCCAATGTGATAAATACATGTGGCCTATGCCACTCATACATATGTTTAGCCCAAAGGGCTAACACTCCCCCCCATCAAACCAAACCATGTAGAACCTTTATAACATCAGGTTAAACATGTACAACAATGTCCAAAGTGAAGGGAGGTAACGATAATGTCGCCGAAAATTCTTGACCGAAAAATGCCAATGTCGATGAAGTACAAAAGTCATGAGAGATTGAGAAGGCTGTCACCACTTCTCTTGAGCTTGCCACGAGCTCCTTTAAATCCATGGAAGTCAAATCTAATGTTGAGAAGGCTGTCACCACTTCTCATAGAGCTTGCCACTTAGCTCCGAATACATGCGCCAATCAAAGTGTCTTGTAATGAGTTGAACAAAAATGAGGAAACAAAAATTGTTGAAGGGGCGGAAGGCCCTAAGTCATCTTCACGCCATTTTTGAACTTGAAAAGTTGAAACAAGGAGTTGAACTTGAATTAGTTGAAACATAAGTGATTGAAGGGGCGGAAGGCCCTAAGTCATCTTCACGCCATTTGGTGAACTTGAAAGAGTTTGAGCAGATAGTTGAACTTGAAGGAGTTGAATTTGAAGGGGCGGAAGACCCTAAGTCATCTTCACGCCTTGAACTTGAACGAGGCTCAACCGCCATGTATTATGGACGGATGTGGTTGATCAAAATGTTGAACTTGAAAAAGTTGACACCAAAGAGAAATTATTAAAATTGGCCTACACACGCCATGTGGCCATGTGAGGTTGATGTACGAAGGAGCGGAAGTCAGAATTCATCTTCACGCCATTGCAGGAACTTGAAATTTGTTGGTACAAAGGTGCAAAGCAGATCTAAGAATCGGGCAAAAGATGAGGTGTCCCCCAAAATGTGCCAAAAATATGCTCCAGATGCTGCTTGCGTCAAAAGTGGATCGAAAGTTTGTGCTTGAAGTCACGCCGTGAGGGGCCGTGACAATTTTGTTGGACTCACGCCATGGGGCCGTGATGTTTGAAGTCATAGTTGCATGAAATTTTACCTCCAAAGGTAGAATGATAGGACTAGATATCTGTTATGAGAAAAAAGGGCTTCAATATGAGAAGGAGTGGAGAACACCAAAATGTGGCCCATCTCTTGAATGGTCGTCGAAAGTCTCTCTATGAAAGAGAAAAATGGTAAAAGATATCCTTGAAAAAGTTCGTGACAATGTGTTGACAATAGAGATTGTCCAGGAAAGGAACTCAAAGGGTTCCACGCCGTGGGGCCGTGGATATTGAAGCATTTATTTTTTATTGCATGGTTTTTTCTCTGTGTGGTGTGGGTCACGCGTCCCACGCAAGGAAATGGTGCCACGCCCGTGATGGGCCGTGGGCTTTGTTCTTGACCCACGCCGTGGGAGGCCGTGGATGCCGTGGGAGGCCGTGGACGCCGTGGATGCCGGTAGCACGCCCTGAACCTTTGTCGCCCTGAAGCTTGTTGTCGTGGAGACTCTGTGAAACCACGCTTATCATCTAATGGAGATATGTAGCATAATAACAGGGGGTTTTCTTTGTGTTTTTGCACGCTTTTCACTAAGGTTTTCCTATGATTTCGCGATGTATTCAAATGGATGTACTAATGCGTACATCTAGAGTGCACCATTTCTGAGCCATTGATTTTAGCCTTTTTTTTCCAATGGTCAACAACCAATGGCTCACAACAAAAGCCCCTTTTTTGTGCGTGTGGCGCATAATGGTCAACAACCAATGGCTCACAACAAAAGCCCTCTTTTTGTGTGTGTGGTGCATAATGGTCAACAACCAATGGCTCACAACAAAAGCCCTCTTTTTGTGTGTGTGGTGCATAATGGGCACATGAAGGGCTTGAAGGGCGCATGTAGTGCAGTTTCCCCGCCGGCAACACATTTCTTATCATAACTTTTGATCCAGAGCTCTGTTTGAGATGATTTTTATTGCGTTGGAAAGCTCTCTTCGAGATCTTTTTGATAGTGTGTGATATGGATATGTTTGGTTAAGTTATCTATGCTCAAACAGCAAGTTTTCGGCCGGGTTTGGTACGCTTTCACATCCTACCAGCTGATTAATACAGGATTGCGCTATTGGATATTGTTTTATGCCTCATTCCGAACGAAGCTTGCAACAAATTACCATGCATTTTTAGATTTTGAGGCTTCTAGATCCTTGTGCTAACAAGCAGAAAAGTTTCCCACTTTGGTTTCTCACCACAAGAATCCATGGAGGCAAAAGGCTGCTGTTAAATTCCAGTTGAAAAATATTTGTGTATGGGTGTTGCAAATTTTATGACTTTCAGAATAATGGGATCAATCTGCTCTATCTTTATGGTAACTTTTACTTATGTTCTATTTGTTTTATTGTGATGAAATTCAAAAGCTACAGGTGATGAAAGCCTCAAATGAATTCTAGTTTTTTTCTGATTTGAATTCTAAAATTTGTGTCACACCAGGGGGAGGGGTGTGACGTCCCTAAGGCCCCGAAGGTTTAGTTCTTGAAGTATAGTATTTGCTAGATTAGACCCTAGCAAGTATTTTGTAAAACAATTTTTGCAACACAAACCATTAAAATCCAACATATAAAAATTAAATCCCCCAACACATAACCATTGACATTAACAACCAATACATAACTACCATTGACATTAATTAACACAACCATTGGGTCCAACACATTTAAATTAAAATCCCCCTTAAACCCCTTTTGGTTTGGGTGCATATTCACACGGGGGGTGACGTAGGGCAGCGAAAGCCCTCATAATACGTACGAAATCAACACCATATAGTATTCCGCTTGAAATCTTATAGTATTTTGCGAATCTTGTTATACAGTATAGCAAATTTTGTACTTGCATACCCCACAAACGAGGAACTTTACGTACGGTGTAGATTAAGGAATAAGGAGTGAATATGCCTATCCAACAGCTCTCGTTGCCCGGAGTCACCCCCCGTGTGAATATGCATCCAAACCACGCCGTGAGGGGCCGTGAGTGTGCCACGCCGTGAGGGGCCGTGGGCTTATTGAGACTTGAACAGAGCTACAACAAGAGAAATTGCGCAACGCCGTGATGGGCCGTGGGCGAAGTTCTGCAAGGGATGTGAATAGAGTGACGACTGAGAAGTGAAGAGAGAAATCGACCAAATCGATTCAAAAGGGGAAAATGCCGTTTCTTGGCGCTTGCTTCTCCGCCTGCGGCTAGAGCGGCTGTGAGAGAGGGACCGCCCCTCTCTCCCTAATCCGGCACTGCTGCTACAAATCCAAGGCACTCTAACTCAATTTCGGTGCTAGCAAGAGATTCGGCTGCTATGGAAAGAACCTTTTGGTTCACAAGACAGGTTCTTGAAGCGGCATCAGGGCGGTTTTTTCTAGCAATCTGTTGGTAATGCCTCTAACGTGGCTTTTTTGTTCTCTTGCTTCTAATGGAGCAGGATGCATGCTTGCTTGTAAGTCGGGCCTGTAATTCTTCAAAGCTGGAGGTGCAGATGGGCTTTCTTGCAAAATGCACATTGAAACGGCGTGGATGCCCATAAGATGGAGCAAATTCTAGGCAGTGCTAGAAAAGAGATGCAGTTCCAGGTTCTTAGTTCTATTTCTTTCCTTATCAAGGTTCTTTTACTCTGGGCCAAACTCTGTCTTCCCACTCTTTCTTTCTAGCAGAAAGGTACAGTTTGTGCATTCGGTGATCAGAAAGATTCTTGTCAGGTTAGCAGAATGGTTTGTGTTAGTACATGTTTATTGATTTGGAATGGAAAATACAGAAACCAGGTTGTATGTTTTGGTAGCAGCAAACATAATGATTTCTTAAGCACTCGGTTCCTACTCTGGTACTGCTATGCCTTGAGTAGTAGTTCTTTCAAGTTCTCCTGCTTGATTAACTTTGGTACTGCTATGCCAAGAACCTCATAGCCAAATTCGAGTACTGATATGCTTGATTTGGTTATGCTTCTGCACTATTATGCATGAGTGAGAGCTTGTTCAAGTTTTTAAACTTGAGCTTCTGTTATGTTGCTACTGGCAGACTGATATGTTGCTAGACCTTATGCAGTAAGGTATCCCTCTTCTATTCAATATTACAGAAACTTTCATGGGATTTTGCTACATGATTTGATTCATTCAGGGGCCTCTTGGGCTTTTTCCTTGTATCATCAGCCACTCTCTGGTTACTAGGTGAGGAGATTTATGAGAAATATTCATGACTATCAGCTTTCAGAGCAGTATATGGGCTTCATGTATATCAGCTTTTCGAGCAAACAAATAAGTTTGTGTTTGTAGAGAATGAAGATGTCGAGATTACTCCTGTAGTAACATCAAACATTGTACTCTTGATTTATATAATATAAAAAACAACCCCGTTCCCTCAAAAAAAAAAAAAAAAAAAAAAAAAGAAGTGAAGAGAGAATTTGTGCCATGCCGTGATGCGTGAAAGCATGCTAGGGTGTACCATCTAAAGTACTTTTTAGGGAGTGCAAAACTACCCAGAAAAGTACCCAGCACTAGGTACTGGAAACCTCCATAAATGCCGCAATAAAAAATAAGTTTGAGAGTTAATTCATTTATTTTAGTCTCTAATAGTATTGTTATCCTTTAGTACTATAGATTGGCATGTTATTGACCTTCAATTCAAAAAATTTCAATTGATTTTAATGGAAAGAAAAAACAGAAAGTACCAGTTTTAAAAGTACCCAGTGTAGGTACTTTTGAGGGTTCCAAAAGTGGTACACCGTAGCATGCTTTTACCCTGATGGGTCGTGGGCTTGTCTTGATGTAGACCAAACCCTTTGAAGAAAGCACAGGTAAAACTAGTGGTTGATCGGTTTGGACGGGGCGAAGATGGTGGTTTCTTGAAAATCTTGGGGTCACAAAGCCGTGGGTGGGTGGGTGGGCATCACGCTTCCCATTTTGTGAAAGCCATAGATTGGTCCACGCCGTGGAGGGCCATGGAGGTGGTTTCTTCAACAGAAGCTTGAGAAGATGCACAGAATTCATGCCCAAGTTTTGCCAGAAGATCAGTTGTTGCAGAAAAGAGTGCCTTTGATTGCCACGAAAATACTGAGGGGTATCACTGCAGCCGTTGGGAGAATGCAAGGGAAAAACACAGATGGCGCTAAAAAATTTCGGATCCAGGGAAAAACACAGATGCTCGGTTTGCTGTTATGCCAGGACACAAGCTTGATTGATTTTGGCAGTGGAAAACCGTTGTCACGCCATGGTCTGTTGATAGATGCAGATGAAGTGTGCAGAAGTGATTCCGGGTTGCAGCCAAAGCCAAAAAATTGTTTGTTGCAGAAAGAGGGCATCTCATGGTCTCTAAAATGTTCCAGGAGAGATGGATGAGAGATCGGGTGGCTATGCAGCTCCAAGACGGCTTGAAGATATTGCTGAATCCATGGCTAATTGGCATAACAAATCCATGGGGCTTTTGAGGAAAATGGAGCGAGCTTGATCCCATGGAACTGTAAAAGACATTACCCCAGAAGATTAATGTGTTGATGCCAAAAAATTTGTTTTTGCCAAGGCAAACCAGGCCGACTAAGGTAAGACCATGTTCCTCCATTTCGGTGGTTGTTTGCTCTGATACAAAATTCTTGTGGAAGGATGCAGATGTTGTGACTAAAACTTGCCTGTGTTGGGCTAAAAAACGACTGGGTTGTTCTCCCAGAATAGCGAAATGGGTTGAATCATTGATGCGGACAGGAAGGTCCTTACATTCGGTTTGAACGAAAAGGGTGAAGTGCCCCTGTATTGTACCTGCTGTGTGCATAGAGCTCGAAGGCAGAGCATGAAATCAAGGTATTGAATCACTATAGGGAGCTGCATGTGGCATCAGGACGGTGCCCGTGTTTTGCTTCAGTTCAGAACAACTTGTCGCAGGCTGTGTGCAGGCCTTAAAACTCCAAGAAGACTTGGATGTGGACTTGGATATCGGTGAGTTGTGACTCACTCAGATGCTTAGCAAATGCAAAGAATCATTATTTATCATCCAAACATCGGATCCCGCAGGGCAGTACTGGAGCGTGGTTCGTCAAATTTGGGTAAGGTTAATAAAGACCCCAAAAATTGGTCGATGTTTTGCACTGTAATAGTTGAACTGCAGAGAAATAGGAACGAGTAAAACGCAGAGGAACTGGAGTCCATGGATGTTGTGTGATTATGCCGAAACCAGAAGATCATGTATGTC
The DNA here is from genome assembly GCA_021234155.1 of Isoetes taiwanensis. Classification (NCBI taxonomy): domain Eukaryota; kingdom Viridiplantae; phylum Streptophyta; class Lycopodiopsida; order Isoetales; family Isoetaceae; genus Isoetes; species Isoetes taiwanensis. Next base: position 1,236,503 of record JAJEKV010000205.1, on the reverse strand, counting down.
ACAGGTAAACCGCCTGTGCGAGTCTGCTGAACAATATTGAGGAGTTACTTTTGAGGGAAAATAGAAGCCAAGAGTATTCCGTTGGCGTGAACGCCTACTTCTGTGTGTTGCTTGCGACCATACAATGAAGAAATCGGCCACTGAAGATCACAAATGGCATCTCCTGCAAGACCCAAATAAGAAAAAATATCGTTCGAGAATATTTAGCCAAGATTTGATGGTACTGGAGCCTGCATCCCAAACAATTAAATTAATTGTACCGCCTGTGGCAAACATGGCAAAGAAAAAATGTATGCTCCTTGTGCACAGAACAGAAGATAGACAAAATAGTGTCAATCAACCCAAATGTGACAAACAAAAACTTGATTTTGCCAAATCACGTTTGCCCCTTCTGAAAGTGGGCACCACAGATGATAATGCAAGAATGTGTCGGTGTAGATCCAAATATTTTTTTCTTTAAAACTTTTGGAGATGCTTGAAATACAAAACAAGAGATTGATCATGAGCCCAAGAGACCCCGGCATGAGGCGCCAGTGTTGGTTTTTGGGGTTCTTGGCATCACCTTGCAACAGTAGTCCATGACTGCCGGATGCTACAAGGCTGCCACATGCTCATGGATCAACAAGAGAAGGTGGAAAGAAACTCCAAGAACAAGAACAAAGCAAAGAATGAACAAAACTGAATCATATTGATGCTCCAAAAGGAGGTGCTCCAAAACGTGAGCAAAAACCTAAACAATGAGAGGAAATGCTCTCTCTAAATAGTAGAGCAAAACCCTAACCCTAACCCTAACTGACATCTCACCTACCACAAATCTAGGCTAAATCTGGGCCATAGATTGTGGGGTCCAATATGACAAATACATGTGGCCTATGCCACCTACCATATATGTGGGCTAAATCTGGGCCCTAGATCAAGTGGTCCAATGTGATAAATACATGTGGCCTATGCCACTCATACATATGTTTAGCCCAAAGGGCTAACAGATGATACGTTGATGCCGCAAATTGCAGAAGCTCCATCGGCAAAAGTTGCATGGGATGAGCTTCAGAGGGCAGTTGTACGCAGTTGTATTCACTACCAAGCTAAAAGAAGGGATGAGTATGGAGGAATATATTGGAACAATCCGACAAGCTTCAAAGCAGTTGCAAGGAATGGATAAAGGACTTGATGAAGATCTTGTTGTAGGAGCTTTGCTCCTTGTTTTGCCCAGTTCGTATAATAATGTGAAGAACATTATTGGGTCAGTGGAGACAGTTTAATTAGAATGGGCATGCCAGCAGCTTTTGTTGGAAGAGAAAAACCAAAAAGGATCCAGAAAATCATCGTCAAGGGAAGTTCAAGCATTGGTCAGTGGCAGGAGAAAGTGTTACAATTGTAACAAGATTGGTCACTTGGCCAAAGACTGCTCTGAACCGGACCGAAGAAAGAAGAGAGGGGTAGAAAGAAACAGGGATGACGAAGTAAAGAAAAGAGGAGCAAAAGCTCATAAAGCTTCGAAGGTTTCAAAGAAAGACTTCTCAGACTCTTCAGTTGCATCTGAGAACAGCTCTGAGAGCAGTGATTCATTTGTGTCCACTGGAAAGGCATTTGTTTGCATCAAAGAGGGACCAAAAGATGTAAAGGAAGAGGGTAAAAAGCCTGTACCTAAACTTCCTTTGATTCTTGTCATCACTTTCTTTAAGATTCTGTTCACTATGGTAAAGTACGGAATTGTAAGACTGGCATCCAACATAGTCACATGGTTTCAAGATTGTTATGATGAAGCGGTGATTGGAGAAGTGGCAGGCTGTTTTCTGGCGCAAACACCTCATGGAATTTGGTATCTGAATTCTGGAGCGACAGACCATATGACACCTAAACGAGAATTATTCATTGATTATCATGCTGTCAAGCAGAGCAGAGTTAAAATTGGAAAAGGGAATCTGGATATAGCAGGTGTTGGGACCATTAAACTTGAAATGCCATGCGGAGAAATTAGGCTGAGGAGAACCCTTCATGTACCTGAACTTGAAGCAAATTTGTTGTCCATCTCTAAACTGGATGATGCTAGGTTGCTGGTGCATTTTGGATATGGTAAATGTCTCATAAAGGACAGAACAGGGAATATGCTTGCTCTTGGAGATAGAGATGGGGATTTGTACAGGTTGAGCTGGTCCGAAAAGGCTGCTCTAAGTGCATGTACGTTGGATCAAAGCCAGTTGTGGCATGAGAGATTGGGGCACCCCAACTATCTACTGATGAAAGAGATGTATAAACAGAAGTTGGTAGAAGGTTTGCCAAAAATTCAGACCCCAGATACATTGTGTGAGGGATGCATGCTTGGAAAAATGCATAGGAGACGTTTTCCTAAAGGAGCCGCTCATCGAGCAGAGAAATGCCTTCAACTTGTGCATATGGACGTGTGGGAAAAAGCCAAGTTTCCATCAATTGGTGGTCACAGGTATTTTTTGTTGATCGTTGATGACTTTAGCAGAAAATTGTGGATCTATTTTCTTAAGCATAAGTCTGAAGTCTATGGACATTTTGTCAAGCTAACCAAACGGATTTGAAACTCAAGCAAATCCGCATTGATCAAGGGGGAGAATTCGTCAATAGGAAGTTTGATGGGTTGTGCAAAGAGCATGGGATCAAGCACGAGAAGTCAGTTGCACATGAGCATCAGCAGAACAGAGTTGTTGAGCGAAAAAACAGGACTATTTTGGAATGTGCGCGGGCCATGTTGTTTGGAAACGATATTGATCCCTCCTTTTGGGGAGAAGCTGTGCACACTGCATGCTATTTGCTGAATAGGTTGCCAACCACAGCTACATGTCATATTGTTCTAGAAGAGCTTTGGACAGGGCGAAAGCCTGACATTGTGGATATGAAGGTGTTCGGGTGTAACGCATTTGCTCATGTGAAACGTGACAAGCTATCCAACAAGGCTGTACCCTGTATGTTTGTGGGCTATTCTGAAGAAATAAAAGGGTATCGGTTATATATTCCTTCTACTAAGAAAGTCATAATAAGAAGAAGCGTCAGATTTGATGAGAATAATTTTAATTTTGGTAAGGGAATTGGAACAAAATTCTATGATTTGAGCCCTGATTCCGGCTCAGATAGTGATTCTGACTCTGGTCACGAGCAACTAGAACTGGAAGATACTGTACAGCATGACCAGCACTTTGAAGAAGAGGAACTTGATGTCCCATCAGAGCCTGAAGATAGTGATGGTGAACTTGACGATTTGATTCCCAATGATCATGCTGATAACGCTGCTCGGGATGGCTTGAGGCGATCAGCAAGAACTCGGCACATGACGGTTCGAATGCAGGAGTACATCAATTCGAAACGAGGTAAGACCTCTGGGTATATCGCTTTTCATAACGGTGTTTGCCGGATGAACCAAAAGGGTATGCCATGGCCATGAGTAGTTGTCATAAAGATGCTTGGATGGCAGCCATGCAGGAAGAGTACCAGTCATTGCTTGACAATGAAACATGGATCTTGACAGAGTTACCGAAAGGGAAAAAGGTTGTGAGCTCAAAATGGATCTATAAGATCAAATATAATGAACGAAATGAAATCAGCAAATACAAATCTCGCCTAGTGGCTTTGGGTTGTTCACAAACTAAAGGGGTTAATTACCATGAAACTTTCGCACCGGTTGCAAGGTTGAGCTCTGTTAGAACCGTGTTGGCTGTAGAAGCTGCGCTGGATTTAGACATCCAACAAATGGATGTTAAAACAACCTTTTTTCATGGAAAATTGGATGAGGAAGTTTACCTTAAGCAAGCACAAGGGTTTGTTGTTGCAGGGAAGGATAATCTTGTCTACAAACTGAAGAAAGCACTCTATGGATTGAGGCAGTCTCCACGGCAGTGGTATCATACAATCCATAAATTTTTGACACGGCAAGGATTCAGTAGAAGCCAAGCCGACTGGAATATTTATAGCAAGAGGTATCATGATTCACTCATTCTTATCGTTTTGTATGTGGATGACCTTATTCTTGCAAGCAATAGTTCTAATTTGATGCACGAACCTAAGAATGCTTTGACTAAACGGTTTAGAATGACCGATTTAGGTCCCTTACATTATTTTCTTGGCATTCAAGTGGTTCGAGACCCGCATACCAAGACCATTCAAATTCATCAAGGAAAGTCTATCTCTAATCTGCTGCATGCTTGTGATATGCAAAACAGTAAAAGGGTAGTTACACATGCCACTTACACCATGCCATCATCTGTTGCGCCTTATAATTGTGCTGACTTAGGTGGATTCTCATTTAGAAGACTTGTTGGATCCCTTATGCATTTCATGGTGTGCACTAGGCCTGATATTGCCCAGGCCACCATTACTTTGAGTCAATACTTGGATAATCCTGCCCCTGAGCATTCGCTGGCCCTAAAAAGATTGCTTCGATATTTGCAAAGTACACCTACCATGGGCATTTGTTACTTCCATAACGTCACCCCTCCTGTATTTACCAAAGCTTTAGGAAAGAAGCCATTTGTGAAATGCATTGCAGCTCTTGGTATGTCGCAGGTTTGAAAACACTTGTACAAGGAATGTTGAAGGAATGCAATAAAATCTGAAGCATCAATTTGGTTTGGAGCCAAATGAAGTTAAAGCTCTGAAGACATCCAGATTTGGATTGGAGGATATCTTCAATCTGTTGGCAGAATTTGTTTTCTGTTTTAGTTAGTTAAGTTGCCTCTTATGATGTGAAAAATAAAAATTAGATAATGATTTTGATTTTGTTGAAACTCTGACGAATTGGGTATATTTTGAGGGGGAATGTTGACAATAGATGAATCATTGTCAAAATATACCTAAGGATAACACATGCCAGAATTGCTATATTTGGTTATCCTATTTGGAGCGGTGCTTCTGAAATTCTGGAACTCATGTATGTGTTTCGTATCATCAAATAAACCTTACCTTTCTGCACTCAAAGTTCTGTAGTCTTCATGTCGCTGTCCAGTTTTAATATTGCAGTGTGCAAGAGATTCAAGACTTCCATAGGTCATTCATTTTGTGCAGAGTACCATTTTGGAGTACTTTCTTATCGCATAAGTACTTCAGCTTCCTTCTATTTTTTCTTCCTCTGCTCAAAAAATGTCGAAAGCAGGTTAATCGAGCAGTAGCTCCAGCAACTTCGTCAGGCAAATCATTATTGTAAACACTCATGCTCATTTTCTTTCGTATTCTTCATGCAATCTCTTCAAAGTTGCTTTGTTTATTTTCAAACTTTCTCTGCAAGTGCGTAGATTCATGTTTTCTTGCTTGCTTGCATCCTAATCTGTATTACCTGCTTGGACAATAATCAGTATTGGACATCTGCATTTGGACACGGACAACAACAATCTTTCTCAGATTCAGGGTTTTGGAGCCGATTCATGTTTTGATGCGTCTTGATAGCTTTAAATGAAGCTAAATTCCAGCTGATGGTTTGTAATTTCTTCCTCTGTAGACTTTATGCTGATTCGTAAATGTGTATTATGGTGGTTTCTTACGTGAGAGTTTTCCTTGAAGGTGAAAGTTTTTAGGCAAAGATCTGCTACATATGTTCATGGTTATTAAAATTAATTTTTTTAGCTAGCAAAATAGCATATCAACTTGTAGCTTTTGTATCATTCCCATGGCATAAATCCTGATCTGAAATACTGTCATATACTGTTGAAGATCTTGCCCTCAAACAGTGCATCCCATTCCAACAGTATTGTCAAGGTAAATTTCATGATCATTTCTTCTTTTATCTGTTATATTTCATTCAGAATTTAATAATTTTTCTTCATTTCAGGATTTGTAAGGGGTCTTTCAGTTGTTGGTGATGGCTATTATTAGAACTCTCAGAACTTTCGGCAATTGTAACTGACTTATTACATTGTTTTTGTTGATAAAAGAGGAAAGAAATGGACTTTATGTGCCTTTGCATATGGTGGATATTAGGTTGTCCTTGGTTGTCAAATGCATTATATGCAAAATAATGTGGCTTATGATTGCACATTGAGATATAGAATTCTACCTTGTTTGTCTGCCAAGTCAAACCTTCTAAACCCATTGTTACGGTGCATGTTAATCTGGCGTGCCGCGTGCATCTGCCACGTTCAGGTTCATGCATTATATTGAGAATAAAATATGTTGGTCAAGACCTATATTACCTCTGGGTTTGAGATCTAATCCTTTAAAAATTTGCTATGTCTTGGGAACTAGAAAGCATCTGCATATTTTGATTGGAACTAGCTGCATCTGCAATAATCTATCTTGCTTTAACCCAAATAGGCCATTCTACGAATGGTACCACATTTTGCTGCTGAGGTTTGGGGAGGAGGGCTTAAATTTACTGTTAAACATATTCTTACTATGTATGTTCATCTTATAGTCTTTCCTTTGAAGCTCTTTTTTCTAATTCTCTTGCAGGGCATTCGCTCATGATGGCCTTTTTGAAGTGGAGCCACTTATTTATCTGCAAATGGCAAGTGCTCTGATTTAGGTTAAGAAAAATCAGTGCGCTTGAGATTAAGAATTGGCTTACGACTCTTCCTCCCTTAGGGAAGAAGTGAGAGACCATATTTGGATTCAGTATCTCCAAATTGATTCTTATCATTAGTCTCCTATGCTGGAGTGAGTACATTGTGCTTCGGGAGCGTTGTCTTGTGCTTGCACAACTAGATGAGATTTGTACATCTTGTAATGTTTACCTATGATTAATAAACTTGCTTTTCATTTCTAAAAGTTGGCTTATCATTTCTAAAAGTTGGTTCATCATTTTTGTACCAAATCTACATTTTTTACATTTTGGTATGTTCTACATTTGTAATACACATGTTTCTTTATGTTCATTATATCTTAACCTAGCTTTATTCATACTATATATGATTGCAATGAATGGAATCGCTTCATCCTTTTAAGTTTTTTTTCTTCCTTTGTTGCACCATAGAAATTCCATTTTTAACCTTGGTTCCAGTCATTTTGGACCAAAATTGGTTTTGAAGCATATTTTGAGTAAAATCGGCATCTTATCTGTATATTGTAAAAGGAACTGGCATTTACGAATGACATATCTTCAAAGTGACATTTCTTGAGAGCAAGTGCTGATTTTGAAATCTATTTATTAAATAGGAAACTTGGATTATGAAAATTTTAGGATGACACGTCATTGGAATAAGGAGAACCTTATTTTACTGGATGGTTTGAAAGCACCACAACAAGATTTCCATATGCTGGAGTTACTGGAAAGAAGAGCTAAACAATTTCTGACCTCAGAATAGGCAGAACATTTTTCACAAAGTTTGATTGGCCCTGATTCATCAAATTGATCCATAAGGTTGCGCATTTTGGTAATGTGAGCACTCATGGATTCACCATCTTGGAAGCGAGTGGTGTAGAGTCGGTGCTGAAGCATCATATGGGCAGCAATAGATTTCTCCTCACAGATTCAAAGCAGTTTGCTCCAGCATTCATTTGTCGTGTTGGAGATTTTTAGTCGATGCAAAATGGTAGGGTGGATACTACTGATAAGCATAGAGTGAGCTGCAGGGCTAGCGTCCATCTTTCAATGGCTTGACTTAGCTAGAGCCTTGCTCCGATACCATGTAGAGGTTTAGGAAGACACCGCACAGAAGAGAAAGACAAACTTGATGACAATGGAAGGATTGATTGATCCTTAAATATGCGAAAACAAGAGCTACTAATAGAGACATAAATGAATTAAGCCTAAATTTGTGGCACCGAATAGGTGCTAACTCCACCATTATATGAGCTCCGTATGAGGATGCCACATCTCCAACAACAAACCCAATACCTCTGTTTCCTTCGTTGTTATGTTTTTATTGCAAGTTATCTGATTTACATTTTTTAGAAGGCTGTATTTGCTTGGGAGCAGTTTGAACTCCAACATGTTTTTTGTTGAAATTCATTTGCCAGTATTTTGAGTTTTCAAACCGGTGTTGCTAGGACAAAGGAAAAAAACTATTATTCTACAACCCCACCTGCATTTGGAAAGTGTTTTATACCTGTGATGCGGTTATTACCCATGCATGTCTGTGCCTAAACAATCATTGCCATGGATGTTCTTTTTACTCTCTCAAGTGCCAGGGACGAACTCTCTATGGCTTTGGAGGTTAGACTTGTCCTTAAAAAATTCCATCGATCCGAGCCCTCGGATCAAGATTCTAGAGGGGGCGAGCATGCATGTCTCGCATGCATGCATTGCATGTTTTCTCTGGTTGGGAGATCGTTATATTAGGCGTGGTTCTTCATCAACGTCTCATCGGCGCTTCCCCTTCTCTCTCAGCAGTACCTTATTCTCTATTCTCTGAAACCCACTCTCCCCCCTTTAATTGTTTAATGTATTTGTCGCCTGGCACGTGTGACCAGCACCTCTATTTGAAGAGGTTTTTGTTTTGTTGTCACGTGGCATGCGTGATCAGCCCCTTCACTTTGGGAGGTTTGTTTTATCACATTTGTTTTAGTGTCGGTGATGTGCAGGTACAGGTTAGCAAGCGGCAGCAGCAGCAGCTTCGACTTCTCCATTCGTGGGTTTTTTGGGAGTGAATTCTCAGCCTTACGTTTGTCCAAGCCCCTTGCCGAAGGCTTATCACTAGGGTTTTTCCTCGAAAACCCGAAAGGGCAGGGTTTTTTAATCCCGGTGATAAGCTTTCGGCAGGTACACAGACCAAACATCTATTAGCATTGTATTTCATGGGGTCCAAGTTGTATAATTGGATATTCCCTTTATTTTTCTTCGTGGGTAGTTCGCATGTGTGCGGCTATCCACTATCCACCATTGTAGAAAATTTGCTGAGATGAATGAGAAGCCTATCTATATAGCAATTTATGAACGTCACTAATTTCTATTTGCCTTCAGCTAAAAATCAGTCTCTCTGTTTCGAGGATTATATTATGACAAACTACTGTTAGAAGCTTTTTATTTGCTCTCAGTTAAAAATCAGCTCTCTATATATTTTCGAAATCACCGTATCATTTTATTTTGCTTCTTTGGTTAAGGAAAATCAATTCCCATCTTCTACGTCATTCAGAATTTGTATGACAAACATTGAAGCAGAATATTTTCTGGAGGTCTGATAGCTTTGCAATTGCCCGAGGGTTTTGGCATAGTTGATCTTATTACATAGATAAATTATTGCAGAGATGTTCTTCTTGCAGAGTAGATGTTGTAACCCCATCCTTAAATTTAAGTACTCATGCATATGTAATGTTTACATTCAACAAAAGAATTGTAGATTAACGATCACATTCCGTGCAGGTTAGGTCCTTCTGTTTTTCTTGCTTCCTAACATGTTTTAAACTATATCTCTGGAGGCGTTATAGCAACAAATAAACAGCAATAGATATTTTCACATTCGAAGATTTTATATTTGTTCTGGCAAGCCTTTTGAGCGGTGTATCTATTGCTAAGCACAATCTTTTCTGCCTCTAAAAGTTAACCCTACTCATTCTCTCATTTTTTTTCTCTTCAGACATTTTTGTTAGTTTGTATTCATTTCCTTCTAAGCTTGTTAGTCCCATTGTTTGTTTGTTGCAGATTACACGTGCTTGAGCCAGACTGACATAATATTGTCATAAATATGCATCTATTGGTTCTTGGACTAGATGCATGTAAGGTGAAGTCATGCTATGCTGTGGTTGCAAGGACTTAAGAAAAAAATTGATCATTCTCATGTTCAGTCTGTAAGTCAGGTTCTGCCGCTAGAGTTGCCCTTATTTTTATAAACTATACTTATGTATATGGCGTAATATTGTTGTCTAAGACTGTCTGAGAGATTTCATATGTTCCCAAGGCCAACACATATATTGACTAGATCAGATGGTGAACTTCAGATTTTGGATCTTTTGGTTTATTTGTGAATCTATTTGTTTGTTCGCTACTAAAATGGTAATTCCCTTCATGCATCATGTTTAATCTTTTTCAACATGAAGGTCTACATGATATGGGAACTATGTTGTCAATTACAAATTATTATCTCGCTGTAAAAATGATTTCTGAGAAAAGAGAGTTTGTGTATTAAGAGCCTAATCTATCTATCTTTAAAAGCATTTATTCACATATCACTAACATTAATTTGCTAGATGAGAATTGTTATGGCGAAAAAAATGCCCCCTTAATATTTTGGTATTTCGCCTTCTTTTTTTAACCTGAGAATTTTTGTTGATGCTCTGTTGGGTTTTTGGTGTCAGAAAATCGCTGGTAAAAATTTTGGAACACCATAAATATCAAGGATGCATTTTTTTCGTCCAGAAATTCCTGCTGACAGAAGATTACCTGTTCCAGTCTCTATTTCCATACAAAATTAGAAGATGCAACTTCTTTTAGTATGCTACGCGAGAAATATTATGACAATCTCCACTTGCATAAAAAATTAGAAGATGCAAACTTTTGATGCAAAACATAAGACATACTTCTTTTTCTAAGCCTTATCTATCATTTAGAAAATAGCAGGATCATTATCGAATTGAGCCACATCAAGATATAATCCTGTTTCATTATCTTATATCTTTAGTTCCTAAATGAACTAATGTAAAGATGTACTAATCTATACCATAACTAGATTATTGTCCTTCGAACAATGCTTAAAAAATGATGGCTCAAATTTAGAGAGGAAAAGAAAAAAAATCAAGGGCTGGGAGGAGGGTAGGATAATGAACATGTGCCTACAATTTCATGGTCGCCTGGATTAGAATTGTAAAGTGGCAATGTCGGGCAATCAAATCTGATGTGGAATTGTTTATGATGTGGGGACCTAGAGGCTGATCAAAGGCATGTTGATTGAGTTGTTCTTATGCTTAGGTTTGATTTTAGTAACATGTTTGGTTTTTTTGGTCCTATGCTATTAGTTTCAAACAATCTTATTATGTCTACATTATATATCATATACTTCTCTGAAATAACACTATATGGTATCAATTCCACATGAGAATCCTATACTCCTATCAACTAGAACATATACGTGACCAGTTTTACATTGAAGGTCCATATGACAACACACCTCTAGGATCCATAGGGTACCAGCGCATAGGATTACTTTAAGGGTATATTATCATGGACACAAACTGACTGGAGGAAACCCAAGTTTGAACTTTGATTTCCAAAAATGCCATGGTTTATTTAAAGAGAAAACTTATGTAAATGGTGCACCGGCCTGCTATCGAAATTTCTTCAAATCTTGAAGTTTGGTCCTACTAATGGAAACATAACCTTACACGGAAGGCAATCCATATTGTACTAGCTCCATCACATGCATATACTTATCCATCCTCTAAATGCAAAATTAATACATTGATGATACTAGCATTAGTTAAATCACAATTGAATAGTTTGAAAGTAAATCATAATATTGGGGCATGTTAGTCAAGTTTTTTTATTGCTGGACAGTATTACAAATGGCAAATTTGTAAAGATGGTGGAACTTATGCATATGAAGTTTGTCTATATGTTCTTATAAATTATATGAGCAACAAGTTACGAGCATCAGGGTTTAGGTTTAGGATTTATCTCATTGCAGGCATGTCACTTGAGAGATCCACACAAGTTAAATAATTTGACTATCAAAGTGTCCATCTTCTAGAGCCTTTCAAATGTTGTATTATCTTGATATAAAGAAGCAAATGTATCAGGATATATGAAAACCCATTCAAAGACACATGTCTACAACATCGCCTTAATTGCGTATGACTTCTATTCTAACTCAGTTTATGCATTTTCTATATATGTAAAACTTTAACAAAAGAGCGAAAAATACTAAACAAAACATGTGAGTTGTTAGAAAGGAGGCTACATAGTCTTTGGAGATAATTTTAAATGAAAAGGAGGAATAGAATAGAATAGAATAGTTTTTTTTAACGTCCACGGAGACCAATAGGTCATGGGACCCATACAATGGGCTAGTACAATCATTACTACTAGGATTAAAAAACCCCTGCCTCGAAAGGTTTTCAAGGGAAAACCCTTTGCAGTAATGATGATACTAGACAAGTGGAGATAATGACTACTGAGGGCTCAGTAATTGCTGACGTGTATCTAGAACCTCAAGTATGTATAATGCCAAGTCATGCACAGATGGTGCTCTGAGAAGTTGTGGAAGCGTGGAATGGAATGCTAAGGTCAAAAAATGATTCCGGACTATCTCAAAAGCAGGGCAACTCAGAAGAGTATGGCTTTCATCTTCAATAACCTGTAACTGGCAACAGGCATATAGTCTCGCTTCTCGCGGCAATTGCGACCGCTCCCATCTACCTGTCTCAATCCGTAGCCTGTGGGACCCCGTGCGAATTGATGCAATAGCTACAAGCTTGTTCCTGGACAATGAAGCAAGCAAATAAGCTTGGGGCCCTGGTGCCAAGGTGGGACCCCCATATAAATATAAATATAATGGCCCCCCATATTCCTTATAAAGCACTGTTTTCTCTACGTGGACGTTAAAAATGTATCTATTTATCCATTGAAACCTGTCCTTTAAACGCAAAGTTAATACATTGATGATACTGTCATTAGACAATTTTAGTAACAAAAATAATCACAAAACTATCATTATAACGATGAAAGAAAGAAAATGAGGCTTAGATGACTGACAGAATCTGGGTAGTCTCTTACACAACTGAGATTGTTGAGTAATCTGGTGTGTGAAATAATTGGATGAAACTTTGCCATCTCTGTCTATGATTTTTTTTTTCTTTTAATTTGAGAAAATGTCGTATCTTGGGAACTTTCTTGCACGGCATATCTTGGGAACACTATGCTTTTTTGGCAAAATAGTTTAGACAGCAAAAGGAGGAGTATTGAAAAAGAGCTTCGTTCCTTCTATTGCACATTTTTTTGGGTGGTTTTTGGTGGTTTTGGGGTTTCTGGAGGTTTGAACATAGCAGAAGAAGGATTCTGTTGATCTTGAATGCTATTCTTCAGCAGGATCTTCTTATAGGCGCCGGACTTCCAGAATGGAGAAGAAATGCCCTTTTTTGTAAATGATTGTTTTGGTCGTAAAGCTTATAAGGACTTAAAAAGTCTATAAAGGGCCTAGTTTTGGAGCGATTTGTAGAACAGAGAATCCAATCCCTAGGAAGCTTATTTCCATCGATTTTGCTACAGCAGTCCTTCCTATTTTCCAAGCAACCAACAAAATCACAGCAATACTCATAAGTAGCTTACATTGCAAACATACTTTAGAGGCAAATAACAACCCAGATTCAAATGAAGATGTATTTTTAAGGAGAATCACTCTTGTTGCCATAGTCGACATGAAGAAAGAACAAAAACAGAGAGAAATGGAGCTTGCCTTCCTTGATGTGAGCATTATTGTTGCAAAATTTGGTCAATGAAGTCAAACTTTTTCTTAGGGGTGATTCACACTTGTTGACTTGAAAATTGTTGATTCACGCTTTACCAAACATGTTGTACACAATATGCCTTAACATATATAATGCATAGAATAGCATAGGTCAAAATTTGGTAATTGTTGATTTCGCAACATGGAGCATTATTGTTGCAAAATTTGGTCAATGAAAGTCAAACTTTTGCTTGGGGGTGATTCACACTTGTTGACTTGAAAATTGTTGACTCACGCTTTACCAAGCACGTTGTACACAATATGCCTTAACATAATTCATTCATGGATTTGGCATTTGTTGATTTGGTAACATATGGAACATTGAATGCATGTGGGATATTTGAGCCCATTATTAAAAAAAAAAAGGGTGGACGAGGAATGACACTCTGGCCTGTAACTAAAGATTACAAGCCAGAGAGCCATAACTTTTCATCATCTAATCTCTATCCACACTCTTCAATTAAGCAACAAAAAACCATTTATATATCAAGATGGTTGCGCCTCTTCTTTGACTTCTGATTCTACATCTAAAGAAGCCACTGCTCCAGATCTAGCCCTTATTGCCATAAATGTTGCATCTTTAGGTACTTGAAGGGTTTCTTGATTACCGATGAATGGGATAAACATGCCTGTCTTTGTGCCCAAGGATATTTTTAATGCGGGCTTTATAGATCCTAGAGCCAGTGGATACAACATGTCCAAACAGAGCCAGTGATTCTGTTCTAAATAATACTCCAAATGAATCTGTTGAACACAAAAACAACAATAATTTATGATCTTGTAATGAAATCTGATGCGAGGTGCTGACAATAATAATCCAAACCTCACCAATACAACAAAAGATTGCACTGAAGTTTTGAGTTATGCAGATAGATGACCATTTGCAAAAGCTTCAACCAAAATTCTCAAGTGAAGGACATTTAAGAATATTTAAGTAATGTGATATCCTATAAGTATAATTGCAACCAGGCTATAAACTATATCAATAGTTCTTCAGATGTTGCTCAAAGTATAGTGCGTGTTCGATCTACTTGGCCTCTGATTTACGCAATGCCTTATTCATGGCAAATGCCTTTGATGTTTATGGACCTGATCCTGCCAAAACAGAAACTTCACAGCTAATATAGGAAGTCTATGCCCACACCTATAAGAAGATATCTCGTCTCTTTCAAATATTTTGGGGGACATATTATTTATTTGGTCTATCAAATTTTTGCACTCTGCCTCGCTTTTGAAAGTGTACATGTCATTGGTTTCCAACTACCATAGGTACGTCATTTCAATTTGTTAAAAAAGATCCAACTTAATTTATCTAAAATATTATCTTGGAATTTAAAATTCTTAAAAAGATGTGAACATTATGATGATATCTTATGATCTATATTCCATTATTTCCTTTAGGAAATGGTTATATCCTTATTAATGCTGTGAACTTTAACTATCTTTGTGCTATATGATTTCTTATTGTTAATTTAAGACAAACAAGTCCAATAGCCACCAACAAAAGCTAGTTGTAGCTTCAGGGCCCTTCAGAACAGGGTCAGCATTCAGGAGGCAACCTCATCAGCAGTAGATACTTGCAATTACCTCTAGGCTACAAAGGTTGCAGGATAGCTCCGCTGCTTGGGATCTACATATGCAACAGCAATATGCAGCTATCACTCAGTAGGGTAAAGGTTTTGTTAAGGATGATCATGAGCAACTGCAACACTGCATGCACAATTTGGCAAGACATAAATTGTTCTAGCAAGAGCTCAACTCTTGAACTTTGAAAGGGAGGGGATTCTATTCCGCAAGATGCAGGTGCCGCTAATGTTCAAATGTTTGAACGACACCAGTCCAGGCATGCAACTGTTCCTCTGTCATAATGGCCTAGGTCACCATATCCCCCTTGGAGACAACAACCCCCTACCTCACAGACTATAGTCAACACCTGTCAAGCCGATCAACATTGCCCCGAGGGTAAGAGAAGAACAAGAGCTAAGATGCAGGAGTTGCAATGTGGTGGTCCATGGCCTCCCGAAGGATATAGAAGAGAACCATATTGAACGGATCCAAACCCTGGTCCTCTCCTATATGACACTTCATGCTCTTGAGCACATTGCTAGGGCATCTTGCCATGGTGTTCAACGCCTCGACCACCGTATTATTAAATTCACAGTAGCAAATGCACTAGTGAGAGAACCTATATTATGTCATGGCAAGCAGTTGAAGGGACCTCACTGTACATTGACCATGACCTCACTCTGATGCAACACGAATCTCGTAGGCAAGAGCTGGCCCGAGTTAGAGACATTTGCCGCCAGGAGGGGGCTGCAGGATTAATCAAAGGTAAGAAGCGAATCTTTTGACTGGCGAGGTCACAGAGGCACTACATCGCTCCAAGGATTGCTGAGTCCGATGTTGTTTCTACTGGTCTTGGTAGTGCTCGGGCTCTGTTAGTTCCCCCACTCCACCTGTCTCACTCCTGCTGCTTCACCTACTCCATTTGCTTATGCTCCTGCACTGCATGCTGCCTCATGTTGTTGCCATTGCAATCCCGCGTGAGTCTGCATCTATATCTGTTGCCCACAATATATGCTTACATATGATCTCCTAGAATTGTCAGGCCCCCTCCCCCTTGTAGAAAGGGGATATTCCCAATTCCATTGCCACAAATATGGATTTCATCTTCTTTATGGAGATATGGAAACATGCAAGGCATAGGCTACCAGATCTACTGGGTGATCAAAGCTATTCATTGTTCAATGAGTGCACAGTAAGCGGGAACATGGAGGTATCACAACCTGGGTTAAATCATGGAGCTGGGGATCATTTTTGCGTCAGTCAAGCACCCATTAAGCACCAATTGCTGAAAAATCTACTTATTTTTATATCTTTTTCTCTAACTCCATTGAGGTTGAAATTTTGTATTCCAGAGTGTAATATTAACGCATTTCAGAAAAAGATACTAAAAAAACAAAAGAAAAATATTTTTCAAAAATACAAAGAACATGTCCCCAGTCCATAAAGCACCCACTAAGCACCATGTATCACTGATACAAAAAGTGTCCCCCATCTCTATGCTTTGACCTTGCTACTATCGAACAGACTTGGCACCATCTGTCTCCCTACAGAAGACAGACAGATACAATCATTACCTATAGGTAACACCCTTCCTTGTGGAAGCATGGTACTTCCCACATGTGGATAGTAACTTCTATCACTTTCACTTAGATGTGGATAGCCTAGACCCCTATTCCGATCTATACAATGGCATACAAGGGCACAAACATTTGGATAGGGTCATGTTGCTTGGTGACTTTAATGCACGCACTAGGATATAATAGTTAACAAAATTGGACCCCTTGGCAGAGGGCGTGTCACAGCTGCACCCCACAGAGGTAGCTTTCCACACACATCAAATGACAAAGCCCACCAGATTACGCACTATGCCAGGCAATTGCTTCTGATGTTCAGCATCTTTGACTTGGTCATTTGCAATGAACTAGCGCAATGGGCATCCTCTAGCAGATACACTTGTAGGCAAGGGACTAGGGGGCAGCTCCAAAGTCGTGGATTACATGTTAGTGGCAGAGCAAGATCTGCACCCGGTAATCCATCTTTGCATTGGTACAAATAGTAGAGATGAAGAAGTGGCTTCCCACCATCAACACCCCTACACGTAAATTTGCAGACTATTCGAATGCCCGGTGCTCAAACACCCCGCATGCCTTAGCTGTGCTTGGATTACAACCATGCAAACACCTACCTATGCCCAGATGGTTACATCTGAACTAAAAGATATACTGCAGCTTCCCACGCTATAACAACATATTGCTCAATTAATCAATGTGCTTATGACTCCTGCCGATAGATATTTTGGGAGAAACTGCCCATGGAGGACCTCGGGGGGTACAACCTATCCTCGGAACTGCCTATGATTAGACAATACTGCACTTTTTCTCAAGGGAAAGAAATCCAAACACATTGCAAAACATCAGCGATGTTGAACCAACAACGAGTCCAAGTTCCTTTGCAACATCAAGTAATGGCATTTGCCTGCCTTCGACAATTCGCGTCGGAGTTTTAACAACTGCCTGGAAAGCTAGATTGAACGGGAGCTGGAT
Source organism: Isoetes taiwanensis (assembly GCA_021234155.1). Lineage (NCBI taxonomy): Eukaryota > Viridiplantae > Streptophyta > Lycopodiopsida > Isoetales > Isoetaceae > Isoetes > Isoetes taiwanensis. The sequence continues at coordinate 1,219,063 of JAJEKV010000205.1, read as the reverse complement.
GACTTTAAATGATGCTCTTCCTTAGAGCAATAAATACATGCTTACATTATCTTAGCGAGATTGACTTGAATAGCTTTCTTCTTGACATCAGGTCATAACCTTTGATACCAGGTGGAGGACGAAAGAACAGTTTTCTTTATGAATTGAGGGCTTCAGTGAAAGGCAATATGTACAGAGGCATGGAATTCATTTGCAAACAAACTAGCAGCTTTTCATTATATGCAGAAAAGGAATTTCTTAACGATGAAATGGACGGATTCTGAAATTCCATTCCTATTAGCAGATAAACGCATTCTACTTTCTAATATCTTTAGGCATTCAAAACGTGCTACAAAAACTGATGGCATGGATCACATTGTTGTTAAAACCTACATCTAAGCTAATGATAGTGAATAATAATAGCAATTGGCATGTAGATGATGCAACAATAATAGGGCCTCAAGATTATGGCAAAAGATCCTTTGTGTATAGATGAATAGACTAGTTTTTATGCAATGTCTTCTTTTCTCTTCCTATCCATATCCAAATTCTATTTTAGCATTAGAGGATGTGTGAGAACAAGAGCCTACATTCTGGAAGTGAAGGGCAGCATTGTGACATAAATACTGATGGTACAGGTAATTCAACTTTAAGTACCATGGTAAAATAAGATATAGAGTCCACCATTCAATCATGTAGAAATGGTTAGAGTAACTACAAGATTGGATAAGAAATAGATAAGCAAATATTTAGGGTGGAAACAACTAAACAACTTCCACTTGTGGTAAAGCTACTTACTACAATGTGCAAACATAAGGAACAATCATTGGAGCAAGCTCGGTAACTTTGTGAACATTACCATTTGCTATTGGCGACCACCTGCTTTAGGATGCATATCAACACGTATTGTCTGCATACTTATCAACATTTGTGATTTATGATGAAAATGAGAATATCACTATATTTTTGCCGATCTAGATGCAGCAGGAGCTAGGTTGAGTGATGAATTTCAAGTTTTGGCAATAGCTCGTGCTTTTTCAAATTATGATATGTTGTCAGTCATGATTAGAACCACCACCAAGAATCGAGATGATGCAGAAAGATTAGTGCGAACAGAACTGGAACAGAAAAAGATAGTAAGTGAAATAGAAAGTTCTGATGTCTTGTTTGTGGGGAAATCAAAAGGAAAAAAGGAATATGTAGAAAAAAACATTGGTCCGTGTTATTACTGTCATGAAGTTGGACATTTAAAAGTTGATTGTCCAAAATTAAGTAAAGAAATCTCTTGCTATAACTGTGGGGGCATGGGTCATATGTCTTCAACTTGTTCGAGCCCTAAGAATTATAATAAAGGACAAGGCAGGTGGAATGTTGAAAGGGGAAGCTCTTTCTCTAGAGGAAGAGGAAGCGCGTCAAGGGGAAGAGGAAGGAGAAGTGCTGGTAGAAGTGCTGGTATCAATATAACTCAAGAGATCGTAAATGAGAGAGACAAACCAGAGCCAGATGATCAAGAGGTAAAACCTTTTGTTTTATCCACCTGCATGGATGAATATTGTTCTAATTGTGAAACTAATGCATTTGTAGTTGATAGTGGAGCTGAACGATCAGTAGTTAATTCTACTGATTACCTAGCAGATGTATGTGTTAGTAAAAATTTGAGTCATGTGCAGTTAGGAAATGGAGATCTGCAGAAGGTGATGAGTAAAGGGATGTTAAAATTATTTGACTTGCAAGGAAATAGGGTCAATATTTCCAATGTTTTGTGTGTTCCAGGATTATACAAAAATCTCATATCTGTGTGTCAATTAGTTGACTTAGGCTATGAGCTAAGATTTGATAAAAAAAGGGGTGTAAAGTATTGCTTGATGATGAACTAAAGTTCTTTGCAAAACGTGTGGGAAATCTCTTTCAGTTCTCAAATAGAGTCTTGCAAAGTATAAATGTGTTGTCAGTTTCGTCAGCTTCAACTGATTGGCACATACACATATAAACAATATCAGGTACATGATTAAAAAGGGATTTATTCATGGAGTACACGACACAGGTGAAAAGTTTATTTGTTCGGGATGCATGTTAGAAAAGTTAACTAGACTGCCCTTTAGCAGATCAAAGAAAAGAGCTGCAGGTCCTCTTGACCTTGTGCATACTGATCTTTGTGGACCATTAAATATAGAAGGGAGAACGGGTAAGAAATATTACATATCTTTCATTGATGATTTCAGTAGAATGGGAAAATGCTATCTGCTGTCTTCAAAAGATAAAGCACTTGATGCCTTTACGCAGTATGTTAGCGAAATGGAAACACAAACAGGGCGTAAGCTTAAATGCATTAGATCTGACAGAGGGGGTGAATATCTAGCAGCAAAGTTCAAACAGTTTTGTGTCAAACATGGAATAAGAAGGCAACTAACATGTAGGTATTCACCACAACAAAATGGGGTGGCTGAAAGGAAAAATAGAACGGTTTTGGATGCAGTAAGATCAATGATAAAATTTGCAGGTCTGCCTAATTATTTGTGGGAGGAAGCAGTCAAAACAGTGTTCTTTATACAAAACAAGTTGCCATCGAGCAGCATAAACGGTAATATACCTGAGGTAATTTGGTCCAAAGGTAAGCCAGAGTATGCATATGATCACTTCAAGGCTTATGGTTGTCTAGCATATGTTCATGTACCTGAGGAGTTAAGACTAAAATTGGATGATAGGGCCGAAATAGGATTCCTAGTCGGTTATGATGAGGAATCAAAGGGTTATAGAATCTTTATGCCTAAAACAAGAAAGGTAATAATTAGTCGAGACGTCATTTTTGACGAAAATAAATTTTATAAAGATAGGCATGTGATCACAAAACCCAAGATTGAAAGTGATAGCACAAAGGTTCATAATGGTTCAAAAAGGACTGACGTTATTGACACAGATTCAGATCAAGAAGATGAAGCAGTCAATGAGGATGTAGAAGGACATGACGATGGAGTACAACCATCACAAGCAGAAGCTGTACCTGTAATGCAACGAAAAAGGAAATCGGAGGTAGAGAAACTCAAAGATACATGTATAGATTATAATCCCGAAATGTATGGAAGATATGGTACAGGTAAAAGTAGGAGAATAGGAAAGCCCCCAGTTAGGTATCCTTCCTTGATGGCTGTATTTGAACCTGAGATGCCTAAATCCTTTCATGAAGCCATAAATACAGAAAAGGGAATTGAATGGTTGAAAGCAATGCAAGAAGAGATGGAATCTTTTAAAGAAACTGGTACATATGCGCTAGTAAAATGTCCAGCAAATAAAAACTTGGTGGGAAACAAATGGATTTGTAGAGTCAAAACAAATGCTGATGGGTCAAAAAGGTTCAAAGCAAGATTAGTTGCTCAAGGGTTTTCTCAAAAGAAAGGAATAGACTATGATGAGACGTATTCTCCGATTGTGAAATTAACAAGTATAAGAATTGTTTTGGCACTAGCTAACGCTATGAAACTTGATGTGCATCATATGGATGTGAAAACTGCATTTCTAAATGCTAGTCTACAGGAAGAAATATACATGAGGCAAGCACCAGGTTTTGAAGAAGGAGAAAATATGGTTTGGAGGCTAAAACGTGCAGTTTATGGATCGAGGCAAGCACCTAGGGAATGGTACAAATGCGTGGACAAGTATTTGATCGAGCAAAAGTTTGAAAAGCTTAATAATGATGGAAATATATACATGTTGAGACATAAAGGTAAATTCTGCATTATTGCTCTGTATGTTGATGATTGCATAATAGCTGCAGATAGCATACAATGCTTAGAAAAATGCAAGGAAATTCTAAATCAAAGGTTCAAAATGACTGATCTGGGGGAATTGAAACAATTTTTAGGAATTGAAATGAACAGAGATAAAGAAAATAGAATGCTTAAGCTCCGTCAGACAAAGAACATAGAGAATGGTTTGGTCTAGAAAATGCAAACCCAGTGAGAACTCCTATTGTAGCAGGATACAAAATCTCAACCAGTCTTTGTCCATAATCAGAATGTGAAAAGAAGGAAATGGAGAATATTCCATATAGGGAGCTTATTGGATGTCTACTTTATGTGGCTAACTGCAGATATTTCTTATGCAGTAAATTTGCTAAGCAATACAATAACAATCCAGGAAAAGCCCACTGGATTGCAGCCAAAAGAATCCTGAGATATCTCAAGGATACGAAAGACCATGGAATTACATTCAATTCAGATAATCTGACCTTATTTGCTTACACAGACGCAGACTGGGCAGGAGATCTTGATGCAAGAAGGTCTACTTCAGGTTATGCTTTAATACTTGCAGGGGGTATAATATCATGGAGGAGCAAAAAACAATCGTGTGTTGCCATGTCATCTGCAGAAGCAGAATATACTGCATCATCCCTAGCTGCTAAAGAAATTGTTTGGGTAAAGAGATTGTTGATTGAAATAGGTATACCTCACACTGATCCTACAGTGCTTCTGACTGATAGTTTGAGTTGTATTGCTATAGCAAGAAATCCTGTGCATCACGAGAGGACTAAACATATTGAATTACATATTCATTTCATATGAGATCTTATTACTAAAAATGAGATTGTCATGCAATATGTGGAGACTTCATATCAAGCAGCAGATTTGTTCACTAAAGCCATGACGGAAGCGAAGCTTACACTATTCAAAGAAATTCTCGGTATCAATTAATATGGCATGGCATTGCTATATGCTAAGGACGTGGAGTCCAAAGATGGCTTTTAGGCCAAAAGAGGGCCTTTAGTCCAAAAGGGGGCTTATGGTCCAAAGAGGGCTTTGGTCCAAAGATGGACCAAAGGGGCGTGCATGCTATATAGTAGCTCGGGGGAGAGCTCTGGGGCAGCTGTGTCATAGCTGAGGGTTCGTGGTTGGGTGGTGAGATAGCGTGCCACGTCAAGTGTGTGTTTTAGTGGTATCAGAGCAACAAGTTTCGATGGCCGGTTCCCCTGCCAATGTTAACTTGGAAGATGAAGAGCTCAAGGAAAAACTTTTGAGTTAGAGCATGATAATTCGCTCATGAGAGAAAAACTGCAACCTGCCGAGGCTCGAATGCATGGAGCTGCAAGAATTGGATTCTCTCATGAGCCTTGGTGGATTCAGCGGCAAAGAAGTCGCAGGCGCCCACGTAGTGGCATCAAAACGGTGCCAATGTCAAAATTGAATTCAAAAGTATTCCGGCGCCACTAGTGATGCGGATGAATTATTCAGCGTGGCTGGATTTGAATTCATATTTTGCTAAGACTAAGGATGACGAGGACACTTTCGGTTATTTTTTGCTTTGGCGTCATCCGGATGGGGTTGCTAAGGGCCGGTGGTCGGATATCCGTAAGAACCAACCCGGTCGATCAACCTATTGTTACCTTTGCGAATTTGAAAAGCAAATCAAAAATCGTTTTTGGGTCATAATTGGGGCCGATCTTATCGCTGAATGGAATAAGTTGACCCAACAAAACATGGAAAGCTGTTCGATCCTTCGGCCGCCACGAAGTTTTAAAGAAAGGACTTCAGCTTAGTAAAAATGATGCCGAGAAGTCCGAAAAACTCATGGGTGGGGTGCATCGTTAGAATACGGGCAAAGCTCGACCGCAAGTTGCCAATCTTTCTTTTGGTGAGCTCTGTAAGATGGCGAGAAAAGTAGAGGAGGAAGGTTTGGCCCTTACCGGGCCATTAATGCTCAACGTGGCCTCAAAGTTTCTATGAAAGAGGCGAGTGGTTTTCGGATAAATCAATGGGATCTGCTCGTGGTCTGGCCGCTCAAACGGCCGCACAATGCACGTTGCGGATAATGAACCCGTTAGGGGCCAAAGAGCCAAAGGAATGTCATCAAGCACGCAAGAAGCGGCTTATGCGAGAAAATAAGTGTTTTGTTTGTTATTCAACTGATCATAAGTTTTATGAATGCCCTACTTATTTGGAAAAGAAGAAAGGGGAACGAAAGGAAGCTACACCTACTCTTAAGTCTGGGACTAAGAAAGAAGATAAAAGTAAGAAAGTAGCTTCTGTTCGCGGAGATGGAAAAGGGAAGAAGGTGGCTACGGTCCTGAAAAAATGGGATATGGATTCTGCTTGAGAATAGTAGTCTCTTACGAATTTTGGGCTACTATTCAAGATCAAAAAGTACATGTCCTATTCGATCCGGGCAGTGAGTTTGATTTTATTTCTGCTCGCTTGGTGAAAGAACTCAAATTAACTTCTATTCCTTTATCAAGTGATGTAGAATTAGCTTCTGCTTTCTTGAATGTTGCTCCTCCGCCTTCTTCATTTATGGTCAAGGATGTTGAATTTCAATTGCAGGGATATATCTGTAAACGTTCTTTCATGGTTTCTGACCTTGGAGGTATGGATATTATTCTAGGCATGCCATGGCATAAGGCTATTAATCCTCTTATAGATTGGAAAGCGGGTATTGTTATGTTATCCTTGGAAGGGGGTAAAAAGACCTTCAAGTTTGTGAAGGATGATATTGTATCCCCTATTCCCACGCTTTACGTTTATGCAGTTTAAACGTTTGGCAATGAAAACTCATTTTGTGTATTTGGTGGTTTTATGTTCTAAGTTAGAAGTATCTCCATTAAATGAGCGTCAAAGCGGTCTTTTTGCATTATTTTGATGATGTCTTTTCAAATGAAATTCCACAAACTTTGCCACCCCAACGTTTGGAGGACCACAGGATTGATCTTCTTCCTGGGAAAGCACCTCCTAATCAAGCTCCTTATCGGAGAATGCATGGCCAACAAGTTGAGATTAGGGCGCCAGCTTGATGAGTTGCTTCAAAGTGGATTGATCCGCCATAGTTCTTCACCTTTTGGTGCTCCCGTCTTGTTGGTTAAGAAAAAGATAATTCCCCGGCGCATGTGTATAGATTATCGCGCTTTGAATAAGATAACCATAAAGAATGGGTTTCCTATACCAAAGGGCGGATGATTTGTTTGATCAACTCCAAGGTGCCACGGTTTTTAGCCGTCTTGATCTTAAGTCGGGGTATTGGCAACTTAAGGTTGCTTTGAAGATGTTCACAAGACTGCGTTTAGGACAACCTTTGGCCATTATGAGTTTTTTTAGTCATGCCATTTGGACTTACAAATGCGCCCGACTTCTTTTCTTGAGGCTAATGGGGCGAATATTTGAAGATGTGCATGGTGTTTATGTTGTCGTGTTCTTTGATGACATATTAGTTTTAGTAAGTCCGAGGAAGATCATTACTTGCATTTGCGAGAGGTTTTCCGCGGTTAAGGGCGAGTCTATTACTCTTAATCCTAAGAAAAGTATATTTTTCCAATCGAAATTGAATATTTGGGTCATATTGTTTTGCTTGAGAGGGTCCGAAAGTTGATCCCAGTAAGGTACAAGCAATTGTGGATTGGCCTACCTACTTGATTCTTTGCATTCGTTCCTTTTTTGGGCTTATGCGGTTATTATAGGAAGTTTGTACGCAATTTTGCTCGTTTAGCTTCAGATTTATATTTGTTGCTTTCTGAAAACATGTTCCTTTCCAATGGAATCTTAATCATCGGTTTGCTTTCCAAGTTTTAAAGGATGCCATGGTTAATCCTCCCCGTACTGCGTTTGCCAAAGTTTGGTCTACCTTTCTTGTTATGTGTTGATGCAAGTGGTGTGGCTTTGGGCGCGGTTTTGATCAGGGATGGTCATCCTATTGCTTATGAAAGTCGAAAGTTTTCGACACCTTTAAAGTAGATATAGTGTTTATGATAAGGAATTTCTTTGTCATTCATGCTTTGAAAGTGTGGCGACACTATCTTATAGGGTCAACAGTTCATATTTTGACCGACCACCAAAGCATTAGGCACATTGTTTCACGTAAAACATTATCGGAAGGCGGTTGAAATGGGTTGCTTTTATGCGGCAATATGATTTCTCGGTGGATTATCGTCTGGTAAAGAGAATGTTGTAGCTGATGCTTTAAGTAGGCGTATGCGGTTTGTTCTCTTTCTATAGCACAATCCAACCATTTGGAGGAAATGAAGCCATTGTATGCCACCGACCTTGATTATAAAGATATTTGGTTGTTAGCTCAAAGTGGCAATGCATATGGATATAAGATCGTTAATGGGTTCTTGTATAAAGGTCCAAAGCTATGCATTGTCTTGAACTTTCGGTCACTTATTCTTAAAGAAGTCCATGATGCACCCATCATGGGTCATCGTGGCGTGGGGCAACTTTGGCAAAGCTTGAACCATACTTTTATTTGGCCCGGATTGCGGAGAGATGTTTTGGTTCATATTCGCATTGTGTTACTTGTCAACGGATAAAAGAAAAGCGAACAAGAAACCTCATGGTGTTCCTTTATCCTTGCCTATTCCGGAGGCAAAGTGGGAACAGATCACTATGGATTTTATTGTTGGTCTTCCTCCCGGTTCTCGCAAAGAACAACATCATTTGGACAATTGTTGATTGTTTAACTAAGCACGCTCATTTTATTCCTTGTTCTGGATAAGTTGGCGGCTTATAGTGCGGCTTACGCTCTTTATCAAAGAGATATTTAGGCTACATGGTTTGCCAAAGATTATTGTATCCGATCGTGATACAAAGTTTACTAGTAAATTCGGAAGGCATTATTTATGCAATTGGGGACGAGTTGAGGTTCTCCACTTGCTTTTCACCCGGCCCGATGGACAATCCGAGGTGGTCAATAAAGTTATTTGTTCCATCTTAAGGGGTTTGTCAATGAACATCAAGGTCATTGGGAAGAGTATTTGCCTATTGCTGAATTTGTGTATAATAATACCTATCGATCTACCATAAAGATGACTCCTTTTCAGGCGGTCTATGGTCAGCTGTCTAAAGGAGCCACTCTTTCGAATGTGTGAAGATGTTCCAGTGGCGATGATTTGGTTATTGAGCATAAGGATCTCATAGACTTGCTTCAAGCTCATTATTCGAGATGCTCAAGCATCTTTTGCAAATAAATCATCTAAGTTCGCGGCAACCAATGGTTTTAAGGAAGGAGATTGGGTATGGATGAGGATCCATAAAGGCCACTTTAAGAAAGATCTTGGCGCAAGAAGGATCTTAAGTTGGCACCCGTTTCCATGGACCATTTCAAGTTATTAAAGTGGTCAATGAGAATGCATATCAATTAAGATTGCCTCAAGGTTGGAAAATGCATGATGTAGTGAATGTTTCATTCCTAAAGGCTTATCATGGTAAGGAGTTACCTCAACTTGGGAGGTTAACTGAGCGGAATTGATTGATGATTCAAGTTCTAGAGCCGGAAACAATTTTGGCGGATAAATCCACTAGTGGTTCAAGACAATATTTGGTTAAGTTAGCTCCACAAACCTTTGGAGGGCGCTTCATGGGTGCGTGGCAATGTTTTAGAAGCTTATCCTGATATTCTTAGAGAATATAAAGATCGGAAAAAGCAAAGGAAGCCGAGGGACAAGAGGAAGTCCAAGCAGGGCTTCTACTAGCCCGCCTAAGCGAGGGCCAAGGAAGGATTATGCTCGGATGGCTAAAGGTATTTAGATACCCTTTGCAGCAGAGGACTGGCTTTGTCAATGTCAAGGGGGAATGCTATATGCTAAGGGCGTGGAGTCCAAAGATGGCTTTAGGCCAAAAAGAGGGCCTTTTAGTCCAAAAGGGGGCTTATGGTCCAAAGGGCTTTGGTCCAAAGATGGACCAAAGGGGCGTGCATGCTATATAGTAGCTCGGGGGAGAGCTCTGGGGCAGCTGTGTCATAGCTGAGGGTTCGTGGTTGGGTGGTGAGATAGCGTGCCACGTCAAGTGTGTGTTTTAGGCATGAAGGGGAAGTGTTAGTGTATCATGCCATAAAGAAGAAGAAGAAGATAATAACCACTTATTATACAATTAAAAGATAGAGAACCGAAGAAATAACGCTTGAAGAAATAACGCTTTAAGTCTTATAACAGCTTTGATCATTACAAAAGTACTTGGTCTCCACAACCAAACTATGGAGCATCCAGTCTCCACCCAACCGGATCCAAGGATTAAGGCAATTTCCAAGGGCTCTAGGACTAAGGGATTGATCAGGCTTGCTTTCCTTCGGCACAGTTTCAATCCGTTCTTACAACAGAAATGGGCTTAGAGGTACAGCCACCGATGGTAAGAAATGTAACTAGTTTCAGACTTTCTAGAGGGGCCGTTATCAGGGCTATTCATAAGAACTCCAGTTTGCAAGAACTCCAATCACGGTTAACTCCTGCAAGTGGGATCAAATCTGGGATCTACAACAGGGACACAACTCTCTGGAGCCGGATGGGAAGCCACGAAGCTCAGGCCGGTTTGCAATTGCCGGAATAGCTGACAGGAGCCGTTGCTGGTGCCGACAGCCCCCCCCTTCTGATAGCCAGTCTGCCTTCTATAACAGGTCTGCCAATCGGATCTATGTCTTCCGGCCCTCCTTATAGTATTCGATCCTTTCTTTGTAATCACATCTGCACCTGCTATTTTTGTCTCAACCACGTCCACCCTTTTTGGCAAAAGTCGTTGCATGAAGCTTTCATTAACCTTTATTCTAAAATATCATCCCTTTTATAAATATAGATGCATGAAGGATATTTTGCCCTTTTTTTTATCAATTCTTGCAACCTTTGATATTCCTATGCCCCATTGCCATAATCCTTTGTTATTGGACCACTCCCCCTAGCATGCTCTATATCAATTCCATCCCTTCTTAAGGAAGATCGTCCGCGATCTTTCGAATGCTTTGAGATGGGTCCATCCCTTCTCAAGATAATTGCGTCCAAATTAAATTGCATCGAAGGGTTCCTTAATCCTGCAAACTTAAGAAATAGTTATGGATATCCGCGTACTTCCGCAGTACGATATATCCTTGTACCTCCGCGGTACTATTTAATTGTATCTCCATAATATAGTATCTCCACGATACCCAATCATCGTATCTCCGGTTTTTTTTGCACATATGGATATATGCAATGGTTTTGGGTTTTTGCACGAATGGTTTTATGAAAACACTTGTCAGCTTTGTGCATGTCGGTGGTGGGAAAAGGCAATAAAAGGATGGTCAGGGGGTAACGACAGTGACTGGAGAAAGCGATCAGTCGGCCTGTGTAACAGACCGAATCATTGGTTGAATTCTGGCATCTTGGTGTTGCTAAGAGAATCGGATCCCGCTGCAGGTTCCGCAGCTGCTGTTCAATCCGGAAATTGTATGCCGGAAGAGGTTGTATGAATTGATTGCATAGCCTGACTGTTGTTGAAAACGCAGGTGCTTGAAGAGTGTTGCAACTCCGTTTGCTGGTTAGTGCAGAAAGGTCTGCCGTTCGTGCAGAGAAGTTTGCCGTTTGTGCAGAGAGCAGGTCTTGTTCTTGTTTACTTGTTTACTGTGATTTACTGTTGATTCCGGTAGAAGGACAGCTCATCAATATCTGGAGATTCACTGTTGAATCCGGCTGAAGGAGAGCTCAGTTGATTCAAGTCTATCTGGTAAAACTTTATACTGGTGTCTGAATACATAGAGTGACAGTTACGATTGCCTTAAGCTTGTTTTCTTTTACTGTCAGTATTTGTTACAGTCAGCTTTTGTTAAGCTTGGGTTTGTTAAAATATTTGACAATTTCAACATAAATTAATTGTCAGAACATGGTAGGGGTCTACTTTAATTTAAACATTGAGTCGGCAGATATGGTGGGGGAGTTTACAGTACAAATTTTGATTCTACAAGATTTGATTTAAGCCACTTTACCCACACGAAACTGGAGGGCAACCCTCTGTGTGCAACACCTTATTTTCCTTCCTCTCGAGCTCAGCTATGGTGAATGGGCGAAGCTTTGGCGATGGCGATCTTCGTTGTCGTCGAGGCGCTTGCCCCTTATTCTTGTTTTTTAAGTTGTCGGAGGTTCGAGCTCTATTATGAGCGGGTTTTTGGTAGATTTGGCACAGGTTTTGGTCATCTTGGTAAGTTGTGGATTCTTTGGAGTTCTGGTGGGGTGGCGCTTGCTCAATTATGGAGTTTATAAACCTTCTAGAGGTTTGAGTTCTTTTTGCAACGGGTTTTTCTATGGTAGACTTTTTGAGTTTTCTGTAGTACATGTTTGTTGCTGGAGTTTGTGAACCAGTTTCTATGTGGTAAATATTTGTTACGATTTTAAATACAGACGATGAATCCATATAAGAGTTATGAGGAGGTTAAACCTCCCCTCTAGATGATTATGCAGAATAACCCTCGAGGCCGGGAGGCCGAGAGGGTTATTTGCATAATCATCGAGAGGGGAGGGTTGACCTCCCTTAACTCCAGGTCCGAGCAGATTAACAGAGCAAGATAAAGACTACAACAGCTATAAAGGGAAACAAAAAGCTCAAAATTTTTTCTTCTTTGTTTGCTTACCGGATCTGTTTGCTCACAAAGCACAACACCAAGAAGCCCAAAAGCGAAGAAGCAGACCACATGCAAGCTACTGATCAAGCTGCACAAATCCGACGTTTATTCCATTTCCGTTAGCTATAGAGCTCTACAAGTGCAGTAGCCTTCAATAATCCTTCAAGCAACTAGTTTGAAGCTGCGCAGGGGTTGGCATTAGAGGTAATGTGAAACGTCCTTCTTTGGGCATCTGTATTGGTCCGATTTGCAACAGAAAAACAAGAATTCAAGTATTTTGCACCATTTGAATCACATGAACAAACAAATTTGTGTTTTTGCCATCACATGAACAGCCAAAATCCTGCTTGAATCACCGGTTTAACCCAAAATATTTCTGATTTCTCTCTTTCCATAGCTTGTTGTCATCATTGGTCCGCCGGTGTTGGCTGTGATCGTAGCAACAGAGCAATACTTCAACGCAACAGAGTCGAATCTTCTCCCAAAAAGAATATTCGGGAGATTATTTTTGATAATCAATCGAATATTCTGGAAATTATGGATTATAACCTCACCTTGATCGAACGGTGGGAAACAGCTGGATCCAGTTAATCTGCAAGGACATGGAGTTAAGAGGAGGATAACCCTCCTCTTGAGATGATTATGGCAGATAACCCTCGAGGCCGGCAGGCCGAGAGGGTTATCTGCCATAATCATCGAGAGAGGAGGGTTGGCCTCCCTTAAACATCTGGTGGAGGGGATTATCACCATCGATTTGATAATCTTCTCAATCTCAGCCGTGGACTTGATAATCACTCAGGAGCAATGGATTATCAGAAATAACCTCTGCTGCCAAGATGCCGATTTAAGGGTGGAGATTGTTGCGATCAAGATAATCCACGACACCAGATGTTTAAGGGGGATGAATCCCAATGCAGATTTGGCCCTGTTATTGCCGCTGCATGCAGAGACCTTCCGTCCGTGGTTTAGTAGATAATTAAAGAAAATGAGGCGGGAATATGTCAAATAAAACCTCATCTGGACCGTAGATTAAAATAAGGACGGTGCAGAACCGTTCTAGAGGGGTTTTAAATCACGAAAGGACCTGGCTATGTCGCCGGGGTTTCTTTGGCATTTTCAAAAGGAAAAAAAAAACAATGCGAGACCAACCCCATAGCCCTTGCATATGGATTTATTCTGTTTCATGTCTACAAGCCTGAAAATTTTGAAAAACTGGTTCTCCATTTCTTCCACGGAGTAGTAATCTGGCTTTGAATTTCGTGCTCTACATTCATATGGCGACCTTGCGCACTCCCTACATGGTTTTGCAGAGATTTAGGAGCGATTGGGAGACAGAAAGTGATCCTGTGGCATGGGATTTGTGTATCATGGCGTCTTCCTTCGCACTTTTATTTCCATTGGTTCGCTTTCTATTAGATCGGGTCGTATTGGCGGTATGTCATGTTATTCTGAACTTCTTTCATTTTGGAAAACTTTATATGAATGGAGCAGACTTGACACAGGAAACAATGCCGAACATTGTTTACTAGATCCACCCCTTTCTGAAATTGTTTTGACCCTGTTTCAAGCGTTGATTATATCGAGTTGTCAGTCATAAGAAATTGTAACTGCTTCTTAAGGAGAAACTCAAATTTTAATCACACTGTCATAGAGGTTGCCAAAACATAACCATAATGGAGAAAGTCGATTAAGTGAATTTGTGATTGTGAGGTTTATTAACTCTTCCATAGTAACATGTTTGTTGTTTGGGGTCTAATATCCACATTATCTATTCAGCCGTTGGGGTGGAAATTTCTATTCAAAAGGCCTGCGCATTTATTTAAGAAACTTAGCAAAGCAGAGCAAGAAGAAGTAAAGAAATTGCATGTGAAGTTCAAGGAATCAGGTTGGAAACTTGTATACTTTTTATCAGCCGAAATCTTTGCCTTGCTTATTACATATCAGGAGCCATGGTTCAGAGATACAAAACAATTTTGGGTAGGACCTGGAAGTCAAGTATGGCCAGACCAGAAAGTAAAGTGAGAATCTTTCCTTTACTTTTTCCAGATCCATGTACTTGCATTTTAGTCTTATGTAGATTTCTTCTAATGCCAGGTTAAAATTGAAAGTATTATACTCCTATACAAGTGGGTTTTATATCTATAGCATATTTGCACTTCTTTTCTGGGAGACGAGAAGGAAAGACTTCGTTGTAAGCATGCTTCATCATGTTGCTACATTGATTTTGACTGTATTTTCTTTTATGGCCAGGTATATTTATTTGAATTATTACCTTATATGGTCTCTGGTATCAGTAATTTACGGTGACATGATGTTGCAGATTTTCTCGTGTTGGTTCTGTCGTGCTAGCTTTGCATGATGCCAGTGATGTGTTTCTAGAGATTGGGAAAATGACAAAGTATGCAGGCATTCCTGTTTTTCCTGACGTATCTTTTGCTATTTTTGCGATCGTTTGGGTGATTCTTCGTCTCGTCTACTTCCCTTTCTGGATTATCAGAAGTACAAGGTATGCTAAATTGCTTCATTTCTAGCCAGGGGCAGATAAAGTTAATGGACCATCTTTTACTTCACATTTTCTTAGGCTTGGTGATGAATACATTAGGCTAGATGTGGCATCTTTCATGTAGATGCCAAACGGCAAAGGAGTAGGGTATACAATCTAGATATCATGGAGAAGAATGTATTGGAGAGTAGATGAAGATGTGCGCAAAACATAACTCTGATGACAGGTTACTGCAGACATCCCATTCTTCTGTATCAAATGAACTTTCCAGCTGCCTGACTAAAACTTCCCCTTTGCGCTTGCCACTGTTCTTCTGTCTTGTATTTGGCGTGATGTTCATCATGACTGTGTAGCAAGGGCATAAGGAATCAAGCAGATTATATAAGTGGATGGCAGCATTTTTCAAGAAAATGGTGGTTGATATTTTGAAATTAACAGAAATATGAAATCATAATGATAGGCTGGTATGTTAGGAAAAGTGCCTTGTGAATTGCAAGAGGTTATTATCCATGCCATCTCCATAAATTTAGTTCCAGAAAACTGTAGTATGATAATTATACTTCTTAAGAAATGTGTTATGGTGCTAAAAAAGCTTATTGCTCCTTTGCAGTTACGAAGTTCTCAAAGTGCTTGATATTAAGAAACATGCAGGTTATGGACCAATTATGTACTACATTTTCAATACTCTGCTAATTAGTCTTTTCGTCCTTCATGTGTATTGGTGGATGCTTATTTTCGGAATGCTAGTTAATCAAATTAAAGCAAGGGGGAAAATAGGGGATGATGTTCGTTCAGGTACTTGTCATTTTCGTGCTTGATACTTCTCACTTGATTGAAGTCTAAACGATTAATACTGCAGATGAAGATGATGATTAAGCGACAACATATAGGAGTTCTGATTTTAGCATACCATTCCACACTTATCATTGATACAGCTCATCATTATATCATTGGGCATACGTTTCGTAATATTATATAAGCTCTCATTTCTTCCATGTACTAATTTGTGCATCTGATGGCTGTCCACATTTTGTGCCTAGCAGAAGCTCTAGGGGCAATTTCACAATTTCAGTGTAATTACTGTCATTATCAGAGAATAATGTTTGTTGGAAATCTAGAATTGGAGCATGCTTGCTCACTTCAACATAAACGGCTTGATTCATTACTAAATGTGAGAATCAGTGCGAGAATTTTGTTGAGATAGTCAAATGCTCATTCAACATAAACGGCTTGATTGCATTCTTAATGTCATGAATGAACACTAATCTCAATTGGGTCCCCTCGGTGCATTAATGCGCTTTATTTGATTCTTAAAATGTCAACAGGATGGTCAAACATATGCACCTCAACTGGGTTGGTGTATGCCCCTGAGTGCATTTATAATTTGATTATAATGGAACACATGAATAATATTGCCCCATGGTGCTTTTATGCTAACACAAATGGCTTAAGGCGCACCTATTTTGACACAAATAGGTTCCAAATTTCCAAGAAAGTGCAAGATATTTTTAATATGGAATATGTACAAACCGCGTCCTCAGCATTAAAACTTCCCACAATATTCTATGGCACTTGAGGTCCTGTTTCTGATTCACATATCAGCTGGGTTGGGTGCTCTTCCTAATAGTTTATTGATCTCCCCATTTTTATTGTACATCGCGACCAGCTTTTTGGCATAGGAGGGAATATGCTGCTCCGCCCTGAGAATTCTCGACGTTAAATCAACTCTCTACAAAATGAAAGATGAAAAGCACTACCTTGCTTGTCCCCATTTTCTGTGAACGTATACGAAATTTCGGATGTTATGGTAGTCCAATGAGTATCGACCAAATTCAAGACCTTTTGGGCCGATCTATTTTGTGAAGAAAAATCATGTAAGTAATTCTCCATTCCACTACCATTTCATGTTATATGATACACTCACCAGGTTAAGTATGAAGGCAAGTAACTGCCCCAGGAGCATAGGAGCAGGAGCAGATTTGTCCCCTGGAAACAAATATTTGCTCGATTTAGCCTCAGTAGCAAGAAACATGAGTTAAAACCATTTTCTCAATTAACACTCTATATCTTATCCATCGTAGCTAGCGTTTTTCAGGGTTATGCACCTAGTTTTGCTTTGTCATCTGCTTTCACGGTCTCCATAACAAATGGCCTTCTGTCACCCTGTTGCAAACTGTTAGATATATTGTTACCATATCCGGGCCATGCTATGGCATTCATACAAAGCACAGATGGGGAATAACATGAGAACGTTGAACGTACGCTACTAATTGTTGGCGAGATCTCAATTAAGTTTCTAACACTGTCAAGCATTTCTGCACCCCGATCATTCCTAAACTTGGAAGTTAAACAATAGTATCAATATACAATAGAACGTACTGTCGAGTAATGCATTTCTAAAATGTCAAATTTTAATATTAACAATCAAATATTCACATGTGATTCTAAAGATGAACCTGATTGTAATATATTGTGGATGCTCCGTCATTGACACACCAGGATATTTTGGTACACCCATGTACCCAACAACCAGATCCTGCATTACCAAGTTGAATATTCAATACTCAAGTTTTTCAAGAACTAAATGCAGAAGTTGGGGAGAGTTGGTACTTACTGCCAAGCCATTGGTGTAGTCAAAGCAACTGCATTTGCCCATGGCAGATAAGCACAGTATTAGCATTGAAAATGTCTTTTATATTGGAAAGGGAAACAAACACGATGCTACTTTTAAGAACACATTATTGCTCTTCTTTTGATGATGTTCCTTCCTTCCCATCTTAATAAATTAGGGCATGGGGACATGGTACACAAGAGTACAGCATTGTGTTTCAAAAAATTGTTTCTAGATACATATTGTCCTCGATGCACTGCAATATTTGAACGTGTGACTTCGCTTCTGTCCGTACATGTCTTGATGTTGGTTTTTATCCCAATGGGCAGCACTAAGAAATATGCTGAAAACTTTTCTCATTCATTGTTTTGGCAGTAAATCTCCACTTGAATGTGTTATTGAATTGTTACCACATTTTCAGAATAACTTACCTATAACATGATGGAGCAATTACATCGGTCAAGTCACTTGCTGGAAGGCAGAAGTAGGGCACCTGTCAAACCCATAAAAGCAAGCAAGCAATGAGGTCAAGGAATGAGTACAATTACTGACTTAAACGAAATTAGAGGATTCAAAGAGGCAATGACTTCGGAAAAAACACTATCCTAAAAGTCCAACAGAGCCCATTGGCAAAAAGACAATTGAATTCCACCTTTTCTTGGACATGAGTGGCATGAAAATTTTGAAAGGGTCTTTTAACCTGCAGATCTATCAAAATCTTTCAGATAAGAAAATGGCCTTTCATCCTACCTCCTCCATTCGCCCATCCAAATGTTTCAGATGAACCTGAAGAAGAAGATTCGTGCACTTCAGCATACATGATGATCTAAAAATTTTGGCAAGACTGATAAAAAAGCTCAGAACATCAATATCCTTGAAACATTCTTGGATGGTTAAGCTTTGTTATATAGTGAGATGCTTTAAGTCTCTCCAAACCATGGAGGACAGATTTAGACAGGTTTAAGACAATCTTGATTGATAGCATAGATTATCTGCACAAATTCTGCCTTAAACCAATATTATTATCTAGTCACAGCTGGGCACTTATCCTTTATGACCTTGTAATCTTGCATAAACTCATAGTGAAGTACAGTTTCAGGTTCATCGCTTGCCACCTTTAAAAACTTGTCCAGACCTTTTCTGGGACCATTATCCACTGGCATTTCACGAGGTATAAGTAAGATGTTCCAATGTACCCACTTTCCCACATCCAAATAGCTTCATATTAGTATAAATTTATATCTTACCACAATTGGTGCCTAGGACATATAACTTCTCCAGTCCTAAATGATGCTCCACAGCTCGTAAAGCTGAATCAGCATACAAGTTTTATCAATTGCATCTGACTCTGGGCAGCTATACAAATCATGCTACCTTGTACTTGACATCCAACTCCACAGAATAAAAGTCTTTTAACATCTGCAGCCTGTGCAAATGCAATGTGAACCAAGAAAATGCTTTTATTAGGCATACTAGCACCTTATGTCAGACAGCATTCTTTAAATAATACCTCCTATTTGGAAAAGAACATGTGATATCTATAATTTACATAACAACATTGTTTATCCTAACAAAAAACCATATTAGGAAGTATTATTCTCTAGTGTCCCAGCAAGGATTAGAATTTTTTTCTCTAATCCCAAAACTAATACACTGCAATACATGGCTTGTTGTGGCAGTGCCACTTGACAGATCTGTCTTCAAGCAAAAAAATCCGACGTCTAGGAATAGACATATCATAACCAATAGGTTGACACTAACTACTACATCCACTCCAAGTATGAAGCACCGTGCTATATTCTTCTGGAGGTTCATGAGTAAAAATGGCATGGGAATCCAACGCTTAACAAAGACTGATGTTGCCTAAAATTGAAAATTTTCAAGACCTATATTTGTTCAATTTATGGCATACCTCAACAAGGGCCAATGTATTTAAATTTGGTGACAGTGTTGGCTTTACACCTCTGGCAGCAAGTATATCTTCGACAGTCCTGTAACGCAAACACATGCATAGCAATAAGAAATGTATGCAATGGCCATGTATAGAAAGAAAGAACATGTTATCTTTGTTTCATTATCCAGTAACAAGGTGCGAAAGAAAATTATTCTACAGGTTTTCCTCATGACGAGACGCACCAACAGCATGACAAACATTCCTGATCTCATTCTGTGCACCAAAAATAGCACATGTCAATAGTAACAGGAATTGTTTGAAGGCGTGACTCTGGAGAAGGCCAAGGAAGAAAAGAAAGAAGCATCAAAAGTTGTTTCCAAAAAAAAAAAGAACAGGTCTCCATGTGTCAAATAGGTTATCAGGACATACTTTGAACCAGCTAATCAAAGCAAGATCAAAAAATGCAAATGCAGTGGCATCTTGTTTTATATTTTGTGCTTTTACATGCTAGAGTTTCATAAAACATATTCATAAACTAGATCTAATAGATCCGAGGAATCTTTAGTAGACGTTACTTCTTCTTCCTTTTTTTCTTTACTCTTTCCTTTTGAGTTTTGAGTTTCTTCTTAGGCTCTGTGGTCTATTCAGTGGGTTTAGACCACAGAGCTAACAAATTTAAGAGCACTCTATGGTGCAGTCTACAAGTAATAGGCTTTCTTGTTTTTCTAGCACAACATAAAATGGGAACTGCAAAAGCTTCCACTCAATATTAGATGCTTAAGATGCCTGCAATCGCTGCATCTACCTAAGCACAAATAAGTATAATACCATTGCAGAAATGTTGGAAGCAAACAAACCTCGCAAGTACAGGTCTTGGACTAAACCGATCATTTGGGTCACTGAAAACCAGGTGAAGCACCCAATTAAGCTATATTGTCAGTCGCACATTGTATAAAGTTAACATAGTTAGTGGCCATGGAACCTTTGTACGCATATTACAGCTTCAACACGCCCAGTTCTCAACATTTCTATGGCAATTGCTGTCACAATACCTGTCCATTGCGCACCTGCTAGGAAGAATAAGTAATAAGCCCCTTTCTGCCATACTCAGCTAAAGTAAGAAGCAATGCTTTCTAGATCTTTCCCTAGTTTTGGTCATTACTCAACATTTTTGGCACTCCAAGTTCTTTCACAAAGTGAATGAATTCAAGCTTGTAGATTGTTATCAAATTTTGTCTGTTCTCTTCATGAGCTCCAAAAAGAGGAGTTTTTAAATAGGAACACTTCAGGCTTCAGAGTAAAAATATAAAGTTAACAGAATCATTTCCTATTGGAAATATTTCAATTCTTCAAGTTGAGCTTTTGCAATTTTATTGCAGAGAATATGTTTTTGTCTGCACATGATACAGTAAATGGCCCATCAAATTGCTATGTGTAAATGGGGTCCAGCAGATAAATAATGAGCACTTGCCTTCTATAGGTTGGATCTTCCGGGCATATAGCATTTGCTTGTGAACACCAAAGTGCAAGTCATCAAGGGATTCGTGATTTCTCCCTCTTCCATGAACTTTGGGCTCTAACTCCTATCCATGCATTTTAGTCAGGCAGTGCATTGTCAAAACACTGCAACCAAATGCATATTGTGTACCTCAATTCTAGACATTCCATCGCCCAAAAATGCACAGGATTCCTTCACATGAGCTATGTAATAAGTATCGCACAACCCGCATTGGCTGGCAATGAAGACCTTAAGATTAAATATTTCCACCATTTAGTAGACGCATTGGGTTCGCTACTACCTGCAG
Source organism: Isoetes taiwanensis (assembly GCA_021234155.1). Classification (NCBI taxonomy): domain Eukaryota; kingdom Viridiplantae; phylum Streptophyta; class Lycopodiopsida; order Isoetales; family Isoetaceae; genus Isoetes; species Isoetes taiwanensis. The sequence continues at coordinate 1,197,935 of JAJEKV010000205.1, read as the reverse complement.
TGATCTTTGGCAGGGTATGTACTCCCAGGCTTGATGGGCTTGGAGCGTTTTCTCCAATCCTCACTACCTCCAGCTCCTTCTACAATAATACAAACTTGATTTACCAAAATGCTCAAACTCGAAGAAGGAAATTTGCACTTACGATCTTTGGTGCAGGAAACTGTGTTGAAATTTAGTTTGGTTTTGGAGCTAGAACTGAAGCAACCTCTTCTGATATGCCCTCTCGGAAGAAACTGTGTGCGAACGCATGGGCCATGGTGCAAGAGGCAAGGTTGAAGATTCATAGTACAGGCCAGGTGCAAGATAAGGTAAGGCCACTTATTAACAATTTTATGCCATCGTTTTATAATAATCCAAATCGCAGAATCTATTTCTACTAGAACAGTGTGGCAGGGCTGCCTTGCAGACCTTGCAAAAAAAACTCTTTTTATGATGCAAAATAAAGCGGAAATGCAGGGTTGAGGTGACTTTTATGATGCAAAATAAAGTCTAAACTAGCGGAAATGCAGGGTTGAGGTGAAGGTTAAGGGGGGATGAGGTGAAGGTTAAGGCGGGATGGAGTAGCTATATTGGGGAGCACACAACTATTTTGCAGGTGAATGTAACTTTTTGTATTTGCTTTGACTTAGAATATAGTTTGTACTACACTGTAGTTGCAAGTAATCATTTACCTGGAATAACGCTCGAACGAGCATGTGTGACACATGTTCTTCTATATTTGCAGTGTTTTGTTTGGTGGGAAGTCTGCTATCGTGATTGGTGATACAATTGATAGTTGCTTCCTCTCCTTGATTCGCGACATGACGTACAGTAGGCCTGGCGTGAATGCCTTTCTCACGACCATTATTGCGTTTCTTTCTACTGTGGTGCTCTGGCTCTTCTGGCATGTCATGGCATACGCGAGCGCGAGCGGGAATGTTCTCTTGAAGATGGTCTTGGGGCCTTGGTGCCTGTACTCGACTAGCGTTCGTTTGACATACATGTGCTAGAGGGAGTTGTCGATGAGGCCTTTTGCGTCTCCCATTTGCTCATCAGTCTCTATGTATATGACTGTTCCTGTAGTTCCGTTGACTATTTCTCCTGGTATGTCCATGTTGGTATGTCCATGTTCTTCATATGTTGGTATGAAGCAACATATGAAGAACCCAAATAAGAAAATGGCTAAAGATGTTGAGAGGTATGGAGACGTTAAAAATATGTTTCAGTTTGAGATATTAGGGCATGCTGCCAATCGTCACGAGGCAAACATATTGGAGAAAGAATTTATTCGATATCATAATACCATAAAGAATGGCTATAACAATTTGCGTAGTAATCCTACAAGTTCCAAGAAGTTTTGGTACTTGAGGCGAAATGGGATTTTATGACATTAGAGTAGGGAGTTTATACCTGCATTCCATTAGACTCTCTATGTATGTGATGATAAAAGAAGAGCATGGAATTTAGAGTTTACGACGGAAACACTAAAATTCAAGGACGAATGCATAATTGATAAGGAACCATTGATTTGGTTTTCTTATAATTTAAATTGCTTTGGATTTTTTCTCTACTTTCAAAATTTTGAATCGGTTTAGCAAGCTGCAAATGCGATCTTTGGGTTCTAATGCAAGCATTAACTTTGCTTTCTCATATTCATGACTGGGAAGACCTGCAAGACATCATAAATCTAGCATTAACAACATGTGTGAATAATTCTTTATGCAGAATTAACACCCATGTGGCTGGCTATGAAGGCCCTTCAAAACGTATGCCTTAAGGGTGTGCTAAAAATGTTGCAAACAAGAAGCACAATGGAAAGCACAAGAGATTATAAATGCACATCTTTTAAGACAAAGTTCAATAATTAAAGTGATCGGAAGGAATTTTTTGAGGTCCAATCTATAAGCAAAAATGACACTCGCATGCATAAGAACTCAACAACAGAAAAATTAAACCATTTCAAAAACAATGAGTTTAAGAACATAAGAAAACATTCAGTGCACCCATGGGACCCATTTTTATAGATGCCCCCAAGAGCCCAGGAACATTTCGTGCCAAGGCTGCAACCATAACACCAAATCACTGCGCAATGATGCTGGTGGCAGAGCCATTGACATGCCAGAAAGAGAGAACCAGATCCTGCTCAAGAAATACCCACATGCATAGGTCGCATTTGCACACGTGTGAGCAGTTCCCTCTGTGCAAGTTGATTGTCTTTGGTTCTTATGTGGTGGTGTTGGCAGTGGCAGCCAACTCTTGGCATTATTATTACAATAGATGAAGTTCCAACACCACAAAATGTGGTTATCAGAGAAAATTACATAAAATAGAGAGGACTATTGAACTGGAAGAAGAAAGAAGGGCATTACTACCAATTAATAAGGGGATGGTAAAGGTGTAACGGTACAGTTAAAATGGCCAAAGAAGGCACTTAAACTAAATTAGAAATGTTTTATAGCGACAAGTGCTCAGACATACATATGGCAGTCTACTTAGATAATAAGTAGTAAGGAAAAGAATGATGCGTCAAAGTGACTAGAGTATAGATGTTAGAGACTATTTCTCTACTAGAATGAGTGCTACAAGACGGTTCCTCGACATCTTCCTCATCAAAGTAGGTATTGTAGACATGTCTTTTGGCATTTTGACCATCTAACATCTTCTTCCTCAAGTATCGAGAGGTGCCATTTAAAAGTGCACCGATAATGAAGATCAAACTGCATAGAGTTTAAAGTGTAAACCAAAGCGCTGAAGACCAACATGTAAATGAGATACACTCTATGGATCTGGTCCTTATTTACTTTGTTGATATTGCATATCCACATTCGGAGTCGAATCTATGGCATCAGTGGACTAGTCTATGAGAATAACAAGATAGATAGATCGATGGTATTTTAACATTCATGGGAAAATCTCTAAAATGAGCCCGTGTACTTTTGATATATATGGTTAATGTTGAGAGGCAAATGTTTGGGTTGTTGAAAGTCAAATTGAAATTCATTTATTGAAGAATAGACTCGATTCCTGTTGAAATATTGATTTGGTCTATAATTGGGTTGATATCATGATGATTAGTTCTTGTTTAACTTGAATTACCATTGTTTTTGGATAGGTAGAGGCTTAACAATTTTTGATGCAATATACATATCATTTCATTCTTAGGGCATTTAATTTGGCTTATTATCAAGTACAATAGGCTTTTCTTGTATTGGGTCTGATAGATCATTTCATCTCCCAATAAAAATCAATTTAATTTAATGAAATTCTTATTCTTAGGGGCTAATTTTGACATTGGAGTAATAAGATCATATAGCTTGAGTTTGACGAATGAGAATAGTTTCATCCTTACACATAGCGACTCTCTCCGGTGGATCACAAAATCACGCAGTAACTATATAGTCATGTTGATTGTGTCTGCCTCTTAAAGGATTCTTTACTAAAATTTTGAAATACAGATATCTCGGTTGATTCAGCTCCAAACCGATTCAAGTCACCGGACGGAATCACTTTGCGAAGGTATAACAAAATTAAGGGTAAAATGAATTTCAACCGAGTCTCACAAGAATTGGCAATCTACTGTGATTTTTTTGTGTTTTTGTATGTTACAAGAGATGTTGTTTTTTTGAGGTGAAAGAAAAAACCAAAAATTCAAAAAACATTAACAAGTTCATAAATAACATATACCATAACACACCTTTTCAAAAATTTCCAAAAAAAATTCTTTGATACAAAAAACAACTAGCAACATCCTAGTTCCACTTCTTTGCAAAAAAAAAAGTGGAGCTTTCCATGGCTCTTATATTTTTAATTCTCTAACACCATTTATGTCTCTTGAGAGAAGCCAGGCAAATATTCTACCTTAGCAACTCATTTGCAGGAATTTCCCTCTGCCCTCCTATAGGCCAGAAACTGCCCTGTAGTCCAGCTTCTTATATAGTTCTACTTGATTAATCAACTGCTGGTTTAAATACTTTGCCCATAATTCCATATGCTTGCCTTGTGCATAAAAAATAAAAATAAAATAGCTCCGATCACGGACAACCACGAAAACATGGTTCCAGAGCCATAGCACAACAAAAGTATCACAACAAAGGTGTCAAAGCTACCTTAGTATTTGAAGGCAACAAATGCTATCATAGCATCGCCACTGCACCTGGGCTTATTTAATTTTGTAGCATAAATGGCCAAGGTTTCGTAGCGGCCATGGTATCTATAGGATACCTAGCACCAGGCCAATTCAACATGTTTCTACTTCCTCCATAATTCATTGCCATATCCAGGATCATTCTACCTCTATGTTACATTATGCAAACATTTTCCCCTCTTCTTGCCCTGCGGTAGCACAAGATCCGACAAAGAGTTCTTGCCAATATGTCTCCGAAAGTTAGCGCTAGAATGCTAAACGGTATTTAAATGCCTGAGAGCATAATTTTTCAATCGGCTAAAGAAGAAATAATGATGCAAGTTCTGGTCTTTGTTTGCAGTAAATGTAGCTCAACGTCTCATTGATTGACTTCAACAAAGTCCCAAAGAACAACGCGTTGGTTCTTCATTCTTGTCTAAGAGGGTTTCTATCAGGTTGTAAGAATCAGCATATCTGTTTAACAGAAAACTATTCTCAGACTCGTAAACGACACTTAGGTGTCATCCTTCCCCCATATTGAATTTAGTGCTGACACCTGTCCTTTTTTAGTTGATTTTCATTTTCAGGCATGTAGACTATACATCCATGTTTTTCAGTTTTTCAATTGTGTTCCAGTATTTCAGTTGTATTCTAGTATTTGAGTTTTCCAGTTGCATTCCAGTATTTCACATGGACAGATCATTTTACACGAAATTTTACAGATCATTTTACACAAAGCTATAGATCATTTTAAACATCATTTGACACTGATTATTACACACTGATCACTAGTACATTATTTTACAGATCATTTCACAATGAGCACAGATGATACACAAATCACAGATTATATTCCACTATTTCACATGCGCAAATCATAATACAAACATCACAGATCATATTCCAGTATTTGAGTTGCACAAAACATATCAAATACCATATAAAGTATTTCAGTATGCATATTAACAGGAAACTCATCTTCCATATCATTATCATCCTGCATGTAGAAATATCTTCAACTACAGGGATTCTAGAAATATAACCCTTAGAACTAAGAATGTTGAAGCTCGGGGTTGAATGATCCATGCCTGCAAACCTCGAACAAGCTCCATAAAATACAAGTATAGTATGCAATAGAACCTTCACACGAGAATCCATATCAAACCTTCACAGTAGATCTTCAACCTACAAAACATTCACATTAGAATCCTTACCACAAACATGCAGAATACTTATCACAAACATGCAGAATGTAATTACCTCGGAAATGCACCGTTGATAGATTGGAAGTTGAAACTCGGCTAAACTGTTCCATTCTCGACAGAATGTCACCCCAGGACTATAAAATTCCAAAATATTGCAATGTATGTTCAGAAATAAGAATATGACGAACCTAGTAGCAAGATCCACGCCTACAAGTAAAAGAACAAGAAAATCAGCGCAAAAACACTCACATTTCAACAAAATCACAAAAATACCTCAGTTGATTGAAATAAAATCTTAAAAACCTTGAACACTCTCGAGCAAAACAAAGTTCCAGCTTGCTTCAAGTCAGAAATCACGGATGTTAGGTCAGCACCTAAGATTCTTTCAAAAAAACCTTCAAATGTTAAGAAATTCACATCAAACAAATGTCCCAGCCTGCGCCAAATGAAATCCTAAGAATCTAAGACCAGCGCCTCAAAAATATAGGCCAGCACCTCAAAAAGAGACATCCAGAAGTCTCCGATGATCGATCCCCACAGCGCAAGCAAGCAGAAAACAGGGGGAAAGAAAATTCTAAGTAAAAAAAAATGGTGATGTGGTGCCGAGGTGGATGACACCTAGATGTCGTCCACGTAATAGTAAAGTCCACTTAGTGGACTTTCCTAACATGTCAAGCTGCCTCCGCGCTGTCGCGCGTCGGCAGCTTTACAAAACCTGCATCTAATACACCTCTTGGCGATGGAAATTTATTGAATACTCTGCTTGTGAAACTTGCCATGGTTGGCTAATGAAGAAGCTTTTGTGACTGCAGCAAGCACAACTCATGTTTATGGGAATGGCTTAAGATTTCAACGCACAAAACAAAAAATTCCAGCAAACCCGAACCTTATCTTTTAATTGATCAGGAGATTGCTTGTGAATGTCCCCTAACCTGGATTTTCCAAAAGGCCCTATTCAACTAAATTTATGATAGCAGGGGCCGATCTGCAGTGGAATTAACAGGCCGGATTCTACTGTACCATGGGTATAAAAGGTCATAAGCTTTTTTGAAATATCTATTGGCCATTGAAAAAAACATTTAAACCTTGTTATAACCTTAGAACCTAATCAAACCTTATGCACAAAAACCCCTTATTTATGAATTAAACTTTTTCCCCCAAAAAACTTGGTAAAAAACATTTGCCAGCATAATGTAGGGATATTTTGACAAATAATTATTATTTTTTAGCAGGGTTGTCTAATCCGAGATGCACGATTTCCTACCATTCTAGCTATACACATGTATGCCATATGTATGCAACGTGTACGCCACGTGTACTCGCACTTTGGACAGACCTCTTTCTTTTCTTAGTGCTAAGGCACGGGAATGGCTCGACGGAACCTTCATTGGCGACTGTGGCGTTGATCCTCTTGTTCTTGGTAAGCAGCCTAAGTATTCGCAATTTTTTGTCGATTCTTTAGATCGGAATCTTGCAACGAACATGTATTGGTTGCCATAAGATCTTCGTTAGCTGTTGAATGTATGATGCGGATCCACATCTTTGGGGTATTCTTGTTCCAATGCTTGTGTGTGGTATATAACTTATGTGTTCTGCTACAATCTTATGCATTTGATTTATGGATTTTGCATATGAACGAAATTTCCTTTATTATTGTGTATGATTTGCATCTTTGGTGCATCACATCTCAGTCCCGTCCGTTTGTAGTGGCAACTCTTAATGATGTTTACTGAAGGAGCAGGATTTGTACGTTAGATGTATGGCTACTTGATTGGCCAGGATTTCAGTTTTGCTTCGAAAGGAAGCTTGATGATGGTCAAAGCCCCCTTTTCAAAGAATAACAGACAGGTCAACACTCTTGACAAAATATTCTCTTCTCAATTTGGCTCATTTATCACATAATTGCATTCTTGCACTGGAACTTCTTTCGCTAATCATTTGACTGGTTTGTATGCAGGATGCACAATAGCTTTGTTATTTGGCATCAGAGCTCCAGGTATTGGTTTGGGATCAAGGTACATGTTTACTTTGGGAATTGGAAGGTTGCTCATGTCTTGACATTTGCTGGCACTATTTTACCATCTGTAAGACCATGGTGTGGCCAAGCATTCTCATCCATGGGCTCAGGCTTATTACGTGCCATATGCTTCTTTGCTTGACATATATGGGATTCATGTGCATGCCAATTGAGGCAATCATGTTGCAAAGGTGTTCTGGCATTGAAACCACTTGTTGCGGCATGGTCCTGTGAGCAACAAGAGGTATCAAGAGCTAAAGGCTTGTTGGCAATGCAGCCTCAGGCCCCATAATCAAAGTTGGTGTTATTTTCTCCAACGTATTATTGGGTTTGATCAGCTATGGATAGATGGGGCAAGTACATAGTCCCCTTTGCTTTGTATAAGATTAGAGAAAAGTGTGTTTTCCTCTGATTGCAATAGTGGCACAGTGGTTTGGATAATTTAGAGGACCACCTCCATCGATGGACGTACTTCATGAAGGTCTGCAGAGGGTTATTCGTTTTACGATCTATGAACAAGGATTTACTCGACATAATCAGAAATCGGTCTTAATACAACATGGCTAACTTTTATCGTAGGACCGTTGAGCTTACGCTTGCAGTATTTATTTTTTATTTTTGATTTGCAATTAAAATTCGTTAGATAGCATCCAGAAGCTTCAATCTGCGGAAGAAGGGAAAAAATGGTAGTACATCAATAAGTTTTCAAGTGATGCATACTTAGAGAGGATTAGGAATTGATTGAGATACAGGAATCAACATAGACTAGTTGATGGTTAAATTCATGTTAAATTTATATTTACTTTAGAATTTTGATTTTCAAATGCATATGCTATGATCTCATAGTCTTATAAGTTTGAACTTTCTTCCCTCTCCACAGTTTTCAGGAGGCTTTCTGTCAAGACCTCCCTACCAATAGGAGATCTTGCTATTGCCTCACTAATTAACATATAATATTAGAGACTAATTCACCTGAAAGAGAGAAAAGGTAAAGAGTTCAACTATACCTAAACGGGCATATCTTGTTTGATACATAGCCATCATGCACTAGCAGCAACATTTGTTGATCCTCCATCGATGTTAGTAATTACAAAAATTGATGCGAAAAGATTGGACAAGAGACTCGGTCCAAAATATACATATTAAGGCCAGCTCGGAAACTTGCATACTCCCTCCATCTAAAAAAACATTTGAAAGGTTTTAGAAAAACTGACTTGTGCACACAAATCTTTAAAAGGGTCCAATAAGCTTGTACTAAGCAATCTTGGAGTATTTCAAGTTTAACAATGCTTATGCTACCTATAATATGATGTTTTGCCCACCACATGAAGCCCAAACTTTACAAGGCGACAAAGGAAAAGCATATGCGGACCTTCCAAAAATAAGGCGAGTCGATGTCACGGTTGAAGCAGGGCTAGAAAAATAATAGCAATTTCGTGCTTCTCAATGTTATTTTCATTTCGAGTTTTCCTGATATGCTCAATGTGGCTTCCATTTGTCCTTAGCTGTACCATAGACACATGGCGTTCCCCACAGACTTCCTTTCATTCTAAATCGTATAAGTCCATATCAGAGTAGTCTTTATCAGTTCATATAGCCCATAAACTATATTAGTTTATTCTATCAGCAAAACTCCATGTTTTCTCTAGGTTGTTGATCTCAAAATGGTAATATGAAATCTAGAGTCCCTCGCTAGTCCACAACCAAACGATGTTCCACCAACAGATGCAAATGATGTAAGAACCTGTATATGTAAACAGTAAGATAACAATTTGGCAATCGCATACAGTAGCTGACGACTCTAAATATATATATTCATACAAAAGACTTGATGAGCTCTTCAAAACTGAAAACATAAGTGGGAATCTTATTAAGGACTAGATGAGTCCAGCATTATCCGTGGAAATAGCACCTAGTCAAGTCTAGGCACAAATCGATAAAATCAAACTTCAGAAAACATACGCACATGTGAAGATATTGAAGGTTGCCAACATCTAGTGCATCTGCTGCCTTCACATTCATAGCAGAGATTGTGGTGAAATTACATTGGGCCTAACACTAGAAGTTTCTATTGTTGTCTATCGGGCTCTTGGCACAATTATAATGAAGCCCTCCATTTGTGCTATCGAGTGGTGGTTGTTCAATTGAAAAGAATAGAAGCTGAAATACAACTATAATTTGAGGCTATTACAGAACTATAATTTTGTAGATATGTTCAGAGGCAATAGTGAACTCTCATAAAATAGCACAATTATGTCAAACATTTTAGCATCAGATGATGCCATTGCTATGCTCAAAAATGATGTAAATGTTAGAAATCAAAGTGATCCTTCACGCTTTCACATACATTTGCATGAAAGGAAATAAGATTGGATTAGACTGGTTCATATGCGAAACATCTGGCATGTCTTCATGCAAGAACCACCACAGTTCTCAACATCTTTCGTACTTGTCAACCGTGCTAATCTTTAATAACATCAAGTGAGTGGAATTGTACACTCTTTTCCTATCGCGCATTCGTATGTGTAGTGTGCACTAATTGTAAATGCTAAGCACCTTTCAATTCGTGTACCAAAATCACCGCAACAATTACAAAAACCCCAAACACAAAAAACTGCATATACATACAAACCATCACAACCTTGCCCTGCAGTGTACCCGTCATCGTGAAAATCTTTAGTAACATGGATCATTAATATCATCATATAGCCCTATCACATAACTGTGACGTTCCAACATAATATACGCCCCGAATACGTATATTATACTGCCACGTCACCCGTACATGTCACGGATGACATGTACTTGCGAGACGTATAGGGTTGCACCTAGGGGGCAAGGGTTGCACCTAGGGGGCAACATTGAATGTTGTGCATGTTAAATAAACATACACAATTAATAACCCCATGGACCCCATTGCCAAATGGCTAAATCCCATTTGGCCAATATCTAACCTAACCCTAAGGGTTTCTATAAAAGGGCTTTCCCCTTAAACCCTAAACCTTTCTTCTCTTTGCATTTTAGGGTTTTTCTTAGAGCTCCTTTCCTCTCTCGAGTTCAGGGTTCTCTTGAGCCATTTCGGCCAAGTATAGACTTCAATCCACATTCTTTGAGCTCAGAAAAGCTGGATTTGCTGTGATTATCGATTAGCGACCATCTTCGACAAGATCGGGAGCATGGACGCCCGAGGGTCGAGGAGGCGGGTCAAGGAGCGGTATCTAGTTGTTACGTTGTGCAAAGCCGTCTTTGGGCAAGGCAATAGGCTGGTTTAGTATGTTAGATCAACTCTAGAGGCCTTATAGATCCCGAGATCATAAGCCCTAACTAAGGAACCTAACTCTGTTGTTTAGGTAGATAGATTAGATGATATTCTCTATTTCAGTTCTGTGATGTTGTATGTATTTCACTCTGTGATCTCCATGTATTGGGAAGGGGGGTAGAGACCTAAAAGTCGTAGCGTAGATGATCCTAGGTAGCACCACTAGTTCCCAATTATATGCGGCCGTCTGCCACGGAGCCCGCTTTGGTTGTGGGTGAAGGGGCTAGGCCGGTTGATAAGGAGGAACTTGTCTCATCACGGACTGACCCCTCTGGTAGTAAGGCCTATCGGGGGTCTCTGTGGGCTAGGCTTAATGGCTTGTCACTGCGTGTGGGCAAGGCATGAGCTCGACACTCGTGGGGTGGTGAATATGACCTTCCAGTGAGTTCAAGTCGAATAAGGGCAGTGGCCCTCTAGCCGCCTGTGATGAGCATGGATGCCTCTCGGAGGAGAGGCAACTCTCTTCCCCGCCTCATCGGGGGCTGGGGAGATGCAACCCAGTGGTAGTAGCCCCTCGGCTATTCACCCTAAGCAGGCTACGGCCAAGTCCCAACACTTTTCACCCTACTGCGCAAAGTGTGCACCTGGAGGGGCGGATGGAGTGGACTACCCTAAGCCATGTTCTATGCCCGGTAAAATCCATTGCCATGAATTACATGCACAATGAACTCGGAGACCCTAGCCGTCGGTCATCCCCCGAGTCCGAGCCCGGGTAGGATCTCCCCTCTTGTTATTTATGTTATGTGATGATGTTATTTCTATGGTATTGCTATCTCCGTGATGTTGTATTGCATTCACCTCTCGAGGGTACTTGTATTTGTTCTTTGTTAGTTGTGCTCACGTTTGTTTATTCACGCTTCCCAGCAGATAGGTCGACCGATGGAAGGCGGGTGAATGACACATCCATTCTTCCCTTGCTGGCTCATCCCGATGGGAGTGGAGTCAGTGGATGGCCCCCGCCGCTGTAGGCGCCGGGGAATGCTCCTCGCCGAATAATGATGTGGGCATCGTTATAAGGAGTAGGGGACGTCACGCAGTGGTATCGAGCATGATCTTGGTAGACCGGGATCGAGCACTCGACCATTTTCCTTAGGACTAACAGTAGTCTTCCAGTCTTGGGAACAACCTCCCAAGCAAGAACCTCGAAAATTGGGAAAAATTTTTTCCCAATTGTAGTCAAAGAAATAGGTTAATGCTAAGAGTAGTGCTAAGTTTTAGCAAAACCCAACCTAAAATGGCCAAAAGAGGTGACCCCTCACAAAGTGCGCCCAGACCAATTTGGTTTGCAAACCGATTCGACCACAAGCCTTTGTGTGAGTGGTGAACCCATGTTGACCTAGTTAGATGTATAATTTAGCTAAACTAATGGTGCAGTTCAGCTTATCTCCTTGATTCTAGCTAGTTTTGCATATTATAACACTAAGAAACCCTTGTAAATTGAAAATTGGACCCCAAAAGAGGTGACCCCTCACGAGTGCCCGCACCAATTTGGTTTGCAAACCAATTCGACCACGCGCCTTTGTGTGAGTGGTCAAAACTTTGAACCTTCGTAACTTGAGTTATACAGCTCCAAATCACCTGAAATTTATTGCGTTAGGACCATTAAAGAGTCTAGAATCCATTTATGACCAAATTAGGCTAAAAATATTATAATCCTCCTCAAAATGACCAAAATAGGTCAAACCCTAAATTCTGTCTCCCAAACTACAGTTTATTTAGAAATAGAAGCAATAGCTTTTAAGGTACAAGGCTAGAGCCACAGAAGGGCAAGGAGCACGACTTTTGAAGACATTGAAGACCCAGGCGACCCAAGAGTGGAAGCACTATGGCAAATACCTCTACAAACGAAGCGAGCAGTACAGGGCAACAACCGACCTATCAAAAATCTTCATCGAATGGAAGACATACGTTAATCATCTGCATGAAGAACCTTCTCGACTATCAAGAACTCGGGTGCAACATCCACGAGCTCTCAGCAGAAAGAAGATTGCTAGTTTATTGTAAATATAAATTTATGTTTTGATCATGTTAATGTGTTAAATCGGTGTAAGTAGAATGTGTTACTAAGTTCTACGATTTGGAATTAACAAAGTTGGAGCAAAACTTCGGTGTTTTTGCTCCACCCCTCACAGTGCGCCGCACCAATTAGGTTTGCAAACCGATTCGACCACTGGCGCCTTTGTGTGTGGTCGAATCGACAAATCGGGCCAAAACTTATCCAAATGAAACAAGTAAGGGCTCAATCCGACCTATCTCGACGAGATATGCGGGATTTCACCCTTAGTTTGTATGTTTGGCATCATCCTCGATCCAAACAGGGGCCCCACCCCTCCACGAGTGCGCCCGGGCCACTTAGGATCATATTCCTAAGCGCCTCTCTAAGACCTTTGTGTGAGTGGTCACACCAAAATTGCCCCAATTTGTCCACACTTTCCCCAAATTAGATAGAATTTGTTGCAATAGGATCCTTAGAATGTACTCTTTAGCTTGATTAGCTTGTCTTGTGCTTAGCAATACCTTAGAATCCTAGATTTTCCTTTATCAATTTTTTTTTTTTTAAAATTTGGGTTTTGCCTATAAGTAGACCACAACCCTCATTTGCATCCTACACCTTTGCTCCTCGCTCCAAGCCGATTTTTCAGCTCCCGTGAGCTCCTTCATCTGTTTGATATCCCAGCAGACTCTAGCATCATGGCAACCATCAATGCTATTCCCTATTTTACCGGGACATCATGGCTGAGTTCCATGCAAAGATAGGTCCTTCTCTAGTAGAACTTCCCCTTGCATAGGATACTTTAGGACAGCCTTAAGATAGACAAATACCTAGAAAATACGGCCACCTTGCCCAATTATATGTCCGTGAGTCAGAAAGCAATTTTTCTATTCCATAGAGCCCAAACCCGGATAGGAGAGCCATCCGCCCAACCCCTAGAGCTCGAGCCTATGGCCATGGTAGCAGTGAAGAAGAGCGGATGCTTCTCGAGTCTGAGGAGGCAAAGCAGAGGAAGATGAAGGGCGTGGACGGGCCGAGAGAGGACATCGCGGTGACGCCGACCCGACACAAGAAAGGCGACAAGCGGAGCGAACTTCAAAACTTTGAAGAGGGGCCGAGAACCACGCAGAACAACTCCACCACTTGGGCTAGGCATCACAAGCTTAACCCCTAATCATCCAAGGAACCGTGCAGAGCACACTTGACGACATCAAGAACCCCCCTACCCCGTGAGTGGGGGACGGGGGCTACTGGATAAACGAGCTCCTACATCTCCTACGTCAACAACTGGACCTCAGTGACTTCATCGACCAGGAAACGCAGGAATTTCACATCAGCATAAGGGAGGCTTAGACGTACACTGGCCAAACATCGACGGATATAGAAGCCTACACCGGCATCAGGCAGATGATGGGACAACAGGAGTTACCCACAGAGGAGTTCATAGCGATCCACGACACTGGATGGAAATCAAAGGGAAACAACGAGTGCGCTCCTACCCAGCACCTCGACAGTAGCACCAGTCGAACAGGATAGAGGCAGTATCAACGTAACATCTCCTAAGTTCATGTTTGGCGACTACAAGGAGATGATAGCATTACCGGTGGACGAATAACCCGGAAGACATGGGGCTACAATCGTAACCGCAGAGGAGGAGGCGGGGGGAGGCGAGCCACGACAAATGACGAAGGAGCCGACCTAGCCAACAACCACAGACCACTCAAACGCAACTCAAAAGAGTGATGGCATGTAATGGAGATGACAACACAAAGACATGCAACAATGCCCGACTGCAACAACCAAGTGATCGTACTCAAGCGATCAATGCTACGCATCTCCAAACGACACTCCACATGACAGGTAAACACATTAAGGAGGAGCATTTTCAACTCAAGGGTTCACATCGAGCAACGTTCTCCGCGACTTGGGATAACGACCTCAAATCACACCGCGAAGGTCAACTTCATCGCAACACCTCAAGGAACCCGAGTCAAGTAGAACAAGGAAGATGCAAAGAAAACCAAGAATCAAAGCGTGATTGGAGGAGGGAAAATCCTAAAGAAGTATACACAATTAAGCATATGCTCTTCTATAAATTAGAAAAGTGGATGAATTAAAATCCCAAAGATATAATTATATATATATGTCTATCATAAATATCGGAGCTAACACATAGTACAAAATTAGGATCATGTTTTAGGGTTTAGTGTTTGCATCAAGAAACTCCATCGCTTATTGCTAAAGGATGAAGTAAAGAACCACATGTACAGCCAAAGAGCAAGTGCTCAAATGGAAGAGCAAATATAGGAGAGAGGCTTACCGGAGCTCAAGCCAAGCTTCAACTCCGGACACTTCCTGGCGGCCTCAAGTAGAAGATCGCTTCGTCGGCACAATGTCAAGATGAGAGATAACGCCATCATGTCAAGATCTCTAGCGCCGCACCATCTAGGTTTTGCACGACGACATCTTCGAGATGCAACTCTACCTCTTGTAGCAGCAGAAGAACACTAATCGACACGAGTGTCCTCAACAACGAAGGAGGAACGAACACACATCTTGAAACTATGACAACGACCTCAAGCCAATAGGCGTCGAGGAATTCCTTGGGACAACTTCGACATCAACGAGCCAACTAAGGAGGCAACCTTCGACCGACCATAATTCTACCTTATATGGTGATGTTTGTAACATGCACACCGATGGAGATACACTTAAGAAAGGCCACAACAATGGGTTATGTCTATGCTCATTCAACAACTAGGTGATGGCTTCGTCAAGTACTCCCAACAATTAGAAGACAAGAAGCCCAACTTATCTCCGACACGAAGGACCTCAACGCCAAGATAGAAGCATTCGACACCTTAACGACAAGGACAAACAACCAAAGCACCTTCGACAAAAAGAGAGTTCAAGACATTAGCCGGGCTATTCAAGGACACGAAAGGTGTCTAGGGCGTAAAAGTACTTCAACTCAAGGGTCAATCTACGCAGATATAAGAGTACATCATCCCCGACATCAAACCAATCATGGAGAATAGTCATGAGGCTTTACTCGCCAGGAAGATGCACATGTATTGAGGGACAATGGCCATAAACCAGAAGACGAAGGAGTGCTAGTACTTCCACGAGCTCCTTAGATGCAACATGAGGTCCAAAACTGTGGAGCGTGATCAAGTGCAACTAGAAGGCAGCATAGCAACGAAGATCGTGATAACGTCTAAGCCATCACATTGAGGAGATCAAACATGTACGATGAGAAGCTCGATGGAGAAGCGAATATGAGAACCGAGCCAAAGAATCGACGAATCAGCTAGAACCTCACAAAGCTACGACAACTCGCATGCAACTTCGTGAACCCAAGGATCGACAATTCGAAAGGCAACTGATGAAGAGAACAACTCCTTAATTACGAGTCTAGCCAAAGGGATTGTGCACAACTTCAAGAGGCGCCTCCAAAGATCTTCAGACATTGTGAAGCAGAAGCAAGTTATGCCGCAGCCGACAAACATTGGAGAGCTCAAAAATATCAAAGAGTCTACCAATCGAGCACGAGCTGACATATAAATAGGAGGATATAGATCTTCAACACCAAATACTAGGAGGAACATCGACAACAACGCCATGGAGTACGTGTGCACCTCGAGGGGAGACACCAAGGGAGCCTAATAGCTTTAATAGTATTTGTAATCATAATAGTGTAAGCTATATGACTTGCATGCATATTTCCCTTTGTTATTTCCTCTCTCTCAAGATAACGGATCAAAGAAAAGAGATGCTGGACAATTGGAAGGCGTGAAGCGAGCAACATCCTCAACACTTGTCTGTCAACATGCTACAGGACTCGAAGGATGGAGTTGGCACAATAAGATCCTATCTAGAGGCATCTTTTAGCCGCCAAGATGTTTCTCAACGAAACCACCTTCAGGCTTTTGGGAAGTAACATAGAAGATTTCAAGTGGTCAACTACGCCATCAAAACCACCAACAATGGGAAGCCTCTACATCGAGGAAAGTTGACCTCTACATCGAGGAGGAGCCCGGAGTCTCGAGCAACTCGAAGAACGTTACCCTCAAGAAGGCAGCGAGTGGATGAGCTGCGAGCAAGATTGAGGCTTATGGATGACGACATCCATAATGGGAGTGGAAGGCATTTCTAGATTTTCTCATGAAGGGATTGCCCCAAGTTGAGCTAAGCGTCAACGATTGGGAAGGAAATGCATAGGAGTAACTAAAATTATACATGATTGTTAACAGACATCCAACATATTGAAACCACTTCGTGAGACTGATCACCTCACTAAGAAGGAATCATTACTAGGATAATTGTTGACCATGTATAAAGCTAGTACCTCCAAGGAATAATCCAATCGAATGAAAAGAAGTAATCTAACAAGTCCGGCCAACTTGTTATGATGACATCAATTCAATTGATAGGAATATTCCAAGAGAGTAAATAACTAAGAAAAGGGGGATATTTAGAATATAAAATTAAATAGCACATGAAAGGCACATCGAGAAATAAGAAACATATTAATCACATAGTCTCTTGAGGCAAAAAGAATTGTCATGATAATAAAACCTTGCAATTTAGAATTATTCTAAATAATTCAATAACTCATCGCTTAGGGATAGATATGTTAAACATGATGGCTGCATCCATCATAGATGATTAAATATGTTAGCTAAGGCTAGTAAATTAATGTGTTAGGTAAGAAGCATATAACCTCTTAAGGTAAATAGAATAGCTAAGATGTTATGACAACATCAATTAAGGGATAGGATACATTGAGGTGTAGGACCACCTTCTTATGAAGAAAATGGGGGCTCAATCTTAGGACTGAACCTACCTACATCTTAGGGGTTGAATCGCCATCCAATTAGTCGACCCTTAGAATAGAGTTCCTTTCGCAAGTAGCCAAAGCACATAGAGCGTAAGATGGATAGATGCTTAATGTCTATGTGTCCTTCAGCATGCAAGATTAATGCGGTAACCAGGGGAGCGAATCAATGGAAGCAATGCAACGGCCAAGTCGTCTCCAAATTAGTCGACACCGACTCAATGGGGAGATGTATTCTAGCCTTAGCGGGTGCGACAACTAAGGTGGGGAGAGGCTTTGCATAAATTTCTTATGCCATGATCTATTGTTTGCATTCGCATCTAGGAATGAGCTGGTAGCCTAGCTCTTAATTAAATTATTCAGGGTTGTCAACCCCATATAACATAATGGCAGGGCATCGATAGCACTCCATGATGGCATGTATCATAAGCTTTAATGCCTTGTTGATAAATTATATGTTCATAATAGCTGCATAGATAGTTTGTCTTGTGTAGATATCTCAGTATCGAGATAAAGTAAGATAATAATTACATAAAATCTTAGTTAAACCTTCGCAAGGATGTAATTCCTTCCAAAGGCATTTAAGTAACTTTCATAGGATCCTGACAAATATAATAAGAATTTGTCTATCTTTCCATAAGTATAGCAAATATAAAGTATATACATGTAAGGTTGATACATCACCAACCAAGTAGCGAGCGAGAGTCATACGCTCAACACTTGGATCCGATGATATAAATCCTAGCCATATGATAAACAATTAAAATACGTTTCAAACTAAGTATGGCATCGATAATCGTATGATGACATATCTTAAAGGTCGTAAAGTTATGATATAATAGTTAGTTAAATATAATACTATTGGAAGCAATATATCCAATACTACTATAATGCTAATATAAGAATATTACCGTAAGGTAATTAATATAATTGCATGCATTAGGGAAGTCCAGCAAGATCATGCAGGGGTCCAAGAATGTAATGTTTATTTAAGACGTTAACGGATGCTAGCCGACATGCAACAGTTGGTGGAGGAAGTACAAAGATATCCTCTAGCAGCAAGAGGCCGGCAAGAGGCAAGAAGCAGCAAGAGGCAAGATATCCTCTAGCGACAAGCTCTGCATCGACAATTGCATAGATGAAGCTCTGCATCGGCGGTTAGGTTGAAGCTCTGATCGGGCGATTCTGAGATCAGCCGAAGCTGCATCGACAATTGCAAGAAGCTTGCTCCAAGGTGGGCCGGACAATTCGGGATAACCAAAAGAGTAGGTAACCAATCCTATAAGTTGGACCCGCCAAAGACACTTAAAGATCCATAGCGTTTTCGAGTAAGTCTCCTAAAGAAACACATTCCTAATCCGAGGAGGAAGTCTTGGAGAGACCAAAGTTACTGGAAACAATGGGCGATCACCTTGAGATTGTTCCCCGAGGTTCTTCTTGTCGATCCTATAAGAAGACAAGAAGATCTCAATCCTCCAATACCCAGTGAAAGAGACACTTACAAGTGGAAGACGCTACATGGGCACTACAAATAGATCTTGAGAAGCAGTACCCGCAACTCATGGAGCAATGCAATGGTCGGCTCGTCACCGAAGTAATCGACATCAACACCCAAGAAATCGGCTCAGGCATGTCGATTTGGGTTTAGATTAAATTTCATGTGTAGCTAAGATTAATCTACGCATGCAGCCTATGCTAGGTATGGGTTGCATGCGTTGTTACCGATGATGAGACCACTATGGTGATCTCTAGGACGTGGTGTAATGTCATTGTAGGCATGACCGCGGTTTTGCTTGCATGAGTTGGGAGGTAGATTAGAAGGTCTACTTCTGTCCCACGAAAGTATATGACCTCGAGAGATAAGAGGTCATTCAGGAATGCATGATAGGAAAAGCACCTCTAGTCAATGCCTACGGGGAGGGCCCTTCACGCCCCATATACGGGAAGGACCCTATCTCCCACGTTGGCCAACTACAGGTGTAGGCATGAGTGGCATATAGGCATGATAGGGCGCTGTCTCCACGGCCATGATGGAAGAAACATAATCTTCCTATGCCGGGAGATATGCCTTGCATCCATATAATTGTATTTAATGGGTGGTTCCCTAACAACCAATATCTATAATAATTAAATGTATGCTAGCGTAGTGTGGACCCTGCGAGCCAATAGGGGAGTCTACGGGAGGAAGGTCACACTGCAAAGACTTGCAACACATAATTTTGTCACGATGTGTTGTAAGGAAACGATGTGGAACCTTAAGTAGGAAATTTTGGAACTATGTTAATAATAATAATGGTGTAAGCTATAAAATTTTGTGAATAATAATAGATGATAAAGTAAGAGGGTGAAAGACTCCCTTACCATAGTATGATATTAAACAAGGATGTGTTATAGAAATTAAAACTTAAATATTACCTTGGGGTAATTTTGCTATACATCCTATGTGTATTAAATGTGATTGCGGGATATCACGGGTTTCCAAGGTGGGGAGGCAGCGTGATGCTTTGAGGGACGGCATCAAGTCAAGGTGGGGAGAATGTGGCGTTCCAACATAATATCGCCCCGAATACGTATATTATCTTGCCCGCGTCACCCGCACATGTCACGGATGACATGTACTTGCGAGGCGATATAGGGTTGCACCTAGGGGCAAGGGTTGCACCTAGGGGGCAACATTGAATGTTGTGCATGTTAAATAAACATACACAATTAATAACCCCATGGACCCCATTGCCAAATGGCTAAATCCCATTTGGCCAATATCTAACCTAACCCTAAGGGTTTCTATAAAAGGGCTTTCCCCTTAAACCCTAAACATTTCTTCTCTTTGCATTTTAGGGTTTTCCTAGAGCTCCTTTCCTCTCTCGAGTTCGGGGTTCTCTTGAGCCATTTCGGCCAAGTATGGACTTCAATCCGCATTGCCGAAGCTCAAAAAGCTGGATTTGCACAACAGTGATTATCGATTAGCAGCCATCTTCAACAAAGATCGGGGAGCATGGACGCCTTCCGAGGGTCGAGCGGGTCAAGGAGCGGTATCTAGTTGTTCTGCAGTGCAAAGCCGTCTTTGGGCAAGGCAATAGGCTGGTTTAGTATGTTAGATCAACTCTAGAGGCCTTATAGATCCCGAGATCATAAGCCCTAACTAAGGACCCTAACTCGTTGTTTTTAGGTAGATAGATTAGATGATATTCTCTATTTCAGTTACGTGATGTTGTATGTATTTCACTCTGTGATCTCCATGTATTGGGAAGGGGGTAGAGACCTAAAGGCGTGTGTGAGATGATCCTAGGTAGCACCACTAGTTCCCAATTATATGCCCGCGTGCACGAGAGCCCTTTGGTTGTGGGTGAAGGGGCTAGGCGGGTTGATAAGGAGGAACTTGTCTCATCACGGACCGACCCCTCTGGGTAGTAAAAGGCCTATCCGGGGTCTCTCGTGGGCTAGGCTTAATGGCTTGTCACCGCGTGTGGGCAAGGCATGAGCTCGACACTTGTGGGGTGGTGAATATGACCTTCCAAAGAGTTCAAGTCGAATAAGGGCGGTGGCCTCTCTAGCCGCCTTTGTGATGAGCATGGATGCCTCCCCGGAGGGGAGGCAACTCTCTTCCTGCCTCATCGGGGCTGGGGAGATGCAACCCAGTAGTAGTAGCCCCTCTGGCTATTCACCCGGCAGGCTACGGCCAAGTCCCAACACTTTTCAGCCTACTCTGCAAAGTGTGCACGGGAGGGGCGGATGGAGTGGACTACCCTAAGCCATGTTCTATGCCAGCCAAATCCATTGCCATGAATTACATGCAATGCAATGAACTCGGAGACCCTAGCCGTCAGTCATCCCCCTGGAGTCTGAGCCCTGGGTAGGATCTCCCCTCTTGTTATTTATGTTATGTGATGATGTTATTTCTATGGTATTGCTATCTCTGTGATGTTGTATTGCATTCACCTCTCGAGGTACTTGTATTTGTTTACTGTTAGTTGTGCTCACGTTTGTTTATTCACGCTTCCGCAGATAGGTCGACCCGATGGAAGACGGGTGAATGACACATCCATTCTTCCCTTGCTGGCTCATCCCGATGGGAGTGGAGTCAGGTGGATGGCCCCTGTCAGTGTAGCTGCCAGGGGGAATGCTCCTCCTTCGAATACGATGTGGGCATCGTATAAGGAGTAGGGGACGTCACAATAACATCCAAATTCACAATACCTTCTAAATGTCATCATATAGGCCTATCACATAGCATTGAAATTCACACCCTTTCCCTATCACGCCTCAATATGTATAGCTTGCACTAAATCTAAGTACTAAACAACTTCCGTTCATGTCTTGACACATAAACTGCACTAGAGAATCATGTCAAAATAAGGCCCAGATTCCACTAACCCGGCCGTTTCTGGATCTGCTGGCAAGAACTAGCGGGCGATCGGCAATAAAACATGGCTTATCTACCATCATCTACATTCCATTGCAGCTCCGGCACTTCGTGATTCTAAGCTTTGTTCATCCGAGCTGTCAAATTTTCCTGAAACTCCTGGGCAAGATCCCTCGTCTGTTATTTCTGTGATAACTCACTCCACTCCACATCGGAAACTCCACCCAGAATTCTGACTGCAATGGAATCACAACAAGGATGTTAATTGATTATTTGTGGATCCCTGATTCGTCCCTATAGCAACTGACGACGCAGTGGAATCTGGGTCTAAGCTTCGTCAATGTAACTTACCTAGAGTTACACCGCACCAATGCTTCCAAATTACCCAGAGTGCCAGATTTACCAGGGAGGCTTCTATGCAGCATTTGTCTGAAACCAATCAGCCCTGGCCAAACCAGTTGGTGCATCATAAGCTCAATAATAGGACAAACCCATTGCCAGAACTCCACTACACGTGGGCAGAAGAAGAGATGCTCAGTAGATTCTGTGGCTAGACAACCAAGTGGACATCTGTCCTCCACTATGATACCCTTGTTAAACAAACTTTCTTTAGGTGGTCAACAAGTCTCTATCATGAAGCTAAAAAACTCCTTCAATCTGGAAGTTGCTCTGATGGCTTTGTCACATCATAGAAACAAAAGCAAGGATTACAATAAGGGGCTTGATAGAATAGGGACCTTGGTGGGGTTTTATTCCTTCTTTAAGTGCCGTTGGGTGGATAATGAGAATGATGTTGGTGAAGTGGCCACATGCGGTGATTCAGATTCTCTAACTATCCAGGATTAAGAATTGATAAGGGGATCTAACATTGGAATGGAGCTACATCTCTCTGTAGTACCCGCCCCTGGGAGAAGAGAGGAGTTTTCCCTTATAGTACCCTAGAGGTGGAGAAGATGAGGAAATGCCCTCTTTAGTACATGTGATCTGACCCCCTGGAACAAAGTTACTGTTCTATTTACCCTCTGAAGGGTATCTGTTGTACATAATTCAACTTTCTATATACATCCTTCCTATATAAAGCAGTATCCAATTTCTGTTCGCACCTAATTTCTTTCTTCAAAATTAGGATCGCATGACACGTTGACATGATAGCATTTATTGCATTGATTCCAAATTTCTGACGCATTTATAAGCATTTATGGCGGAGGAAGAGCGCGCATCTTCCTCCCCTTCTTTGCTTTTTTGCAGTTAAGCTTTTCATTTTTTTTTTCATCCTTCTACTCCAAAATCCTTCATTCCGGCCATACAAAGCAACGATTCTCAAACAAGCAGCGAAATTCGGCGCCATACCTGTTGCTGTTGCTGCTGTTGTTGCCATCGCCAATCTGCCGGATCTGGCCATGCCGAAGTTCTCATTTCTAGAGCCCAACTTGTAACCCTAGTTTGCCTGGCCGCTTCATTTGCCCTCTTTTCAAATTCGAATCCTCGCAGATCCTTCTACCATAATAATCGTCGCCGGAACTGGCACTACCCACCATACCGCCAAGGCTTTCGTCAAGATTTTGGCTATGGCGATGGGTTTCATAGCAATTTCAACCCTTCCCGGAGCTGCAACATCAATTTCGGTGGGTATTATAAGGATTCGAGTAATTTGAGACCTGGCAGATGGATTTGGAGGCCTGTTATGAGGAGTTCTTCTCCGGCTTCTACACAAACTGGATCTGGCAGCGGGGCTCAAGATTTGGATCTGGCAGCGGGGCTTGGAAAGTATGGAGCTCGAAAAAAATGCAGAAATTGAAGAACCGCTCGTCTGCCGCCTCAACTAGCGATGTCGCCTCAAAAATTATCCTTCCGTCCGCATCATCCTAACGATACAGCTGGAAGGAAACTGAAAGCCCCAAGAATCTCTGTTATAGATAGCCTAGGCATAAAAATCGCAAAGACATAGGAGCTAAGCAGAAAAGCTGCCTGGAAAGCACAGGGGCTGAAGCTTCGACCTCCTGTGCTGCCGGAACTGGCTATGGCGACCGCATGATATAATTATAAGGGAACAAATTCCAAGTTCCTATTGAATTCTTTCTGGAACTTTCGGGTGCCAGCAATAATGACTGCCTGAAAAGCACGTCGGCCTGCAAAAAAAATCAGTGCCTCCTTTCGTTCCCTTTTTTTGGACACTCCCATAACATACATTCAACAATTGTGCTTTCCTTATGTAATGAAATTCTAGCCATTGAATCTCCTTATTCCAAAAAGAAAAAAAGAAATGAAGATTGAAAGCTAGATGTTCTAGATTTGAACTTGGATAAACTTTGAGATCAGAAATCACTCTGCACGGATAAAAATCCATTGCTAAGCAAGTGGAGCAAGATTGCACCATGGCTCGGTTTTGAACCTATGAACTAACCATAGGCTTGTTAGTGCCTTGTTAGGGGGGCCTCAAGTTAAATGGGCCTAAGGGTAACACTTATCCTTAGCCTTTATGAGTAATTGCTAGATTGGTTCCTTTGAAATAAGACCTTTGTAAAGTAAGTATAATACCATTGTAGCTATGCATACAAAGCATTTTTGGAAAGTAAGTCAAATACCATTCTAAATGCGCATATGGAGTATTTAATTCCGTCAGTCATCTAAATTATAACACAACGCACACAACTAGGTCATCTATAACTATTCTCCTACTAGACAAAATCCTAACCAACAAGTGAGTCGGTAGATCTTGGGCACTGCGAACGAAATCTTTTGTTTCACTCGGTTGGGTACAGATGGGCCGCGGCGATAAATTTATTGTATACATAACTTACTAAAAAAAAAAAAAAAAAAATGTAACTTCTCCATCTTAACACACAAACTGCACGAGACGGGCAACAGGCTGGCCACAAGTGGCCCCTTATCTCGAAGGCTAACCTATCCACGTGTCTAAAAAATCTGAGTTCGTCACGGCGTCATGATCTACAGTACCAGACGGTCTTCAAAACTCGATGGCCGTTCTGGACCGTCGCAGGTTAGAGCAGAAGATGCCCCACAAAGGTATGGATCGACGCCTTATGATCCTCCACAAACGTAAATCAGGGTTTTTTTAGCTCCCATTTATCGTAGCTCTATTTCAGCCTTAATTAAGATCATATTCAAGATTATAGTTCCCGGCATCACAGGATGGCGTAAGCCATTCGACCATGATCTAGAATAGACTGTTCTTAGAATTCAATGGCCATTCTGGACCGTCGCCTAGGTTAGATCAGAAGATGCTCCACAAAGGTATGGATCGTCGCCTATGGTTAGGTCAGCAGATGCTCTTCAAGGTAAATCAGGGTTTTTCTAGCTCCTATTTATCGTAGCTTTACCCAGCCTTAATTAGGATCATATTCAAGACTATAGTTCCCGGCATCACAGAATAATGACGTCCTGGCATTTGAGACGTGAGTTACCTTGTCATGCCATTTGCATTTCGGGTTCTCACTTTGATATGGACCAACATGTCTATTTGCCAGAGTTTGCTCTGTAATATGTGCAAGGATGTTTGGATGTGGTGGCATCAGTTCTAGCCGCAAAGGCATGTGCAATGCATTCTTTAGTAAAAATCTCTGGCTGCAAAGGCATGTGCAATGCATTCTTTAGTAAAAACCTCTGCATGACATGATTAAAAGTTTTATCTGATGAACAAGGCCTGAGTGATAATTTCTCTGGTGCTAGCCTTTGTATGGCAATTATACAATTACAGTCCATGGTTTTTAATTCGTCAACACAAAGGTATGCCAGTCTGTATGTCTCTTAAGTTGCCGGCTGCCTTCAATGCGTCAAATAAGAAGGAACGATTTGAACTCAATGCATCAGCATATGTCTATGACTCTTTTACATTGATTATTGGAATTTGAAGGACCAAAACGCTCCCCTTTGCTATGATGTAGGACAACAATGGTAGTCAATCCACATTTTGATCTATGTACCTTGTTGCTGATGTGTTGCAGAACCAAAAATTCTATATGAAAATGCAGCATTCTGTTTCTCTAATGTGGCTACTCATCGCTCCTTCAGCCTGCCATTTCCTTTTAGGTTTACCTTAATCAATTATTATCAGCTCATAATGTTGCAGACTGATAAAGAGCGTATATGTGCTGGCACAAGATCAATTCTTGGTTCGTTTTTGAGGTTATGATGCTGCATATTGCTTTGTAAGCCTCCTATCTTTTCTTGGATTATAGGGTCTATGCTTATACTCAGTATAATAGGGTACCTCTGCATAGGCATCCTCTAAACTAGTGGCTAGACATAGGCATCCTCTAAACTAGTGGCTAGATGGAGTATTATAGTTTGACAGCTCCCCAATTCCAGGCAATTGCATCAGAATATATTTGTCATATTTAGGGCTGTGCATATGTTCAGTATAATAGGATACCTCTGCATAGGGATCCTCTTTAATTCGTTTGTTTGAAATTATTGTCTTGGTTTAGGCTTAGTGTGGTTTAGCTAAATGATGTTGAAAATTAGTTGCTCATGTCCTTTCAAGAAAGTCTTGTCGCTTCCAACTTCGAAAAGTGCACGAGTCCTGTAGTGGACCCTCAGCCTGCCGTAACCTGCTGCAGTCTTGTCCGCTAACTTTCTTTGTATTTTGTTTGGTGGGTAATGCTTACCTATTTAGTTCTTTCTCATTGTAACTTCTATTTTTAAGATATTTGTTTGAGGATTTCTTATTACGCTTATGGATGATATCGCATTATGCATATGTAGGTTTTTGCAGGCAGTTCAATTGGGTGGAAGGACTATCTCTTAAGGGTCTTTAATCTGGTTCAAATGGAAACCTTGCTGGAGTTCTACCGTAAGTGCTTTCTTGTTTATTTACAGGTTATAAATTTCCGTAAAAAACTCTACCTCACTCACTTTGTATCAAAGGCATGACTGTGAAGAATCATAATATTTTAGACAACCTATGAAACAAAGCAAACAATTGTTAGGACTGCTAAGAACATCCACGCCTGCATGAATTTTTGGTGCTTATGACAAGCAGGTTTGCTAATGCGCCATATTTTGCTCGAATGTTTAAGCATGAATGCAAGGGAAGGAGGCACAGAGAAGGAAGACCCTAATTGAAGTTATTTATGCCCTTCAGAATCTGGTAGGAAGTAAAAGATCATAGATGGCACAGGGGAATGCTATTCCATCAGGGGTTCAGAGGGGCCTTACATCCTATGCCTGGAGGCAATTGAACTTGACTAACTAATTGGGTGCGTACGAGCTTGTCAAGCTGAAGCTACTTAAAATATTTCCAGAGATTTTTAGTTCAATTGCTGGTTCGAACCTCTTGTAATTTAGCACATTTCTTCCTGGGTTAGAATGAAAAACGTAAAAAAAACGCTGCCGGAACTTCGTACTCGAAAAAAGATATGATATTTCATTTCATAGAAATTCCCATAGAGATCTGATACATTGTGACAGAAACTTTGCTACAGAAATTTAAAAAACTTAGACATAGAAACTCGTCTGATACATTGTGACAGAAATTCTTGAGCACATTCCTTGCATTTCACCTGGAACACTCCAAGAGTTCTTTTCTACAACCTCAAGATACTGCCATTCAATTGCTCTGCTTCTAACCATAGTGTGAAGAATGCAAGGCGGCAAGAACTCTTGAGAAAAACGTGAGGAAAAAGAAAGGGAACTGGATGTGAACTGGATAAGAACTGCAGGCATATATCTTCTGATTCCCGCCATGAATCGTCTTGCAGTTAAGATTTTACGGATGCAAATGGCTTACTGGCTTACTGTTACACTGAATCCGGCCAGGACTTCGTTCAGAACTCCGTTGAGATCGTGGGTAGTGAAAAAGGAAACCCTAACGAGCCAAAAATGGCTCCACAATTTGTTGCCGGAATGTTGCCAGAAAAGTTAGAGAAAAATACGCGTATTTTTTCTGTTTTTCTAAAGGTTCAGTTCCGCAAGTGTTTAAACATTTTCTTTTCCTAATGTCAACGTTTTCTATGACCTAGGTTCTCACTTGGTAAAACTGGCCATTGAAACCAATACATGATTTAAATTGAAATTTTAGTAAGAAAGGAAACCACATCTACTAGCAGCTTTTGCAAATTCCTGCTTTTATATAACCATGATATATGATGAAAACAACAAAAATTGAGGACCCAGTACAACTGCATAGTACAACTGCATACAGCCCAGATATGGTGATATGCTTGCACACACTGTTTACTACGGCCAATGGTACAGATTTATGTAGATGAGATTGAGATGCTGGTTTCTAGTGGGCAGAGAGGATAAGCTGCACTCAATAGTACAGAAACGGTCTAGAGAAATGGCCTCTCGGCCATATAGTCCAACAATATAATGACAACATCAATGCTTTGTGAGGGAGATGTCTAAAGATTATTTACATTTAACTTTTAGCTTGTCTCCTTCGGAGTTATGACGATGCATATTGCTTTTTTGCAGAACTTGAACATGGAGCGACTTGCTATTGCTGAAAGTTTACGAAAACTTAAAGAGTAAGAAGTAAGAATTCATTGTTGTAGGGGTTTAATTGATGAAGGTTATCATTGTTTTGATTCTATATCTCTTTAGACCACTAGCAGATCATTGCAGATGCATGCTTTTACTTTTAGGCAGAGCATGGCAAATAGATGAAGTTGAGGATTTTTTTTTTTTAATACTAATAGAGCCTGATTTGGGTTGAATTCTTGGGATGTTCTGAGTTCCACGGGAAAAATGCACCTTAGATCATATGTTTGATGAATTCTGGGCAGATAAGAAGCAATTCTCATGAATTAGTTGGAGTTCTATGATAAACAAATAAAAAAGGATTCAGTTGATTAATGATCATCTTCAGGAAGGCAAGATGCTTGCTGCTTATGGAAGTCAGGCTTGTTTCAATGAAGTAAGATCATGAATGATATTAGGCTGTGCTATTGGTTTGGTGGCTGTATTTCCAGCTCAAGAAATATCCAAAAATAAGATTGGATGCTCTTTGTGTCTCTGACTACCAACTGTGGCAAATAAGAACCTCCTTCCTTTCTAGAATTCTTAGTCAAGTATTCTGTTTGATCTCTCATAACCTGGGCATTACAGTTTGATATTTAAATTTTGGGGTGTCAAATCATTTCATGAAATCATTACAAGAATATTGTTGGAGACTTTAATGCTCGTATCGGTCGATCTAGAACTTGAAAGTTCTATTTTAAACAAGCTAAACTCTCTTTTCGAAGGGAAATTTATTGACTTCCTAGAAAATTATGTCTTCTGGAGCCTGGAGTTCAATTCTCCAATCTCTTTTTTTACGTGCCTTACTGCAGCTGTTGAATCTAACAGGTCAAGAACAGTGTACATAATGAATCTTTGATACTTCATAGTGAATTTTATGTCTATGGAACCAGAGCTTTTCTAATATGCACTTTCAAATGCCAAATATAATCATTTCAGACTTGAGCTTTGCATATTTGCTGAAGGTACTCAATTTTAGATTGTAGAACTCTTGTATTCACCAAGGAACTAGAGGTCTTCTACCTTTGGAGTAATTTGCAGATCAAGGAGCTGCGTACCGCTAGAATCATCTTCTCCACATGATGGCCTGATGGATTTCCTCCACTTTGGTTACAAATGGGATGCAAGGACTTCCCATATTTTGATATGCCACCATATCACATCGTATTCTTCTTGTCAGCAATTCATATATGGTTTCCCATGCCCGATCTCTTAACATATATCCTGAGATACCAAGACAACTTAAATTCACATGAATAGTCTATGAAAAGGGCATGAGGATTTATGAAATAAATAGGAATAGAATGAAATTTATGAATGAATTTAAGGGAAATTTGGTGTAAATGAGAAAACAAATATAGCAGAGTATATATTGGCGACAACGACAACGACGTGAGTTAAATGTTCAAATAAACGAAAGCCTAATACGTGTACACCAAATAAACGAATCCATGACGTGTAATTGTCAAGCCTAATATGCGTGCCACAATTCAGGATGATTTCAAAGTTGTATAATAATACAATGGCCAACAGTTGCCTAGGAACCACGAGTTTTAATTGTTCAACAGTTGCCTAGGAACCACGAGTTTTAATTGTTCATTTGTTGCAAACCGGCCACTCGACAAAAGGCGCTTCAGTAATTTGTAAGGTATGCATCTTTGCCAGAATGTAGGCAAAAAGACCTATTCATAAAGAACTCAAAATAGGGTTATGAGGCCGGATTAGAAAAGCTGGTTGGCTTTTGTTAATAAAATAGAATAGAATAGAGTTTTTATCGTAGAGCAATATCCTCAACATTTTGTTAATAGAGCATTATCATTAGCATTTGATATCCACAACTTCCTTCTTCAGTGAGACCCAAATTCTTCGCAACAAAAAACTCTCTAGGAGGATCAAAAATTGCATTTTAGGTTATCAAACAGTATTTCATGGCCATTCCTCATGTGGAATTGAAAATTGTTATGGATTACAATACATATAAGTACATATACCTAGAGAGGATTTCCATCAATGTAGAAAGGCCAAACATTTGCAGGTTCCAAGTTCACTTCCTATGTTGCGAATTTTTCGTTAAAGAAATCTTAAGAAATTTATTATAAGGCCAGACTGTAACCACAAGAAACTAGTAAAATTGAAAGGGAAAGGTTGGAAGAGACTAAAGAAATGCCTATATCAAGCAAAGTTATTAGCTCAATCAGCATTTTTTCAATCTTTGGTGAGAGTGGCCAGGATGAAAACGTGAATATTGACAGCTAAAGATGCGAGTAGGCTAACAAAGATAGACGAGAGAGGTGGCAACATTTGGTTTGTTTTCTATCAAACTTAAAGGCAAGGGACAAGTCCAGTCCTTCCCAAACATGACCCAATGGAATTAATATTCTAAGTTCAGTGGCTCAACCGCAAAAGATAATATTTGGTAAATAAAGTTACAGCTGACTAAAGGAAGGAAATGGGAGCAATATGCCAGCTAGGGAATTTTCTTGCCAATACAGAAAACACACTGTAGAGGCTTCAACACGATACTCTTATTGCCTTGGGCTAATTTGAGCTTTGAACTCTACCACGGTTAACACTTCCAGAAAATTTCTGCCTACAAAGAATTACAGATTGGAATATGGAAAATAGTACGTGTTAAGTATTCTTCGTCTTAGACAAATAAAATGACAAATAAAACACATCCAGAATAGGACCAACGAATGTTGGTTTCTTTTCTTTTGTTCTGAATAGTTCATAGCCAACTAAGCTCAAGAATCATGATGCCTTCAAAAATTGTGTAACTTGATGCTTTCAAAAGCTTGTAAAGATATGTCTATAAGTGCATCAATTATTTGGATGAGGTTACTATTAATCTTGCTGCTTTTTGCATGCCTCTGTTAATCGTGCTTAAACTCAAACATTGGGATCGTGTAAGATAGCTGTGAATCTCGTGAAAGACATGCATTTGCAACTGGAGGAAGAACAACGGGATGGGAGAGGATAGTGGGAAAAGCCTTAAAAGAATAGCGAGATAGTGAGGAAAATCCGGCATTGCATCTAGGGCGAGAAATGGGCAAGGGGACAAAAAATATTGCTCGTCTATCCCGATACGTAAAAGCCATGCCGGATTTGAAAAGAAAAGAGACTGGCAGAAAAACATAATATTACGAGCATCACAACACGTTTGTGAGAAAGCCTAAAGCCTCTATCCCATATTCAAATCCAATACTAGAAGATACGAGGTCAAGCGCCATGATGGTTATTTTTCTGCCAAAAAGTTACTCTGTCTAGGATTTATAATGTAAAGAATTTATCACAGAGCTGCTCATAAGCTAAAGGGATCAGAGAGCAGTTAGATTTTATTGTGGAATAGATGATGCAAAAGTCCTCAATTTTCCTGCATGTAGCAATTAAAGCCACGACTCAAAATCCTTTTTATTGAATCAAGGATCATTGCCTCAAACACATAGGAACCTTGGACCAAACATTGGAGCCACAGACCATTTGCAGTGTGATCATTGTGACCCTAGTTACTGGACGATAAATCCTAAACTTTTGAAAGATAGTGAGATGTAATATTGCTAGATATTTTTTCAGTTATTTTCTCTTTTTTGTGTTAGTAAATGTCCATTTGACATTATCATCAATGTTGCAGCTGAACCCCCAATATTTTGCAAGTCAACATGTTGATTTACGTTGATAGGTATGTGTAGGGAAAGTATGTGTTCTCAGTTTCTTATAAATTGATTTTAACTATCCAACTTGTAACTACTCAAGCCTCGTATTGTGGCTATTAATGGCCAAAAATGTGTTTTTTCAGAATTTAAAATTGGTTTAGAAGAGGAACAGATATGGCAGCCCAACAACCTCCTTCACATAAACCAGAAGAAGAGAACCCCAATGAAAATGTTCCTTCGAATGCAGAACATAAACGCCGTCCTAGTAGACTGCCCACAAGGCGCAAAGTAAAAATCTACACAAAGCTTCCATCCCTGTGCCACCTTGATGTGCCTCCACCTCCTATGCGCATGGTTAGAATGGCACTCGCCCATTTTGGAGAAACAAAACGAATGCGTGTAAGCATGCCTGAATACAAGGCTAATGAGTTCCATGATGAAAAGGGCCGCATGAAATTGCCTGGCAGTTATGCTGGTTATTACCTTGGGGATGTTGCAGGGAATGTGCCGCATGGATATGGACAACATTGGATCTTGCATAGTGGCGAAGATTTTCTTGTTTATGATGGGGAGTGGAATTATGGACGAAAGACTGGCAGGGGACATATTTATTACATCAATGGTCAGGTGAGTTTTGTAGATAAAGAATTTGCAATATTAGAAAATTTGGCTAATTTACTTGATTTGCAGGTCATTTGTGTTCTTCTATAACAAGGATCTGATTTTTTACATAGAAGACTTGCAATTCTTATTGAACCACATTAATAGTATTGGCTTCTCACATAGGATTCTGAATTTGGAAGGTTTCTCGTCATTGCATGTGCCATTCCTTGACATCCTCCATAGGAAACATCTGGCTTCTTGCACACAAGTAGTGAAATTTGCAACTCTATATCTACATTATTTCAATCTCTATGTGCATACTAGATCGATTAACATTGGCCTTTTGTATTTCTTGTACCATTTAGACTTGCTATTCCTTGACGTTTTTGAAATACTTCTTTTTTTTAATCTTGCAAAACACATATAAGTGAATGTATATTTGGCAGCATTTGAGCGAAGCATCATTATCTTCACCAGATTTTGTTGTAGCATGCACATTGTCTGAGGGATTCTACATTCGTACTTTATTCGAGATTAGCTTGATTCTTAAAATCTAATTTGGATTGTAGTTGCTAAAATATTGTTCTCTCATCTATTATCTTTGCCTCAGGAATATTTTGGAGACGTAAAGGATGGAGAACACAATGGCTGGGGGTGCATGAGATTCAAAGATGGAAACATTTATAACGGGGAATGGCTGAAAGGTCGCAAGCATGGTCAGGGCACACTTGTACATTTCTTTTCATTTTCCCTGCATTTCTAAGGCTTTTGGATGTATTTGTGTGCGATTGATTTGGCGACAGGGAGAGGGTGGTGAAGTACGGTCATTGGATCCGTCGATTTTACAACCCAGACCATATGTTGGAACCTTTAGGCACCTCTCATTTCACTATGTTGGAATCTCTAGGCACCTCTCGTTTCACTTATGTTTATTTATGATGGGGGCACTTATGATTTTGAAATATGGAATGAGGGTTTGATGGAATATCGAGCCTTTATACAGCTTTGTCTAAAGCTTTAGAATATAAATTACGAGGGCTCGAACCTCTACCAAAATAATTCAATTCCTAATAAGACTACTTTCACCAATATAACTAGTGAGCTAATGTGATTATTTTTATCTTAAATCTATGTTTATTCTTTATAACAACCCATTCAATCGTTTTGGGGATATCGTCTATGGTTTCAAGAATTAACATTTTTACATCCAGGTCAAATCCCCCGGAAAGCCCCTGTTATTGTGCTATATATTGGAGTTATCAGACTCCGGTGCATCGTGTAGCTTGCAACGTGTTAACAAATTGAATTGGGAAAATTGTGAATGCTTGGTTTACTGGTTTTCTTCTTCTTTGGCAGACCAGGAATTTGATATTTTAAGGAAGAACAGACTTTGTCTAAGTATTATTTGTTGCTTTGGGTGTAATATTTTATTCTGGAACATTTTGAAAGTAATTATTAGCTAGATGAGAAAGCTTCTAACTTGGGAAAGGAACTGCTACAGTATTATGCAAATGGCAATGTGTATGAAGGAAACTGGTGCAAAGCTGGACGAGAAGGATGGGGTATATTCTATTGGCCAAAAATTGGGCGCAAGTTTGAAGGAGAATGGGTTGCCAATGATCCATATAGTGGCTGTTATAAAGCTATGTCTGCTGAAGAATATAATTTTCTCCATCGTGATCTTCCTGGGCTCTTAGCAGAGGTCTCTGATCAACTAGAGCCCACCCAAGTTATTTGTAATTTAACATTTATAGAAGACACATCTTGTATAGATGTTCACTTAGAACCAGTTAGGCAGACACTTTTTCGGACACCCTTTGAGCAACCTAGGCAAGTTGCCTGTACCTTAATTGTTTCAAAAGACAATTTGTTCGTGAAAGTTTGCCTAGAACCAGTTGGGCAGATCTCACAACTCAAATTAAGGCATCCCTGTTGGCCAATCTACAATCACGTTGTTGCAGTTCGTCAGCTGAAGGAGGACATGACTTATCCTAACAAATTATATAAAATGGTATTGTAACATACATTTTTGAGAAAAAATGTTATTTATTTCTAATTTGGTTGACAATTCTGGTCATTTTACATGCAGCAAGTTGAGAGGAAGATATGCTTGAGTGCCGATCAGTTACATGCATTGAAGCATGCATTTGAAGCAATAGCTCCAGCTTATTTGCACCGAGCAGTGCTTCGAGCAATTCACTTCCGTCGATTACTTGTTACATCACGTATTGATCCTGATTTGCAACAGGTTTGGCTTTTCCATTAACTTTCGATACGTAAGTTCTAGGTATTATACTAGTTTTGTGGGGTTTTTACTTATCTTTTAAATTTGCTGCATTGCCCTGGATTTGCAGGGTCAGATGTTGCTTGCTCATTTAGAAGAAAGCGCAAGAGAATGTAGCAGACTCAATTCCTGGAATGAAGTGTGTATCACAATGAGTGATTTCATTTCAAGTATATTGAGTTTTTGCAACCATTGAGATGTTTTCAGTGGTATGCAAGTATGTATCTTCTCAACGCAGTGGGTGGCAGCTCCCACTCATAGTGATTTGGCTGGAGTGTTCAACTTGTAATTGGTACTGATGTTCTTGCTGTATCAAGTTACATGAAAATGGTTATTTGGCTAGCTAAGGTGTGATGGAGTTGCATATGCTTTGACGGAATACCAATAGAATGTTGCAAGAAAATCTACAATACGCATGCGAGACCTTCGACGTAGTGCAATACAAACGTGAAATGATGCTCAAAAGTAAGCCATAAATGATGATAACCAATCATGCTGGAAACAACAATCTACAAAAAAACTACAGAGAGCTTTTTACATCAACACAAATCAAGAATTCAAATGGAAGAATTTTAACATCTAGTAGTTGATATGGTCATAAAAAAATAAAACATTGTATACTAGGATGGGGCCCACTCAATCTCTTCTTGCACTTCATCAGTACTATAAGACCTGTCCATCCTCAAAAAACGTGACGAGCGCCTTATTTATCAACCATTGTCATGTTTGGACCAGTATAAAATCAGAAAAACTCCGTGTGTTTTTTCTTTCGCCTTGGCTTTAATATAACAATACAGAAAAAACTCGCTAAGTCCACAAAAACCCCTTGTATTTTCTTTGGTTCAAATATGATCGTGGTCGATATATAAGGCACTTGAAAATATGAAAGCAGTTCAACAGTGGTGTCCCCTTTCTTGCATTCCATTGAATTTACCAATCCGCCCCCCCCCCGGAAGGGTTTTCGACGAAAAAACCGTGGCCGTAATAAGAATGCTGTCAAACTGTACAGATATACAACATCATGAAATATATGTATATATACATGTCAAGTGTGTGAGCGAGGACATATCTGATCTCGCATGTCCATGACCTCCTGAATGTATGATCCCAGCATCCATACAGAGAATAGAATAGAATAGAATAGAATAAATTTTTTAACGTCCACGGAGACCAATAGGTCATGGGACCCATATAAAGACAAAAATATAGAGAATAAAAAGAGCATAAAGAGAGAAGAGAATACAGAACGAACTAATAGAGAGGGAAGAGAAGAATAGTGAGAAAATTTCGAACGGCCAAAACAATTATATATGGCACTGGGGCAATCCGTAGTGCCTGGGCATCTTGTTGTACATTCTCTACGATCGACTATAAAGAATCTATTGCCAGTTTAAGATTCTTAAAGCACAGGACAACCTCTATTAAGACATATGCATCCAATAATCTAAGATTGAGCCTATACGCAGTTGGTTGAAGGTTCTTAATGTATTGCTGCAACAACATTTGTTGAACATAAGACTTACAAATTTATTCTTTGTATGTAGTCTACAACTGACTATAAAGAACATGTGGTTGGTTTATCGTTCTTAAATCACATGACAACCCCTGTTAAGACACATGAATCCCGCAACCTAAGAATGAGCATCTATCAGTTGGTTGAAGGTTCTTAATGGCATTACTGCAGCAACATTTGTTAAAATAAGATCCAGAAGATTGTTTCTTGTATATAGCCTATGACTGACTATATAGAATATGTGGTTGGTTTAAGGTCCTTAAAGCACATTATAACTCATATTAAGACATGCATCCCACAACCTGAGAATGAGCCTCTACGTAGTTGGTTGAAGGTTCTTAATGGTATTGTCACAACAACATTTGTTGAATATAAGACTCACAAGATTGTTTTTTGTATGTAGCCTACGATCGATTATAAAGAATATGTAGTTGGTTTGAGGTTCTTAAAGCACATGACAACCCCTGTTAAGACACATGCATCTCACAACCTACGGATGAGCTTCTAAGCAGTTGGTTGAAGGTTCCTAATGGTATTATTGCACCAACATTTGTTAAACATAACACTCACAAGATTGTTTTTTCTATGTAGCCTACGTTTGACCATAAAGAATATATGGTTGATTTAAGGTTCTTAAAGCACATTACAACCCATGTTAAGACACATGCATCCCACAACCTAAGAATGAGCATCCAAGCAGTTGGTTGAAGGTTCTTAGTGGTATCGACGCAACAACATTTGTTAAACATAATACTCACAAGATTGTATTTGTATGTAACTACAACTGACCATAAAGAATGGTTTTCAAAGCACATGACAACCAATGTTAACACACATGCATCCCACAACTAAGAATGAGCTTCTAAGCTATTGGTTGGTTCTTAATGGTATTGCCACAACAACATTTGTTAAACATAATACTTACATAAGTTGTTTTTTGTGTGTAGCGTTAAGGCCGACTACAAAGAGTATGTGGTTGGTTTAAGGTTCTTAAAGCACATGAAAATCCATGTTAAGGCACATGCATCCCAGAACCTAAGAATCAACCTCTAAGCAATTGCTTGAAGATTCTTAATGGTATTGCCGCAACAACACTTGTTAAATGCAATACTCACAAGATTATATTTTGTATGTAGCCTATGACCGACTATAAAGAATATGTGGTTCGTTTATGGTTCTTAAAGCACATGATAACACCTGTTAAGACACATGAATTCTACAACCCAACAATGAGCTTCTGTAGTCGCAGTTGGGTAATTGCATAGAAGGGTGTCTCATATTTCTTGTATAATGTAATAAACATGTACAAAGGATGACGTTCTACATGACGTTAGGTTCTACATATTGTTTACATTAAATGTAAAAAATGGGCTCTGCATCTGCCTTACATCTGCCTACATATTGCCTATGTAAATGTAAAATATGGGCCTATTTTGTATCCACCCTTTCGTGCAATTACCCAGTTAGATAAAGGTTCTTAAAGGTATGCAAGCGTGGATCTGAGACCATTGAGCATTGCTTTTTCATGTGTGAACACCTTAGACAGGTATGGGACTGGTTGTTTTCCCTTTTTCAGGTTTCACTAACAAGTCAACAACTGCTTTTGGCAATTTACCCAAGTACCTGGACAGAGTTACAAGGCCAGGCTTTTCATCTAGCAGCAGGATGGTTGCTCTGGACTATCTGGAAAAGACGAAGATTGGTAATCTTCAAAGGTCTGGATGTGGCAGATAATCGTGTTCTCCAAGAAGCTCAAGGTTACATTGTAAAGTCGTATCATTGTTCTTCACTTGCCCCTCGCAAGAGGCGATTGATTTTTGAGGAGTATTTGGATGTGCACTCTTATGCTTAGGCAGGTTGCTTCACTCGGTGGGTCTCTGCTTATCCGCTGAGATTTTATTCCTGTCTCTGCATTTATACTTGTATTTGACTCTTTGATTGAATAAAGTCTGACGTCCTTCAACAATGACGCATGCATCTTACAACCTCAAAATGAGCCTCTATGTGGTTGGTTGAAGGTTCTTAATGGTATTGCTGCAGCAGCATTTTTTAAATAAAAAAATCACAAGTTTGTTATTTGTATATAGCCTATGACTGACTATAAAGAATATGTGGTTGGTTTCAGGTTCTTAAAGCACATGACAGCCCATGCTAAGACACATGCATCCCACCACCTAAGAATCTCTAAGCGGTCGGTTGAAGGTTCTTAATGGATTTGCCGCAACAACATTTGTTAAACATTTTAAGGTTCTTAAAGCACATGACAACCCTTGTTTAGACACATGAATCCCGCAACCTAAGAATGAGCTTCTATAGACGTGGTTGGTTGAAGGTTCTTAATGGTATTGCCTCAACAACATTTGTTAAACAGAAGACTCACAATATTGTTTTTTGTATATAAGGTTCTTAAAGAACATGACAACCCCTGTTAAGACACATGAATCTTACAACCTAATAATTAGCCTCTATGTGATTAATTGAAGGTTTCTTAATGGTATTGTCGCGACAACATTTGTTAAATAAAAGTCTCCAAGATTGTTTTCTGTATGTAGACTAGGATTGACTATAAAGAATATGTGGTTGGTTTGAGGCTCTATTCTATTCTATTCTATTCTATTCTTAAGATACATGCATATGACAACCTAAGAATGAGTCTCTACATGCAGAAAGTGATGTATGAGTTGCTGGTTGGTTGAAGGTTCTTTATGGTATTGCCGCAACTACGTTTGTTGAACATAAGGATCACATAACGGTTTTTTTTTTTTTTTTTTGTATGTAGCCTATGATTGACTATAAAACATATGTGGTTGATTTAAGGTTCTCAAAGCACATGACAACCCATGTTAAGATACATGCATCCCACAACCTAAGAATGAGTCTCCACGTGGTTGGTTGAAGGTTTTTAATGGTATTGCCACAACATTTGTTAAACATACAAGAAATTTATCGCGGCGGCCAAGGCCGCTGCGAACATTTCTCTTCATATGTTTTAGAACATGCAGGATTTGAACGTGCATTTCCTCGCCTCATGCTCCATGGGCCTGGGCCGCACAATAGAAAGATATTGCCTAGGATGACTATAAAATTCCCTATTGTCAAATAATTTCCTTAATGATGTTGCACATAACAACTGGCTTGGATGAAAATTTCAGAGTAAGTTGGGAGACATTGTTACAAAGGGGGATGACTACCATCTTGAATTGCACGATGATATTAAAGACCTACGTATGTTTTTTTATCTGTTATTTGTTATTTGTTATCAAGAAAGAGTCATGGGAATAGATATAAAAGTGGACAATAACTTGGAAAATTACGTCATGTAACTTACTTTTCTTGATGCCCATAATCTAATGACTTAATATCTCCTTAGGAATTAGAAATAGCCTATTAACACATCAAAGGGTAAAGCAAGGCTTTGCGGGAAAAAAGGTCACATGAAGTTAACTTTGGTCTCCAAAAGATTTTCCCTTTTTTTTTTAACACCTTGTATTTTTTATACCGCAAAGATTTTTTTCCCCCTTTTTTTTCGATGGCCTTGTACAGGGCTATGGCAACCTTGTTTAGCTAAGATGGCCGAAGTTAATTGCCTGATATTATCGAAATTAATCGATCAATTTGAGAGGCATTTTTGCCAGTGGCTTTGCACAGGGCTAAGCCGTCATTTCCATAAGCCGATGTAGTAGTAGCTTGATTATCTTGCATCGTTTTGTTTTACCCCGTGATTTTATGCCATTTCCATAAGCCGATGTAGTAGTAGCTTGATTAGCTTGCATCATCTTGTTTTACCCCTTGATTGTCTTATATGCATAGTCTGTATCAGCAGTATGGAGTGCTAGGGAGTATGATAAGCTCATAAATATCTCCACAAGGGTTCTATGTTAATTTGAGCTCAGGAGAGATTTTGGATCCTACGACTGTGATTCTAAATCAGCCCATTGTTTGAAATAACCAATTATCTGGCAGGTTTTTCTGAAGTCTTGGGACGCAAAAATGCATGTCATCCATTTGAACTTGTGCCTGTGGTGCTTCCATCGAATGCCTGGCTTGGACATTATCCCCCACAACGTGGCTTGGACATTCTTTAATTTTGTTGTTGACGGCGACGTCATGCTAATGCAACAAAACAAGGGGCAAGAATCACTGGAGAATCCCGAAGAGAACCTGAAGACCAAGGAACCAACCAGCATTAATGAAGAAACCAGCATTTGACAGAGCCTAGCGCTGCACTTAGTTCGACACCAGACTTGAAGTTGGAGGATAATTTAGTAGTCAATTGATGGTGAACATGCCACATATGCCTCAGCTAACAACACAAAGGCATACAATAGTGCTGATATTGCAGGGTTGTACACACTTGCCATGGCCATCGTTGATTTTAGAGGCCATAGAGTTGTTGCCCAGGTAAGTTCTTTTCAGCAATCCTATAACAATTAAGGAGCATCAACTATTTTGATTTGATCTTGTTGCAGAGCATTATTCCAGAAATACTTCAAGGCGATAAAACAGAAACACTGTTATATGGATCTATAGACAGTGGTAGAAAAGAATAAACATTAGCATTTATGTTGTTGATGTAATATTAATCCGTAGATCATATAGCACAATATATATAGCAGTGTGCGGATAAGTTTCTTCGTCCATAAATGACAACTTGTAGAGAGCTGCTTACGTCGGATAGAGATCACCTTGACTGGCTCTAAGTCTCCTTGTTGAGAAATCAGTTTCGAGATTTATAGCAAGGATCATAGTAGACGAAGGAACGGCTGTCTGAAAAGTCAATCCGACACTGGGAGATTGGTTGCAACCCTTTGCATACCTTGAATAAAATGCTTGGCGCTGAACTATTACAAAAAAATACATGCTCATGCCTCCTCTGGCAATCTCATGATTGCTTTTACAATATTAGCTGAAATAGAAAAGACATATGCTAAAAGTGACCCAATTTTCACCGTTTTCCTCATTAAGATCACTCGCTGTTGCATATTCGAAAAATGGTCCGACAGCCCTAGATAACGTAAAACAAATATCCAACATCTTTGTTGTCCTCTTCAGCAAGATAAATTTGGAAATATGTTTAAACATGGACAGATCTGCTATCATTTAGAAGATACCTGATAAAAAGTAACAAAAGGTATATGTTGCTGCTTTGAACTGTGCGATAGCGGGATGTGCAAATTCGTGGGATGCTAAGCCCTATTGATCTCTCTAGATCCGAAAATGACAATGTTTATCCTCCTGCATTCAGAGTCTGAGGTTATCAGAAATACAACAGTCCATTTGATACACAAAGTTGTGAGGCCCGCATATTCCTACAGCATAAGTATGTCGTTTTCAAAACATTAGGGTTTAAGCTGAATTGAAGTTGGATTTTATCAGGAGAGACAATAAATCAGAGCAAACCTTTTACACAAAACGTAATGTAAGCATTGCTCTCAAGTCTGGACCTCGCTTCTTCTTGCTCGGAAGCGCCATAGTAGCAGAAGCTAGAGCGCATGTAGTAGCAAAAGCTTTAGTTCTAGAAGCATTAGCTGCAGCAGCCGAAGCTTTAAGGACTGCCCGAAGGAGAAGACTCTATAGCCTTACTTGCATTGACAGAATTCAAGTCCAACAATATGCCATTTGATGGCGCCTTACCTGCCATTGCCGTTTTGCAGATGCTGGAGCACTATCGCTGCCACATGTCGAGCAAGATTTTGTCCAATAAAAGAAGTGGCAGGAAAATATGAGATTGGATTGCGGCGCAGAAAAAATAAGGAGGAAAACTAGCAGAACTGCAGGGTTGGGAAGAAGGCTAGGCAGTCGGGTTCGCGTTGGTTTTTCTTCCGTGGTAATTCGAAACAACTTCATTACTCTTCAATAACATGGTTGTCTTTTGCAACCTGATCAGAACTTTGAGGACCCTTGCGTGTGTTGATTAACTGAAATATAGCATCTGGATATGATTAACATGCAACTTATTTACATAGACTGAAGTAAAGCTCTAAATTATTGACCTTTTGATTGCGACATGTTTTGAACCGGCTACATTAACAGCGTCTTGTTCGGCTGGAAGTCCGCCGTCATGATCGGCGACACAATCGACAGTTGCTTCCTGTCCTTGATTCGCGAGAGCATCACGTACAGCAGCCCGGGCGTGAACGCCCTCCTCACGACCATGATTGTGTTGCCTTCTATCGTGGAGCTCTGGCTCTTGTGCCCCGTCATGGCATACGCCAGCGCGGGCGGGAACGTCTTCTTGAAGATGGTCCTGGGCCCTTGGTGCCTGTACTCGACCAGCGTTCGCTTGACGTGCATGTGGTGGAGGGAGTCGTCCATGTGGATCGCGCGTCCCCCGTCTGCTCGTCGGTCTCTACGTACGCGACTGTTCCTGTCGTTCCGTTGACTACTTCTCCCGGTATGTCGATGTTGGTGACGATACGACTCTGCATCCCACGGCGACATAAAGTATCTGGTGGAATGCCGGGTCGTCGGTCCAGCTGCTCATCTCGTCTTCTGGCGTTGCGTTGGTTTGTACTCGTACCTCGTGGACACGTTCGCTGGGGAACATTTTGATCATGGCCATCGCGTTGTAATGTCAGGGGTGCTAGCTGTGCTTGTCAACAACTCTAGTCCATATGCAAATAACATCACCCATTTCTGCCTCATTTGGTAAAGTGCCTATAAATTGTTGAAAGCATTTATTATTTAGCCATAGGCCAAGGCATCGAATTGCATATTCCATACATTTTGCTAGTTTTGTAGTTTCATAAACGTTTGTTAGTGTCTTCCTATACTAGAATTCCAATCACTCTGAGATCCATGTATGTGAGTTGGGTTGAAAGTCCTAGGAATGTTTTCAACAGGAAGTGGGCATTCTTTAGTTATACATGTCCAACGGAAAAGAACTTGTAAGATCCGCTGCATGCAACGTGGATGTAGTTCAACTTTCAAACGTTCAATAAAAAATGTAGGGAAAAAAAAGTCCCATTTAAATAAGTTGCATTGGGTACTTTGGCCTGGGGTCTTTCTCAAGACCTTCAATGTAGCAAGACGTACCTCATACATATCATCGGATAATGCTTTCTTCAAAACAGAGTTAAAGTGTGCGCCCTCACAAAAGCTTTCAACAGATCCATTTTCTTCTCTTGACAATCCCTGTGCTGCCTTCTTTTGTCCTTCAAAAGTATTAGAAAAGTACAATTCAGCTGCTTGTAGACCGTAATCTTATAATGTTAGCATTCCAAGGATTGTATTGATCATGGTCTAAACATTTTAGACATGTCTCCAAAAGTAGCCTCTGGAGCTTACCAATCAGAAGCATATGATGCTTTAATAGTTTGGGACAGCTCTGAATTAGTTGAATTAGTTGCAGCCCGCCCTCCACCACATTAAGAAACTCTGTAATTGTGATGAATGAATGTTCAGAAATCCAACTGTACGATGCACAAGCGCTGTGAAGGCAAGGGTCGCACTGTTCCTTATCTCCCAATGGCGTGAAGAGAATGCCTCGATGGTGGAAATAATTGCATCTTCAAAAAATCCTGATGTATCTGTTGCGAGATTTGTGTCGTGGAAAGCTACTTTCATGACATTAAAAGCATGAACAACATCACGGGTTTTAAGCGCGTTGCATGAATCGTCACGGGAGCTAAACCCTTTCCTAAGTGGGATTATTGCCTGCTGGGAAGTTGTAAAGTCTTCAATATGGTCATCAGTTTCAAGGTAAATACTAGAAAGATGCCTCTTGGATACACCGATCAGCCACTTTAAAGCCCGTGGCATCAGTATGCACCATGAGTTGCTGAAGCCATTTCTCAGGCACAACCATAATTTTCAGAGCTAAGAAACGAATCCGACGGAGGCAAAGAGGCTATATCGACAAAACTCCGGCAAACAATTACTTGCTTTTCTAATTTCCCTGACCTTACCATCAGAAAATACAGAATCGGATGGCTAAAAATGATTACAGCTGACGTGGCATAGCTAGAAACGCAGGAAAGTGGGCAGCTCGGGTTAGGCAACCCTGCTAAAAAGGTCAATTTGCTGAAGGAATAATGCTGCACTTAAAACTTCACATTCAAAGAAGAATTCATCCCAAAGTCAAGACACATCAAAGGAAGAATTCGTATTAAAGTCAAGATATCTTATCTGCTTACCAATTGCTTCATTCTTGCAATTCAATTCTTTGCCAGGCTTCATAGGATGCCTTGCCAGTGTGAATGTTTATTCTTCTCTACGCAAACAACAACAGAGCTGTAATATGATGCTGTGCTATATGAAATAGGGGAGCATCTGAAGCATTATTTGAAAATCTTAATCTCCAAAACTGTAAGAAGCTTCTGCTTGAGAAAATAAGCTCAACCTATTTTCATGCCGTTAAGATAAAGCCATATAACTGCTCCAATGTACCAAATATCATGCCGCGTATCTAATATCAGGGCAAAT
Source organism: Isoetes taiwanensis (assembly GCA_021234155.1). Taxonomy (NCBI): domain Eukaryota; kingdom Viridiplantae; phylum Streptophyta; class Lycopodiopsida; order Isoetales; family Isoetaceae; genus Isoetes; species Isoetes taiwanensis. The sequence continues at coordinate 1,153,139 of JAJEKV010000205.1, read as the reverse complement.
TCATGGTCCCCTGCATTCTGGAGGCAAATGAAGCAAACAAATACCATAAACGTATGAAGTGTATAACAAGTGCAGATATTAGAACATGTCCCTACACTTGCAGGCTTTGTTTCCATGCCAGTTTAAGTGATAGAAAAGCGGGCAGAATTCTGCTGAAGCACTAAACACCAATTTCATGGTCCCCTGCATTCTGCATGCAAATGAAGCAAATGAATGCCATAAACGTATGAAGTGTAGAACATGTGCATATATTAGAACATGTGCATATATTAGAACATGTTCCTACACTTGCAGGCTTTGCTTCCATGCCAGTTTAAGTGATTGAAAAGTGGGCACAATTCTGCTCAAGCACTAAATACAGAATTATAATTTTTTTCTTGCTTATACTCTTTATTTGCAGGTGTAATATAGAAAATAGGCAGATGCATTCACTACAGGCTCCATGCTTTAAGTCAGAGTCCATTAGACAGATCCGGACAGCTTAGCGGGCAACAAGCACTTGATTAGCTTCATCAAATGGATTGGCTAGTACCACGGGCGTAACCATGGGCGGAGCTGCCATAACCTCTGGTACAGCCAAACATGAGACTCTGAGCTCTTCCATAGGACTTTCGTACACATTGACATTAAAAAAACATGAAGCTCTGACAGAGTGAAGCATGGAGGCCTGAGCTCTGCCCCAGGATTTACAGCAGTGAAGGAGGCAACACATGCGTCAACAATGCCCATCAAACTGCTCCTCAGAAGTCCATCAGCTTGTCTCTTCGAAGAGCAATACAGAATCGTAGAGCTTCTAAGCTATGCTAAAACCTGATGTAACATGAAAAAGAACCCCTTCTCAGGTCCAAACGGACGTAATTCCAGTGCTCCAAAGCTCTACCGTCTCCAGATGCATAATAAAATACGCATCAGTCACAAAAGAGGGCCACGTTGAGGCAAGCTAGAAGAATAAGAAAATGGATTCAATCTCAGTAGCTAGTGTAGGGATCTGTAGTGAAAAGCTGGCAAGTAACAGAGCTGCTTGAACACCCAAATCCAAAGCTGCAACGGCAAGAGCCCTCTTAAACATCTGAGAGGAGCCCATTTACGAAAAGATGAGTATTGTGAAATCCGTTTCCTCAGAACTGCGGATTATATTAGTAATATTTTAAACCTCCACCCATGCATCACCGAAATCCGCCTGCTGTGCATCGTGCCCTACCATGGCCGTGCTTCTCCCCCTGCCGCCTTGCCTTAAACATTCTTACGCCTGTCGCCATAGCCACGCCGCCCTACCCTGCTAAAATAACAAAGGAACCAAACTCCGGCACAGAATTTCTTGAGTTTTTTAATTTCCCTGACCGTAGGATTTGAAATTAGAGAATCGAACGGCTCAAAATGATTTTAGGCGACATGACAGGACACGTGACATAGCTAGAATTGCAGGAAAGTGGCAGCTCGGGTTAGGCGAAGAAACGAACAAACAATCTTACCTGAATGTAATATTATATCACGTGTCTATTTTATAGACTGGACCAAGAAAACCAACGTGGAAGTCAAGCGAGAACGATCCACGACATTTGATTTGTAATAAAATTCTATTTGACTACACGGTACAGAGGGTCCTAGGAAATACGAAACAAAGAATGCTTCCCACATTGGAGGCCACCACTGGAATGACTCTGACACACCAAAAGCGTGTTCTCTACAACTATATATTATATACCATATCAGAAACAGTACAATCCAACATACTGTATCTGCTAATAGATGGCGTCCCAACAGCTACAAGACACCAAGTAACTAACTGAAATTTGAATCCATTGCTGTGAAATTTGAGGCGTAAACTGATGATCCATTTCTGGGATTTGTTTTTCAGGCAAACTGTGGCTGTGGTAAGCGGAGGAAACAGAGGCATAGGCCTTGAGATTGTGAAGGGTTTGGCGAGTGCGGGCATGAAAGTGGTTCTAACTGCAAGGAATGTTTGTGATGGAAAAGCTGTAGTTCGTATGTTGAAGACCCAATATGGTCTGCGCGTTTTTTTCCACCAGCTCGATGTCACCGATCCAAATTCCATCTCTGGATTAGCCGCATGGCTAAACCAACAATTTGGAGGCCTCGATGTCCTGGTAAGTACCACTTCTGTTGTAAGTTAGTGTACATGTATTTTTCGAAATGGTCTTTTGGATGGCCAGTCTTTAATATCCACATTTTTTTTGTAACTTTCAAGTTCTAACTTTATTTTCCCTACCATGCAGGTCAGCAATGCTGGAATTTCACCTCCTCCCTCACCCCTTGATGTCCATAGGGCCACCACAACACTCAACACAAACTTCTATGGCTCCAAGAGACTCATACAAGTTCTAACCCCGCTTCTTCGCCCACACGCAAGAATCATAATTGTGAGCTCCAGTGCCGGTAGAATCAATGCTCTCCGGGACCAGGTAGCAAAGAATTGGATGCATAAGTTATCAAATGCAGAGGAGACACTCAATGAAGAATCAATTGAATGCTTTGTCCAAGACTTCCTCAATGATTTGGGACATGGCACGCACATTGAAAAAGGTTGGCCTATAAAGCACTCTACTCTCCTACAAGACCTGCCTATAGATGATTCAGTCGATTATGTTGTCTCAAAAATGGCCCTCAATGCCTATGCTAGAGTACTTGCTTTAAAGCTTGGCCAGGTGGGTGTCTATGTTAATTGCTTTTGTCCAGGACTTACCAGCACCAACATGTCTTTCCAACTTGGCCACCCTGTCGATATTGGTGCTGACACTGCTATTTGGTTGGCCCTCTTGCCCCATACTCAATTGTCATCCGGAAAATTTTATGTCAGAAGACAAGATACTGGCTATGTTGATATCCCCTTGGCTTTCTATGATGGATACTTTGGTACAAATTTCGCCTCACCACTCCATCATGCATGCTTAGTAGAATTCAACTCTAGGAGGGTACAAGCACTGCAACAACTTTATAATACATGAGTTACTATGTTGCAAACATCTTCCATGATGGTACATGATCTTAAAAGTTCCACATTAGTATCTTGCTTAACATAAGACTAGTGGACTTTGTGACTTGTAAAAGTTCCCTTAAAAGAAATAATAAAAGAAAGAAAGAAAAAGTCAAAGTAATAATCATTAGATTTATTTCTTCTTTTTTGTTTCCCACGACATGGACATGGTCCAACGATGAAATCTAAAGATAAAAGTACTTTTTAGAAGGAGTAATTCGAAGGAGCTTAAGATTTCGTTATGAAATTTTGAGTGCCGCCAGGTCACCCCAAAATTTCATACGAAATTTTATAGCTCCGTCGAATTCCCTGACAGAGGGCAATTTGCCTTTGGGCACGTGATTAACACTTTCCCCCACCAAAGAATCCTCGGAGGAAAGAAAAACAGGCACCGTCTCTGTAGGAGAGAAGTTCTCTAGTTCATCGGCATTATCCTGACAACTATGTGGTTAGAGCTGATTCTAATATCCAGCAACCAGTTGTTGACGCTGTTGGAGGCATCATGCATGGCCCGTCCCAGAGCTGGCGTGGAATCCACAAGGAACCCAGTTTGGAACCATTTCTTCAAAGGCTTGATGAGCTGCAACAGGGATAAACTGACATTCCATAAGCAGAAAAGTTTCAAGGCCGAAAGCAGTGACACTAACATTTGGATTGTAGTGAAAGATGGGTCTCCGACGATTCAAGGAGCTCATAAGGATGCATTTCAAAATAGCACAGAACCCAGCCTATCTGTGGACAGATGGATCTGGTGAAGTGGTAGCCTTGGTCAAGAATTGTGTTAAGCCAGCCATGGCATTAACAGGAGTCTTCCACGGCTTATCATTGGGGATATAAATCCAATTTGTTGTGGTATCCAAGATATTTGTATCCTTTCAAGCATGTCTACGAACAAAAGAGGGATCCCAACGGAGATCCATGGTAATATGCATGGGTGTCCATTCAACATATGCAGCTAGAGTGCGTGTCCAAAAGGAAGAGCATCAGTCCGTGATAACATGCTCACGGCATGGAGGTACACCCAGAGAGGCATGAAGACTAACATGAGGCAGTGGATGAATACACTCATTCTGAGATTGAGCTCGAAATTCCTCAACCAGTGCTTGGATCTAACTGTTTGCAAAGAGTCTCCCAATCTTGAGGCGGCATCAAGGTGTCTAGGGGAGACGATTCTCAGTCAATTGGAATGACCTGATTTTCAAGATAGGAATTGTGCATAGCTGATGCCATAGTCTTTATGCAAATATGTCTGAGCACAATGGAGAGCTTCCTGAGCCCAAGGGATAAGGTGGGAATAAAGCTCAGACATGTATTCCTTCTGAAGGACAACAGTGGAAGCTAAATCAGAGAGATACTTGTTATCCTTTTGGAGTAACAAAACAACAGATATATTGTCCGTGAATGCTGAAGGATGATCTTCAGAGAATTTTTCCTGAGTGTAAGCAAGATAAAAATCATGCAAGACATATGCCGTAGTTTGAAAAATGCGGAAGATGAAGAACTGAAGATCTTCAAAATGTAACAACTGAAAATTTACCAGTGCACACAGGACACTTTGTTCTTCTATTGCGAGGCTGGGCCACAGACGTGAAAAATCTTGAACGGTGATCGGGCCTTCCATGAAAATAGAGACGTTGAGCCATCATATGAGGAAAAGATGATGTCGTGCCTTGACATAGTCCAGGTAGCCCGTGGAAAGAGGATAATCCCGACTAATATGAGATGCCAAAGTAGTGTACCATTCTTTGTTGATGTCAGCATCTTCCGCAAATTGTTCAGCCTGTTGAAGTTGATTTTGCAGGTCTTGAATTTGATTAGCCTTCCCATCAGCAATGTGTTTGAGTTCTTTGATCTTCCTTTGAGCATGAGCAGGATGAGAAGATGAAGTGTCCATAGAGGAAACTTGGAGCTGGAGATCAACAATTTCTGTGTCATCGATGATTTTTTTCTTAACAAATTTTTTGCAACTAAGTTTCCAAACATTTGACCTGTACTTGTGCAAAAGGCCTTCAAGTTCAGTGATGGTTGATATTGAGTGGTGGCACGCTATTGATGTTGAAATTCTTCTTGAAGACACCGATAAAGGGCCAAAGCATCATGAAGAGTCTGATCCTTGGCCGTGAATTGGTCCATGAGAGTGTTGACCTGAGCCTATAGTGGAGTGTGGAGAGCCTCCAGATGAGCCTTGGCTTCGTGGGCCCATTTGAGTTCTTCACGGGTGTCCAGAAGATCAACATGTTTTTGTTGGAGCTGTTTCTCGAGATTAGTTTTCTGAGTATGAAGCTTCTGGAGCTCACGCGTTAAGGCATCAACGGAATCAAGATGGTCCTTAATACCATTCATGAGTTTGTCTTGAGATTCTTGCAACTGGAGAGTACAACCAGCAACATGTTGATTGTACGCATATAGTGCCTGCCGAGAAAGCTGGGGAGAGTGATATTGATTGACATGAGGAGTCAGACACCGGAGAGAGCTTTTGAGGATTTGACGGAGTACCCTTGTTCGAATTATGCAAGGAAGAGATGGCAATGAAAGGAGAGGCCTTGTGGGGAGGGGAGGTCCAAACCTCTTCCGAACAACCGTTGTGTTGTGTGGCTGTGATGTCTCTTCCATAAGTTCTCTGATAATTGTGACCTTGGAAGGGAATTTGCTAGAGGCATGAGAGAGGTGGCATCTGATAGGTGGAGACAGTGCACTCTCATTTGATAGATGTAGATACTGTCTTGCCATCCTCCATGCCACATTTAGAGAGCAGTGTTTGTCTAGCCTTCTTTTGGTGCAAAACAATTCGATCATCATCCCTACGTATTTATATACCCAGAAAATGCTTAAGTGGCCCTAAGTCTGTCATATGGAAATGGGTAGCAAGGCTTTGCTTGGTGTCATGCAAAAGGAACTTACAATTGCTAGCAAGGATCAGATCATCTACACAGAGCACTATGAAGAGCATTTGGGAACCTGCAAACTTATGATAAACATTTCAATCTACCTGGCTTTGAATGAAGTCCTGGCTGGAAAAAAAAGTATGGATAATCTTGTGCCATTGTCTGGAAGACTATTGGAGGCCATAAATTGCTTTCTTCAGCTTGTAAACTAGCTATGATTGCCCCTTGTGAAATGAAACCAGGGGCTTGTCTCATGTAAACTTCCTCATCTACCTTGCCATTGAGAAAAGCAGTTTTAACATCCATCTGCTGGATGTCTAAAACATGCATTGCTGCTAATCCTATATTATAATGTTATCCGGTGTGTCTTGAATCACGCCCTAAAATTTTGACGGCTCAGATTTGATCTTTAATTTAGTTCGACGGGCGAGATAGCCTGTGGTTTTTTCTTTTCGCTCTAGCTTTTTAGGGTTCAATGGTCGATGCCTGCAGCTATATAAATGTTTTTGAGTTTTCCACAAACTAAGCGAGGTCTATGTATCTGGTCAAGCTTCATACAGTTTTACATGGGTCAAGTTTCATACAATATTATATAGGCATTAATCAATCATTGTCTTTGATTGCAACAATTTGTAGCCCCCCTTAGACTGGTAACGGTGTACTACATCTTCAGTGTGTAAGTTTCATGTTGAAATGACTTATGCGTAACGATGTACTACCCCTTGAATATGTAATTAGATGTCAATAACGGTTTTACACCACAGTTATTACGACAACTCTTCTCATTGTTCGTTGATAACTTTACAGCCCAGCAACGCTGGGCACTGTTACTAGTGCAATAATAAGTATGACCAAACTTAAACATGCAACAGGGGCAAAGGTCTCATAAAAATCAACGCTTGGTACTTGGGAGTAGCCTTTGGCAACAAGTCTAGCCTTGAATCGATCAATTTCATCTTCTTCATTGTACTTGACCTTGTAAACCCATTTGTAGGGAACGGCTTTTCTGCCAGGTGGCAACTGACCATCTCCCAGGTATTATTAGCAAGAAATGTGTTGAATTCTTCCTGCATGGGTTTGGTCCACTCCTTATAATTGCAGCTGGACATTGCTTCTTTGTGATTGACAGGCTCATCTATGATCACTTGGTTGTGGAAATGATGTTTTCCTTCGTTTCACCGAATAGAAGGAAAACATAATTCTAGAAGTACGATGCAGTTAGGGTTAGTTATGCTGGCAGTTTCCTAGATCCCTATTTAGTTCTTGGACGCCCATTTCCTTCTCATCAGCCTCTTAGCATCTCCGTCTTCCTTTCCTACAGTCGGACCCAATTCCCGCAGTTCACTCCGGTGTTGCTGTTTGGGTGCCCATTTTGTCTACGTACCCCTTTGGTTTTGTCCCCTTCGACCACCGCGCATCTGCAAGTTACCGCTTTCGGCCGTTCTTCTGGCGGTTTGCTGCTAGGTCGTCTGGCAAGGATTGGTGTCGGGCTGTTGGCTTTGGGTTTTGGTTCACGCTTCAGGACATCCACGCTGCTGCTATGGCTCCAAAATCTGGTGTGATAAGGCTCAGGAAGAGACAGGCTTCTGGTGCTTCTGAGCATGTTCCGGCATGGCTTAAAGCCGTGGAAGGCAGATTAGAAACGAAATTTGACAGGCTGAGTGGCCTTTTGGAGAGCAGGTTGCAGGATCTGAGTAGCTCAAAGGCAGAGATTTTTGCAGCCCTGGAGTCCAAGGTTGCGTCTCTGTAGGAAGAGTTGCAGCAGAGGAGCGGAAGATCAAGAGCCCCTCTCTTGAGATAATATGAAAATATGAAGCAGTATGATGTTTTCAATCAGTTGGAGGATTGTTTTCTTGATTTGGAGTGCCACTTACAGTCGCGCAAATCCCTGGACCCAACAGCCAGAGGCATCATTGATAGAGGTAAAGCTTTGATTTCTAACAGGAAAAATATAATTTGCATCAGGGATAGGGAAGGGCCAAGAGTGGCGGAATTCTTTGAAATGGGGGATTTCACCCTGTTGGAAAACAGCCCGAAAATTGGGCTTGATGGTTCTGTGGTTACCCTGTCATAAGGCATGGGTGTTTGCTGTTTTTTAAGCCTATTTCTAACCCTGCAGTAGGGATTTCAGTTAGTTCAGTGTTCTACTTATGTTGCTCAGTTGTGGTTGGTGGTTTATGCTGAATAAGAGGCAAGTTTCTGGAAGTAGGTTGCAGATATGGTTGGGTTGCTTGGAGCAGGTTTCCTTAACAATTTCTGTTCTGTCAATATCAAACTTGGTATTTTCCGAGTTAATATTTTGTCAATATTTGTTCTGCCTATTTCAAACTTGGTATTTTCCAGCTTAATAATTTCCAGGCTGCATTTGTTTCATATTTTCGGTCTACAAGTTATTGATCTGCTGAAAATGCTTTAATTACAGATGCAGATAGAATTACTATCAACTTTTGCCCTGCCCTTACCCTAGCTTTAGTTGCCCTTTGTGAAACCCATCTAAGAGATAGTTCTCATTGACTTGGTTTGCTACTGTTCTGGCATGCAGCTGCTTGTAGGGAATCATCTTCCAAGCTGTATAGGCGTCTCTAATAAAACAGTTTGCTCCAGAAGTTTTCAAGGCCAGTATTACCAAAGTATTGCTGGAAATTCTATCAACTTACTAAGATATTAAGGGGTCATAGTGAGGAAAGGCCTGCTTATATGGAATGGCACGGAGATTGCAGAGGGATGTTTGGTGGAAGCATGTAGGGTCTTTGACAGTTTGCTAAACCATAATGGCTTTGTTTGGCTGATATTTACACAGTTTGGTGAGACTGAGGTGGCTTTAGACTGTTCGAGAACATGCGAAAGCATGAGTAATAAAGCATTTTCTAGCCTATACTCAAAACGGGTACGGGAAGGAAGCTTTCCAATTATTTGGAGAAATGATGTTTCTAGGGTTGTTGCCTAATAGTTTCACATTTGTAATACTTCTTTCTGCTGGTAACCATATTGATCTAGATAATGTGGGGAAACACCTTTTTGCTGCACTGAACTCTAGCTATGGCATTACGCCATCTTCTCAACATTATAATGGTATAATTGATCATTTTGGGAGGTTTGGATGGCTGGATGTTACTGAGGCTCTAATTTATGCTATGCCAGTTCAACCTGATATACTTTCTTGGACCGCTTTGCTGGCTTCCTGTCACAACCACATAGATGTGAAACGTGCAAAACATGCTGCAGAGGAAATTATTCACATAGATCCTGATGATACGGCAGTATATATACTACTATCAAATATCTATGCTGTAGCTAGTCAAAACCTATGATTAATGAATTGACGTGCGTTTGATCAGAGAAGAAATGAATAAGACATGAAACTATCTGATTCGTTACACCCTTTTCTTAGTTTAGGTTGTAGGTCTTGACATTTAGCTTGTAAAGAGATATGCTTACAAGCACATCCACGCAAAATAAAAGCAAGATTCATTATAGAATGTTCATTGGTTGTATGACATGATAAAAACGTTATCTTTCATTTGCTTGCTTTACTCGCTTCCTTCCTCTTTTCCCATTCATCAATGGACCAAATTCAAACAAGCAAATCACCTTTATCTTCATTTTGATACATTGTCATCCTCAAACCACCAAATCACTTTCATTCGACAAGGAGTTCTAACCACCAAATACCTAAGATTATACATAACTTCCTCTTTAGTTGAATAATACATCGTTTCTCTTTTCAATCCCATTGCATCTAAATAATGTTTCATACGTTGCTTCTTTATTATTTTTATCTTACTTCATATTCCTTAGTCATGTGGTGGCATGTGTAACATGGCAAGATGGTTTGTTTGTTGAAGCATGTTGCCCTCTATATGATTGCTTAATCAATTCGGTGAACTAATTGGCTTTATTTCGAGGAATGGCTTCTGAATAATTCAGTCTAGCTAAACGGGTCTTATTATATTTCAGAGGATTTAAGGGCCTGGTATGAGCTATAGCCTTGTTGTTGGTTGCTTGTTCTTTGGGGTTGTGACCCGTCCATTGTTTGTGGTTAAGTTGGTCCCTTTGATGTGCCGTGAGGAAGCGGTATGGTTTTACCTTTAGCTTTGTGCCTCTCACCCTTATGCCCAACTTTCACTATAGACATTTGGCCCCTTTTTATATACCACTTGTTTCCTATGTTCTCTAAGAGTCAATTGCCTTTGTGAATTTGCGGAAGTAGGTGACCTTATATGGTATCTGGATCTGGGTGTTTCCATCAACAACTTCTACTCTTGTGCACTTGGGCCAAACTCGATCGATTTTCACTGCTTTCGTCTGCCTCTTCTTCAGCATTCTTGTCTGTGTACTCGCATAGTAGTTCTAGAAATGATGTTTTCCTTCGTTTCACCGAATAGAAGGAAAACATAATTCTAAATCACGATCTGATTAGGATTAGTTATCTTTGGCGGTTTCCTAGATCCCTATTTAGTTCTTGGGCCCCCATTTCCTTCTCATCGACCTCTTAGCATCTCCGTCTTCCTTTCCTCTGATTGGACCCAATTCCCCCACCCTCCCTTGCGTGATTGGCTTGTTGATATACTAACATTTGGATTGGAGGCCTAGTGCCTGGTGGAGGCCGAGTGCTTGGTTTGAGGCTGAGTGCCTGGTTGGGACCTTGGTGCCTGGTGGAGGCCGGTGTGCCTAGTGGAAGGCTTGGTGCCTAGTTGAAAGCCTTGGTGGCTGGATGGCCTTGGTGGCCTTTGGTTTGTCTTTTTTGTGTATGCAGGGTTTAGCGTGGCTGTTTGAAGGAGGGCTTTGGATTCGGAGCACAAGATGAAGATCAATGGAGAAGACAGTTCAAACATGTTTCGTCTTTGGCAATTTCTTTGCTGTAATGTATTTTCACCCAATAAGGCTAGTCAGCATGAGGGTACAAGATCTATTATGTTTTTGGACTTAGCATCGGTTAGTGATCCCATTATTGTCAGGGTTTTTCCTCGAAAGCCCGAAAGGGCGAGGTTTTTTAATCCCGGCCATAATGGTTTCACTGACCTGCTATCTTTATGTATTTGGTTGAGTTATCAAGGAGATGTCCAAGATGGCATTCATAGCATTCTTGTCTGTGTACTCGCACAGTAGTTCTAGAATGCAATGTACAAAGACGTTTTCTTGGACCTAGACTCTAAATAGGCTTGCATTTTATCAGTAACCTTCTTAGACCTTGTGGGTCTTCTAAGAGGAACTGCAGATAACTCTTCATCATTATCAAGATCTTTCTCTTCAGGTTCTGAATCTGTCAAATCTTTCGGACCTTTGAGACTTGTGTCATGAACGTACTGTGGGGCAGCATTAGTGATGGTATGGTGGGAATCTTTTGCACTCTCATCTTCCTAATCCTCTGATTCATACCACTAGCAACATCTTTTTTGCCAAACACAAAAGTGTTTTCATTAAATCCTACACTTCTGCGAACAATGATTTTTTCGAGTGAGAGGCACCTATAGCCTGTAACCCGTGATGTCACTGTTATAACCTACAAACATGCATGCCACTGCTCGACTTGAGAGCTTACCTCGAGGTCTTTCCTGCTGATTGAGATGAGAAAAAGCCCTACATCCGAAGATCTTGAATGCCTGCACATCTAGTTTCTGGCCCGATCAAAGCTCCTCTGGTACTGGTACTGTTCTTGGATTAGCTTTTGTGGGAAGTCTGTTCAAGACATAACAGACTGTATGTATAGCCTCTGCCTAAAAAATTGGATCTAGGCCCCTTCCATGGATCATGGCCCTGGCACATTCAAGCAATGTTCTGTTTTTTCGTTCGACAACACTGTTCTGCCGATGCTCATATGCCATAGATTTTTTATGATGGATGCCTCGTTCCCGTAGAAATGCACTGAAATTGTGATTAAGGAACTCTTTACCTTGATCTGTTCTTATAGTTTTGATTTGTCTTTCCACCTGTTTTTCCACCTGCAACTTCCATTTGGCAAATTCTTCAAATGTGTCAGACTTGTGTTTGAGAAAAAATACCCTTTTTTTTATTATAGTCATCAATAATGAGCAAAACATACTTGGATTCTCCAAGCGATCTGATGCTGGATGGTCCCCATAGATCCATGTGAAGCAACTCTAATTGTTTGGCTGCTCTTTGAACTGCTTTTATAGGGTTTCCTTCGTAATTTGCCCAGAATGCATCCCTCATATATTGCCTTTGGCTTGCAAATCTTTGGGAGCCCTGTAACCAGCTTTTGCTCATGCATTATTTTAAGCAAAGGATAGTTTGCATGCCCCAATCTCTCGTGCCATGTACTGGTAGTTTGACTTTCTATGGCAGCGTATGCTTTGCTTGTGTTTGAGGACCAACTAAGTTTGTATATGTTTCCGGATCTCTCTCCTTTGGCCAAAACCACTTGCTTCCTATCCTTAACCACACATCTGCCATTTCCGAAAGTCACAAACATTTTTGCATCATCCTCTTTCAGATTGAGAGAAGGTTTGCCTCTAACTTCAGAACATGCAAGACATTTTTTAAATATAGATGCCCCTGCAGCAGGTTTAGTTTCACTGAGCCAATGCCAACTATATTGAGTTTACCTTTCCCAATTTTTAACTTTTTGTCCTGAATTGTTGGGATGATAACTCGTGAATGCTGGTCTTGTAGTCACTTGCACCAGAGTCAAGATACCACAATCCTTGAATGATATCAGAAGCAATAAGGCAAGATGCAGTTGCATCAGCATGCCTACTTTTGCAAAATTCAATGCAACTAAAGACCAACCACAATATCCATTGAACTACATGCATTCTTTTTGCAATAAGGTTATCAGTTACAAAGTTCTGGTTGTCAGTGGCACAAGCAAGGAATGCCCTGCTGGTTGACACAACAAAGTCACTCTGGATCTCAGATCCTATGCTTTTCTCTGTACTGCTACTACTTTTGTTTGCTTTGTGAGCTCTGGAGTCTTCTTTCTATCTCTTTTATTGCCCTTTTGCATTCTCCTTTCCTATTTGTTCTTTTATGGCCTTGCTTTGATTTTCTTTTATCAGTTTCAGGACAGTCTTTGCCTATGTGTCCATATTTGTTGCAATTGAAGCATTTTCGATTCTCCTCTCTATTCCCAACAAATGCTTGAGTGTTTAGTGAGACGCTTTTGTCCTCCCTGGTTCCTCTCCTCGAGTAGGAGTTGCTGGCATGCCCATTTAAGGTCTACTATTTCTTGAGATCCAACAACGTTTTTGACATTGTTATAGCTTGCAAGGAGACCAATAAGCAAAGCTCCTACTATGATATCGTCATCAAGTGCCCTTTTCATATCCTGTAACTACTTGGATGCCTGCCTGATAATTCCAATATATTCTTCTACTGGTGCACAGTCTTTGAGTTTTGTGTTGGACACTATACTGTACATATTTGCTTGAGTAGAGAAGTGCCTCTTTTTGTAGGACCGCTCCAGCTGCTCCCATGCTTCCTTAACAGTGCCTGCTTCTTCTATTTGAGGCACAAGAGTATCATCTAGGTACTTCAAAATGTGACTCTTGGCCATCCAGTCCTTTTGCAACCACTTTTTGCAACCACTTTGCAAGGCTCTGCTTCTCAATTTCTGAGAGTTTTATTGCATCCTCACTTGATGCAGCCTCTCCCGTGACAACTTGCGCTGCAGTAGGCATTGCAGCAGTTGTTTCCCTTTTTGGAACCACTGGCATGGGTTCTTCTCCGGAGACTATTCCCCATAAACCTTTCTCTCCGACCTTGGTTTGCACCTTGATAAGCTAATAATAGGCATTCAAATGATTCAATGATTCGATCTTCACATCTTTGAGCTTGACTTAGCTCAAGATCATCCCGCTCTGATAGCATGAAGAAAAACAAGGAGCTTCAATTAATTCAGAAAAGAGTACAATACATGCATAGCATAAAATATAAATATGGCTTATCCATAGTTTATGGAAGTGGCAACACATTCCACCAACGGATGTCTCCATAGCCAAAACCGCGCCAAAACTGCCGCCAAGTTCTTGGGCGTGATTTCAGTCTTTCTAAAAGGACAAACAAAACAGTGTTCAAGTCTCGTTGTCAATCTGTTTTAGTTTGTTACAAGATGGACATTTATGTCCAACAGATAGCCACAATAGATAGCCACAATAGCTGTGTTGAAAAAAATACATGTTGATGTGCGTGTTCTTGACAGAATGTCCAAAGAATTTGCGCCACAAAAACGTTACAAAAGATTCATGAGGTTTTTCAAAATTCATTAGTTTCGTGGAAGTAGCAGAAAACGAATTTGCCACATATGGAGCAACATCATAGTTCTGCTTCAACTATCCCAAGCAATGATGCCCACTGACTAACTGAAATACCTGAGACAAGAGCGCTTGATTAATAGTGATGGGATTGTCGTCGATGAAAGTCTGATAACCCGCCGAGGTGCTGATAAATGGGCCACGAATTGGCGGAGTTGCACCAGAATGGGAATGGGAAGTTCTTGATCCGCAAATTTGACAAGATCTGGCCGCACTGCAACTTCACAATTGATCCCTTGCAAAAGGGCCAGGAGAGTGACAGTGGAGAAACTTATAGAGGTGAAAGCAGTAGCATCCATAGGTGTGGTCGCATGGAGAGTATTGAAACGAGAAATGGCGTCCATAACAACGGGAACGTGGAGGCGTTGAGAGAATCATTCCGATATGATTACGTTCAAAAAAATGCTCATAATTTAAGAAAAAAAACTCTACGACTACAGCATTTACAATGCATGCACTCCGACTGATTCCATGCAACTGTTCCTCCACAAGATATTTCTTGCAACTCAAACATTCCACCGCCTCCATAAATCTCCTCCTATTCATATATTCAAATATTATGCAAATATTCTTCCTTCCTCACTTACAGGTCTAGGGTTTGCCTTTCGGGCAACCCAAAAAGAAATGTTCAAGCAAATTTTCTCTTTGATCTTCAATTACATTTCATTCACGTTTAAACCATACAATGGTTAAAGGTTCTCTTGAAACCAGTGCTTCATTTTGTGTGAACTAAAGAGTTAACAAAAATTTAACAAAGATGGTAAATACTAAAATATTTGATTAGCAGAAAGCATGCTTCACGAATTTAGGAAAACTAAAGTTGAAAGTCCAATATATGCTGCAATGGAAGCGGGCATTCTCTTACAGACTGAAGCAGATACTGTAAAGTCTACACAAAGCAGATTCTCAACAAGACCATTGTTATAACACATCAGAAGTCAAAGGAACTCCATAGATTCAAAACACGATAAAAAAAATAAGTGGAAATTAGGATAACAAGACCTGCACCAGGTTTAAGGTCACGAGGTCATATGTGTTTATTCTCCTTAATACTCTCAGATTCCACCATGAGATGCTGCTTATTGAAGACTATAAAATCATTTACCATTCAGCCATGCATTAAGACGCTCCATGTCCATTTTGCCTGCTTTGTTGTCCGATAACTTGCTTGAATGAATGGGCAAAGAACCCTCAAAAAAATAGCTTTCCATTAATGCATTTTCAGCGCTTACTCTCTGAAGTGGGTCATAAACTAAAAATTTGCCCAGCAATTGACCTGCAGTTTTTGATGCTCGAGTGACATGCTTTTCAAGACCTAAAGGATCGCTTGTAAAATATATTTTATCATAGTCAGGTAGCTCTGAAACACCGGGCCAACTTACTTCATCTGGAGTACCCAACACCCGAACAATCCTACTGAGCTGGTCAATATCAGAGATGCCCTGAAATAGGGCTTCCCCTTGGATGAGTTCTCCGAAAATGCATCCAACAGCCCAGATATCTATTCCAGCACCATATTTTGTGGCACCATAAAGCAGCTCCGGTGCCCTATACCATCTTGTGCCCACACAATTGGTAAATTGTGACTTGCTATTTTGTGGTTCTGGATAGGACCAGCTACTATTCACGACATCATCAATATTTTCAGATTCTTGGTAATAGGACCCAGCATCCCCTTGAAGAAGCTGAGAATCCACATCCTGTAATCCCTCACTCTCACCAAATTCAGCATTTACTGATTGGGAAGGCTCATCTAATTGCCCTGAACGCTGGTCCTCCTCATTAGAAGACCTTCTTGACAATGGCAGCTCCTCAGAGTTTTTCAATGAGGTCCCTTCTCCATGATGGCCCATCATATGATTAGGCATATCATCAAAATATGCAACATCAGTTGCCTCAATATCATCTGCTTCTTTAGTTTGCTCTTCAGGAAGCCAATTGTGATTTTTTATTGCAGGCAATTTTTCTATCTCGGATCTATTGTCAACTGCCTTGCCCCTTTCTGCAATCTCTGAATACAGCTCATTGTTCACATTTGTGGCAAGCTTGCCATCTTCAAGCCAGCATTCAAGATGACTCTTCACCTTGTTCTCCACCCCAATAGCATCAATCCCAATACCATCGTCTACACTGTCGAGATCCTTCTCCTGTTCTGATATTTCCAATCCACTCTCCTTGCAGATCAAGCGTGCCTGACCAAAATCAGCAATTTTAAGCTTTCCATCCTCTGAGATTAAGAGATTTGACGGCTTCAAATCCCTGTGCAGGATGGAGACCCTGTGACATGCTGCCACGCCTTGGAGAAGCTGCAACATCCAACCCCTTATCTCTTCCTCAGAAAGCCTTCCATTTCGCCTCTTAATTACATCATCAAGCGAAGAAGGAAGATATTCCAAAACAAATAAAATATGAGAACCCTGTTGAAAGTACTCAAGAAGGTTTACAATATGGGGATGGTTTTGGAAAAGAAGAAGAGCCTCAAGTTCCCGTTTAGCACTCTGTTCATGATGGACCTCTTTTAAAGCAACAACTAAACCATCTTCTTTCCTTCTTCCACGAAACACATCTGAATATGTGCCTGAGCCAACCTTACCAAGTATTTCATATTTATTCCTAACTTTTGGTTCATCATAAATATTCCAATAAGGGCGAAAATCAAAGTCCTCCTCATCACTGCTCATCTTTCTAACCCAAGAAACCCTCCTTCAATTGGTAATGATATCTTAAGAAAAAGTAGTGTTTATATGCTTGCAACTTTATACTTTTAGGCCTTGTTTGCAAATAAGTCAGGGTTCACCTGCATTAGAATCAGATTCTTCAACTCGCATAGGAAAACATTTCAGATCCCTAAGATTTCAAGCCGCGCCTTGCATCCTCGGTTAAGGAACAGCCCAGATCGGAACTAAAACGGATCGAAATGTTAACGAAAGAAAAATTACCATGAGGCCGGGAAATGGACCGGTTCGAGCTTGCATCGGATGTGGGGAAGTGCCCATAAGCGTGGCTCACACGTTCCGGCCAATATCTCCCAACTACGGTCTCCTCCACAAAGCGCATTCTAACAGTTCGGAAATCCTCGTTATAACCAGAGCATAAACCTAGTATATGCCATTGGTTAAAAGTTAATAAAGTTTTTGCACACGAGTTGAGACTTTGAAGCCATTTGAAGCTATCCATTTGAAGCTATCCATGTTGAAGCCAGATGAGATTATTGTGCACGCGGAGAGCTTTTAAATCGTTAGATTCGATCTACAGTCAAGTAAATACAAGGAAATTCTAGCGTGTTCATGGGTAGCATTTGGGAAGTTATTGTTGAGAAATAGTATCGATTTGATTTCCTCCGTACTGAGCTCCTGCTCAACATCTCATGCAGGGGCTGACAGACCAGCTCAGCATAGTGTATCCGAATGTCATCATATGCCGGAGAACTCTAAAGGGCGTGGCATTCGTCTTCCACAGCTCCAATCTGCCAGCCTTGACAAAGCCTCTCCTGACGCAGCTCCCCAATCCATCTCCCCGTCTCAATCTGGAGATGGTGTGCACCTGTGCGAATAGGGGCAATGGATCTGTGCTTTTTCATGGGTAGATGAGTGCGCAGATAGCATTGCGGGCCCCGCTCCAACATAGGATTTATGTGGTATTGATAATGTGCCGTCTTGACCTATTCAAGGACGCTGGCATCCCATAGCTTGCTGAGGAAGCATGTATCAAGGTACTGTCTGAGACTGCGGCGATCTGCCTCCGTTTGCACTTGGATGCACATGTGCTCTTGCACATTTCATCTGGCCAGCCACTGAGCACAGGCTTTTAGGCGTTGAGGCCCCATTGCCACAGTGTAAGAGAACATAGGTCTGGCAATGACAAATCATTAAATAAATCATTGTTGAAAAAGATTTTCTATTTCTCATTTTTCATGGTGAGAGGAAATATTTGAGTGGTAATATTCCTGAAGAAACCATTTGAGTGATAATATTCCTGAATCACTGGGATCTTTGCACAATCTTACATATCTTGCCCTTTGCGATAATGCTTTAAATAGCGCCTTTCCGTCCTCTGAAAAACTGAGCAATCTTAAAGATATGTACTTGGATGGGAATCAAATTACTGCTCTGCCATCCAACATGAGCCACTTCACTAGCTTATCCACTCTTTCACTTGGCAATAATAAAATCAATTTTGCAGCATTGCAGGGTTGTAACACTTCCATCTCTTTACTCGCTTTACTTTCCCAACTACGGACCTACTGAAGATATCCAAACACATTCTCTTCTAGCATTGGATATTTAGGTTTGAGTCAGAATAGCTTAACAGGGTTAGATATTGATTTTAGTAGTTTACAGCAGTTGGCAAGCCTAGACTTGGAAGAAAATCTCATAATACTATCAATTGCAAGGGCTTGGGAGCCTTACAAGGCTTCAAAGTCTAGTCCTTTCCACCAACAAGCTACAAGGGAATATTAAGGATGGAGTTCTTCCCTTTTCTCTGGTGGATGTTATGATGAACAACAACAATATCCCTTTCCTCGAGTGGATGTTATGATGAATAACAACAAGATCACAGGGTCACCAGATCATATGGGCAACTTCCTTGTTTTGTCACAGCTGAATTTGGAAAATAATGAGCTCAACTTTCAGAAGATACATGGCCTTGCCACAGTTCCAAAGTTAGGGAATCTAACGCTTAGTCACTGCGCGAAGAGGTCAAATTCCAATATGGCTTGCTGCATTGCAATTGTGAGGTACTAGTATGTGGAGTTTGTGAATACTACTAGGCTTGGACAACTTATACTGCACAACAATTTGCTGAGTGGTGGCATTCCTTCCAGTCTTGCATATATGATCAATTCTATTAACATGTCCAACAACAAATTATCAGACCATATTCCAAAAGCACTTGCATTTAGAGATACAATTTGCGAAGGGTTCAATGTGTCAAACAATAATCTTAGTGGGAAGATCCCACAAGGACCGGCCTTCAATTACATAGGGGCATCTAGCTTCAAAGGCAATCCGGGACTATGCGATCACCCCTTGCCACCCTGTTCAGGATGGACAATCATGTCCTTTTGTCTTCAATGAGAAATTTATGAAAATCAGTAAAGGCATGGGTCACAATGTGGCATGGATTGAGCTTGCAGTAACTCTAATCTTAGGAATACTGTCCTTGCAGGTTTCCATTCCTTTTTAACTTGATTAATGACTTAAAAATGTTTACATTGTTTTCCAGAATATAGAAGTTATTTATTGTTTTTCAGAATATAAATGTTATCTCTTGGAGCATTATTTTTGCGTAGATTATTGATAAATATAGTTGTTCGGAGTAATGCAATTGGAAGACGTGGAACCGCACAACGAATCATTCACACGCATGCTTAATGCTTATGCTTGTCTTGCAGATCTGTTGGAATGTTGATGGATACATGCTTGTAGATTGCATAGTGAAGTTTGTGACGGACATTGCGAGGCAACCATTACTAAGATATACGACAAGTGTGGTAGTGACCTAGAGGCAAAGGTTGCCTTTGATAGAATGCCTAAGAAATTTGTGGTCACATGGAATGCCATAATTGCTGCGTACGTCCAGACTACGGAAGATGAGAAAGCTATGAAGTTGTTTCAAGAAATGCAAGCTAAAGACTGGAGGAAGGGCGAAGGTTGCATGCTTTTTCTTTAAATTGCAATTTAATGATAGATGTAGCTATTGATGCTGCCCTTGTTGACATGCATGGAAAATAATGTTACCACAAGGAGGCACTAGAAGTAATAACTTCATGAACAATAATAACTGCATTTTTCTTGTAACAGATGCAAATCCAAATTAGGGAAGATATTACAGCATGTATTTATTCTAATCTACCACTGAAGCTATTCAAATTAGGCATTGCAGCATGGATTATGGATGATACAGATACGTTATGTGAAGCCATTCCGTTTTCCAATGATTTACTGTTATATGAGATTGCACATGGTATTTCAAATTCCTCCCTTCCCTAGATTTTTAGAAAAGCTTATCTTCTTTATTAAAAAGGGAAGATCTTGGTTTTTGTGCAGAAATGCCGCATGTGCAGACGCATGCGGCGTTCCATTTCCCCCCTTGCGGGACGCTGCAATACCAATTTTGAATTTTCTACAGCCCATCTATATCTACGTTTTGGCGTTTTAACTCAGAGGAGTGATTGCAACATAGTATGCCGTAGCATTTTTATCTTCTTGAAGAATGATTCTTTCCCATTCCCCTTTCACGTCCATTTTGATTTTGCAGTCCGGACCATTTTCCATTTCGGTTTTGCAGTGGGAGATTGAACATTGTACTAGTATTGGCCTTTTTGCAATCAATCTAGATGGTTGCTTCTTTTTTTGTACAGATTTTTAGAGTCTCCATCTTCGATCTTCAACTCAAAGGTAATTTTTCTGGCATCTGTTTCTTCTACTGTATGTTTTGTCCCAGCTCAAAGCTTTGAAGTAATCCTTTTTTAGCTTTGAAGTAATCCTTTGATTTATTCCCCACGATGGGCTCATTACTGACGGGAAGAAAGCAGCCCCATTAGAATTTTTTGCACGAATATTTGCCATACAGTGATGATCTGCAAAACAAGGTTGGTTTAAGGGAGCATGTGCATGTCAATTCTACTAGAAATAGGTCGGATTTTAGCAGTTAACATCTTCCCTACTAGGAATTACAGTTCCTGATATATTATCTTTTGAGAGAAAATGCATTCTTTGTTCATATAATTATGGGTTTTTTTTATTAATACCAATACATTCTTTTGTTTTTAATGACAATGTTATACACATTTATAGTGCAATTTCTCAAGCGTTATTTTGGCAATGCCTTTGCAGTCCATTTCTACATCTGGAATTATGCTTGATGGGGATTTTATGTGTAGCGGTATGCTTATTCCTGGTCATGGCTTAGCATGAAACTACGGAGTTTGTGGCATGTGTGATTCCTCTGAGGTATCCATATTCCTTTTGCTTCTAACCATTTGTTTCTTAGCAACTAGACATGAGCTGGTCATAACAGTTTATTGCAAGAAACTAATGAGTTTATTGCATGTTTGATTCCTCTGAGGTATCTATATTCCTTTCACTTCTTACCATTTGTTAACTACCCTTTTTAGTACATTTCTAGAGGTGGGGCTTTGTTTTGCAGAGTGTAGTCCCATAAATTTAGATCTAATTTTTAGAAACAGTTTGCTCTGTTTGGTAATGTAGTCCTAAGAGCATTTTTGTGTGAGTGGTGATACCTTCGACTCATGGAAGATATACCCTTGCATTTGAAACCCTGGCAGGTTAGCTCAGTTCACCCCTATTTATGCTAGGAACTAAGTAGCAAACATGGCTTTTGCTACATGAACTGGTAAGTCCATTTCTATATGCTAGACAGCTTTAGCATATAGTGGCTTAACTTGCTTACACCTATATGTCTTGCAGGGACGAATAGGCTTACATAATGTGAAATAACATATCATTTTTAGTTCTTTTTTTTTTTAAATATGTGGATGGTTACAAGGGCAGATGGTGCTTCAAAATGGAAGACATGGGTGCTTTGTCATATGATAACTCATTTTGAAATGTTAATCCATTCAAATATAGATTCAAATATAGACCTTGGACCTGTTTGACAACATTGGGTCAAGTTCAACATTTCATAACATGCTCTCTTTCTTGGATCAAGTTGTCTAGATCTCTAACCTGACATGCAAAATGTCGATATCTTCAAGAATGTGCTATTCACTCTATTTTTTTAAGTGTATTCTTGTAACATGCAGGTCCCATAAAAGACAATATTTAGATATTGACAGAAAGAAAAATACCTCAACAAATATTTTTGTCTGCATACATAGGGAAGCATGAGGTTGTAGCTCAATGATATGCTCTATATATCCAATTTTGGGCTCATTTTAGAGGATTCACTACAGTGATGCATATCACATGTCTACCTACTGTCAGGTTATTGAAGTAAAATGAATCTTTATGTAGCTTAATTAGATGTCAATCAAAGTTAAAACTGTGTTCTGTGACGTTCCTAACTGACATGCCCTTAACCAACTGGGCAAAACCGTCTAGACATTTATAAGTAGCCGCTTCTAGCCATTTATGTCGGTGTCTCGGGAACGCCCCACAGGCACATTCAAGGATCGAGTACTCGAGCGGTCTACCATGGGCCCATTACAGTCTCTTCCACTAGAACTATGCTCGTCCTTGAGCATCCAAGGCTATACCATGTCTATGTCATACCATGCCACAATGATAATACCTGGTACTCTGATGATCACAGCTTGGTTATCTACATGGCCCTGGTCCACTGCAGCATACATGCACATTCTTTCCACATGAGGGTCCGTGATTCGAGCAGCCCTAACTTCAACTGCAGGGTTGGCTTGTGCTATGATCCTGTTATCTCCTCTAGCTTGTCCTCTGCCACCCCTATTATTATCCCAATAACCTCCACGACCACCCCTATTACCTCGGCTTGAGTTTCCTCTGCCTTGGCCCTGTCCATAAGCATCACTAGAATTTGACCTGGACCACTCGTTTGTTTGCCTTCCATGTTGAGAATCTGCAGATGAGGCAGTACTATCTACCCATCTTCTCGTACAATTCGTCCATAATGATCAACTTCTCTGCACCTAAACATCGATTCTCATTGATACACTTTTCCCTGGTTTCATTATTCAAAGGTGCATACACAGGTCGAGATCCTTGATTTTGACTGCTCTTCCGCATATTAACGGTCTGCGCAGCCATCCCTCCTCGGTTAAGGGATCTATCTCTACTCATAGGTCCACCGGTCTGCCATGTGGAAGCACCTTGCCTTGTCTCTTCTTTGCATTCTTCAAGGTTGCCTTCTCAGCTAAGTCGGATTCATGATTCTTAACAATTTTGAATACCTCCTCCAGACCTTTATAGGACACACCTGACATTGTGCTCTTAATATCAACCTGCAAACCCTTCATAAATCGAGAACATAGCTTCTTCTTATCCTCAAAAGGACAATGATACTACAACCTTCTGAACTTCTCATTATTCGGCCACAATCCCTTTTTGTGTCAGGTCCAAAAACTCATTCATCTTGTCTACTTTGTATCTAGGAGGCATAAAGTGTCCTTCAAAGGCGGTTTTAAACTCTTGCCAAGTTGCCTGCCCTGCAACCTTATTTATGTCCCGCAAGTAATTCTCCCACCATACTCTAGCAAATCCCCCAAACATCGCTTGAGCCAATACAGCTTTGACGGAGTCTTCAACGTTGATGAGTTTAAAGTAAAACTCAACCCACGAAGCCATGAGTCTAAGCACCTTCTCCACTGCCTTGTCAGCTGCTGTCTTTTGTTGCGACGCACTCTGTTGCAACACTTGCTGGATAGCCTGCAAGATATCGGCTACATCAGGGGTTCCACTAGGCCCAGCTCCACCAGCCTGTCCAGCTCCTACGGGGATCCTCCTGGGGAGCTCATCTCTAAAAGAATCTGGAACCATAGCAAATATCATATCAATAATAAAAAATCTTATAATCCACTTATCCAAACTTTGCTCTGATACCAACTGTAACGTTCCTAACCGACATGCCCTTAATCAACTGGGCAAAACCGTCTAGACATTTATGAGTAGTCGCTTCTACCCATTTATGCCGGTGTCTCGAAAATGCCCCACACACACATTCAAGGATTGAATAGTCGAGCGGTCTACCATGGGCCCGTTACATGTTCTCAAAGTGCTGATGACCATAGATGGACCAGAACCTCCTGCACCATTAAT
This sequence comes from Isoetes taiwanensis, assembly GCA_021234155.1. NCBI lineage: Eukaryota > Viridiplantae > Streptophyta > Lycopodiopsida > Isoetales > Isoetaceae > Isoetes > Isoetes taiwanensis. The sequence goes on along the minus strand of JAJEKV010000205.1, from coordinate 1,129,228 downwards.
ATATAGTAGTTTACAAAGAACATGAGATTTTTAATCATCCTTTTGCTTTGTTTCTAATGTGTGTTCTTCTAACATGCAGGTGTCTTAAAGCAAGCTTAATGTGCCACAGTTTGGAGCATAGATACATTACTGGTAAATCAGGTTTGTAGCTTTAGGCTATAAATTTAAGTTGCTACAATTGGTATTTCTAAACTATGTATGATTTTAGAGGGGCATTTGTTGGGGGGGTTCGCAAAATAATTGGGTTTTATGGAATTTTTGGTCGCTTAGTGAAAGAGGAGGATACATTTCTATCGTAGATTAAGGAATCTCCAAATACGATGGCGTGGAATGAGCAGGGTTGGCCTTCTCAAGGTCTTTAATTTTTGAAGTACAATTTTGGAAGGGATAGACATTGATAAGGCATGAGACAGACCAATTTTGATATTAAACAGCTCCTTTCAACATACTGGTATAGGAGACAATTATTAATGGTTTTTGCACGTGATCAACATAGTGTTTGGTGCCAGGCATGGAAAATAGTAAGATGTCATTCTATATGCAGTCCATTATGCCTATGCATCCAATTCCACATTATATATTCCATCATTTTGAGACATTCCACATAACCATGGCTAATACGTGGCATCCCTAACCCACTTTGGCAGTTTATTAGGAACACGATCACAACTACAAATTCTTTTGCACCTACAAACTCTGTGTTGTAATTTTCTGAGTGGTAATATTCCTGAATCACTGAGATCTTTGCACAATCTTACATATCTTGCCCTTGATAATGTTTTAAGTGGTGCCTTTTTGTCCTCTGAAAAACTTAGCAATCTTAAATATCTGTACTTGGGTGAGAACAAATATCATTGCTCGGCCAGCCAACATGAACCACTTCATTAGCTTATCCACTCTTTCACTTGGCAATAATAAAGTCATTTTTGAAGCATTGCAGGGGTGTAACACTTCCATCTCGCTCTCGCTTTACTTTACCAACTACGGGCCTATTGAAGTTATCCAAACACATTCCTTTATATCATTAAATATTTAGGTTTGAGTCACAATAGCTTAACAGGGTTACAGATTGATTTTAGTAGTTTACAACAGTTGGCAAAACTAGATTTAGAAGAAAATGTCATAATACTATATCAATTGCAAGGGCTTGGAAGCCTTGCAAGGCTTCAAAATCTAGTCCTTTCCACCAACAAGCTACAAGGGAATATTAAGGATGGAGTTCTTCTTGTTATGATGAACAACAACAAAATCCTTTTTCTCTAGTGGATGTTATGATGAACAACAAAAAGATTACAGGGTTACCAGATCATATGAGCAACTTCCTTGTTTTGTCATAGCTGAATTTGAAAGATAATAAGCTCAACTTTCAGAAGATACATGGCCTTGCCACTGTTCTAAAATGTTTGAACAATAAATGCTCCTTATGAACTGTTATGATGCACCTAATACTTACGTAGGATCATACATTTAGTCAGGCCAGTGAGCTGCAACATTTAGATAGGCCTTATGTGAATGCATAGCCTTATTTGAGCTTTTGAATTGTCGCATTCTTTAGCTTTCAATATTTTCTATTCTTTACCATTTGCAGAAAGAAGTATTTCTTGGTAAAGCTCTGCAAGATTGCATCTGTCATAAAGGTGTGTAAATCTGCATGAAATCTTTCGCAATATTTGGATGCTTTTATGTCCAGAGGTTTCTTTGGAGGCATTGTCATTCTTAGGTTGTTCTTGGTGGCCCCAGTCATGCATTGGAGGTGGATGTTGCATTGCAAGAGAAAAGCAAAACATGGGTACATATATTTTAGAGATCTTTTGTAGTCAAAGATAGATGTTGTTGCAACAGAATGGTAGGCTGATGATGTGGCTCTATGATTGGTTTACTGGCTATTCCATTCGGTTAGCAATTAAGATATCTTTTGTTCAAGTCTCTGGAGGTCTATCATATGTTCTCATAGATGCTGCATCTCTTGTTCAAGTCTCTGGGGGTCCATCATATGTCCTGGAAATTGTGGATGGAAACAAGCATTAGAAGCAATTTTACATTCTGAAAACTATTCTAGTAACACAGATTCTAAATACTCACGATTCAGTTGGAAACATATTGCCATCTAGTTTTAACCACTTGGAAAATGAACTCCTCCAACATCCCAGCAAATTGTTTCTTGTCCAAATCTTCAAGTCATATAGAATTATTCAAAACACGATGCTTACGCCATTCATCAAATCTTTTTCTGGCCTTATCCATCTTGTTCTTGCTCTTATTAATACCATCTTCATTAACTTCCTTCACAATTTCTTTATCAATATCCAAAAATGGTATATTCTTTTCTTTCCTCTTACCATTATCCAATCTTATATTCTGCACAATAGGACTTAAGTTCTCCAGGTTATCAACATTCTGCACATCATATCTATTATGCACATTCAAGTCTCCGAGCAAGCCATTTGCCTAAACTTCTTAAATGTATAATGCAATAGCTTCTCACCAAATTCCTCAACCAACTTTCCTTTAAAATGTGGCTATACATCATCATAAGCACTACTACCATCACTTAAGTAAAGAAAACGAGGGACCCTGATAATGCATATTCGACCTAGAATAGGAAGCTTGCAAATCACTCATATGATGCGTGTGGGTATTCTCTGTTTTCTATGTTATGTATATTCTCTGTTTTCTATGTTATGTATATTCTCTGTTTACCCACACGCATCTATGAGTGATCTGCCACCATAAAATAGATAGCTTAGGATGGAGCAATTTATCCCATACCCATCGCCAGACTGCTTTACGATGAGGCTCAGGGATAACTAAAGGCCACTTTGGCGATGGAGGCAACACTTCAAGATGAAGCAGGACCACATACATTAAGTGCACCAGGTTCTCCTCCTTAACACTGCCATGAACCACCCAGAGCTGGGGAGCCACGTCTTGTGGGTGTGGAGGAAGTGTAGCAGCTACTTTTTCCCAAATGTCACGGTCCCAACGAAGGAGGAGGAACTTCACTTTGAACTCATTCTACGTCAACAATCTTGTCTCATTATACCATGCAGATACAGTGAGCACACCTGCTGCTCGCCACCGGCGTTGCGTCAATTGATGGACAACAGAGACCAGGGGACAATCTGCCTGGCCGTCACCCAAAGGGATCCACCAGCAGTTGGCTGTAGGATCTGTGTGGGCCATTGGATGGAACTGAAACAAAGTGCACACAGTCTTCCAAGCAACTATCAACCCCTTGAGGAAGGAGATGCATTAGGATATGGAAAAAGTGGATAGAATAATGCCCATGGGAGGAGTGGCTTAATGGATGGAGAGCCAAAGGAAATGCACATCTGTAAAGACTGGTGAATTATAGCTGTTGTTCACTGTTATATTATTGTAGTGAGTACAAAAGCAAACTGCTTTTTTCATTTTTACTAAAATGTTTGAACAATAAATGCTCCTTATGAACTGTTATGATGCACCTAATACTTATGTAGGATCATACATTTGGTCAGGCCAGTGAGCTGCAACATTTAGATAGGCCTTATGTGAATGCATAGCCTTATTTGAGCTTTTGAATTATCACATTCTTTAGCTTTCAATATTTTTTATTCTTTACCATTTGCAGAAAGAAGTATTTCTTGGTAAAGCTTTGCAAGATTGCATCTGTCATAAAGGTGTGTAAATCTGCATGAAATCTTTCGCAATATTTGGATGCTTTTATGTCCAGAGGTTTCTTTGGAGGCGTTGTCATTCTTAGGTTGTTCTTGGTGGCCCCAGTGCAGTGGAGGTGGATGTTGCATTGCAAGAGAAAAGCAAAACATGGGTACATATATTTTAGAGATCTTTTGTAGTCAAAGTGTTGCAACAGAATGGTAAGCTGATGATGTGGCTCTATGATTGATTTACTGGCTAGTCCATTCGGTTAGCAATTAAGATATCTTGTGTTCAAGCCTCTGGAGGTCTATCATATGTCCTCATGGATGTTGCATCTCTTGTTCAAGTCTCTAAGGGTCCATCATATGTCCTGGAAATTGTGGATAATTTTACATTCTGAAAACTATTCTAGTAACACAGATTCTAAATACTCACGATTCAGTTGGAAACATATTGCCATCTAGTTTTAACCACTTGGAAAATGAACTCCTCCAACATTCCAGCAAATTGTTTCTTGTCCAAATCTTCAAGTCATATAGAATTATTCAAAACACGATGCTTATGCCATTCATCAAATCTTTTTCTGGCCTTATCCATCTTGTTCTTACTTTTATTAATACCATCTTCATTAACTTCCTTCACAATTTTTTTATCAATATCCAAAAATGGTATATTCTTTTCTTTCCTCTTACCATTATCCAATCTTATATTCTGCACAATAGGACTTAAGTTCTCCAGGTTATCAACATTCTGCACATCATATCTATTATGCACATTCAAGTCTCCGAGCAAGCCATTTGCCTAAACTTCTTAAATGTATAATGCAATAGCTTCTCACCAAATTCCTCAACCAACTTTCCTTTAAAATGTGGCTATACATTATCATAAGCACTACTACCATCACTTAAGTAAAGAAAACGAGGGACCCTGATAATGCATATTCGACCTAGAATAGGAAGCTTGCAAAGACAAGAAAGATCAAAAAGCAAATACAGGAAAAACAAAATGCATTGCAAAAATATCTTAGGAAGCCAAAGATAGTGGAGATTCTACTCCACATGATCAAGGAAAGAAAAAAAAAAAAAGAGAGCAAAGAATGACATTTATCTTTTTTAAAAATCACCTTAGAAAGCCAATAATAGTGGATATTCCTCTACTTGTGCCTCAAATCTGAAATGTGAACAAGCAAATTCAAGTAAGTTAAAGCACATTCTAAAAAATAATCTTGCAACTCTAAGTATACAAAGAGTACATGGGGGACTCAAAACCCAGTGGAGAACAATGTTTACCCGCACGCATCTATGAGTGATCTGCCACTATAAAATAGATAGCTTAGGATGGAGCAATTTATCCCATACCCATCGCCAGACTGCTTTACGATGAGGCTCAGGGATAACTAAAGGCCACTTTGGCGATGGAGGCAACACCGGGATGAAGCGGGGACCACATACATCGAGTGCACCAGGTTCTTCTCCTTAACACTGCCATGAACCACCCAGAGCTGGGGAGCCACGTCTTGTGGGTGTGGAGGAAGTGTAGCAGCTACTTTTTCCCAAATGTCACGGTCCCAACGAAGGAGACTCATTCCACGTCAACAATCTTGTCTCATTATACCATGCAGATACCGTGAGCACACCTGCTGCTCGCCACCGGCGTTGCGTCAATTGATGGACAACAGAGACCAGGGGACAATCTGCCTGGCCGTCACCCAAAGGGATCCACCAGCAGTTGGCTGTAGGATCTGTGTGGGCCATTGGATGGAACTGAAACAAAGTGCACACAGTCTTCCAAGCAACTAGCAACCCCTTGAGGAAGGAGATGCATTAGGATATGGAAAAAGTGGATAGAATAATGCCCATGGGAGGAGTGGCTTAATGGATGGAGAGCCAAAGGAAATGCACATCTGTAAAGACTGGTGAATGAGACTTAGATGTTGTTCCTGGGGAATTATCAGCATTATTTAGAATCCGCCATATGAACTTAGAAATCAGCACATTGCAGCATGGATTAGGGATGATACAAATACGTTACGTGAAGCCATTCCGTTTTCCAATGATTTGCTGTTAGGGTTGGATCGCCTTCCTTCGGCATGGACCCGTCATCGCTCACACCCCTCCCTTTGAACATATGTTGCGGCTGCATTTTTATGATGTGACAGCTTCTTTATAGCTGTTGTTCATTTGTTATATTATTGTAGTGAGTACAAAAGCAAACTGCTTTTTTCATTTTTACTAAAATGTTTGAACAATAAATGCTCCTTATGAACTGTTATGATGCACCTAATACTTATGTAGGATCATACATTTGGTCAGGCCAGTGAGCTGCAACATTTAGATAGGCCTTATGTGAATGCATAGCCTTATTTGAGCTTTTGAATTATCGCATTCTTTAGCTTTCAATATTTTCTATTCTTTACCATTTGCAAAAAGAAGTATTTCTTGGTAAAGCTTTGCAAGATTGATCTGTCATAAAGGTGTGTAAATCTGCATGAAATCTTTCGCAATATTTGGATGCTTTTATGTCTAGAGGTTTCTTTGGAGGCATTGTCATTCTTAGGTTGTTCTTGGTGGCCCCAGTGCAGTGGAGGTGGATGTTGCATTGAAAGAGAAAAGCAAAACATGGGTACATATATTTTAGAGATCTTTTGTAGTCAAAGATAGATGTTGTTGCAACAGAATGGTAGGCTGATGATGTGGCTCTATGATTGGTTTACTGGCTAGTCCATTCGGTTAGCAATTAAGATATCTTGTGTTCAAGTCTCTGGAGGTCTATCATATGTCCTCATGGATGCTGCATCTCTTGTTCAAGTCTCTGGGGTCCATCATATGTCACGGAAATTGTGGATGGAAACAAGCATTAGAAGCCTGAAAACTATTCTAGGATGCTGCATCTCTTGTTCAAGTCTCTGGGGGTCCATCATATGTCCTGGAAATTGTGGATAGAAACAAGCATTAGAAGCAATTTTACATTCTGAAAACTATTCTAGTAACCTGATTCTAAATACTCCGCGATTCAGTTGGAAACATATTGCCATCTAGTTTTAACCACTTGGAAAATGAACTCCTCCAACATTGCAGCAAATTGTTTCTTGTCCAAATCTTCAAGTCATATAGAATTATTCAAAACACGATGCTTGTGCCATTCATCAAATCTTTTTCTGGCCTTATCCATCTTGTTCTTGCTTTTATTAATACCATCTTCATTAACTTCCTTCACAATTTCTTTATCAATATCCAAAAATGGTATATTCTTTTCTTTCCTCTTACCATTATCCAATCTTATATTCTGCACAATAGGACTTAAGTTCTCCAGGTTATCAACATTCTGCACATCATATCTATTATGCACATTCAAGTCTCCAAGCAAGCCATTTGCCTAAACTTCTTAAATGTATAATGCAATAGCTTCTCACCAAATTCCTTAACCAACTTTCCTTTAAAATGTGGCTATACATCATCATAAGCACTACTACCATCACTTAAGTAAAGAAAACGAGGGACCCTGATAATGCATATTCGACCTAGAATAGGAAGCTTGCAAAGACAAGAAAGATCAAAAAGCAAGTACAGGGAAAAAAAATGCATTGCAAAAATATCTTAGGAAGCCAAAGATAGTGGAGATTCTACTCCACATGATCAAGGAAAGAAAAAAAAAAGAGAGCAAAGAATGACAATTATCTTTTTTAAAAATCACCTTAGAAAGCCAATAATAGTGGATATTCCTCTACTTGTGCCTCAAATCTGAAATGTGAACAAGCAAATTCAAGTAAGTTAAAGCACATTCTAAAAAATAATCTTGCAACTCTAAGTATACGAAGAGTACATGGGGGACTCAAAACCCAGTGGAGAACAATGTTTACCCGCACGCATCTATGAGTGATCTGCCACCATAAAATAGATAGCTTAGGATGGAGCAATTTATCCCATACCCATTGCCAGACTGCTTTACGATGAGGCTCAGGGATAACTAAAGGCCACTTTGGCGATGGAGGCAACACTTCAGGATGAAGCAGGACCACATACATCGAGTGCACCAGGTTCTCCTCCTTAACACTGCCATGAACCACCCAGAGCTGGGGAGCCACGTCTTGTGGGTGTGGAGGAAGTGTAGCAGCTACTTTTTCCCAAATGTCACGGTCCCAACGAAGGAGACTCATTCCACGTCAACAATCTTGTCTCATTATACCATGCAGATACCGTGAGCACACCTGCTGCTCGCCACCGGCGTTGCGTCAATTGATGGACAACAGAGACCAGGGGACAATCTGCCTGGCCGTCACCCAAAGGGATCCACCGGCGGTTGTTGGTAGGATCGTGTGGGCCATTGGATGGAACTGAAACAAAGTGCACCGCAGTCTTCCAAGCAACTAGCAACCCCTTGAGGAAGGAGATGCATTAGGATATGGAAAAAGTGGATAGAATAATGCCCATGGGAGGAGTGGCTTAATGGATGGAGAGCCAAAGGAAATGCACATCTGTAAAGACTGGTGAATGAGACTTAGACCTGGGGAATTATCAGCATTATTTAGAATCCGCCATATGAACTTAGAAATCAGCACATTGCAGCATGGATTAGGGATGATACAAATACGTTACGTGAAGCCATTCCGTTTTCCAATGATTTGCTGTTAGGGTTGGATCGCCTTCCTTCGCGCATGGACCCGTCATCGCTCACACCCCTCCCTTTGAACATATGTTGCAGGCTGCATTTTTATGATGTGACAGTTCTTTATAGCTGTTGTTCACTGTTATATTATTGTAGTGAGTACAAAAGCAAACTGCTTTTTTCATTTTTACTAAAATGTTTGAACAATAAATGCTCCTTATGAACTGTTATGATGCACCTAATACTTATGTAGGATCATACATTTGGTCAGGCCAGTGAGCTGCAACATTTAGATAGGCCTTATGTGAATGCATAGCCTTATTTGAGCTTTTGAATTATCGCATTCTTTAGCTTTCAATATTTTCTATTCTTTACCATTTGCAAAAAGAAGTATTTCTTGGTAAAGCTTTGCAAGATTGATCTGTCATAAAGGTGTGTAAATCTGCATGAAATCTTTCGCAATATTTGGATGCTTTTATGTCTAGAGGTTTCTTTGGAGGCATTGTCATTCTTAGGTTGTTCTTGGTGGCCCCAGTGCAGTGGAGGTGGATGTTGCATTGAAAGAGAAAAGCAAAACATGGGTACATATATTTTAGAGATCTTTTGTAGTCAAAGATAGATGTTGTTGCAACAGAATGGTAGGCTGATGATGTGGTTCTATGATTGGTTTACTGGCTAGTCCATTCGGTTAGCAATTAAGATATCTTGTGTTCAAGTCTCTGGAGGTCTATCATATGTCCTCATGGATGCTGCATCTCTTGTTCAAGTCTCTGGGGGTCCATCATATGTCCTGGAAATTGTGGATGGAAACAAGCATTAGAAGCAATTTTACATTCTGAAAACTATTCTAGTAACACAGATTCTAAATACTCACGATTCAGTTGGAAAACATATTGCCATCTAGTTTTAACCACTTGGAAAATGAACTCCTCCAACATTGCAGCAAATTGTTTCTTGTCCAAATCTTCAAGTCATATAGAATTATTCAAAACACGATGCTTGTGCCATTCATCAAATCTTTTTCTGGCCTTATCCATCTTGTTCTTGCTTTTATTAATACCATCTTCATTAACTTCCTTCACAATTTCTTTATCAATATCCAAAAATGGTATATTCTTTTCTTTCCTCTTACCATTATCCAATCTTATATTCTGCACAATAGGACTTAAGTTCTCCAGGTTATCAACATTCTGCACATCATATCTATTATGCACATTCAAGTCTCCAAGCAAGCCATTTGCCTAAACTTCTTAAATGTATAATGCAATAGCTTCTCACCAAATTCCTCAACCAACTTTCCTTTAAAATGTGGCTATACATCATCATAAGCACTACTACCATCACTTAAGTAAAGAAAAGCGAGGGACCACGATAATGCATATTAGACCTAGAATAGGAAGCTTGCAAAGACAAGAAAGATCAAAAAGCAAATACAGGGAAAAAAAATGCATTGCAAAAATATCTTAGGAAGCCAAAGATAGTGGAGATTCTACTCCACATGATCAAGGAAAGAAAAAAAAAAGAGAGCAAAGAATGACAATTATCTTTTTTAAAAATCACCTTAGAAAGCCAATAATAGTGGATATTCCTCTACTTGTGCCTCAAATCTGAAATGTGAACAAGCAAATTCAAGTAAGTTAAAGCACATTCTAAAAAATAATCTTGCAACTCTAAGTATACAAAGAGTACATGGGGGACTCAAAACCCAGTGGAGAACAATATTTACCCGCACGCATCTATGAGTGATCTGCCACCATAAAATAGATAGCTTAGGATGGAGCAATTTATCCCATACCCATCGCCCGGATCGGTTTTTTGATGAGGCTCGGGGGATAACTAAAGGCCACTTTGGCGATGGAGGCAACACTTCAGGATGAAGCAGGACCACATACATCGAGTGCACCAGGTTCTCCTCCTTAACACTGCCATGAACCACCCAGAGCTGGGGAGCCACGTCTTGTGGGTGTGGAGGAAGTGTAGCAGCTACTTTTTCCCAAATGTCACGGTCCCAACGAAGGAGACTCATTCCACGTCAACAATCTTGTCTCATTATACCATGCAGATACCGTGAGCACACCTGCTGCTCGCCACCGGCGTTGCGTCAATTGATGGACAACAGAGACCAGGGGACAATCTGCCTGGCCGTCACCCAAAGGGATCCACCAGCAGTTGGCTGTAGGATCTGTGTGGGCCATTGGATGGAACTGAAACAAAGTGCACACAGTCTTCCAAGCAACTAGCAACCCCTTGAGGAAGGAGATGCATTAGGATATGGAAAAAGTGGATAGAATAATGCCCATGGGAGGAGTGGCTTAATGGATGGAGAGCCAAAGGAAATGCACATCTGTAAAGACTGGTGAATGAGACTTAGACCTGGGGAATTATCAGCATTATTTAGAATCCGCCATATGAACTTAGAAATCAGCACATTGCAGCATGGATTAGGAATGATACAAATACGTTACGTGAAGCCATTCCGTTTTCCAATGATTTGCTGTTAGGGTTGGATCGCCTTCCTTCGCGCATGGACCCGTCATCGCTCACACCCCTCCCTTTGAACATATGTTGCAAGCTGCATTTTTATGATGTGACAGTTCTTTATAGCTGTTGTTCACTGTTATATTATTGTAGTGAGTACAAAAGCAAACTGCTTTTTTCATTTTTACTAAAATGTTTGAACAATAAATGCTCCTTATGAACTGTTATGATGCACCTAATACTTATGTAGGATCATACATTTGGTCAGGCCAGTGAGCTGCAACATTTAGATAGGCCTTATGTGAATGCATAGCCTTATTTGAGCTTTTGAATTATCGCATTCTTTAGCTTTCAATATTTTCTATTCTTTACCATTTGCAAAAAGAAGTATTTCTTGGTAAAGCTTTGCAAGATTGATCTGTCATAAAGGTGTGTAAATCTGCATGAAATCTTTCGCAATATTTGGATGCTTTTATGTCTAGAGGTTTCTTTGGAGGCATTGTCATTCTTAGGTTGTTCTTGGTGGCCCCAGTGCAGTGGAGGTGGATGTTGCATTGAAAGAGAAAAGCAAAACATGGGTACATATATTTTAGAGATCTTTTGTAGTCAAAGATAGATGTTGTTGCAACAGAATGGTAGGCTGATGATGTGGCTCTATGATTGGTTTACTGGCTAGTCCATTCGGTTAGCAATTAAGATATCTTGTGTTCAAGTCTCTGGAGGTCTATCATATGTCCTCATGGATGCTGCATCTCTTGTTCAAGTCTCTGGGGGTCCATAATATGTCCTGGAAATTGTGGATGGAAACAAGCATTCTAGAATGGGACTCTCGCATGAAACCAACAAACCGCCCTAGACTTGCTTCTCATTCATCTCAACAGATTTTCTACAATGGTGGATAGTGGGTAGCCGCACACATGCGAACTACCCATAAAAAATAAAGGGAAAATCCAATTATATCATTTGGACCCCAACAAAATACAATGCTAATAGAGACTGGGCTAGTGTACCTGCCGAAAGCTTATCACCGGGATTAAAAAACCCCGCCCTTTCGGGTTTTCGAGGAAAAACCCTAGTGATAAGCCTTTGGCAAGGGGCTTGGACAAACGTAAGGCATAAAAATCGCTCCCAAAACCCACGAATGGAAAAGCCGAAACAGATGCCGCTCGCTAACCTGTACCTGCACATCACCAACAAAACAACAAGACAAAACAAACCTCCCGAGTGGAGGGGCTGATTCTGTGGCGTGCCACGCGATAAAAATACAATAACAAAGAAGGGGGAGGGTGGGTTCAAAGAGAATAAGGTGCTGAGAGAGAGAAGAGGAAGCGCCGATGAGATCTTGATGCGGCTTAACGCCTAAAATAGCGAACTCCCAACCAGAATGGGCATGCGCCGCCCGCATGCATGCAAAACATGCATGCTTTCGTCCCATTCTAGAATGGCGATCCGATGTCTCCGGATCGATGGGATTCTAGAATGGAACTCGCGCATGAAACCAACAAACCGCCCGAATACCAAAGGACTTCCTTACAAACTAGGATCGAGGGCGAAGGTCACGGGATGAAGGCTAAAGGCGGAAAAAGGACAGCAAGAAAAAACGCCAAATTGGCCAAACCAAGCGGGGAAGAAGCCCCTCCCCGCACGGGAAACAATTCAAAGAGAATAAAGTGCTGGCGAGAGAAGAGGAAGCGCCGATGAGATCTTGATGCAGAAACGCGCCTAAAATAGCGAACTCCCAACCAGAATGGGCATGCGCCGCCCGCATGCATGCAAAACATGCATGCTCGTCCCATTCTAGAATGGCGATCCGATGTCTCGGATCGATGGGATTAGAAGCAATTTTACATTCTGAAAACTATTCTAGGATGCTGCATCTCTTGTTCAAGTCTCTGGGGGTCCATCATATGTCCTGGAAATTGTGGATGGAAACAAGCATTAGAAGCAATTTTACATTCTGAAAACTATTCTAGTAACACAGATTCTAAATACTCACGATTCAGTTGGAAACATATTGCCATCTAGTTTTAACCACTTGGAAAATGAACTCCTCCAACATTGCAGCAAATTGTTTCTTGTCCAAATCTTCAAGTCATATAGAATTATTCAAAACACGATGCTTGTGCCATTCATCAAATCTTTTTCTGGCCTTATCCATCTTGTTCTTGCTTTTATTAATACCATCTTCATTAACTTCTTTCACAATTTCTTTATCAATATCCAAAAATGGTATATTCTTTTCTTTCCTCTTACCATTATCCAATCTTATATTCTGCACAATAGGACTTAAGTTCTCTAGGTTATCAACATTCTGCACATCATATCTATTATGCACATTCAAGTCTCCAAGCAAGCCATTTGCCTAAACTTCTTTAATGTATAATGCAATAGCTTCTCACCAAATTCCTCAACCAACTTTCCTTTAAAATGTGGCTATACATCATCATAAGCACTACTACCATCACTTAAGTAAAGAAAACGAGGGACCCTGATAATGCATATTCGACCTAGAATAGGAAGCCTGCAAAGACAAGAAAGATCAAAAAGCAAATACAGGGAAAAAAAAATGCATTGCAAAAATATCTTAGGAAGCCAAAGATAGTGGAGATTCTACTCCACATGATCAAGGAAAGAAAAAAAAAAAGAGAGCAAAGAATGACAATTATCTTTTTTAAAAATCACCTTAGAAAGCCAATAATAGTGGATATTCCTCTACTTGTGCCTCAAATCTGAAATGTGAACAAGCAAATTCAAGTAAGTTAAAGCACATTCTAAAAAATAATCTTGCAACTCTAAGTATACAAAGAGTACATGGTGGACTCAAAACCCAGTGGAGAAGATGTCCACTAGAGCAACACTACCCACCCACCACATACATAACATAGAAAAGCAGCCACGAGCACAACTGCTTGCTATGAGTAGGTCTGAATCTGAAGATATTGCTCCCAAATGACACTCTTGCCCGTCATCCTTTAAGGAAGAACACTTGTACGCCTTCACAATGCGACTACGAGCATCGCTAAGCACTTGCGTATCTAAAAAGACCTGTCCCTTGAAAATGAGGAGATTTCATCTCTTCCAGATGGACCAGATGATCCAAGCAGATGCTAAGTGGAAAGCCCTCTTTGCCAACTTGTCCCAAGAACTAAGATAGACGGATAATAGGACCTGCTGACTATTCAAGTCACAATGGAAAAAACTCAAAAGCCACTGTCAAACATGGTGACATAAGAAAAGGCAGTGCTCAATTGTCTCATCCCTCTGCATGCAAAGAGGAAAGATCACAGAGACTTCTGGACGAAATCGATGAACAACAGTGTTTACCCGCACGCATCTATGAGTGATCTGCGATGGAGGCAACACTTCAGGATAAAGCAGGACTACATACATCGAGTGCACCAGGTTCTCCTCCTTAACACTGCCATGAACCACCCAGAGCTGGGGAGCCACGTCTTGTGGGTGTGGAGGAAGTGTAGCAGCTACTTTTTCCCAAATGTCACGGTCCCAATGAAGGAGGAGGAACTTCAATTTGAACTCAATCCACGTCAACAATCTTGTCTCATTATACCATGCAGATACCGTGAGCACACCTGCTGCTCGCCACCGACGTTGCGTCAATGGATGGACAACAGAGACCAGGGGACAATCTGCCTGGCCGTCACCCAAAGGGATCCACCAGCAGTTGGCTGTAGGATCTGTGTGGGCTATTGGATGGAACTGAAACAAAGTGCACACAGTCTTCCAAGCAACTAGCAACCCCTTGAGGAAGGAGATGCATTAGGATATGGAAAAAGTGGATAGAATAATGCCCATGGGAGGAGTGGCTTAATGGATGGAGAGCCAAAGGAAATGCACATCTGTAAAGACTGATGAATGAGACTTAGATCTGGGGAATTATCAGCATTATTTAGAATCCGCCATATGAACTTAGAAATCGCCACCTGTGCATCATCCGCAGACCCTACAAAGTTTAGGCATAATGCACTTCGCCCAACTAATTTTAACATCAGCTCCCTCAGTGCCACCCCAGATGAAGTTCTTGACAGTACGAATAATGAGCTGCATCTTTGTCTGCGGTGCCAGCAAGATGGATGCCATATAGACATGTGTACCACTCAGAACTGACGTTGCCACAGTTACACGACCAGCCATGGATAACTTAGTCGTGGACCACCAGAACAAATGCCTTTCCAACCCCTTAATAGTGACATCCCACGCGTCTCCAGATGAGAGGTGTATACCAACTGGAATGCCTAGAAGCCTAGTTGCCTTCCCATGAGGAAGAACCTTCCATGGAAATGCAACCACAGAAGACGGCACTGGAGAGTCTAGGGCCCACAAGGCAGTACACTTTTGCCATCCCACAAAGATACCAGAAGCCAAAGAGAAACTGTCCAACAAGGAAATGGCATTCTGCAAATTCTGCTCATCAGCCATTAAGAACAAGAAAGTGTCATCTGCGTACTGATTACAAATCTCTTGTGAACCATTATTCATGGGAAGACCATGCAGGATGCCTTCCTGCACTGCAAGAGAGAATACCTGAGAAAGAATCTTCGCCACAATTGTAAAAAGTAGCGGTGCCAAAGGACAGCCCTGGCGAATGCCACGTTCCACCTGAAAAAATGTCGATGGTTCTCCTTGAAAAAGAACTAAAGAACGATCATAAAGTTGAAACATACAGATCAGATAGTTCATAAATTGCCTTCAGCACCGATCAATTGTTTTTCTTCAGAATGGGCGAAAAAATCAATCAAGAAAGAAGGAGCGAAGCTTGATGCCATAGCAGCATCGATTTGCCATCATGAGAAAAAGAGGAGGAAAAAAAAAACGGTCAATCACAGGCTACAAAGTGGATATCGACATGTGGCGCAAGTCCTTTTGTTGAATGCAACATAAAGTGCATCCTTGTTAAGGAAATTGCACTGTAGTGCACATTCCTTAGCTCGACAAGGATTCCCCCCTGGGAACAACTTCCTTTTACTTACTAAAAATTGATCGGATGGCTTCTTAAATAAGGTGTTGCACACTGGGAGCTGCTCTTTGGTGCCCCGAGGGTGTGTTTTGCACGTTCTATGTTTTGCCGTGTTTTGTTGTGGGGGCAGGTGGTGCTGTGAATTGCATACTCTTTAATGCATAGTGCTCCAAACTAGGAACAAGTTCATGATTCTTCACGCATATAGAAGGGAAGTAACGGCTATTTATAACTGGCTTTCTCATTCACAAGAAAAATGTATATTGCAAACTGTGACATCATCTCTTTTGCATATCTATAACCAGGATTCAAAAGAATTAAAAAGTACACTCCCATATATAGAATAGAACTCAAGGCAAAGAACTCAAGTTGTTGAATCTACAAATAAAAAGGAAGCAGATTTAGGAATAAATTTAGAAGAAGCAACAAGCTAAGTGCATCACTAAGCATAGTTGAACAAGTAGATAATAGAATAGAATAGAGCAAGATCTTTAGAAATTGAACTCGTTGAATTTAAATCTCTGCTTGCTGCATCTAGTTGAGGATGTGCATATAACTCACATGCAACTAAAGAAATTGTGGTAATATTAGATGACTTAAAATATTCCAAGATGACACAATCACGAGGCCAGCTATTCTCTTAGAATGTAACATATTACACTTTGTACAGGATATAACGAAACTACGCAAGTAAAATGACAAGGCTTAAAATGAACCAATGAGTTTAGAAATTTATAATGCAAGGCATATAAAAGCATATACAATCCCTTTATCTAGGCCTAACATCATCATGTCATCTTTATTATAATATACGAGCAATATGTGCCAGATTAGAATGGTCGTGTAAAGCTCCAGGTCATAAGCTGGAAATATACCTCATTTTTAACATGAGACCATCAAAATCCTTTTTAATCTAAGGTCATTACAATCTGATCCCGAAGAGTAGACCCTCTGATCCCAGTTAGCATTCTGAAAACAACTAGAGCCCAAAGTAAACGTGCACTTGAAGTTTTTGAGCTTGTCTACTACTATCTGAAAAGAATGAGCACAAAATTGAAGAACAAGACAAAAATAACGACAATGCTTCCCAGCCCCATGTGATGCATAGTCAGATGGAATTGTCCAAGTATGTGGTCGACGGGAATTGTTTTGTATATCAAATGCTCTCAAGAGATTCTATTGATTTAAGAGTGGAATAGAAAGCCACAACTAGTGATGTGGTATGTTTTGTAGCCTTGGTGTTTTCCAAACACGTGATCATATGCCGATGGGTCTATATATTCATTATTATATTCTTAATATAATTCTGCACATCTATTATTATTCTTAATATAATTGATAGACATTATAAATGATCGCATCATGTTCTTCTACCAAAATTGGTGATGTTCCATATTCCATGATCCATTTTCTAAGTAGTTCCACTGCATCATTTTACTTACAATGGAGTCTATCTTTTACAAAACAACCCTTCAAGGCCAACAAATTATTTTATCCATGCATAGCCCATATATGTTATATATATACAATTATACAAGTCCCTTATCATTTATGGACTGTATGAGATTGATTGTGTATGGCTACAAAGATTTGATTGCCTTTATTGACAAAATTCCATCGTTTTTTTTTTTTTTGGCTTAGCCTACAATGTTGCCTCTCTGTTATGCTCACGAGAAAGCACTTTTCATTTGCCTAGATGTCAATGTTATACAAATCCATGTAAGACTCCCAGTCATACGCAATGCCATGTGACACATTGATATGCATAAGCCCTCTTGGCATTAAAGACGCGATCATAGAGTTTGTTAATCAATGTTTTCATATTGTTCTTACCAAGGTAAAAGGACTGTTATGTTGAGTACTTGTTATATACGAGACAGAGCATAGTTCATGGTTTATCCACTTGTTATATACGAAAAGAGCATAGTTTATGGTTTATCCACTGGTTATAGGTCTGACGAAAAAGAGAGAGACATTACAATAAAGATGCACCCATAATTTCTCTACTCCGATCGTTTCTAAGCAATAGGTAATAGTGGGGACTGTTATACAGAGTACTTGTTGCGACATGTTGTGGCACATTTGGTAGGTGTCGTAATCGATCAAAGATTACTCACTTGACTCGATATTGCCGAGGTTCCATTTGATATTTAAAGTGCTCGGCTTACATATTGTCGATAGATGCATTTATTTGTGGTGGGTGTCACCTCCCTAAAGATTACTTTCTTGATAACTCATAATGCAAGCAGAGAATAAGGGAGCCCATTACTTTTCACTAGAATAAAATGATTAGAACCATTGGGGAATGCATTCATTTCAAATTGTAACACTATTTACATAGAACACATCTAAATAACAACTGGTTGAAGGAGTTGTCGTGGGCTTCCCCTTGCTAAGACATATGAATTTACATTGAAATGGGAAATCTAAAATGCGCCACTCAACATTGAGTATGTATAAATTAATCTTCTCAAGAAGGAGAATAACATGTTGTATTCTAACTTTCGCAACAATATAGCAGACAAAGACATCTAGAAATTCTATGCCAAAATTACACACCAAATTGCGACCTGCACAGCTATTATCCATAATCAATTTTTTCATGTATTGAGAGCTTACCATATCGTCAAATTTATCAAGAATGGCCCGTGCCACTATTTAGCATTCGTTTGTTGCTAAATCTTTTCAATCTCTAGCATTCAACTATTAGTCCATTTGACTTGCAGATTTCACAAACATCTGCATCGGAGACCATTTTCATGATTATGTTTTGTTCAATATCTCAACACTTCAAATTCAAATCATAATTATCTGATCATGTGCTGCAGCTAACTCATGTTTCTTCAAGGCTGTCTCTTAAGATCATTTCTGCACATATCAACCACAGTCTAGCTCAACAATTGCTTGCTTATTTTAAAGCTGGTAGCAAAATGCCTTTGCATGCAACAACATCACAAGTTAGATGGATCATCAGTTTACCTATTCATCATGCTAGTCTGATAACTGAAGGCCAAGCATTTTTCAGGTTGATGACCAGAGTGTATGGTAACCAACAGAAGATCATTATAGTTGCATAATGGGTCTTACTAGCACGATCAAGATACCTATATGAGGCACAGAGTATTTGAATCCTTACCATATACTCCATCTGAAGATACAACAAAAGCATTTCTCAGTGCATGTGAAGAATATGCGGAAGTAGATCTTGGACTTAATTGCTTTCAGCAGTTACTTGCAATCAATCCAGAAGACACGATTCCACATGCACTTATAGCAAGCATCTATTGCAAGTGTAGGTAGGAGGGGTGATGTAATTAGAATAGAAGAGCTGCTGAACATGTGAAGGGCTTACAATTTGCATGAGCTTGTTCTGGGCCACACACTTGAGATAGAAATTGAAGTGATGGTCAAATTTCCAAAGTGCATTGACAACTAGATGTTGAACAAAGTCCATGGACACATATTGGGAAGCTCACATAAACCACTTGGCCCATGTAGACATAAATAGTTCAAGGTCTTCTTGCTCTGCTACATATAAGGTCAGAGTTGTACGCGCAAGCACAGACCACGCAAAACAGAAAATCGCTCTCTTGCAACCTCTCTAGAAACACAGAGGCATAACCATCTCAACATCTTCACACCTATTAAGCATCGTTTCCAGTTCAGCGAGAGGACAAATGAACAATAAACATTTTATCTTTTCATCCTATATGGCTAAATCACATGAGAAACAATAAATAATTTTTTGCATGCAATAACTAAACCACTGCAAAAAATGAAGGAAAGGTTTCCCCACAGGTTTTATCAGAAGCTGCCAGTGTGTTTTCATAATCATATGATAGTACATTCTACTGGCAGTGACACAAAACAGTCTGATACTAATTTCAAGAACCTCATGGGATTCCAGCAGGACGAACACTACATACTCAATAAATAGAATGGGTTCTCTTTTTGGCCCCATGGCAAACACTTACTATGGCAAATGCTTCATCTGTTAGGCGAAGCACATGCAATGTGATGGAACAAAAATAAAACTTGGCTATAAAATTGCCATCAGATGGCCATCTCTTCTTGTGCCGTCCCATAACCCGTTGGGTTCCCGTGGACGTAAAAAATCATCTTATCTTATCTTATCTTACATCTAATTTTCTTAAATCTCTTAGCTTAGACATATTTAGGCATAGATGCACCAACGAACCTTTGCCAATAACTGATAATATAACATGGAAACCACACAATAGAGTTTATTAGATTACCAGATAATTCCATGATCTGCATGATTTTGGGCAAGGAAGTAGGACCTCTCTCATGTAAGCCGCAAATCACATACTCTAAAGCAGCGCACAAAGAGAAATTTATACATGCCATAACTTCAGGGCCTCAAGGCATTCACAACACTATTTGCCAATTGCATGGGTAAAATGTTTATTCAACCTCATTGTATTCATAGTCTTACTTCTTGCACAGCTCATATGTGCAAGGATTGTACCCCCGATGGTCATTCCTTTACACAATACAATGGCATAAAACGCACCCACTGTATGGTCCAGTTGATTCAGGTTCATTAATGGATTACGGATGCTTTGAGTGCCTCCAGAACATGATATCTTGAAAGAATTTAAGAAGCATTACCTTGATGCGTGAGAAGGCATCCTCGTGCAAGCAGAGAACAAAGCTATCAGTACAGCACTAGTCATGTGAAATGGACCTCAAAATGCCTCTGCTTGAATTTGTACAGTTTTCTTTTCATTGATTTTATCTTTCTTCTTGATCTGTTGCATCAAAACTAGATTTGGATGGAATCCTCACACAACCAAGTCAAGTCATTTATTGCATATGGGAGCATACATCCAAGCTCATAAGATCTCTATGGTCAGTTAACCATAATACAAAGTAGCAACGATAATAGCCAGAACCTCCGCAACTATCAAAGATGCCTAGGAAAGTATTTAAAAGCACGATTAGACAAAATGCTGGTACATCATATGACTAATAAGATTTTGATTCATGTTGCAAATGTTTTTTAAGTCATCAGTTGGATGACATACAAAACCTCAATGCCTATGCCTATGTATGGCTATGACTATTGACATATGGAACGTAGTGCCTAGTCAAATTGAAAGCAGCATTACAGGAGGATAGTGGGGGTGTAAAGACAAACTGTCAGATGTAGAACATGTTCTTCACACGTTGCCAATAACATCAGAAGGGGCACGGTTGCCTCAATCTCAGACATTTGTTGCCAACTTAAGTCTAGCCTCAAAGCTTCCAAATTATCATCAAAATGGCATGTTTTTCTGGTCCAAAAAATGGGCACCACATCGTTCTGTAATAAATGATAATTATTATGTTATCTAAGCCTAACAGAGCATCATGAACTAAAATCAGGAAAAACAAAATAGGACCTGTGAGGTGAAAGGTAAAACTAAAGGAACCAAAAGGTCCCAAAGGCATCACAAAACAAAATGTTTACAATGGTTAGAGTTAGCAGTAGCACAGCAAGCACTGATCTTGCTATAGGCCTGCTGCTGCAGCCAATTCAATTGCAAAACTAAACTATAACAGGAAATGAGCAAAGGTTAAGAAGCATACCAACTTATATTAGTTACTTACAAATGCAATGTAGAGCAAGTAAAAAGACCAAACAAACCATTGGTCTAAGCTTCTTATATGCAGACCCACATTTATTGCAATTCAATCCCTGAATCTGGAATGCCACATAGCAACAAAAAAACTGCTTCAGTACGGATTAAACAATTTGTGAAATGCTAACATTACCAAATTTCTTCCATTACTCACAGGCTTCTTGCTTCAAGTTGGCATTGGACGATGTCGTGTCAATTACAATAATTTGTCCACGAATTGAGGAAACAATGCATCACACTTTACGATGGATATGTCACTGCATCTCAAATGATGTTCTTATATTGGCACCGACCTTATTTTACACTTATTGGTAGAGAAGGTCTTATAGAATATAGTTATATGAAAGCAACCATAATAGCCTAGAAATGAACATGAATTAGACTCCCTGCTTTGACATATTAGCCGCACCATGTTTTGTCTTTTTTTGGCATGATATAATCAGCTATAATGACATATATATTGCGTGGACCTAGCATATGCGTTTGGCATGCAAAAATGGACCTTAATCTTTGTTGGTCACAATCATGGTGCAAGATATATACAGAATTGGGACCTTGCTAGAACTCACAAGAGAACTTGCTTTTACTTTTGCAAAGGATGGCAAGCGTGTGTGACAGTAAGTTTAACCATTTATCATTTTCCATCATGTTCATAATGCATTGGGGCAACTATGGGGCCAAAGGGACGTTTGTCAACATTGGATATATACATTAGCATCCATACCAAGGCAGTGTTAGTAATTCAAATCTATGCACTCTCTCATATTGCACGAGCAAGAACATTTAACATGCTACATGTCTCTTTGTAGGCAATGGGCACTTGGCTGTGCTCATGAAAATAGAATATTCGAGGTGGCCTTTGCACATTTGCTGGTGAGTGTGTTGTGGCCATGGCTGACTATGTCTAGTGTATGACTTCTAGCTTGATGCTGCAAGCAATCATCATTTTCACTTCAAACAACCTGAGTTAGTTGCCATTATATTTTCATGAATATTATATGGAGTCACCAAAGTGCATGCAGGCTTTAAGAGAGAAACAGTTTCTTGAAAACACTTTACATTTAGGAATTTGCTCTGTAATTCCAGGCTGGAGAAGAACTATCAAAGCCATAGTTGCCGCAAAATGTTGTTAAATGTTGTGATCAATGATTGTGATATGAATTGCAGCACTTTTGTTTTTGTTGGTATGGTTAAATTCTGGCTTTACATTTGACTAGAACTGGAAGAAGGCTCCATGAACTATTCATGTGAGTGTTGATCAGGCTGTTCTTAGAACATAAGTTGATCATCTCCTACAAATAGCGACCATCTTAGATTATGAGCATACCAGAATTGGTCTCTTTTCAAGAAAAAGCCTTAACTTCGCATTGTGTGGGCTATTTGAGATCTCTTTTAGTTGGCCAACCTGCAATATGTACCAATAAAATTGTTGCGTTAAATAGCAAAACGTAAATAACTTACCAAAGGAAAACCAAGCAATTAGAACAAATCTTAGTTGCCATTACATCTTCTTAAATACTATATGGAGTCACCAAAGTGCACGCAGGCTTTAACGGAGAAACAATTTCTTGAAACACTTTACATGGTAAGTGCAGAATAACCCTAACATATTGCAAATTTTCTAAAGACCTACTACGTCATTTATGTTGACTGCACTAGGACGATTCAAAAGTTTGTCGCTCATCTCAAACCACGCTGCGGCATCTGTAAGCCAATTCTGGCTTCTAATGGCAGCTCCGTAACATCAGGCAAATCACCTCTTTCAAATCTTACTTCAAAAGCAGGCTCGGGTCGCTATGGCAGTCCGACAGCATCATGCAGAATGGTTTTTTCATACACGGCTCTAGTATATGATTTGCCAAGAATAGAGCAACAAAGACATGATTTAACAACGGATTTATATGGGTGAAGAGTCTTGCTATAGCGAAGGGAAGAAGCGAAATTGGAAAAAGAATTAGAAACGACAAAACTAAAAATGAAATAAAAACGGCAAAACTAATGTGGCAAAACATACAAAAACCTAGAAGGAAGGAATAATGAGCAAGTTGTGCAAACGCACAAGCATTGCTATAACTGTGAAACTCAAAGGTCAGGGGATGCTAAAAGCATGATGGAGAGAGCAAGGGTCAGTACAAAAATAACGTAGCATAGCTACAAAGAAGTTGCAACTAAGATTTGAACAGAGCAAATTATATACCATAAGCTGCAACGAAGGTTCAGACAGTAGCCACAACTTCAAAGGAGGTTGGAGAAACAGCGCAGCTTGCAGATTAAGGCATGTCCAGATATAACTCTAGAGAATTTGCCAGTTGGAGATCTTGGATAATAAACAGTTGAACTGAAACAACACATAAACCCAACATTTTATTACACAAAAAAATGTAGTTTGTAATAAATTTAATATGTATGAGAGTCCTTGCAAAATACAGAGATTAGTAGTTACAATGTTTACCTGGAGTTCATTTGGCTATAACAGATCAGCCATCATGATGTTTGTTTTATTGCTCACAGACCATACACCGTGCAAAATAACACAAGTCAGCCTTCATAGATGAGCAATGACAACCAAACTCATCATGCCAGAACTGTTCATGCATGGCAGCTACACCAAGCACCCCCCTTATATATAAAAGACTAAGGTGGCGTCGTCCGAGCCGTCAATCTTGCACGTGTGATGGTCTACATGGCGCCACTTTCATGGTGCCTTTAGTTGGTTTCTATTTGAGGTTCTCATTTAGACCATTGGATTTTGGGGCTTGATCTGAGCCATTGGTCTTTATTTGCGAGGATTGTTGTTGGCCATTGAATTTCATGTATCAAATGGAATTAATGTAAGCAGGCCCTTTGCATTGGGTCACGTTGTGCTGGATCGGGCACATCTTTTTAAATGCAAGGTATAAATAAAAAAAGTTAGGAATATGCCATCTGATGTGTCTACTGCTACCTCAGCTTCTGTGTCCATTGCCATGTCATTTGATGTGTGCTCCTCGACGGAGGACGAAGCTGGATCAAAGATGGTTGGTTTTTATGATTATGACTGGGAGATGGGACATGAGCTGAGGGATATTCTAGAAGGGCTGGGTAGGCATATAAATATGGTAGTTTATGCTCAGAATATGACGCTTATGTGATCCTGTAATTGGACAATAGGTCGAGTGTACTGCATTAACTGGTGTGATGATAGGAGTTGAGGCGTTTCGATCTGCATGAGTTGAAGATGAGTGGGCTGTGGGCCATGCATTGACTGGTACTTGAAATTAAAAGTGAGCTAAATTTGGTGAAATCAAGCAGGTTGTAGATGCAGTTAGTTATTTCTAACTAGTTTTATTGATCACTAATTAACATTGGAAATGGACATTCTTGGTCATGTTGAATAAGTTTTTGGTGATGGGAAATATGTGCAATCAAGTTGTATCCAATAAATTTGTACATTGAACCTTAGAATTGTCCAATGTGACTGATCTGGAAAAGCCATCTGTCATTTTCTATTATCTATCTTGTACAGAGGCATTATGTTAAAAAGAAACATGAGGATTTACTGCCACCTGCCGTCTCGGATGATTGTGGTAAAATACTACCTGTTATCTATGCTTACTATGTCTTATACTCGTCTTTTTTAATGTAATGTGTTGTAATCATTTTGTTGGAGATTCTAATAAGGTCTTTGATATGTAGAGTTGTGTATTGTTTATTCACGACGACATTTGAAGTTTGAATTGAAGAGATTGGCATATTGCGTCTCGAAGCCAGGTACATTGTAGAGCATTAGGGAGAAATGTTCTATCTTTTAGACCATCATCCTGGGACATTTTAGCAAAGAGTACTAAAGAAGTCTCTGTAGCTACAGGGAACATCACTTAGCATTGGGTACAATTCTTGCAGCAGCTCTATGATCTTCTTGGGCTCATCGCCATGGATGGGCCTCACGCTAATAATCACAAAGGCAGGGGTTGCCAAAGGTTACGTCATTTCACCAATAGCAAAGTGGCAGAATTAGATGGCATGCAGGCAAAGCTGCTCAAATGGGCAGGGCTGTCGATAATGTCCATCCTAACTGCATTATTTCAAATAGGGCGTTACATAAAGGCTTCCCTGCATAATGGACGACTAACAGGGTTGTTCCCATCTACAAGGTAGGCGACCCTCAATGCCCAGCCAATTACCGAACAATCATGGTCAGTTAATTATTTACAAAATTGTTGGCCAACTTTTCAAGCAACCAATTGGCGATGTGGCGGAGGAAGGTAAAAGCCCTCATACAAGCAGGATTCAGGCCCCGACACTGCACCATTAATCATATTTTTATACTACGGACCTTGATTGAAGATAGTAGGAATTGTCAGCAAGACTTGTATGCTGCTTTGTAGCTTTTATGAAGGCTTTCGGCATTGTGCCTTGGGAAAAATTGTGGAGAAGATTGAAGCAGTTGGGGGCCGCTATGGATCTGCAAAATATGGTATACAGGCTATATGAGACATGCTCAAGTCGACTGACACTGTCATCATCTACTCAACAGTAGTATTGGGGTCTACAAGGGATGCCCATTCTCTCCAATGTTGCTTGGTATCTACATTGATTAGTTGAACGATTGGCTCGTTGAACATAGGAGTGGTGGAGCTCAGCTCATGCACCAAAGCATTAGGCAGCTCATATACGTCGACGATGTGGACCTCTTAGCTTACACTTCGGATGATAGGCAACACCATCTGGATACCTTGAATACCTTCTGCTAGACCACTGCGATGCTGGTTAATTTAGCCAAGACTTAAGTACTGCTCATCTCATCCTCGCATTAGTCAAGGCCTCCCTCCTTCACTTATCAGGAGCAAAATGTGGAGGTGGCACCCACCTACAAGTATAGTTTTGGTCTACCACATACTAGGACACTTCAGGTTACGAGTGACAATGGGCTGGAAGGTACTCTATGCATTGGAGAATATCAGCTATAAAGCAAAGATGTATGCCTAGGTCCATAAGTCATGCTTGTTCAGGGTCTTAATGGCACCCATTCTTCTATATGTGGTCGTAGTTTGTGGCTCGAGGAGGCCAGGCTAGGCTCGCAAAGAAAGCAGGTACTAAAAGCATTTATAGCTCAAGCCCTTGGAGTAAAATCCACAGTCCCATATCAGATTATTCTGCACAGAGACAAGTTTCTTGCTGCGTAAAATGGCCGCACTCGACTGCCATAACATCTGCTTTCAGATGGTAGTTAGCATGGCGATGCTCGTCTCTCCAATCTTGCTTATACTGTGGCAATGGATTTGCAACGCTGCAAAGCCTGATGAAACAAAAAATGAGCTCAGTGATTCTTCTGATGGAATGTGCATGAGGTGCAAACTGAAGAAGACCATCATAACTTTAGGCAGTACTTTATTACTTGCTTCCTCAACAAGCTTTGGGATGCTAGTGCCTTGGAACAAGTTAAGACAACACACTAGCAGTGCCAGATCAATCCCATGCTTGAACAGGGTCCACAGTACTATCTGTATACACATTTACCCATGAAGAAGTGTAGTATATGTAGCTTCAATTCGCACAGATGCACATCGCCTTAGAATTGAAACATGCAGATGAATTTCAGAGGTACGCAAGGACATGCTTTATCGATGTTGCCAACTAGGAGTCATTGAGGAAGAATATCACACTCTTTAAAAATGTCCGGCATTTGATCATATCTGGGCACGCTATGATTAGTTGGTCCCTGCGTAACCAGCCGCTCCATGATATGTTGGGCATGGCTTCAGCGGGATCACTGGAACCATATCTTCAGGAGGTGATGGATTTGCGCAATCAGTTATATTCTCACACATTATCAAGAAATGCATCATTGTACAGTTTATCAATATGCTTATTACTGCTGAGATTTTTTCCTTGAAAACCTTTCGGGGAGGGGGGAAGGGGGTTTAATCCTGATAATAAAACGTTTGATGTGCTCTTTCATTGAGCTTCATAGGCATATTCATCTCCATGATGATAAAAATCCATTCAATTTAATTGAATTCTTAGCATATCCACGAAGAAATGTAAATATCCTCTAAGAAATGCAAAGATTATTATGTGAAGCTAAGAATCAGGACACATGCCCATGAGGCACTTCTAGCCACTTGATCTTGCCATGTAGTAAGGCAAGGTTTAGAAACTCCATTAATGTGCCCTTTATGGCAATGGTGGCCTTTAACTTTTTGAGAAGGGTAGGATGAGCTTCCCGAAAACTCATGACATATATGGGTTTGTCTTCTTGTGCAACTTGATTTGTTGCATTAGGCATTAAAATACTATTTTATTCTATTCTTCTTGCAATGTTTCCAGATTACTAGGAGCAATGGGAATGGGAATGGTTATGACTTTGTCTTATGGAATGGTTTTGATTTTGTCTTATTTACATTGTAGATTTTGAGACCCGGGTTTTATCAATGGAATTGTATTCTTGTATCATACTTTTTCCACAATAGTTGAGGGCAACACAACTCAAATTGCTTGTCCAGCAGAAGAGTGCATGCTTCCATACCCAAATTGTTCACAAAGCAACTGCCTATGGAGAAGCAGTGTGCCTCCAGCATAGAGACCCACGTACAATATTTTGAGGATGGCCTTCCCCTAGCAGGCAGCAAGATAGGGCGAGCCTTGGGGCAGGCCTTGCTGATCTACGGGCCCGTCTGGATGCGCTATCCACCAGCAAAGACACCATGGCTCAGGTCAGGGAACATTTCAAGCAATGAGATTAGGGCATCTATATTCCACCTTCAGATTGAAGCTGAGGAGATGACCGTCATGGTAAGGCAATTTAGTCCACCATCATGGTCCCAAAGGCAGTTTAGTCCACCATAGAAGAAGTCGGCTGCAACATCAACACCTACAGACCTCCAGGAGAGGGTCAACAGTCTAGAGACAACTTCATCGGCTGGGGATATTGAGTTTGCCTCCCGACTTCAGAGATGACGTACAACTCTATTACGTGGGATCGAGATATGCGAGAATTGCATAAAATAGTTGCTCATCAAGCCAAGGACCCTCATGCAGATGCTGATTCGCAGCTAAGACGTTGCATACATGAGTTGGCAAGGCAGGAACTGCTCCAGCAATAGCTAAGCTCTCATCTCTAGGGATTGGAGGCTACTGAACATAACATGGCTATTGTTCCCTCGACTAGCCTAGATAGGCGGATGTAGCCCGCCCCAACAACCCCAAACCCAGTTGGCTCCCCACCCCATTCCCCAGTGCAAGCAACATACAACTTTCTAGAGCAATGGTAATGGTAATGTTCATGACTTTGCCTTATTTACAGGTAGATTTTGACCCATGTTTGCCTTAGACTGCACATTCCCCTCAAACAATTAAGGCTACAAACTACATTATTCAATACATGTTTGTAGTCGCAACATTCAATTTGGATAGCGACCTTTAGCAAGAACTTTTAAAAGGGTATTAGACTTCAAAATATGACGAGGATGCTAGTTGCTACATTGTACCACAATGATCTCAATACTCGTTTGGCCATCAATACTCGTTTGGCCATCGACACGATTCAACAAACAGTGCCGGAAAGATGTTCCCACAAGAACCCCATTTCACTTCCAAGGCTTGCCATGGTGTCTCGATGGACAACTAGTTTTGAACCCGATAAAATAGGATGTTTTTTCCGGTTACAAATGAATGAGAGAATGCGATTAAATATTGTAACATTAGGACAATTGTTGGGAATGTTTTAATGTAAGGGTTTGCTTTATTGTCGTTGTGTAAGAAAGGAGGTGGGCACCTATTTATTGGTCTGAATGAGTCTTATGTGTGATAGGGAATTGTTTGATGGGTATAAGAGTGAGTATATTTGCTAGTATTTTTATGTACATTCTCTTTTTCCAAGTATTACTCTTTTTCCAAGTATTCTTGGGCAATAGAAAGCAATAGCGTTGAGGATTTGGACAATCTGAGTCAGGGGTTTGGACAAGGAACGGAATGTCGGTTTTGGAGGGAAGCAAAAATGCGGAAAAAAACAAAACAGCAGCGAGCCAAAAGAAACCTAACCGACCCAAAACGAAGCAGCGGTCGTCAGAATGGAATATGTGGGAGTTATCGAGAAAAGAAAAATGAGGTACGTTCACAATACACTCGTTTACAGTTTGACATGTGCGAGAAAACAGAAAAGGGATCCAATCCTACCAACCCCCTACAAGCAAACAAAAGTGCCCCCTCTCAATTTCACACAAAAACAAAACGGGCTCCTTCCAGTGCAAAAAGCATGCCCCCCAAACTACACCCTATAAATACCCCCCATTTTGCCTCTACTCCCACACCCTTCTTCTTGCCATTGCTATTGCTATTGCCATTGCTATTGGTATTCCTATGGCTATGGCTATGGCTATGGCTTATGTCCTCTCCCTCGTCCTCCTCGCCCTCGCTCCGTTCTCCTCCGCCTCCAGCCGCCTCGATGCCGGCCCGCGCCTTTCCCATGTCGGCCCCATGATGTCGAACCCGGATCAGCTCCCTCGCGCCTCTGACCTCGCTTCCTCCTCTATGTCCCAACGTTCCCACCAACTTTCCAACGTTGGGAAGGACTCCTCCTTTCCTAGTTCTCAACTTTCCAACATTGGGAAGGACTCTACTTCTGGCCCTCACAACTTTGCCAGTTCTGCTATCAACATGAATAGCTGGTTTGAGCATGATGGTGTTATGCCAGAAGGTGCCAAGGAGAATTCTCTCCGCCGCGATGCCGCCGCGCAGCACTTGCCTCTTGTTCATGATCAGCACACTTCTCCACTGATGAGTAGCAAGCAGAATCTGGATGGCTCCATGGATCAGATCTCCGGCGACAAATCGCGGTCTCAGGGTATCAGTTTAGAGGCTGCTGCTCAAGCAATTCAAGCTGGCAAACAGAATGCTAATGGGCTACTGCAGTCTCAAATGAGATCATCATCATCATCATCTGCTAATGAGCTGCAGTCTCAGGCCTTCCATTTGCCAGCAGTTTCTGCACAACAGGGAATCAAAGAACAAGGCTTGCTTCAAGGCTCTGAAACTCTGAACCAGAAAACAGGCTGGATCCCAGTGAATGAGATTCTCAACCACAAACCAGAGGCTCAGAATTTGAATCAGATTTCCAAGTCAGGCACTCAGGATTTGATCCAGAATGACCAGGCTTCTGCACATGCAAATGAAAATCACTACTCTTCTGGAACTTTCATGGATACATCAGGCTCTCTCATGTCAAAGCCGTCCATGCAAACCCCTTAGGAACATCAGGTTCGTTTCAGATTTTTTTTTCTTATAATCTGTCTCAAAGACTAACAGACCCCCTTTTTCTTTTTTATTTGGGTGCAGTCTGGCAGAAGAAGTGGATGCTCTAAGTTGTAGTCTTTCAGTCGTTCAAGTTTTAGCTAGATTGGTTAGATTGTGTATATACACATAATATGTCATCAACGTTAGAATAAGTGTACACCATTATCATAACTAATCTTACTACTATAATTATATATCACTTGTCAAATCCAATGGTTGTGATCTTGTTTGAAATTTTGTTTTAGCGTTACTAATATCATTCATCTAGCCTTCACCTTAATCTACTTATTGATACGATTTTAGATTTAGCATTCCAATGCACATTACTTCCAAAAGATTCTCCTTTGCACCGTTATATCTTCACGTTTAGTAGTTGCTCACTTGAATGTGATGGTGGAGAAAGAAATTATTATTTGCCATAAAGTAAGGAATTACAAAATGCAAGTCCAAAAGGACTATCTCATGAGTGCACCTTTATTTTTTGTTTGTCTTGTGTTGTTTCCTACATTGCATGAAGAGCTTTGAGAACTAAAATGTTTTTTATATTTGCATGTGGCTTAAAATTTTACACCCTTTTACTTTTAGATCATTGAACTCCATACCACTAATGATCTCTACATATGATAATGCAAGTGGAGGAGAAGACACATAGACAATGTTAATAACTATTGTTTTGGCTAATATATTGGCATTGAACAAGCAGGTATAGAAGATTTGGTGCACCTTTACTTGGGTTTTCTCCATAAATCTACTTCTCTAGTGTATTGTGTCGCTTTTATATCTGAAAAAAAAAACAAGTACAAGATTTCATTTCTACATTAAAAAAAAGAACTAACTTGGTTTTTGCCTGATTTTAGTTGATGCAAAGCAAGAAAGCTTCATCTATATTTGAAAACAAGAAAAAGGTAAAAACAATTTGGGACTATGGTTGTGCTGGTGTTCACAAAATTGATAGAATATAGCAGCATGGATGAATTCCCGAGTTAGTGCACATGGATGTAGGCATTAATAGAATAGACACTGAGAATCAATACCTTCACATGAATAAAGGATCTCAATACAATACAACTGATACAAAGTTCTTCCATGCACATGTGATTAACCTGATCCCTAAGGGTGAATGGACTTTAACCGAAAAAAATACAACAAGAGAGTTTTGGAAGGAAAGCTTTCGATGGTAATGAAATACATAAACAAATTTTCAGCATTGACCTCGATTAATTCAATTAATAAATGTAGTAAAAAAGTGTATTAATATAACCAGCAACAAAACAGTATTTAAAAATGAAAAACGTGGCGT
This sequence comes from Isoetes taiwanensis, assembly GCA_021234155.1. Classification (NCBI taxonomy): domain Eukaryota; kingdom Viridiplantae; phylum Streptophyta; class Lycopodiopsida; order Isoetales; family Isoetaceae; genus Isoetes; species Isoetes taiwanensis. The sequence continues at coordinate 1,097,313 of JAJEKV010000205.1, read as the reverse complement.
AAGCAAAGCAAAATTAGCCCCAAATTTTAGCGCCAAACCCAAACCGACATAATATAATGTGCTATATAAAGCAAAGAATGGATTTCCGAACTCCGGCATTCGGCGATGGCAATGAAGCTCTCAAGCATGGCGATGGCGATTTTGGCGATGCTGCTGTGCGCGGCGATGGCAGCCCAGTGCCGGAGCATTCAAGGCTCGGATTTCTCGACCCAAATTTTTGAACCGGATCGGCACCCCAGAGACGGCCCCGCCCATCAGGATCATCCCGTTCATCATCGTCCCTCCCCTCCTCAGTATTCTGAGCAAATCTCTGCGAAATCTGAGCAAGTTTCTGAGAATTCTGAGCATTTGAATAATGGATTTGGCGCTTCTGGATCCTCCCCCCGTCGTGGGCATCAGGACCATCCTGTTATCCATCGCCCTTGATTCGTCCATTCGTTTATCTGTTATATATTTTGCTTCTGTTTTCGTCAATTATGTTTTATAAAACTGCTTTTCCCCTTTCTTTATCATGCATGTTCTTTCATAAAAAAAAAAATTCTCAATGTCTGTCTCGTTAACTATTTGTGCTTCCTTTTTCATTACTCTCTCTATTTGTGCTTCCTTTTTCATTGCTGTTACGCTCTCCAATAAGAGAAAAAAACAAAGGAATCGTAATAATATATAAACGATGTCTAAATGTAATCAAGATTACAATACTAGATCCAATGTCCCTTCGAGATGAAATTACAATGTATCATATTGTTGAATTTAATTCTCAACATAATTCTGGTTTGCTGCAAGTTACACATTAGGGTTAAAGATATGATCCAAATATTTCAATATCCATGTTATAAGATTGAAAGGGATTCTCATCAAACTCAATAGCGACTAGGGGTATAATGTTATCAAACTCAATAGCGACTTCGGGGTGTTATGTTTTAGGATTGAAAGAGGTGGTCCTTGGGACCCTTATCAAACTCAATAGGGGCCAGCGGTCTTCAATACCATGTAAAAGGGTTGAAGGTCCACTCTGTATCTACCCTCTCTTCATACTTGTGCCAGTGTTGTCAATTTGCTACTATAACCATGTAGCTTTTATTCAATATTAATAGAAGTTTTTATCCATGGTATTAATCAAGAAATAATGAAGCTCTTTGCATCGATGGTACTGAGACAATATGCAAAAGAAGGATTGAATTGTAGCTCATGGTATTATTTTGGTTGTATTGTGTGATTATCAAGATGCTACAAATGTTATTGTAGAGTATACGCCACATGAGGTCTGCCTTCTAAAGATAGATGGTGAGCTTCTTCATATCTCCATCATGAGGGGATAGATGGTGAGCTTCTTCATAACTCCATCCTAAGGGTATAGTTGATGAAGAAAATTGAATTGAATTGAATGATTTTTATCGTCCACGGAGACCAATCAGCTTATGTGACCCCAAAACAGGAGTGCAGACGTATTACTGTCCAGACTAGAAAACCCCCACCCCATAGGATTTTCAAGGGAAGGGGAAAGTGATGATTACTTGGAATTAGTTAAACAACCTATTCTTCCAGCTAATCCCGGCTATTTGTTATAACAGAGTCAATAACAAATCCATTGAGTAGTAGGAGTAATCCCCTAAAGATGATTAGATGTCCTTTTAACAGTGCTCCTAGCACTAGAATCTGAAATTATTGAACTTCATTGCAAACTTTTAAATTGCTAGAGATTTGTAACATTCCTTAACCACGCCTTCTTAACCAACTAGCCAAAACATCTGAAACCCTCTTATGGTAAAGTCAAGAAAGGCCCTATTGGCACATGACTACAATCTCTTGAATTGATAGACTCTCACCCATGATAACTACGACCAAGATATATCACATAGTAATGCTCTTCTACTCTCTGCATTTACCGAATTGTATGTATGGTCAAGATTACTTGTCAGGCGCTTCACATGTTTCAATGGGTGTTTATGAAGAGCCAAGATGATGGTCAAACAAGAATACATAAAACAAGGTGTTGCGCACAGAGGGTTGCCCTCTGTGACCCGAGGGTGAAGTGGCTTAAATCATACTTCAAAGTCATGTTTTTTTCATAATCAATCAAAATTGCTACTTCAAAACAATACAATACTTGATACTTGATTCTTGTTTGCAACAAGAATTTCATCCTTGATCCCTAAAATATTATTCTAGTTCTAGAAAGGGCCATAGTGCTATCACGTTATTCCATACATCAACATTGCTTTGAGCACATACAATATTTTATTCAACTCAACGTCTCAACCTCAACCATTTAAGGTGATTAAAAGAGAAATGATATTAAATAGACACGTGAATATATTGTTGCTATATGGATTTAAGTTTGTGGCGTTAACAAAATAATTTGATCAAACTGTGCTTGTCTCAATCATTATAATGTATAGACCACATCGGACCCTAATGGTCCCTATAGATCCCCCCCCTCCCCCCCGGTACAGGAGGTCAGAGGAAGTGGGACCTCCCCCCTCTGAATGCCATGCCAAAAAGTCACCAGATAACCATCATGGTAATATCCGAAAGCTGATGGGTCAAGGAAACTAGAAGAAACTCTCGAGCAATGCTAAAAGGCCCACTAATCATATCCCATCCACTGCGGACCCTAATGGTCCCAAAGGATCTCACATGGTAAAACGAGGAAGTGGGCCTTCCCCAGGGCTCAAATTTGACGGCTTTCACGCCTGTTTTTGGCATTTTCGCCTGTCAAAACAAGCAAAAATAAAATTTGTATTGCAAATGAAAGGTAGCCAATGGCCAAATGCCTGTCATACAGAAGGGCCATCAAAATACATATTTGTCATTCGAAAGGCTAGAAATTTAAATTGTCCTGTCATTTTTTTTATTTTTCTATCTTTTTGTAAATATAATAATATAATATGTAGGCCCATATACAAAAATATATGATCCATCCAAACAACCTTTAAGGTAATGAATTTAAAAACACTTCATGGGCATAGCAAATTAGACACACTTCATGACCATTGAAAAAAGGAACACTAGCTTGCATCGGACAGGGAATTGCCAAGGAATCGGCCATGAATTGCCAGGGAATCGGTAGGGAATTGGCCATGAAATCGGCCAGGGAACCCTAACTTGCATCGATTTAGATTCAAGAGCCCCCTTGAGCTTACTCCTCGACAAACAGCTACAGGGTTCTTGGGCTCATACTACAGTCTATACTCGGGCTCTCTGATATGCTCCGCTGCAGTGAGATTTTTGAAGCCACAGAATATTTAATTCAGACCCACAGAATATTTATGGACAAATAATATATTTCTAAAATCTCTACTTCAACAAACCCACATAGTACATAGATTCGGGGCTTTCTTGGGCTCATACTTGGGCTTATGCTTGGCAAACAACACTGCCATTCTTGGGCTTACACTTGGGCTCTCTGATTGTTCTGCATCAAGACTTTTGAAACCACCACTTCTACAAACCTATCTCATCTATTCATTCTTGGAGCAAGATAAACACAACTTAAGTAAGTTCGGATTTAGGATTTGCTCTATATTATTGTGATTTCTTGCTTTTTCTTGCTCCTTGCATTTCCGTAGTTTTCAAATTTTTATTATAGTGGTGGCTTCTTTAAGCTAAAAAAAGGAAGGCCGGTCAATCAACGTAGATCTATGCTTTCTTTCTGCAAATTCTCCAATAGCATAGTTGCAAGCTCAGGCTCTCAAATGCAGCAGCATGCCGACATAGTTCTTGAAAAGACCATAGAAATTATAGAAGGTTCTTGTAATGTATAGAAGAATATACCTATTGTTGATGTACATTTAAAACTTGGTTATATTATTACGAGTTTATAATAGACTTTATAACTTGTTCCTTTTTTTTAACATAAAAAATAACTTCTGTCATTTGGAATTTTTGTCTTGCATTTGAAAGGTTAAAATTGAAAGACTTTCTGTCATGCGAAAGGCGTAAAATTTTTTTTGCCTGTCACAAAAAATTAGGGGTAGCTTTCAAATTTGAGCGATGTTCCCCCCATAAAGAAGACAGAGGCTGAAGTAGGCCAACAATGGCAGCAGAATCCCTCGTGACTGGCCAATGAGAAGAAAAATAGTCAATATGAAAAAGAAGGCTAGCATCTGGAGGCAAAAAGAGCCAAGGACACCTCCATCGACAAGTCGACTTGTACTTGCAGAAAGAGCTCAAACACGCCCACAACATGGGGGGACTCGTACCTCCACCAAGTGTGCAATACATATCAAGGGTTCAAACCCATGATCACTAGCCTTGAGGCATGCCCCTTAGCTAAACACCACAACCAATAGAGTTGGGCCGCATGATATAAAATAAAGCATAAAAAAAACATAACTAAGCATGGCATACATGGGGGGACTCGTACCTCCACCATGGAAAATACTTAACACAACACAATAAACACCACAACCAATATAGTTGGGCCGCATGATATAAAATAAAGCATAAGAAAACATAACTAAGCATGGCATACATGGGGGGACTCCTACCTCCACCATGAAAAATACTTAACACAACACATGAGGGGACTCGTACCTCCACCAAGTGTGCAATATAAGTTATAGAATAGAGATAATAAAACATAACTAGACATGGCACACATGGGGGACTCATACCTCCACCATCCACTATGAAAAATACAAAGCATCCAAGGAGGATATATTGGAGGACTAAAGACACTTCCATCCATTGTCAAGTCAATTGTACCTGCAACTATATCATACTCATGACCAACACACTTGGGGGGACTAACATACAAGTTCGAACCATCACACTGAAGACCCTAAACTCTTGGACTAATCCCCTTAACCCATTAAGGCAAGGAAGATTTATAGAAAACAACTCTCTAGGGGGAGATATTGGGAAACACGGCTAGGGGGGGACTCTTATCTCCACCTTGGCCAAAATAATACACAAAAACATTATCACCATAATAGTGTGTGGGTAAACTTGATTACAACGGGAAAATCTTGAGGGTAGGTAGACACTTGAGGCACTGTGAGGATTAATTGCTTAATGCCAAACTGTCATCCGCCACCAAACCTCTGCCTGCCTTACGAAATTATCATAATGGGGTTCTTCTGGCAGTATGATTCTGGCAAAACCGAACTGTCTCACTCCGACAGTCTGGGTATTGTTCGAACCTGGGGCCTTATGCATTTTTCCTTTTACCTTTTCTAAACCGCCATGGCCATGGCGTCCACTCCCATTCCGGTGAAGCAAAGCCTGAAGCTCCGGCCATATCTCTATCTTCCGATTAAGAGACAGTTCTATGCGTTCTGCATGTCTTGAGCTTTGCATGCCTTATTCCGGCCTTTTTGTATGCCTTATTCCCTATAAATTTGAGATTTCCATTTCTGACTTGTTTATTCAACAGAGAACTTGAATTATGATCTATGGAATCTGGCGAATGCGATTAAGATTGATTTAAGCTTCTACAATTCGAGCATACCGGAATGAATGTTCTGCATATGATCGCCCTGGACTGAAGGTCTTCCGCAAATGATCCATCACTGCAACTAAGGCGATGGTATAAAATATTTCTTTGCTCTACGGATGGCTAGCATGCAGATCAAGGCAGATAGGTTATCAACAATGGCAGGGAGATACATACACAATGAGTCACCATACTAATCCAAGACATGACACAATAGTTTGGGCGAGCACCTAACTATAACCTTTAAAGCAAGATTCGATAGTTAGAAGATAGAATCAAGTAGGCTTCGAGACTTAGGATAATACTATAGACTAGATTCAATAACTCCGAACCTATCAATAACTATTCAAGTATGGTTCCCAGTACCATGCCAAACAAGGACATGCAAGACTACAACTCTAAAGAATGGACTCTACGGTTCCAATAACGCATCGCATGGTCAATATTCTAATAAAGGTGTACTATGGTATGGTCGAAACCTTAGGAGAACAACTAATATAAACGTATGGTTCTTAAATAAGAGAGGGTAAAAAAAGAACACATGCAAAAACTATGCCTGAGTCTGAATTTGAACTGAGATCTATAGCGTAAAAGGCTCAACCTCTAACCAACTAGCCTACAAGGCTTTCAATGAATTTGATAGGCAAAATGTCTATCAAGAATGAAAACTGAAAAAACATATCAATGGCTTGCTTTTACAGAGATATTCTGCTGGGTTGACAACAGAATCGGAACTGGCCGAGATGGAGGCAGAACATGCCGGAATTCATAAGGAAGACTCTGGGTGGTGTCATAGAATCAAATTCAAGACCTATTCTAGCCGAAACAGCCGATTGAGTTCGCCATTGCCGCCGATTCCACTGCAAGCATAACCAAGCAATACAACAAATCAAGCACTCATCAAATCCCCATCTTAGTTTTTCAGATTGCTTCTGCTTAAAATCGATTTGGTCATCATCTCCTTGCTTCAAGATTCTTTCTCAGCCTTTCGCATCAAACCCCTTCCGGTCTTTGCCTTATTTGCAGAATCTGCCTTTTTTTTCCTCTCATACTATTTGCTATAATTTTGCCTAATGCAGAAACCCCAACTGTCGATCTACTGCTGCCAGCATTCCGTCAGATGCCTTTTTCACATGCTACAGGCCAGATTTGGTATGGCTTTTCTTACATGCAGATTATGCTGCCTGATATCGCAACAAGTTCGAACCATCACAATGAAGACCCTAAACTCTTGGACAAATCCCCTTAACCCAATAAGGCAAGGAAGATTTGTAGAAAACAACTCACTCTAGGGGGAGATATTGGGAAACATGGCTAGGGGGGGACTCTTATCTCCACCTTGGCCAAAAAAATACACATCAATATATCAGAGAGCTAAAATAATATATTAAGATGGAAACCTAGCCTTAATTAGAGCAGATACCTAACCAAAAATGTTATCACCATAATAGCGGGTGGGTAAACTTGATTACAACGGGAAAATCTTGAGGGTAGGTAGACACGTTAGTCACTGTGAGGATTAATTGCTTAATGCCAGACTGTCAGCTGGCACCTAACCTCTGCCTGCCTTACGAAATTATCATAATGGGGTTCTTCTGTTAGTACCATTCTGGCAAAACCAAACTGTCTCACTCTGAACCTGGGGCCCTATGCATTTTTCCTTTTACCTTATCTAAACCGCCATGGCCATGGCATCCACTCCCATTCCGGTGAAGCAAAGCCTGAAGCTCCGGCCATATCTCTATCTTTCAATTAAAAGACTGTTCTATGCATTCTGCGTGTCTCGAGCTTTGCATACCTTATCCCGGTCTTTTTGCATGCCTTATTCCCTCGAAAACCCTTCGGGGCGGGGGTTTTTAACCCGGACAGTAATAAGTTTGCTGCGCTCCTTATGGGTCCCATAGGCCGATTGGCCTCAGTGGACGATAAAAAATCATTCTCATTCTCATTCTCATTCCTATAAATTTGAGATTTCCTTTTCTATCTTGTTTATTCAACAAAGAACTTGAGTTATGATCTATTGAACATATTTAATAAAATTTGAATTTTCTCAAATCTAATATATATCCTTCAAGGATGCCATGATAAGATGATATGTATTTTAACATCTTAAATTTTTTTATTAAATTTACAGTTTATCTTCAAATAAAAAGTATGATTATTAAAAGTTTAAAATTGTTTTTTAGACTAATTTTTACTTTAAATCTATTTAAAATTAAATTTTAATCAAAGATGAACTCTAATGATTAAAATGTTTTTTTTGAAGGGCGTGAGGCTCTTTTTATTGACAAGAACAAAGGCACAATACACAATGCATAGACAGGAATAAAACCCTAGTGGATAGGCTGACCCAACTAGGCAAAAACACCCGTCTATGCATAAGAAGAACACCGTAAATACGTCTGCCAAATTACCTCTTTTTTATCATCAGCTAGAGATGAGCAACGATAAGCTTTAGTGATCTTCTGCTGAGCACAATGGAGAAGCTGCTGATCAGAGATGTGTGCACCTTGGAAAATCCACAAACGTCGCCTCTGCCAGATAGACCACAAAATCCAGCTAGAAGCAAGATGAAATGCCCGCTTACGCAAGCTAGGCCAAACAGGGGGATAAAGTGCAAGTAGGATCTCCTGGCTGGTGAGATTAAAATGTTATTTTTTAATAAATGTTTAAAGAAAGTTTAGATGAGATAAATCAAATAATTACGTTTATTTTTTAATTGAAAATTTTTGAATATTTTTTAATTAATTTATAACATATATTTATTTCATCAATAATAACTATTCAATACTTGTCATTAAAGCATAAACTTTTTCTTTTGATTAATTTTAATCTAACATTTTTTTAAAGTATTTTTAAAGTGCTAAGAGTTTGTGAATTGTGAAATTCTCATATAATTTTAAGTCAATCACTTATCAAACCGTCATATTTCATTTACAAATTATCCTGATTGCCAAATTTAATAAGAAATCACTAAAAATTAAAATTTTATATTCTTGAAATGTCTAATTCGAAATAGATTTACGTGAAAGTTAGTATAGAAAGCAATTGTATGTTTCTATAACAATTATACTTTAAATTTAAAGATAAAGTTATATAATTGAAACTTGTAAAAATTATAAGAATCAAGAAGAATTAAACATGACATATAATCTTAAAATTATATCCTTGTCTATTATATCTGAATAAGTCTGAGTTTTGTTGAATATGCCATGAGTCTGGCAAATGCGATTAAGATTGATTCAAGCTTCTACAATCCGAGCATACCGGAATGAATGTTCTACATATGATCGCCCTGGACTGAAGGTCTTCCGCAAATGATCCATCACTGGAACTAAGGCGGTATAAAATATTTCTTTGCTCTGTTTCCTTTGGTATTTTCCCTTGAATAATTCCATTCTGAGAATTTTCACATGTAGATGTGTCAAGGATGCCTTGTTCAGTTACGCAAACAGAAGGTTCCTCTCTGATCTATTTCCCGATGCTATTAGCTTCAAACTGAGCTCTGTTACTGAGCCCGTTAACTTCAATCTGGGACTGTTGGAGCTTCCTAGCATGCCGGAATGCCCAAATCTGAGGTCGACGGAATTCCCAAATCTAAGGTCGTCTGAGCTTCCCAGCATGCCGGCCTGCATGCTCTGCATGTTCTGCAAGATCTGCATTTCGAGTATAAGAAATGCATTTGAGGGTTCGACTTGCCTATTTCATCATCGTGTTGGGCCCCGGGGGTGTTAGCTCTCTATATATGTATATGCCATGTCATTACTAGGGTCCAAAAACACCCTTTCGTATACGAAAATTCTCTAAGAAAATCCCATATGATACGTTCTATTGTTTTCAACTTTTGTCTACCCATATCGTATTTATATAATATTTTTTTGAAGTATTAATGATCCTTCTCGTATAAATACAAAACGCATCTTAATATATGATCCTTATCGTATAAATATTGCAAATGAATTATGAATAATAGATTAAAGTGATCTAAAGAGTTAGAGAATTATTTGTTCAGCATGAGTATGTATTGAAAAGGTTTTCATGATCCTAAGTTAACATATAACTCAAAGACTTTTGTAGGTAAACTATGATTCTATCATGTTCTAAGACCCACTCTTCTATAGATTCAAAACCAAATAACCTTATTTTACTCGTACGTATGCGATACATTGGACAACAAAAAAAAATCCCTTATCATCCATGCACATGGTACATACGACTTACATTGGTGATATCCCGGGGTTTTGGGATTTGAGCAACGGAGCCCGGTAGATGTAGATAAGTCTATCTGCTTTTGGACTAGCGCCTGATTTTTACGATTCTTTTGATTATACATTTGCATGCAGCTATGCCGATGAAACTTCTCAGACCCTGGCCTTTAATCGATGGAGCTCAGCTAATACAAATAAGATTGCTTTGGGTTGTTTATGTTGCCGCCTCCTTTTTAAAAGTTATTCTGATTAGAGCTTACTGTATGCAGCCATGGCAACGGAATTTCTTGGAGCAAGAAGCACCGGTTAGCCGATTTCCACATCGGCTAACCAGCAACATAATTGACCGCCAGTTTACAGCCAATAATGGGTTTGGAACAGTTATTGGCATATTTTAGGCGTATATTGATATATACTTGGAATATGCCACAAACCCACACGGACAAGGGGGTCAAAGCATGGAGCTGGGGGGGTATTTTTGCGCCAGTCAAGCACCCCCGAAGCACCTAATGCTGAAAATTTTACTTATTTTTATCTTTTTTCTGTAACTCCGATGAAGCTAAAATTTTGTATTCCAAAGCATAATATGAATGCTTTCCAAGAAAAAATATCAAAAAAAATAAAAGAAATATATTTTTTAAAAATACAAAGAAAATAGCCCCAGAAAGCACCCACTAAGCACCATATGTCGCTGACACAAAAAGTGTCCTCCACCTCCATGCTTTGACCCAAGGGTTTGCCCCTTCCGGAGCAACCCAAAAATTTCAAAATTATATTATTCGTGAAAATGATTAAGGCTAGGGTAATATCCCTACAACCTAATTTGGATCTTTGCCTGACACATATTACTAGTGGTCCCATAAGCAACCCCATGCCAAGCTTGGAGCTTACCATAAACGAGGAGAATGCATATATGAGAAGCTGGAAAAAAAAAAGAGAAGCTGGAAAAAATATCAGGCGTATTTCACCGCAAAAAGCAAAATTCAACTGGGCAAGGATGGATGAGGATTTTGTACTAAAATGACCTCATATTGCTATTGTATTCTAAATCAATTAGTGCTGCCAGCTGTGTATTAATTTTTTTCTCTGCAAGTACAACTTTCCATACAAGGAAAACAGAACATTGCTTTTGAGTATGATGATAAATTTTTTCGTTATTATTAATCTCTTTTTGAAACCATGAGGAAGATAGCGAAACGAATTCCAAATGTTGATTCAGAAGAAGACAATACGAAGGGAACTACTTTTGCTAATCGTCCTAGTTCATGGTATAGCATTACAGAGAATATTGATCTATCAAATACGAGTGTTATATTGAACGATATTGATGCAGCCAAACTACTCATTCAAGCTGCCAAAAAAGCTCCTTGATGCTAAGTTTAAAAAATTAGAAAAGCTAAATCAACACTTGATGCAGCTATGCCTTTTCTAAGGTAAGAATCTCAAACCTTCTTCCAGTGCAAAGCATATTGACAACGATGAAACAATTGATGATCAGATTACATTGTGGTCTCTATCGACCATGCAGTAGATGGCTCCTGTAGATTGCCATTTCCTTCTATGGGGGCAGACACCATAGAAGATGTCATGGGGCCGTTCGTTATTTGGCAAAGATTAATGGCCACAACAGCTGCCACTGAACATAGGCCCTTCATATGCATCTGCAATGCTGGATTACATGGTCCAGCAATGAGATGCAGATCATATGCTTGCTATTCAGGACCTGAAACATCATCTCCTCCTCACCAATGTTGATGCAGAGATAGAGAAGTATAGGGAAGGGACAACTGAAGGACCGAATGGGGATGGGGACGATAGAGGAGGCAATGTGCAAGGGCAGGACTAAGAGGTGGATCTGGAGAAGAATCAAGAGGAGGAGACTCGGGAGGGGGATAATCAAAAGGAGTGGGATGCGGAGAATGGGGAGAAGGAGAATGAGGAGAAACAGGAGGAAGGCAGGTTTGAGGTGGTTGGGAGCAGGACCCAACAGTTGCACAACTGAGCAATATTAGAGTTGTGTGCGTGTCATATGTCTTAAGACATGTTGCCAAGTCGCATGACGTAAAGGTTGCTCCTCACCGTCCTCTTCCTCCTTCTTACCCATTTTTTGTACATTTGCATAGCTGAAAGGAAAAGAAGTTGAATTTTTTTTTTACTTTTTTATTGAAATGCAAAAGATACAATTGTCTCTATATTTGAAATGGAGATGTTAATGTAATGGTTAAAATATAAAAGATATGATTGTCTTCATATCGAAAACGAAGATGTTAATATAATGGTTGTGTAAGTTGCTAATATTTTGTTTATGTCCATAGACTCTATAAACATGGCCATGAAGCTCTTTGATGCACTTATTAATACCTTGAATCTATGCGAAAGACATCCTGTTGAAATTCAATAATTAATTGTTCTGAGACATCCTACGGAAATGCAAGAAAAAATAATTGACGAACCTGTTTATATTGTTTTTAATTGTTATAAATAATCCAGGTAAAAATCCCAGAATGACTTCAAAAAATTTCTAGTTTTTCCATGAAACCCTATTGTTGGGGATAAACATAACCAATGGGCATCAACATGGATTCATAATCATGTGAGATTTGCTTGGATCAAACAAATGACATGAACTTATTTGGTGACATTGATGATTTTGACATTAGATCATTATATTTACACTACCTATGGCAGCTCAATGCATCAATTTTGATATATAATGGACATTAGACAGCAATCCTAAAGTTGACTTTTTTGTTATATTTTATCATCATATGCCTTGGTTCCTAAACTATTCCATTAGAAAAACTAAAGATTAGGTCCAAAGGGATTAAAATCAAGCATAAAAACAGCTTATCTGATTACTATGAAGTTATCAGTTACTATGAAGTTACGATGGTCCATGTTTATAGAAGATTTGATATCAATATAGAAGATTAGATATCAAATAATACTCTTGGGCACTGGAGGGCAAACATCCATGCGCAATACCTAGTTTGAGCTTTTGTGATTGCGCTAGAAATAAAGAATATTTAAAAATGAAGTTATCCATGCAAATGTGGATGCAAATGACCCATTTTCACAATATTTATTGGCAGCCTATTACAGCCTATATCACTAAGATGAACTACCATATTGCAATATATGTTTTACTTATCAAAGTTACCTATTGTGGAGCCCAATGACTTCCAACACAAAACGTGCTACTTTTGTTAACCCTATGGAATTTGCACTAAATGGTAATGATTCTTCCACATCAACTGCAACAATGCAACTCCATGCTACAAAAATACTGTCATTGTATAGAAGAACGAAAAAGGGAGCTCCCTTTTTGCAACAGCAGCAGGGGCTCCGCGACCAGTCTCCGCGACTGGTGGCAGCCGGGAGCGGGTCTGCCGCTATTGCGGAACGGGAGCTCCCTTTTCAGTTCATTTACAAAATGGAAGTTGGGAGCCCTTTTCTTAAGCTTCATCATTGGAGCCCTTTTCTTAAGCTTCATTACTGTTTTTTTCAATGTCATCATTGTTTTCTTGCAGATCCGATCCTATGTAGATCTGAGAGTTTTTTTGTGTAAATCTATCATAGATCCGGCATTTTTTTGTGCAGATCCGGCCAGAAACAGAGCTGCAATCTTTGCTTTCAAAGTTAACAGGTAAGAACTATAAACATGCCGGATTTTTTACCTCTTTATTCGGTTCTTGACCTACTTAGCGGAATCAGTGGGCCAATTTCCATTTCGAGTTGTAGAGAAGTGGCACGTGGCACCACCATCACATGAAAATGGCAATCCAATTTCCATTTTCTAGAATGGAAATGTGGGTTTATGAAGAACGGCTACAGTGCCTCATTACCTTATGGCCCCTATTATGATCCAACTGAAACCTCTAAAACAATACATAGCCTATTCTTCTACTTGATAATCTTGAATGTAACATCATTCACCTATTAAAACCAAGAGTCTTGTTGCCTAATACAGACCACGATTCTATCAATACATGAGCCTATTTTTTTGCTTGATAATATTGAACATTGCATCATATACCTACAAAAACCAAGAGTTTTGTTGCCTACTACAGACCATGATTCCTGATTCTATCAAGTTCAGGGAAGGGAAGAATTCAGTTTAATAGACAAAACTCATTGACATGATTCAAAATACTAGCAAAGATAACGTTGTTCTAGCACACAGACCAATAATTGTGCCAATATTATGGATAGACTTTTTTCACCATGCAGCCTCGATGATTTTGTTCGTGTAAATCGCATAAGCTTGCAATAAAATTAGAGATCGTCTACTAATTTAGAGATCGATTAAATAAGTCTTCGATCATGATGCCTTACAGTAACATGCTTTATCATTCAGTGAGTCCTTGTCAATGGAACATCAGAAAATAAAGATGTTTAATTATTACACCTTACAAAGGAAGATCTGCACTCAAAGAACACATAGCAACTAGATTACATGTAGCAATTAGATTTTGTGCACTATAAACTTGAGAGAGAAATCTGCACCCAAAGAACACATTGCAATTAGATTATATAAAGCAATTAGATTTTGTGCACTGTAAACTTGAGACATTTCTAGAACAGAAAAATAGAACATTCTTGAAGAATATAAATTGTTCCATCAAATTTAAGGTCCACAAGAAATTTATCGCGGCGGCCAAGGCCCCCGCGAACATTTCTCTCTACTGGCTCACTTACTGGCTGGAAAGTTGTTTGAATCTTCTAAGGGACAGGAAGAAATCGATGAAGATGTCCAAAGTTTCAAAAGCTACAATGGCTGGCAATCTCGACATCTCAGAAGTGGCATGTGCTACAGGACGAGCTAGTCTGGTTGGATCATGGCTTCGTGATCTTAAGGAAGTGGTAACCATCAAAGCGGGATAAAGATCCTCTTGAATTCTATAAAGATTCTGTTAGGTTCTGTAAGACTCTATAAGGATTCTCCAAGATTCTCATATGATTCCTCTAGGTTCTCCAAGATTCTATGAAAATTTCCTCAAGTTCTCTTAAGATTCCTCTAGATTCTTTAAGATTTTATTAAGATTCCTTAAGATTCCCTTAGATTCTCTAAGGCTCAACTAAAACTGCCTGATGCTCTTGAGATTTCTCTTGATTCTCTAAGGTTCTATAAAGGTTTCCCAAGATTCTCAAAGATTTTATGAAGATTCCTAAGATTCTATAAGGATTCTCTAAGATTCTCTTAAAATTCCTCTACATTCTCAAAGATTCTCGTAATAATCCTTAACAATCCTTAAAATTCTACGACCTAAATTCTCTCAACATTCCCTAAGATTCTATGGAGATTCTATATGTTCCTTAAGATTCCACAAAGATTCTCCATTTCGCTCACATTGGCTTCAATGGCGACGAAACGATATCAGTCATTGGAAAGCTCTCAATGAGTGGCATGCAAAGATGTAGGTCCCGCCGTGATCTAACGCCCCTTCTAGGAGATCTGGGCATTTGAATTCGGGCACCAGAAAGAAACTTCTTAGAAAGCTATGTGATAAATGCAATGCACCTCACTCCTTTCCTCATTAATTGTAGTGCACATATTTAAAATTTCCTCATTAATTGTAGTGCACATATTTAAAATTTCACACATTGTTTGAGTAAAAATGTTGATAAAAATAATGAGGTGTCAAATTTCTAGCAAGCAATTAAATCGTTTAGTGTCTGACATTTGTCTAAAATATTTCTTCATATAGGTGGCGATCCTACAACCATTAGATTGACCCTTTTTTATTTTACCCTTTAAAAAAAAGGTCCTATTTTTTTCCTCAAACCATGTCATTTTTGTTAAATATTCAGAGATTGTTCATCATATTTCTAGCAGTTGCATATTATATCAGTGGACAAGTCTAGAAACAAAGGTGAGATCCTAAGCTACAAGGTCACATTGATGCATATATGAAGTGGCTAAGGGGAATATCGAGTTGGTGTATATATTCATATGGTTGGCATTGAAACCATAGGTCAAATGTTTGTGTACATTTACTATTATTGCTCCAAAGAAAATGGCTACCGAAATGGAGCCAATTTCTATTTGAATGACTACATCTCAGAGTCGGCCGATTAGCATGGCTAGACCGCCGAATCCCAACTGTATATATCTGTACAGGGATTAAATAAACTTAAGGAGCATGATTACGGTGATTTAAGTCCGGCATGAACTAATGCGATCATGTTTTTGCAGTAAATGGTTATTTAAAAATAAAGCAAACTGCAGATGGAGGACAGAAATACAAAGCAAGGCTTGTGGCTCAAGGATTCACTCAGAAAAGAGGAAAAGACTATGATGAAACATATTCACCAATTGTTAAACTAACAAGTCTAAGACTATTGTTGAGTTTAGCAAATGCCATGGATTTAGATTTACATCACATGGATGTAAAGACATCTTTCTTAAATGCTACATTGGAGGAGATAATACATCTAAAACAGCCTACTGGTTATGAAGAAGGCAAAAATATGGTCTGGAAGTTAAATAGGGCAGTGTATGGACTTAAGCAGGCACCTCGAGAATGGTATAATTGTATTGATAATTATCTCAGGGAACAAGGATTTGAGAAATTAAAGAATGATGGAAATCTATATAGATATAGGATCAATGATGATTTTTGCATCATTGCCCTCTATGTAGATGACTGCATAATGGCAGCAAACAGTCATGAATGCATGAATTATTGCAAAGGCATTCTCAAAAACAGGTTTAGCATGACAGATTTGCGAGAATTGAAACAATTTTTGGGGATAGAGGTGTCAAGAGACAGAAAAAGAAAAATTCTAAAGCTCAAACAAAGCAGGCATGTGGAGAATATGCTGAAAAGGTTTAACCTTCAAGAAGCACACATTGCCAAAACCCCAAATGTCCCAGGTCATAGGCTCACTGATGAGATAGAACTGTCAGATGAAGAAATTAAAGAGATGGAAGAAATACCCTACCAAGCTCTAGTTGGTTGTCTTTTGTATTTATCTAATAACACCAGGCCAGATATAGCCTATGCAGTAAATGTTCTCAGCAGAAGATCTCATAATCCAAGCAGACTTCACTGGACAGCAGGAAAAAGGGTTCTTAGATACTTAAAGGGAACAAAAGATTTTGGCATAACATACAACTCTAATGACACATGTCTTCAAGCATACAGTGATGCAGACTGGGGTGGGGACCTAAGTTGCAGGAAATCCACATCTGGATATCTCATAATGCTTGGAGGAGGAGCAATAGCCTGGAGAACTAAAAAACAAAGTGCCATTGCCATGTCATCTGCAGAGGCAGAATATGCTGCAGCTTCTTTGGTATCTAAAGAAGTGGCATGGTTAAGAAGATTACTCAATGAGTTAGATTGTATGCAGAATGATCCAACTCCAATATGGACTGATCCAAAGTTGCATGGCCATAGTTAAAAATCCAGTTGATCATGAAAGGACAAAGCATATTGAACTGAATATGCATTTTATAAGAGATTTGGCTGGAAAAGGTTACATCAAAATGTGGTATATTCATATCTCAAAGCAGATAGCAGACTGCCTTACAAAGGCATTAACAGAAAATAAGTTTACACAGTTCAGAAATGATATGAATGTCACTGATATATTGGTTGAAGGAAAAAGAAAAATTATGCACTCAGATCAGTTGCTTAGCCAAATTCAAGAAATATGATGAAGGAGGAGTGTTAAATATTCAGAGATTGTTCATCATATTTCTAGCAGTTGCATATTATATCAGTGGACAAGTCTAGAAACAAAGGTGAGATCCTAAGCTACAAGGTCACATTGATGCATATATGAAGTGGCTAAGGGGAATATCGAGTTGGTGTATATATTCATATGGTTGGCATTGAAACCATAGGTCAAATGTTTAAGTGTACATTTACTATTATTGCTCCAAAGAAAATGGCTACCGAAATGGAGCCAATTTCTATTTGAATGACTACACCTCAGAGTCGGCCGATTAGCATGGCTAGACCGCCGAATCCCAACTGTATATATCTGTACAGGGATTAAATAAACTTAAGGAGCATGATTACGGTGATTTAAGTCCGGCATGAACTAATGCGATCATGTTTTTGCAGTTGAACTATTTGGTCATATCTTTTACAGTAATCCGATCAATAACCTCAGCTACAGTAGTTTTCTAATGGTTACTTTCAATGGTTGAGTGTTAAATATTTGCTTGCCTATAAATTACCTATGGTCTATAGTGTAATTTGAAGTAAATCTCATTGATTAAGGTGTGATACACTTGAAGTGTGTACGTTTTAAGCTGAATCCATCATTTGGTATCAGAGCTGATGTGTGCTTGATAATTCTTTTGCCAAGATGTCAAGCAGGTTTGGAGCTACTTTGTTAAGTAGTGTGGATGTTTTCAAGGGTGGAGCTGGCTTTCAAGTTTGAAAAGACTCCATCAAACATATTCTTGAGGTTGAGGATCTGTGGGATCTTGTAGATCCAGAGGGAGCTGAAGTAGCAGTGGGAACTAACTCAACTATAAGGTCTGTGTCTGAAAGTTCTGTTAATGCTAATGATGAAAATACAGGAGAAGGAGAAGGACGAGCTACAATCATTCAAAGCACTGTCACTGGAAGATCAGGGTATGCCAAAGTTAAAGAAGCACAAGGGATTATCTCGTGTAAGGTAAGTCCTACTATCAGATTAAAACTAAGGGATAAAACACCTAGGCAGATGTGGCAGTATTTGTTACAGTAATATGAACAAAAAAGCTCATCTCAGATAGATCTTTTGGAGAATGAATTGAGAGGGTTGAAGTTACATATGGATGGAGATGTATCTGAATTCTTCAACAACTTTGATAACATTATTGCTGATTTGTATGGAGCTGGAGTGCATGTATCATCAGAAACAAGCCAAGTGCTCCAAATTTCTAGGGCAATTAAGGAAAATGACCAGCTGGCCTTATTCATTAGGAACATGACTAAAACTAGAGAGGAAGCAGAAAGGGTGCTCAAAACTTAATATGAGCAAAGGAAAATAACTAGGGAAGGAGAAGAGTCCTCTGAAATTCTATACACAGGGAATAAAAATAAAAAGACATGCTATTACTGTCATGAAACGGGTCATTTAAAAAATGAGTGTCCTAAGCTTGTGAAAAATGATGTAAACTGCTATAATTGTGGAGGAAGGAAGGAAGGAAGGAAGGTACTTTTATCGTCCACGGAGACCAATCGGTCTATGGGACCCAATACAAAAACGCAGCAAGCGGATTACTGCCCGGATTAAAAAACCCCCGCCGCGAAGGGTTTTCGAGGGAAATACCGTGGCAAAGAATCACTGGCCGACAAACCTATCCTAACATATAAAATGCGCAAAACACCCAAATATATATACATCATGCACCAAGACCCGTAGTGCCTAATCGGGCCGAAAGCAGCCAGGGGGCAAAGATGACCTCGCAGTCCAAGATTACCTCACGAATGTACGACCCCGGAGGCACGCATCGACGGCGGTGTGTTCATCAAAGAAATGTAAGGGCAAGTCCTACCGCATTAACGGAGCATATCCGCCCCTGATCCGAACAACGGGCAACTCGAAAGTGTGAGACTCATCCTCAATGGCACCCGCTTGACAAAGATCGACAGAGCCCTGTCCTCGGCGGGCTCCCCCAATCCACCGCCGCCTCGATCGCGAAGATGGTGGGCACCCGTGCCGAATGGAGGCAATGAGGGGCAAATGGGAACGCAGTAGAGCGGGCCCCGCTAACACGGGTTGATGTGCTCCTTGTAATGGGCCGCTTTTGACATGTTCTAGAGCCGGGGTCCCGTGAGCTTGCCAAGGAAACAAGCGCCTAGGTACTCCCCGCATCAGAACGACGGCCGCGGTCCACTGCGACGATCCCCAGGTCCCGCACGCTCCATCTGGCGAACCACCGATCTCTTTACCCTCCAACAGGCCCTAAGCCGCTGCGGACCCATTGCCACAAAGTAAGCCAAAGCGGAGCCGAAAGCATCACCCATAGTAACCACTTTACTCAAAATAGACGATGTGTCTATCAAGGGCTGCCCGCTGAAGCGGCAAGAATCCGGTTTCTGCAGCGATTCCGATAGGGGACTGAAGGTTTCACCCCGCGTGCCGGTGCCAAAAAATGCCTTCTCGCCTGCTCCAAGTCATTCCAAGTCGCCAAAGAGACGGCCGGGCCCCAAACCTCGACCCCTGTCTGAAGGACGGGCTTGACCAAAGTGCCCGCAATGGATGTGACCGATGGCCCCAATCATAGAGCTCACCTCGGTGACCTGTTGTTCACGATGGCATAAAGCGCTTTCAAATTCTGTCATCACCATAGCGGATAGATGCCTCCCAAAGAGCGGGGAGGGGAACTCCACCCCTAGGTACTTGTAGGTGGGCGTGGCGCCCACAAAGCCGTCCCCCGATATGTGAGTGCGGGAGGCATGGGGTGACGTGAAGAGGATATGAGAACCACCACGGTCTTGGCCAGATTCACGCATGTCATGTAGCCCCGACAAAATGTGTCTAGGGCATCCGTGAGACTGCATAGCTTCGGGGGTGTGGGCCAAGGCCAACATCGCCCCGCATAGATGAGTGGGGGATGACCCGTGCAAAAGTCGTATGCCATCCCCCATGCTCGCAGAAGCCGGGACTCTAACCGACAATGTAGAGGCCAAAAGTGTTGGCGAGGGGGCAACCCCGCCGGGACCCGATACTACCGGTGAATGCTTGGCCCGGCTTCACTGCATCCTGCCAAAACAACTCTCATACAACCCGTATATGGCATTACTCGCGACAAAAGCGGAGCCCCCGCTTGACGCAGCTCTAGCCTACGCTTTTCCCGGGAAAATCAGATCAAAAGCCTTCGCGAAGTCCACAAAGCAGCAATACAAGTCCCGCCCGATGATTCCTACTGTTTCAATCGCCCCGCAGTGTAAAGATATGGTCAATCGTTGAGTGGTGGGGTCTAAAGCCTGTCTGTGTGAGGGCTCGCACATCTGCTGCCTCTGCCCAGCGGGTCAACTGCTGGTCGAGAATGCCAGCCAACAGTTTGGCAAATACTGAACTGACCATGATCGTCCGGTAATTGGCCGGACAGTGTGGGTCGCCCGCCTTGTGAATTGGAACAACCCTGCTTGTGGTCCATTGTCGGGGGAGACCTTCCTGCAATGCTCTGTTGAACAGGTGTTGATGGCAAACCTGGCTAAGCCACCAACCTCAGGTCAAAGAAGCACTAATCTTGGTCTAGGACCTCCAGATCACTTGAGGTGATCACTCTGTGCTGAAATATCTGTTCTTAAACTTCCAGAAAACAAGATTTCACTAGTTTCCCAAAAGCCAGAAAAACTAGTCTTACTCTAACAGGCACAGAGATCAATGTGCTCGACATTTCGAACCCAAACAAGCATAGCATGCCACCATGATATCTGAAGAAAGTGTTGTAGAAAGTCTATGCATAGAAGCTTCACGGTTGGTGAGAAATAATGATTCTTGACCAAGTCAGAAATTGGTCAATGGACTGGACAGTGCACTAAATTTTGTCAAATAAGAATGGTGATGAATTTTTTTATGCAACTAAATTCAGACAGTGGACACGAAGTCTGCACAATAAGAGCATGCTATTTTCAAGATCAAAAATTCAGTCTGCAATTTGGGAAGCAAGTCTGAGCATCTAATGTTCATGTAGGATGAGACAGACTATAAAACATCAATAGGTTGATCTTTTTCTTCTCTTTTTTCTTAGCTTTCCTTTCCTAAATGATCGTACTAATGCAGCTAGAGCTTTTGTATGCTACCAGATGCAGAGGTATGGCTTTTTCTTCCTATTTATAGAGTTAATTCAAATATAAATGCATCAAACGATATTTTCCAAGGTCGATTTTCATTAAACCGAATCAAAGTCATCACATTTGATATCATATCAATGATCAAGATGATCAATCAACGGACATCTCTAAAATACATAAATCGTGAAGTTTTGGATACAAATCAATCATAATGTGCCTCGGGATCAATCTCTTAAGGCAGGGAGGAACTCTCAAAGATCAATTCCGACTTCACACTTCGTGTACTTCATCTTTGAATCGCGCAAAAGCCCAATTTAATTTTTCATCGAATGAATCCCCTTTTAAAAAAACGCTTTAGGCGGATCTTGGCAAATTCGGGATCTTGGCCATGTTTTTGGTTGGTTTAGGTACTTCTTTGGTTGTAGCAGACGTAAAATGGTTGGCCACCGCAATGATTGTTCGGTTTTGATCAAGAAAAAATCAGTTCTTGGCAAGCTAGGTTTTAGGGTTCAAGTTTTCCCCGAGAACAATTATCCCACAGGCAAGAATCAAAAAATAGGCCAAGGTATAAATAGAGATCTATTTTCATCTCTCTTGATTACGTGGTCTTCTCCCACGCCAAGCTCGGCTCGTGTTTCGACTTGGCATGCCAGGGGGGACGCCACTTGGCAGAGGATGAGAGGGTAGATAGATGGGGGGTAGATGTAGGTAGGTTTTGCCATTTTTTAAATGAAGCACGCTTCCCAAGAAAACCATTTAGAAGACCAATGCACACTCTTTTTTCAAAATTTTTTGTGCCAGCTGGCATGACTTCATGAGGGCTATCAGGTGGTATCATCAAACTTTCAAATGCAATACTTTGATTTTTGTGGAAAAATTAGTAGGTATTAGACATGGGATTTGGTGAGGTGGCATGGAGGAAAACAAGGCTAATAGGCACATTTGTCAATCATTTCAATCTTATGGTTGACCATCTTTTTGGGTTTGGTCAACATTTGCCTAGTCATCATTTGATGATGCAAGGTGATGTGATGATGTGGAATGATGTAATGGTGTTAAGTGATGTAATGGTATGGAGTGATGTGGTGATGTGGACACTTGTTGCTTAGGTGGCAACGTGGTGAATGACTTGTGGAAGTGGCAAATGATGAGTGGACCAATGTGGCTTTGTAAGTGATGACATATGTATCTAGTCACCATGCCATGTCACTTGGAGGTAGTGACTAGGCAAACTCGTGTTTAGCTTTTCCTTTCTTTCCCTTTTTTTTTTTTATAGCATAAAATGCCCCCCCTTTTTGCCACATGGTATGGAGTGTGTGATAGTGGAATGATATGATGAAAAAAACGATGTAGAACTTGATGCTTAGGTAATCCTTTTGGTGTAACAACTTTGCAAATGTGCCCTAGGTAGTGGTAGGTCAACTATGGAACAAAAGGCTATGTGTGAGGTGTATGATAGTATGGGGTGATGGAATGTTGGAGATGTGGAGTGTAAGGTAAGGGAATAGAAATGACAATATGAGGGAGAAAAGATACCACTTTAATAGCTTGCAAACTTCATAGGGGTCTTCCAAACTTCTAGATGCTTAGATCCTCTCAATGTGTAACCTTGATTCCAGTTCAATGTCTTCACTTGGTTCTTCAACATAGTATCTTCTTTTCCCTGCAACATAAATAAGATTTGCTGGCACTTTGCCATGTTGCCATAGCAGGGCAACATCATGCTAAACAAGGAAAAGGAATGGCTGGTCCCCTCAGCCTTATGAGCAAAATATGACAGAAGAATGGTGATGGTGGTGCAAGAAAATGGAAATTCTGAGAATATGAGTAGCAAGGGTGACAAAAAGAGAAAAAAATGGAGATGATGTTGGGGAAAGTCTGAACAGCTGGAAATAATGATGTGAGTGATGTTTGAATGGATGTCTTCAGATGGATGCTCATATGGAGTTGGAACAGTGACTTGACTCTGAGAGTGAGTTGACTCATGACCTGACTTGACTTGCTTGACTTCTTTCGAAAGATGTGTGGAGCAGGAACAGTGCCTTGAGTTGGAAGTGTCTTTTGACTTCTTCTGAAACTTGAGCTACCTTTATGGAAGGCTGATGGAAGGTAGCAGGTTGTGTTCTCTCTTTTGAAAAAAGATTTTGGAAGCAAGGGCTAGATGAGAATGGACCAAAGGCAGATGATCATGAATGGAATGTAACAAGTGAACCTGCAGGTATGGAAAAAATATGATGTTAGTACCACGTCCTCCCAGCTAGTTGTGGTAATATTTAGCTGTTTGGGATCCTGCATCAGTGAAGAATTCTGGCTGATATGAATTGGATGGCAACTGTTTGCTCAGGTGGAGATTATTCAGACTGATGAACCTGTGATGACAAGTTTTATATATGTTAGGAAACAACTCCTCTTATGCTTTCATGACTGTGAACTCATCCTGCAACACCATAATACACACAAGATGTCAAAGTTAAACCTATTTTCTCTTTTTTCTTTTTTCTTTTTTTTTTTTCTCTTTTTTTTTTATCTTATGAAAGCAATTCCAAAATAATACTAAAAGAGCACAAGCATCCACATCTTCAAGGAACATGCCTATTAATCCTAAAGCTAGTGTCTCTAATAACTCAAATGACTAACTATCCAATAACTATTCTATTCAAACAAACTCATACAAATATGTTGTTGCCAATACCTTTTCAGATGCAATGTGTTTATAGGGTTCATGAGTCATTGACCTGACTGTTGTGATATCTTCCAGAAGTAAGAATTTGTACCTGCTTGTCCACAGATTTTGTATGGCCCTTCCCACAAGCAGTCAAATTTACCTGCTGTGTTTTCCTTTGCCTTGTCCCATTTGAGAACTAGCTCTCCCTCTTTGAAACTTCCTTGCAATTTGTGGATGGCCTTGAATGCTGCTGCATCCTTTGCTTTCTTAAGCAACATGGTATTCTCTGCTTCAAGCCTCTCCTCTTCCAGATGGAGCAAGCTATCCAACCTTTCCCTGTATGCTTCCTCTATCTGCATTTGAATCTTTAGAGCTAACCTTAATGAGGGCAACTCCAATTCCACTTTGAACAATGACCTCAACACCATAGACAAGAGCAAAAGGTGTATGATTAGTAGCATTTTTTTAATTGTGGTTCTATATGCCCAAAGTGCATCATGTAATTTAAGGTGCCAATCTTTTTTTTATGCACCTCTATTGTTTTCTTTGAGAATAGCTTTTAGCACCTTGTTGGTAGACTCGGCGCCATTGCCTTGAGGGTAGTATCTTTGAGCTTTTCACATGCTTTACCTTCAAGGTCTTTAGCGGGTTGTTGATCACATCATTCATGAACCGAGTGCCCCCGTCGTAAACTATTTTTTCGAGGGATGCCAAACCTAGTGCATATGTTTTCATGTAGGAACCTAGCAGTTGTTAGAGCATTTGCTTGTCTCAATGGGACGACCTCTGCCCACTTGGTGAAGAAATCTGTTGCCACTAGTATGTATTCATCTTTGAGAGGGAGAGTTTGGATTTATAGGACCTATGAAGTCTAGTCCCCAAGTTTGGAATGGACACGAGACGTGATGCTAGTCAAAGCGGTCAAGAATTCTTCTTCCATGTATCCGGCATTTATGGCATCTCCCGATGGTCTCATAACAATCTTTAAACAAGCTAGGCCAATAGTATCCGGACACGAGTATTTTCTTTTGCGGTTTGTGTCACCGCATAGTGGCCTCCACAAATTCCTTCATGACAAGCCTCCAAAGATCAACTCGACCTTTTTGTCAACACACCTTAATAAAACACCGTTTGATCAATTTTACATAGTACATCTCCAATCATTCTCATGTTTTTTGCTCTTTCTTTGAATCTTCTCAACTGACCGCTTGTGAAGTCTTGTGGTACCTCTTCATGTTTGAGAAACTTGATGATTTCATCCCCGCCAATCTTCTTGCATCTTCTTGGATAGCACAAGGTTAGTAGCAATTTCACACACCTCATCAAAGATTTAAACCATTAAAATCCTCAAACTCAAACACCTTGTTGGTCAAATAGTCACTAGGACTCTTGATTGTTTTGACATTCGAACTTTTAGATTATAATCCTCAGTATCTTGCGGGCCCATCTACACAACTTAGCCTTACTCAAGTTTTCTTGGAACAAAGATGGGAATAGGATTTTGATGCATCATTATTTTTACTTCATTGTGCTTGGACTATATGACCAAGCCTTTGTAAGAAAAACATTATTCCAACTGCACTTTTTCCATTCTTGGGTACCTGTTTTTCGACCCTCGGACCAAATTTTGTTTGCAAAAGATATTATCCCATGTTTACGCATGAGTGCTATGCCTACTGACTTTGCTAGTGACACCGATATATGCCCGGAATGGTTGAGCAAGGTCTGGTGGTTTAAGAATCTCGATTGGCATATGGAAGTTATCAACGTGTCAAATGCACCGACATTCCTCTCATCCATTCTATTGCAATAAATTTGCTCTCATTCTTGTTATACTTGCCAACGCGTGTCGAGTCGAAGCCAAAGGACTTATGATGTGTGAAAAGTTAGGCACATACATTCTCAAAAAACTTGTCAACCCCATGAAACTTTTCACCTGCTTTAAGGTTTTAGGTGGAGCTAGTTTCTTCAGGGCTTCCATTTTTCCTTCAGACACCTTGATCCCTTGAGTAGACACCTCATGACCTAACAATTCACCTTTAGAACAGAGAAATACACACTTCTTTGGATTCAAGCACACTCCACCCTTCCTGCATAATTCCATTGTCATTGTTAGCAACTCCATATGTTTACACAGAGAAGATCCTAGGCATAAATCATCTAAGAAAACTCTAAAATTTGACATAGGCATGCTTTGGAATATTTTATCCATTGCTCTTTGAAAGGTAGCAGATGCATTCATCAAGCCAAAAGGCATTTTCATCATGGCAAAAGTACCCCAAGGGGTTATGAAAGAGGTCTTAGCTTGATGCGCCTCTTTATCTTGATTTGATTGAAACCTGAGAATCCATCCAGAAAAGAATATATTTCTTTCCCTGCAGTTGCATGTAACACTTCTTCCAGAAATGGTAATGGATAACAATCTTTAATAGTGGCCTTGTTTAAATCCCTGTAATCTATACAAATCCTAATGCTTTTATTTTTCTTTTCTACTGGAACAATGCAAGACAACCAGTCAGGATTTGTTATCTCTTTGATAACTTCAGCTTCCTTCATCTTCAATAATTCCTCTCTGATCAGGGTAAGTAGTGATGCATTTATTCTTCTGAGTTTTTGCATTACAGGTTTAGCATCTTCTTTTATCTTTATTTCAAACTCACAGATATCAGTCCTCACTCCCACTAATTACAGATAATCCCAGGCAAAAACGTCCTTCCAGCTCTCAAAGAAAATTTTTAAAGAAGCCTCATCTTTGCTATCAAATAGGTCTCCAAGAAAAAGTGTTCTTACCTGCCCATTTTTGTTGATGGTTAACTCTTTTACCTCTTTTTCTTGCTGTGCATCTATCACCAGAATAGGATATAGCTGTGTTGCATCTTCCTCATTCAATTCATCTTCATTTATAGCTCCCTCAGCCAAATAGTCAAGGAGCACAGTTCTGCAAAGTGCATCTGCCTCACAATTCTCCTCCCTAGGTATATGTTTGATCTCCCAAGCCTTGAACTTGCTCGGCCAGGTTGCAATACCCTTTCTTTGAGTCCCGACATGTCTTGGTTTTGGTCCGATACTCTCCAGTCACCTGTCTGCATATCAGTTGAGAGTCGCCAAAGATAGATACATTAGTTAAACCCAAAGCCAAAGACTCTTCTAAGCCAGCTATAAGTGCCTTATATTCAGCCATATTTGAAGTGATTCCTTCATGTACTCTGCCAACTTTGGATAAGAGTTTATTGGCGAGTTTCTTATTACAAATTTGAGAAGAAGCTATATTCAATTTGATTGAAATTCCACCATCAAACCATAACACACCTTTATTGAGTTTTGCTTTTATACCAAGGTCATCTAGACAGGTGGGTATGACTTCTATTGGTTTATAGACAGAAACAGGCATTTTCAACACACCTGGCTCATCTTCAATCAACATGTCTTGTTCTATAAAGTTGTACAGATTAGCATCACCTGTTTTGTTGTATAGAGTTACAGTTCTTGCTCCATTTGAAATAGTACACTGCCCCTTGGACCAGACAGGTCTAGCATCTACAGTAGACAACCACCTCCTTCCCAGCAACAAGTCATATATGTCAGTCACATCACAGTTATCTTCAAAAGCCACAACTATGAAACTTGCCTCAACAATTATACCTTCAATTTCTATTGGCACCTTTGTTACTAGTCCTATAGGTTTTATTTTAGCATTGGAGAATGACCTCAATATGACAGGTGATGGTTGAGTGACAGCAAGACCACATTTCTTCATCACATGTTGAGGCATGACATTTAATGGGGAGCCTCCATCTAGCAAGACCCTAGACAAATGCAAGTTACCTAAACTAGCTGAGCAAGTAAAGGCACCTGGATCTTTTTCTTCTTGAGTTAATACTACTTTCTCTGCCTCATGCACATCA
The DNA here is from genome assembly GCA_021234155.1 of Isoetes taiwanensis. Classification (NCBI taxonomy): domain Eukaryota; kingdom Viridiplantae; phylum Streptophyta; class Lycopodiopsida; order Isoetales; family Isoetaceae; genus Isoetes; species Isoetes taiwanensis. Next base: position 1,069,348 of record JAJEKV010000205.1, on the reverse strand, counting down.
GTAAATGAAATCTGTTCAACATCATTACACTTTAATATTCTCTCTCTATAGCTAGGTGCAATTCTGAGAAGCGTGAGGAGATCTATGCTTACTTTAGAACTTTTTAGGATCATATCTAGCTCATCTAACTCTTTGTCCTTTTTATTAAACTTCTCAAAAGGAGGTGGAGCTATTACCTGAACTTCTTTGTTGACAGGGATGTTCTTGCTCATACCTTTATCTGCAGGTGTTCCATTTTCCAACATTTTTCTTGTTTGCACCACCATGATCTCTTCCTGCTCCTCATATTCCTCCACAAACCTAATGGCAGATGTTCCTTCCAATTTCTTGCCTTTGTCCTGCTTGTCAAAGTATTCTTTGACAAAACATTTGTCTTCAAGATGACCTATTTCCTTGCAGAAATTGCACACAGGGCAGATCTTTCCAAAATGACCTTTCTTTCCACATTTTAAGCATGCCCTGTAATAGCAAATGTCAGAAGGATGAGTATCTTTGAAACAATGTGCACAAGGAGGATAAGTTTTTTTGCTGTTCTTCAACTCCAAAAGTTGTTTGGTCAGTTCTGCAATGGTCTCAGACATTTTGGCCATCTCACTCTTGGATTCATTGATTTTAGGTGTAGCTTCTTCATCTTTGGATTTTCTTCTTTCTTTTTTACACTTTGCATACATGTGCACATGCTCATACTCCTGCTCATAATCTGGATAAAAAGGGTCAGCACAATGGTTTACATGGTTATCAGGTAAAAAAGACATATCATTGGAGATTTTAGTTGCCTTTTCAAAAGCTTTGTGTATGGTATCAAAACCTTCCTGATTTTGAATTTTTAGCATCTTCCTGTGCACCTTAGGTCTTGGTGACAGTCCCTTAATGAAAGCAGCCACAAAATAGAGTGTGGGAGTAGGTACCTGACTCTTTTGGCATTTCCTCAGGTATGCACTAAACCTTTCCACATAGTAGTTAATACTTTCACCTGCCCTTATACAAAAAGTCTGTAGCTCGTTTGCTAGCTCTTGAGGGGCAGACAGCTTGCCAAACCTAGCTAGAAATTGCTGCACAAGACTCTCATATGTGTCAGTACCCATAACTGAGGTCACATGCTCACACCAAGCATATGCCTCATCAGATTTCATGCATCTCTTAAACTCGGAAAAACCCTCTGACCCTTTTTACAACCATAATCTCTATAATAGTCATCAAATACCTTGAGAAAAATGGTTAGCATTCATAGTTGGTTCAAATATGGGTGGAGTAATGGGCAAACTTAGCTCAAAATCTGTGGGATTGCACAATTTGGTTGTCCCACGCCCACAACAAAATTACTCCTTGTGGTTCCAATGGTTCTGGAGCTTCTTGCTGTTCACTTCTTCTAGGAGCCATGAGTTCTTTGTAAACCAGGTGGAAATCTCGGTAGGACCTCCAAAATGTTGATGGCAAACCTGGCTAAGCCACCAACCTCAGGTCAAAGAAGCACTAATCTTGGTCTAGGACCTCCAGATCACTTGAGGTGATCACTCTGTGCTGAAATATCTGTTCTTAAACTTCTAGAAAACAAGATTTCACTAGTTTCCCAAAAGCCAGAAAAACTAGTCTTACTCTAACAGGCACAGAGATCAATGTGCTCGACATTTCGAACCCAAACAAGCATAGCATGCCACCATGATATCTGAAGAAAGTGCTGTAGAAAGTCTATGCATAGAAGCTTCACGGTTGGTGAGAAATAATGATTCTTGACCAAGTCAGAAATTGGTCAATGGACTGGACAGTGCACTAAATTTTGTCAAATAAGAATGGTGATGAATTTTTTTATGCAACTAAATTCAGGGCAAAGGACACGAAAGTCTCCACAATAAGAGCATGCTATTTTCAAGATCAAAAATTCATGCGCAATTTGGGAAGCAAGTCCGAGCATCTAATGTTCATGTAGGATGAGAGCGGATAAAAAACATCAATAGGTTGATCTTTTTCTTCTCTTTTTTCTTAGCTTTCCTTTCCTAAATGATCGTACTAATGCAGCTAGAGCTTTTGTATGCTACCAGATGCAGAGGTATGGCTTTTTCTTCCTATTTATAGAGTTAATTCAAATATAAATGCATCAAACGATATTTTCCAAGGTCAGATTTTCATTAAACTGGAATCAAAGTCATCACATTTGATATCATATCAATGATCAAGATGATCAATCAACAGGACATCTCTAAAATACATAAATCGTGAAGTTTTGGATACAAATCAATCATAATGTGCCTCAGGATCAATCTCTTAAGGCAGGAGGAACTCTCAGCATCAATTCCGACTTCACACTTCAGGTACTTCGTCTTTGAATCGCGCAAAAGCCCACGAATTTTTCATCGAATGAATCCCCTTTTAAAAAACTCTGTTTCCGGCCGGATCTTGGCAAATTCGGGATCTTGGCCATGTTTTTGGTTGGTTTAGGTACTTCTTTGGCTGTAGCAGGACAGAAATGGTTGGCCACTGCAATGATTGTTCAGTTTGATCGAAGAAAAAATCAGTTCTTGGCAAGCTAGGTTTTAGGGTTCGAAGTTTTCCTGAGAACAATTATCCCACAGGCAAGAATCAAAAAATAGGCCAAGGTATAAATAGAGATCTATTTTCATCTCTCTTGATTACGTGGTCTTCTCCCACGCCAAGCTCGGCTCGTGTTTCGACTTGGCATGCCAGGGGGGACGCCACTTGGCGGAGGATGAGAGGGTAGATAGATGGGGGGTAGATGTAGGTAGGTTTTGCCATTTTTTAAATGAAGCACGCTTCCCAAGAAAACCATTTAGAAGACCAATGCACACTCTTTTTTCAAAATTTTTTGTGCCAGCTGGCATGACTTCATGAGGGCTATCAGGTGGTATCATCAAACTTTCAAATGCAATACTTTGATTTTTGTGGAAAAATTAGTAGGTATTAGACATGGGATTTGGTGAGGTGGCATGGAGGAAAAAAAGGCTAATAGGCACATTTGTCAATCATTTCAATCTTATGGTTGACTATCTTTTTGGGTTTGGTCAACATTTGCCTAGTCATCATTTGATGATGCAAGGTGATGTGATGATGTGGAATGATGTAATGGTGTTAAGTGATGTAATGGTATGGAGTGATGTGGTGATGTGGACACTTGTTGCTTAGGTGGCAACTTGGTGAATGACTTGTGGAAGTGGCAAATGATGAGTGGACCAATGTGGCTTTGTAAGTGATGACATATGTATCTAGTCACCATGCCATGTCACTTGGAGGTAGTGACTAGGCAAACTCGTGTTTAGCTTTTCCTTTCTTTCCCTTTTTTTTTTATAGCATAAAATGCCCCCCCTTTTTGCCACATGGTATGGAGTGTGTGATAGTGGAATGATATGATGAAAAAAACGATGTAGAACTTGATGCTTAGGCAATCCTTTTGGTGTAACAACTTTGCAAATGTGCCCTAGGTAGTGGTAGGTCAACTATGGAACAAAAGGCTATGTGTGAGGTGTATGATAGTATGGGGTGATGGAATGTTGGAGATGTGGAGTGTAAGGTAAGGGAATAGAAATGACAATATGAGGGAGAAAAGATACCACTTTAATAGCTTGCAAACTTCATAGGGGTCTTCCAAACTTCTAGATGCTTAGATCCTCTCAATGTGTAACCTTGATTCCAGTTCAATGTCTTCACTTGGTTCTTCAACATAGTATCTTCTTTTCCCTGCAACATAAATAAGATTTGCTGGCACTTTGCCATGTTGCCATAGCAGGGCAACAACAGGGTAGTGAGGACCGGCACAAGCGGCTGCCCTGCCCATTTGAGTAACTCGGCCTGCATACCATCGAGGTCAGCTGCCTTCCCATTAGCCAGCCATTGCAGGCCCTCCTCAACATCCTCCTCCACGAGAACCAATGGGGGGCCATCCTGTGGGGGTATGGGCGTACGCGTCCCTGGCGGGTCATAGAGCTGCTGCAAGTACTGTTCCCACTGCCCGGGTGTGATGTCCCCTGTAGGCTGGGCTGGCCTTCGAAGCATTCTGCGCCAAAAGGTTCGAGGATGAGTGTCCAGTAGGCCGAACATCTCCCCCTAATGCCTGGCAAGGTACCACGCCTTTGTCTCCTTCCGGATGGGCGCTGCATGCGTGTGGAGGCCTGCAAGCGGTACTGGATCCGAGATGTGGCGGAGCTGCCGCTTGCGTTCTTTACACTCGCATCAAACCATCGGTTCTGGGGAATGTTGTTGCTGACCACGGCGGCGGCCGCCTTAAAGCACTGTCCGGCCGCATCCCGTAATAGCGAAGTCGGTGATCTGTCTGCTGCTCTAGTGTGGAGGTCCGCGAGATTGCTTGGAGGCGTCCATGAGCATCTCGGCGTAGTCCTCTGCACGCTCATAATCTAGTCTCAACCGAGGGGCGAGGGGTGGCATAGTGGGGGTTCCGGCGGCTTGCCAAACCAGTCCAAATAAAGTGGGAGGTGATTTGAGTCGACCTCCTCATCCCGACCGTCATGCCCCACCCGAAACGACCGATGAGATGCATATCTTAGCAACTACGAGCACATAGTCCACCACACTAGACCCTCCCCACGATTGTCACATGCGCATGTGCACTTGCGAGAATCGGGACCTTTGTGATGAGCCATTGCAAATTATCAAGTCAAAAATACCACATAGCGGGAGCAAATATGCGCCAAAGCGAAGTGACCTGGTTGTCATCCGATCCTCGTGGCGGGTTGCTGCGTGGGCGTAGGCTGCGGGGACATCGTCGGCCGGGGGATCAAGTCGCATGGGCTGCTCTACTCCCGCCCCGCATTGAAATTTCCAAGAAGGGCGACCCTACCCAATCGCCGGTGCTGGCTTTGTATGTCATCATATAGATCGACATAAGGGTCCATCCTATCCGCATCGGGGTGGCTGCGATAGAAGGTGCTCTCTGCGTGAGGGAAATAACAGGCGGCCAGAAAAAGAGGGTTGCCACTGGTATTATGCACACGAACCCACAAGTACCGGTTGTGTCTGTCTGTCTTCTGGAGGGTAACCGAATGTGCCAAGGTTGTCCGGTAGTAGCAAGCCACTCCACCATGACCCCTCTGTCCTGTACAGGTATTGAAGACCGAGAAATGTTGGTAACCCGGCAGATCAGGTAGCCTGTGCCCAGGATGCTCCCATGTCTCCATGAGAAAGATGAGATCCATATCGGCTGCCACGGAGTTCAGACTGTCCCCCTTCTGCCAAGGGAGGGAAGGGGCACATAGCTTCAAAATGTCCATCTCCAAAAGAAAAAGGGAAAAATAAAGAAATCAGAAGTGGAAGATCTTATGCAGCCAGGGGACAAGGTGGAAGAAGACCCTCTGGTGTACACATTGCAAAGGAGACTGAGGGAGAGCCCAAACATGAAACTGATGATGAAAATGAGGTAAGAAAGTTGCTGATTCATTCAAATGAAAATGCTGGAGCTAACAAAGTTTCAAAAATTGTTGTAGTTGATAGTGGAGCTGAAAGATCAGTAGTTCAAACTACTGATCTGCTCAAGGAGATCAACACAACAAAGATGAACAAAATTCAAGTGGGAAATGGGGAGGTGCAGCATGCTGAAGGAAGTGGCCTTCTACAATTGTTAGATTTAGAAGGAAATATTGTGGACATAGAAAATGTTCTATGTGTTCCAACTATCATCAAAAATCTGATCTCAGTTAGTCAACTTGTTGACTTGGGGTACAGAATAAACTTTGATTCAGAAGGTTGCAAGATTTACTTTGATAATAAATTGAAGTTCTATGGAAAAAGAGTTGGAAACTTGTTTCAAATGGAAAATGCAATGATAAACAGCATAAATGTCATTAAAATGAGTGAGGCAGAATTATGGCATAATAGGCTCGGTCATACACATTGCAATAATCTCAAATTCTTGGCCAACAAAGGATGGATAACATGCAAAGAGATCAAATCTGAAGGATTTGTTTGTGAAGGTTGTAAGCTGGGGAAAATTAATAGGCTACCATTTGGTAAATCAAAACACAGAGCAAAGAAGGTGCTTGAGCTTGTTCATACTGATATATGTGGACCCTTAAACATCAAAAGCAGAAACAACAAAAGATATTTCATAAATTTCATTGATGACTACAGTAGAGTATGTAAAACCTATTGCTTGGAGAGAAAATCACAGGCCCTGCAAGCATTCAAGCAGTATGTGGCTGAAGTGGAAAGGGAGACAGGCCAAAAGCTTAAGTGTATCATGTGACGTCCCCTACTCGTATACGATGCCGCACCGTATACAAACAGGAGTTCATCCCCCGCACCAGCTCCACACGATCTGGGGCCCTCCACATATCACCGTGGACCGCCTAGAGTCCACGGTGGGAAGAGTGAAGGGGTCATTTTACCCCCTTCCTCGGGGCCTACCTAGGCTGCGAAGCGTAAACATACACGTCGGTAACATAACATCATATATCCACCTCGAAGGGTGGCACATCAACATCTCTGCATAGACAAAGATCAAGACAATACAAAGGAAGTTCCTACCCAAGGCTCGAGACTCGGGGGATGACCCGACTAGCTTGGGTCTCCGAGTTCGTTCGCGCATTTAATCATGACAATGGATTGGGTTGGCATAGGAACATGGCTTAGGGTTGTCCACTCCATCCGCCCCTCCCGTGTACACTTTTGCAGTAGGTTGAAAAGTGTTGGGACTGGCGATCAGCCAGCCACGGGTGCATAGCCAAAGGGGCTATTCCCGGGTTACATCTCCCCAGTCCCGATGGGGCAGGTAAGGATCCCTCCCTCCAGAGATCTACATGCCAAGGTGACTAGAGGGCCACTGCCCTTATTCGACTTAACCCACTGGAAGGTGAACACCACCCCACGGGTGTCGAGCCCATGCCTTACCCACACTCAGTGGCAAGCCATTAGACCTAGTCACTCTGATCCCCGGTAGGCCTTACACACCAGAGGGATCGGTCAAGGGTCAGAACACGAACCTCATTCTAAGCCAGTCTGGCCCCTTCACCCACAACCAGGTGGGCTCCTGTACATAGGCCGAAAACTAGTAATGCACTAAGAGGGACTAGCTAGGAGCATCATCTACTAAGCTTTAAGTCTCTACCCCCCTTCCCAATACAATGAGTCCACAGAATACATCCGTCCATCATATCAACATAAGTAAATAAGAACTAATCTAATTCATAGAGTTAGGTTCTTTAGTTAGAGTCAATCTCAGGATCTGCTTGGCTACTAAGGGTGATTTAATAGGCTAAACCTACTGGTTTGAAGGCTGGAATAAGGTTTAGGCTATTCAATCGACCAAATATCTGATCCATGGTTCACTCCTCTCGATCCGAAGGCGTCCATGTCTCTGTTTTGCTTCGGGATGCGGTCGGAAGGATGATCTGACAAGCTGGGGCGCATGGGCAGATCGTGGGAGTTGGAATTGACTCCTCAGGCGCGCGAATCGGAGCTCGGAAGGTCTGTGGGCGAAAAAGGGAAAGTTAGGGTTTGGTGCCTTATGTAGGCTATCAGTTAGGTTTAGGGTTTCCATGACCCTTGGTCTGCCTTTAATGGGTTAAAGGTCTAAAAGTGCGCGCATTGCTAAGTGTGCGCACCATTGCAAGTTGCCCCCTAGGGCGTCCTTGCTTGGGTACACGTCGGCGTACACGTCGATTGGAACGGCGTGTATGCGTGACGGTGCAGTACAGTATACGTCCTGGGACCGTATACTGTGCTGGAACGTCACATTCTCTCCACCTTGAAATGATGCTGTCCGCAGCATCGTGGGTCTCCCCACCTTGGAATCTTCCTATCCTGCAATCAACCTGATGCATACGATATACTACTATAATACTTACACATTTATTAAGATTACCTTAAGGTAATATTTTTAAATCATTATTACACCATTACATTATCAAATAACTTGTCAATTCGTAACTTCTATTAAAACAAGGTGCTTATTAGTCTCCGTTATCACAACATTAGTTTATCACAATTTAACACTTTCATATACAATTATTATTTAAGGTACTCTTCATTCCTTGCAACACATTCCAACAAAATTTGTGTTGCAAGTCTTCGCACCTTAAAATCCTCCATTAATTTTACAATATCTATAATTACATACTTACTATCTTAATTATTAGAATTACTCTAAGGTAATGTTTAAGACATTACTGTACTATTTCATTATCCAATTAACTTATCACTTCATAACTTAATCCACGCAAGGTAATTATTAACCTTACTTAATACAACATTTAAGTTTATCAAAGTTTATCAATTTCATACAAAATTTACACTTCTAAGGTACTCTTCATTCCTTGCAACACATTATAACAAAATTTGTGTTGCAAGTCTTCGTAGCTCGACCTCCTTGCCCTCCGGAGCGCTCTATTGGCTTGCAGGTCGACACTACGTTAGTACCATTTTAATTATTAATAAAATTTTGGTTATGTGGTGACCACCCCACCTATCTACATGAATGCATGGCTAATCTCCCGGCGTAGGAAGAGGATGTTTCTTCCATCGTGGCCGTGGAGACAGCGCCTATAATGCCTATATGGCGTCCATGCCTGCACCTTTAGTTGCCCAGCGTGGAGGATAGGTCCTTCCCGTATATGGGGCGTGAAGGCCAGATTCCTCCTATCAAAGCATATATGGGGCTAGAGGTGCTTTTCCTATCAATGCATTCCTCAATGACCTCCTTTCTCTCGAGGTCGTCTACTTCCGTGGGACAGAAGTAGACTTTGCAAGCGGCACCGCGGTCATGCCTACATTGACATTATACCACGTCCTAGAGATCACCGTAATGATCTCATCATCGGTAAATACGCATGCAACCCATACCTGGCATAGGTTGCATGCGTAGATTAATCTTAACTACACATGAAACTAATCTAAACACAAATCGACATGCCCGAGCCGATTTTTTTGCTGGCTCCTTTAATGCATGTGATTAACATAATTACCCTAAGGTAATATTTATGAATTAACATTATCATAGTACCAGATACATTACTTCCGATAGTACGATTATATTTACTCTAATCTTTACAATATTTAACGACTTTAGATCGCGATTATTTAAACAATAACCCTGATTTTTGACCTATTGTTACATAGAGAATGTTTTAATTATCATACACAAGAATTAGATGTGCTTCTTATTCTCTTCCTTGGGTCCTAGTATATCCCTAAGATGCACTTAAGTGTATCTGAATTCTATTTTCTATCTATATTTATAAGGACCCCGAGGTCAGATAGCTATCCTTGGAAGGAATTGCATTCTTGCGAAGGATTAATTAACATGCTACCTCACATTATCGTTGTTATTTAACTTATTTCCGTATGATACATATACGTACAGTAAATTCTATGCAATTATTAGGATCTATATTTAACTTATCTATAAGACACATTAAAGCTTATAATGCATGTGCACGCCTTACCTAAGGATAGAATGCATCCACCCGTTGAGCCGGCTTCGAGTAATTTGGAGATGACTTGGTCATTGCGTTGCTCCCATAGTTTTGCTCCACTTCATTGGTGTAGATAGCTACTACGTGAGTCTCGCACGTTGAAGGCCTCCTGAGCCTAAGGTATCTATCTATTTTACGCTCTACTCGCTTCGGCCATTGCCGGAGTGAACTCTATTCTACGGGTCGGTCAATTCGATGCAAGTACGTTCAATCATAAGATTGAGCCCTCCCACTTTCTTCGAAAAGAAAATGGTCCTGCACCCCTTCAATGACGTTGTACACAACGTCATATCTATTCTCTCCCCTTAAGAGGTTATACGCTTCTTACTTAGCGCATTAATTTACTAGCCTTAGCTACATATATAACCATCTAAGATGGATGCACATATTATGTTATCATTTATTTCAATATAGTTATGGGTTACCTACTTAGTTAGAACGATTCTATCCCACAAGGTTTTGTCATGACGACAATTCCTTTTGTCTCAAAAGACTATTTGATTACGATCTTCTTTTTTATTTTGGGATGGGGTTGGGAACTGTGTCCTGGAACGCCGCATCTTACGCCGCATGCGGCGTTCCCTTTCATCTTGCGGTCCCCCTTGCGGGATGGGGTTAACAGCATTGAATGCCAGTTTTTGAATTGACAGAGGTCTTTGAATGATGGCACCCGTGGGTACGAATTATCTTCCTTTCTCGCTGCTCTTCCATTTTGCGCTCACGATTTCCTCCCTCCTTTGGCGCTCACGATTTTTGGTGGTGAAGCTTGAACTGGGACATGTGCTTTCATAGGTATTAGAAATGGTAAGATCGTGATCGAATGAACTCTGATGTATTACTAAAATGCTTAAGTTCTTTTGCAGTTTCTGCCAGGATCAATGCTTCTGTGGTTTTTTTTGCTGATTAGACATGGGTGACTTCTGAGACGTGGTTTTTGCGGTGGTTTTAAGACGTGGTTAGATCCTCTTTTCCTACAGGTAAATATTGTTCACGCCATTGCAAAAGCTCAACCTCAGCAAGCCACTTCCTCTGACGTAAAGCGATTTTTGTTCCTTAATTTGATCCCTGCGAAAGGAATGCTTCATGTTACTGCAATGTTTGCCTTATATTCGTAAATATGGATCTAAGCCTATTGCAGTTCCTCCGGGTTTATGACAGTGTTCATATTTTGTTTTTTATTTTCTGGAAGATCACATATGCCTCATCTGTTACTTTGCCTCACAGAGCGATCTATGAGTGTTGTTAAGTGCTCTGAGATTACCGGAGTCTATAAACGATAAAATGCTACAGCATATGTATTACTGGTTTTGATTGGATTCTCTAATGCTCCTAGATTCATCTTTGAATTCCTATAATGTTTTCCTTTGCAAGCACAGAAAAGTGCAAGTGATCTGGGTCTAGACAATCTTTTCTTCATGTAATGTTTGTCTTATATTCGTAAATATGGATCTAAGCCTATTGCAGTTCCTCTGGGTTTATAACAGTGTTCATATTTGTTTTTTATTTTTTGGAAGATCACATATGCCTCATCTCTGTTACTTGGCCTCAGAGAGCGATCTATGAGTGTTGCTAAACGTTCTGAGAATGCCGGAGTCTATAAACGATAAAATGCTACAGCATATGTATTACTGATTTTGATTGGATTCTTTAATGCTCCTAGCTTCATCTTTGAATTTTTATAATGTTTTCCTTCAGAAAAGTGCAAGTGATCTTGGTCCAGGCAATATTTTCTTCATGTTATATTTCATTAACAAAAATTGCCAAAGCCGATTCACCCTCAGAAATACATTTTAGTGAAGGATCCACTAATACGAACTTTGAGTTGCCACAGAAAGAAGCGATCTGCAGCTTTGAACATCGTCACGTGGCTGAATCTGAGGCGTGATTTATTTCTTCAGGTATGTTGAGTTATTTTTTCATGTCCTCGAAATACATCTAGACACACAGTGGGTGATGCATTTTTTGTTTAAACATTTTTCTGACAGGACAAACATCTAGATTTTCATCCCCGCTTGGTGTAAACATTTCGGCAAGGGCATAAATGTTTTTTTCCAACATAAGGTGTCCTGTGGACCTTGCACTTTGAGTGTAGGTAATAGTTCCAAATTCTTTTGCATGGTATGAGAAGATTTTTAATTGTGTTCAATGTAGGCTTGAATGGCACAATATTCATGTAATTTACCATATGGGTTTGGTTATGTCCTCTTATCTGTTTCTTACTGGTTCTTCCCTTTATGTACTTGATTATGATTGTAGTTCATGTTATGCATTGTTTTCTTGCATACACAATGTGAGTTTGATAGTTTTCTATTTGGTTTATGAAATAAAATAACTTGACTACCACATATGCCTTCTTTATGGGTCAAAGAAAATTAGAATTGTTGCTGAATGTGCAGTAGTATTTAATTGCTGTCAATATCCCTCTATGATCAGGATTCTACTAAAAAAAGTGTGCCTTGGATGGATAGTCATCAGTAGATGCAGTTATTGGCGAAGAATATACATATAGTCGTCAATGTCGTGAAATATTTTGCTGGCAGCAAAAACCTACGCATTTAGTAGAAAGGATTTGTTGATAGAGGTTTAAATTAAAGTTCTTTACTTCTTTAACAATGATCTTTTTGGCCACATTAGGTATAGATCCTAGAGTTTAATCTAAGGTTCTCTTATAATAGCATTCTTCTTGCAAGGTCAAGGAGGGGCATAGACATAATTCTAACTGCTCAAGATGTAGAAATGCAGGATATATGCAGTGTGGTTTTATTATTTCAGTTGTTCATAATAGTTGGATATACTTTACCATATCCCTGGTCTGTCTGGCTATATGGCCCGTCCAATTTTGCATATTTGTACAGCTGCATCTTCCAATGTTTTTGAGAGAGATTTGCAATGTGTGTAGCAAAATATAATATTTATTTGTTTCTGATGCGACTTGCATAGGTTATTTTTTATGCCTTCCTTTTTATACAAGACAGCACAGTTTAACACCAGAATGGTCGGATATATGCCACTGGATGTCAAGCTTCAAATAGTTCACCACTTTGAGGTATTACTTTGCAGAAATTCATGCTTAAAATATTTATGTGGCTTCCTTCCAAGATGAATATCAGTAGGTTGATTGTCTTTTCTCATGTGTGCAGGCTACAAGAATGACACAAATTAGTGAAGTTAGATCCATGCAACCTTGGACTATCGTAAGTACATTTACTCATGAGGTACTTAATCTTTGTTCTTTCTATTTGGCTGTGAACTTAAAGAAGCCTACACTTTATACATTTTCTGCTTATGTGTTGCTTGCATGCTAGGGCTACATGATGCATGCTGGTGTATCTTGGGAGAGGACTGCAATGTGCTTAACAAAATTTGATATTTGCATGCTGGTGTATTTTGGAAGTGTCTGCATTAATAATGTCATCGTCTTTTCGCCTTTATCCAATTTTATTGTTGTCGCTAAGGGCAAGAATGTATATGAATGTATGTTAATGGCATGAACGTTACTTATGTCGTTAAGGGCATGAATGTCATTAAATAGTCAAGCATGAATAACAAGCTGAATGAATGTATGTGAATAGCATAAATACATATGTTTTGTAAAGTACTTCAAAGTTGATTTTACTGTTCGGAGGTGCTTTTGGAGCAGTCATGGATAGAGCTAGGATATCATCTACAAGACTGTTGTAGACTGCTAAAACGGACTGCAGCGAATTTTAGTGGCGGTAGTTGTGCTGGTGGCAGCATCTATGTCAGGATTCAATGCTTTTATTTTTGTGGTTGGTCGCACAGTTTGTGCAATGCTTGGCTTGGTATTTCCTGTTGCTTTTCATCTCCAGATCATTGATGAGAAGTTTAGTAGGCTAGAAAAGACCTCTGACATTTTTATAATCTTATTAGGCATACTGTTTGCTGAAGCCCTAACCAGAGGTTGAGGTCAATTCGATGTAGTTGTATAAGTGCTAAGCCGATTCTGCTCAAGGGAATGTTGTTGAAGTTTAGTGCATTGAGAACTCATGGCCAAGTTTGCCAATCATAGGTCCACAGCTTCTATTGTCATATTTAGGCACTTCGGGACTCATAGGCATCATGCAATATGTCGTGGCAATGCTGGTTTGTAGGCAATATTCAGTAAGAATCTCACTGCCTATTTCTATGACATCTCATTTAGAGGCATGCTTTAGTGATTCAAACTATGTTTGCATGGAAGTTCTTTTTTGTTTGGACTTAATTCCTTATGATTCTTTTGGAAAAATGCATATGCATGCATTCTATGATGCAAATGGTGGGTAGAAGTAATATAATTTTTTAGAACTCTTTATTTTGCTTGACTTTTCCGCATTATTTGTGCAAAATTATTTTGATCAATGTCTCTTAATTTTTTTTTTTCTGGTTTTGCAGTGATCAAGCTCAGTTTTGATCTGTGCTCATATCTGGAAAGTATCAAATATGAAAAGTTCCAAGATCGGCAACCATTTCAGATCCTCTTACTAATTTCTTATACTTACCTAGGTTGCTTGACAAGTTGTTATTTTCATCAAATGCATAATTCGGTTGTGGGTTTTGTTTTATATTTGTAATGTCGTTTTGCATCATATTACAATGACCTTTGACCAGCTACTTAACAATTTTTATACTTCATTATTCAAAAAGCACAAATGTTGTCCTTTTGCAAGTGCCATGTTTGGAAAAGCAAAGGGTTTAGTGCCCTTAAATAAATGGAAATCTATCTATTTCTAGAACAGAGATTCATGATAGTAAGATATTGCGGTTTTGGTTAACGTTTACATTGGGCTTTGTGATCACATATGTATCGAATTTGGAGATTGCAATGTGGAAGCAATAGTGGCACATGCATCATTTGTAGAATTTGGTACATTCAATAAAATTGCGCTTTCACATTATTCTTAAATTGCCTACCTCATCGCAATGTTTGTGCAAAGCTTGCCGACATCATGCATTAGAAAAATATGTTGTGTTCCATCTAACTTCCATCTTTTTTTTTTATTTTTTTATGTTCAATGCTCGAAAGAATTGCATGCTATATAATATTAAGAAGTTAAAAGTGCCCTCCCATCAAATTTGCTATTGATTTTTCTATACCTATTGTGCAAATACGAGCTTGAGATGATATACTAAGCTAATCTCCAAAGCTTGAAATAACTGTATGCTACATAGTATTAAGAAGTAAAAGTGCCCTCCCATTAGATTTGCTATTGATTTTTCTATATCTATTTTGCATATACAAGATTGAGATGATACTAAGTGCTATCCCACTCTCTAATAGTTCATATCGACTTCTAATGGGGTCCCTCTCTTAATGACATGTTTTTGGACTAAGTTTAACAAGACAAAGATCATACTTAGAGGTTTGCCATTTCAGTTTGAAAGGGTGCAATTCCCTTTGCGGCCGGCCTTTGCCATGACCTTAAACAAGTCCCAGGGCCAAACAATGCATAAGGTGAGGATATATCTTCCAAAGCCTGTCTTTACGCATGGACAATTATATGTGGCATTCTCAAGGGTACAAAATCGACAAGGAATTCGGGTTGCTATCAAAGACCCACCATCCATGCCTCAAGAAGACGCCACTACCGTTTCAAGGTTCACAAGGAACGTGGTTTACGCGGATGCTTTGTGATGGAGGTAAGTGTCATGTCCTTGACTAACGTTGTAATGTCCATATATTGCATGTATATGTGTTTTTTTTCAAAGGTTTTCATGCTTCTTGGATGTTTATTGATCTTCTGAATGTGTGCAAATCATGAAGCCCTACACACCTTTTGTACCTCAGGAACTTGGAAATCCTAAGCCAAGGGCGATAGTCATGTACATCGTAGGGATGGTGAGTGTAAGATTTGTTAGTTCCAACAATAACAATTGCTTATATGCTTCTTAATAGGATATTCTATCATTTATTAAGAAGTTCATCAATGCATGTTTCCTATCTTTTTCTGAAATGATATCTTATTATTGTAGGGAGTTATGCGATAGTTGATAACACACTCTGGCGTGTTGCTGTGTTGGAGTAAAAAAAGTTCCCCTCTAAGTATACATGCAGGGGAACTTGCTTCACGCTAGGAGGCATCACACACATTGGTGTTTGTGATGGGAGACGGTTCAAGGCTTGGGCATCGATTCCACATGACGCAGTTGGTGATTACGAGCTTCCTGAGTTCCTATAAAAGCATAATATTGTTGTTGGTACACCTGAGTCGCGCGTGTGGGACATGGTATCAGAGCATGTTTACACGTTCATGTTCGCCACCATAGGCACGACGGGAGGAGCTTCTATACCTATCAGCTTCGCAACTGAGCTTCACATCGAGCCGACGGACGTTCCTAGAGTTCTTTGGGACAGGTTCTTCATGATGTGGATCTATTGAGATTGACGAACATAACCTCATTTTGCACTAAAAATATTTTGTATTTGCGTATAGAACCAGTATATTTGTTTAACATTTTGTTTGAACTTCATATTATGTGTACACTTTTAAAAGGTACAATTTGTTCAGTATCTATATGTGTCTATTTCCACCTACACATATATTGCCTTCGATGCATTGTGCACATTCACGACACAACCACAACTAACACACATAAATGCCTGCATACGTCCATGACTAATGCCCGGCATCGCCGGGCACACGTTTCTAGTAATTCTTATTTTAGATGTACCTTACATGTACTATTCTTTTATATTCTAGAGATTCCCCCTTTCTTAGTTATTTAAACTCTTGGAATATTCCTACCAATCGAATTGATGTCATCGTAACAAGTTGGCCGGACTTGTTAGATTACTTCTTTTCTTTCGGTTGGATTATTCTTTTGGGGGTACTAGATTTATACATGGTCAACAATTATCCTAGTAATGATTCCTTCTTAGTGAGGAGATCAATCTCACCAAGTGGTTTCAATATGTTGGATGTCTGTTAACAATCGTGTATAATTTTAGTTACTCCTATGCGTTTCCTTCCCAATACTTGACGCTTAGCTCAATATTGGGGCAATCCTTCGGCGGGAGAATATCTAACAATGCCTTCTAATCCCAATATGGATGTTACCATCCCTACATTTAACCTACTAGGCCCCATGGCCTTAGATCCTTGACCTTGCTAGAAGCTCATCCACTTTCGTTGCTCGCTTGAAGTAGCAAGGACGCGTTCTTCCCAGTCGCCGATACTTCAGTCTCCTTGACGGTGGCTCCTCTTTGATGTAGAGGTTGACTTTGTTCGTTAGAAGCCTCTCATTGCTAGTGGCTTGATGGTGTAGTTGATCACTTGAAATCTTCCATGCCGCTTTTCAAAGCCCAAGGTGGCGCCGTTGAAAAGATCTTTCATCTTGAACTCTTTGTCTTGGCGGCTAAAGGACGACTCTGTATCCGATATTGTTTCTTCGACTCTATCGACGTCTCATACATCGAGTCCTCTTGTTGCCCGAAGAGTGTTGAGGATGTTGATTGCTTCACCCCTGCAAATTGCCTGACATCTCTTCCTTTGATCTGTTACGCTATGGGGGGGAATAACAAGGGAACTATATATGCAAAGCATATAACTTACATAATTACAATTACTACTAGAGCTATTAGGTCCCCTTTGTGCCTCCCTCCGAGTTGCACACCTACTCCTTGACAATGTCATCGGTGTTCCTCCCGATGCAATGGTGTTGACGATCCATATCCTCCTATTTGTACGTCAGCTCGTACTCCGGGGTAACTTGTTGATGTACTTGGGCCCTCCGATGTTTGTCGGCTATGGCACAACACGCTTTGCATCACATTCTAACTAAAGGTGTGGTGGTCGTTGATGCTTCGACATTTCGGTCTGCTTCCTGATCATGTTCTCGGGCGGTAACTGTTCCCCCCTTCATGATACTTAAAGCTATTTGAAGGCGTCTCTTGAGGCTGTGCGCGATTCCTTTGGCTATACTCCTCTGGAGTTGTGCTCTTCTGCAGTTGTTCTTTGAATCGTCCATCCTTGGGTTCACCAAGTTGCATGCAAGTCCGCGTGCAAGTCATCGGCTCGCCTCGCTTTAGTTGCTTCTCCATCGAAGTTTCCAAACTTCCTTGTTTGATCCCTCGATCACATGGCTTGACGCGTTGTCACGCTCCAATCGTGCTATCTTTGTCTTCCCCTGTCTTGAGGTACCTTCCCAGGTGGCTTAGATTGTGCTCGTCGGTTTGATCCTCCCCGTTGCCTCTAGGGAGCTCGTGGAAGAAGTCGGTTGCTAGCACTTCTCCAAATTTCAGTTCCTCGGCCTTTGTCCCTCTATGCATGTCGGTCTCTCTCGCAAGTAAGGCATCATGGCTCTCCTCCTGATGGCTCGTTGTCGGGATGATGGATCCTTATATGTGCAGCTTTTACCCTTGAGTTGAAGAAGTACCGCCTTAGATATACTCTTGTCGTTGGATAGCCCGGTTGTTATCTTGAACTCTCTTTTTTTTCTTTGAAGGTGCTTCAGTTGCTATCCTTGTCGTTAAGGTGCTTAGAATGCTTCTACCTTGGGCATTTGATGTGCCCATGTCGGGAGATGTGATTGGCTTCTTCTCTTCTAATTCTTGGTAGGAGTACCGGCGAAGCCATCACCTAGTTGTTGAAGGCATATTTCCTTGTCGCAAATTGCCTTTAAATAAAGTGCATCTCCATCTAATACCCGTGTCATAGGGCATCACCCTATATTACCACAAGGTGGAGCTATGGTCGTCGAGATATTGCCTTCTTAGTTGGCTCGTTGATGTCGGGTCGTTCCTCCTTCTATTGTTGAGGCCACTCGTGTCATAAGTTCGTCAAGTGTTGCCGATGTGCGGTGCCGTTGATCACTTGAGTAGGATCACCTGGCCGTTGCAGTCGGGCATTCTTGAATGTCTTCGAAGCTCTGAGATCGTGGTCGGTAGGCATGCCTTGTCATTCCTCCGCAGGTTGAATTTCTGAGTGCGACTCCTGTTGCTTGGGCTTTGCTCCATTCCGAGGTGCATCTCTTGTGCCTGGAAGTGTGATCATCTCCATTGCACCTATCATAGCTCCTTTTGGTCACCTTTGCGTGATTTGTACCTGCTGGCTAGGTCGTCTCCTTCGTCCTTTGGGTCCTATCCATTCGAGTCTTGTACTCCTTGGCTGACGTAGTAAGGTCGTCCTTCCTTTGGTTTCTAGGTGTTTCTGGGTCGGGAATTCTTGTTCGAGTGGGATATTCTCCTCCTTGATATGCGTCTCCTCCCTCTCATGGTCTCCTACTTATTTGGAACCCGATGAAAGTTCTCTCCCTGGGTGCAAGGGAGCTGGAAACTCGTCCTGGTCGCCGTAGGTGCTTTGTGATTGCCTAGTTTGGTTGCTCCTTTTGTTGACGTTTCATGACATTCGCTTGAGCTGCTGGGCTGCAAGGTCGTGGTGGTCTTTCCTCCTGTTTCTATATGCTCCTGTGTCGCCATGACTTCTCTCCTCGATGGAAGATTATGCCCTCTGGCCCTACCTCGTGATGCTAATGCGGCATCGATGTCTAACGTCTTCCCCGCACTTGTATTTTGTTGCCTTGCGCTTCTTCCATTTGAAACTCATGTGCGTCGAGTTGGTGAAGGCATTGAGATCCTCTTTTCGATGTGAGCTCATGGACGTGGTAGCCGAGAGGTTGACATCTAGAAAATTCTTGATGCCGCTGGTTACCAAATATCCTTCCCATTTGATGAAGATTGATGATAGGTTGGTGGTGTCCTGTTCTACTCGTTTGTCGGTTGAGGTGTTTATCGTTGTGCTTCCCTCTCTTGGGTCTGCCTTTTCGGTCTCCCTCTCCTTATCCGCCTTACATCGGTTGGGACCTTGATGTCTTCAAGAAGTTGCCTCACTCTCGCTCTTGGTGGCTCGTCCCTCAGTGCTTTCGAGCAACGCCAGATATCCTAGAATCTAAGGGTCTACTTGAAGGCTCTCCTACAACATTCGGGCTCTATAAGCAAGCAAGATGGCTCGGCAAAAGCATTACGAAGACATATCTATAATCTACAAGTCTATGGACATTAGGACATGTGGTATGGTATGAAACGAGGTTTGTTTTGCAAAACCTCCATGATGTTTGAGAGATACTCTAAGGTCCTAGCATAGTTGGTTTGGAGGAGTCGAATGTCTACACATGGAGTGACTTGGGTAGCTCTAGACTCTAGCTCCTTTCTAGGTATTCTGGCAATAGGGAGTGTCAATGTGGCGGCTATATAAGTCAAACTCTATTAGAAGGACACAAAATTAGGTCAAGGTTTATGCCTTGGGCATGAGCAGAGGTGATGTACCAACAGTTGGACTTGGGTTGCTATGCTGAGGTCTAGATGACTTTACAAAGGGGTGTCCTTGAGCACTTCTATCTAGGAGTAAGGCATCAGCTTCGAGCCGAAAGCAATACTTGCGAGCTACTAATGGGGTATGCTTCTATTTACAAACAAACCACAGTTTGGAAAAACAATTCAAGGGTTTGAGCAATTTTGGTCATTTTGGGCTGGGGTTTGACATTTCTAGCCTAATTTGAGGTCATAAATGGATTCTAGGCTGTCTAACGGTCCTATTACAACAAATTTCAGGCGATTTGGAGCTCTGTAGCTCAAGTTATGGAGGTTCAAAGTTTGGAGGTCTCACAGGTAGCGCCTCGTTCAAAAGCTGAACTTTAGTTTCTTGACCAGGCGCGACGTGTGAGACATCAGTCCCATTTTGATCAAAACATGTCCAATTTGGGTAAACTAAGGGTGTAGGGCTAACAGACTCAACAAATCAGGCAGAATCGACCTCTTACTTGGTCGATTTGGAGCTTGTTTAGGCAACTTTGGGCAAGGTCTCACAGGTAGCGCCACGTTCAAAAACTAAACTTCAGTTTCTTGACCAGGCGTGACGTGTGAGACATCGGTCCCATTTGGATCAAAACATGTCCAATGTAAGTGAACTAAGGGTGTAGGGCTAACAGACTCAACAAATCAGGCAGAATCGACCCCTTACTTGGTCGATTTGGAGCTTGTTTTGGTCTAGTTTGGACATGGTCTAAGTATGAAGGTCTCACAGGTAGCGCCTCGTTCAAAAACTAAACTTTAGTTTCTTGACCAGGCGCGACGTGTGAGACATCACACTTTTTGGTCACCTTTAAATGTCACCTTTAAAGACCACCGGCCCGTCTCGATGCGAAGATGGTGGGCACCTCCATTCGAGTTACCATCTGCCCGTCTCGATGCGAAGATGGTGGGCACCTCCATTCGAGTTACCATGTTACCTTTTTTTTTTTTGGAATTTATCACCTTTAAAGACCACCTGCCCGTCTCGATGCGAAGATGGTGGGTACCTCCATTCGAGTTACCATGTTACCTTTTTTTTTTTTGGAATTTATCACCTTTAAAGACCACCTGCCCGTCTCAATGCGAAGATGGTGGGCACCTGTGCGAATGGAGGCAATGAGTCTGCGCTTTTTCAGGGGCAATGTTACTTTTTTTTTTGGAATTTATCACCTTTAAAGACCACCGCCTGCCTCGGATGCGAAGATGGTGGGCACCGTCTGCGAATGGAGGCAATGAGTCTCAAGCTTTGGGCAAATGGGAACGAACGTGTAGAGCTGTGGGCCCCGGGCTAACACGGGGTTGATGTGGTCCTTGTAATGGGCCGTTTTGACATGCTCTAGAGCGCCGGGGTCCCAGAGCTTGCCAAGGAAACAAGCGTCTAGGTACTCCCGCGATCGGCCGCTGTGTCCACCTGGTTCACGCGATCCGTGCTCTCCCGCATCGCTCCATCCGGCGAACCACTGATCTCTCTTACCCTCCAACAGGCCCTAAGCCACTGGACCCATTGCCACAAGCAAGCCAAAAAGCGGGAGCCGAGCATCACCCATAGTAACCACTTTACAAAATAGACGATGTGTCTATCAAGGGCTGCCCGTGAAGCGGCAAGAAACCGCCTCTGCGGCGGTGTCGATAGGGGACTGGGTTTCACCCCAAGTGCCCGCGTGCCAAAATGCCTTTTGCACCTCGCTCCCAAGTCATTCCAGTGTCGCCAAAGAGACGACCGGGCCCCAAACCTCGACCCGCTGAAGGACATGCTCGACCGGTGCGAATGGATGTGGCCCGATGGCCCCAATCATAGAGCTCGCACGGTGATCAAGTTCTGCATGGCATAAAGCGCTTTCCAGCCCATTTGTCACCCGCAGTGGGATAGACGCCCCCAAAGAGAGCGAGGAGGGGAACTCCACCCCTAGGTACTTGTAGATGGGCGGACGCCCACAGCCGCCCCCCCCCGGGATGTGCGTCTGGGAGGCATGGGGTGACGTGAAGAGGATATGAGAACCACCCTGGTCTTGGCCAGATTCACGCGCATGTCTGTAGCCTGACAAAATGTGTCTAGGGCATCCAGGTGAGACTGCATAGCTTCTGGGGTGTGGGCCAGCAGGCCAACATCGTCCGCATAGATGAGCTGGCGGATGACCTGGTGCAAAAGCTGTATGCCATCCCCCCCATGCTCAGTAAGCCAGGGCTCTAACTGATCAATGTAGAGGCCAAAAAGTGTTGGCGAGAGGGGGGGGCAACCTGGGGACCGGATACCTCGGGTGAATGCTTGGCCCGTCGGCTGCATCCTGCCAAAACAACTCTCATACAACCTGTATATGGCATTCTGCACAGGCAGCGGGAGCCCCAGTTGACGCAGTCTAGCCCACAGCTTTTCCCGGGGAACCGTATCAAAAGCCTTCGCGAAGTCCACAAAGCAGCAATACAAGTCCTGCCGATGATTCCGGCTGTCTTCAATCAGTGCCCGCAGTGTAAAGATATGGTCAATCGTTGAGTGGCGGGGTCTAAAGCCTGCCTGTGTGAGGGCTCGCACATCTGCTGCCTCTGCCCAGCGGGTCAACTGCTGCTCGAGAATGCCAGCCAACAGTTTGGCAAATCTTGAATCCGACCATGATCGTCCGTAATTGGCGGACGATTATTGGGTCGCCCGCCTTGTGAATTGGAACAACCCTGCTTGTGGTCCATTGTCGGGGGAGACCTTCCTGCAATGCTCTGTTGAACAGGGTAGTGAGGACCGGCACAAGCGGCTGCCCTGCCCATTTGAGTAACTTCGGCCACGCATACCATCGAGGTCACCGCCTTCCCATTAGCCGACCATTGCGGGCCCTCCTCAACATCCTCCTCCACGAGAACCAATGGGGGCCATCCCGGGGGGTATGGGCGACGCGTCCCCCTCGCGTGTCATAGAGCCGCCGCAAGCATCGCTCCACCGCCTTTGCGGGTGTGATGTCCCCGTAGGGTCGGGCTGGCCTTTGAAGCATTCTCCGCGCCAAAAGGTTCGAGGATGAGTGTCCAGCAGTCAACATCTCCCCTAATGCCCGGCAAGGTACCACGCCTTTGTCTCCCTTCCGGATGGGCGCTGATCGTGGTGGTGGCCCCGCAAGCCGGTACACCGGATCCGAATGTGGCCCCTTTAGCCGCTTCGTTCTTTTACACTCGCATCAAACCATCGGTTCACGCGGGAATGTTGTTGACCACGGCCGGCGCGGGTCCGCCAGCACCCGGCCCGTCCGCATCCCGTAATAGCGAAGTCGGTGATCACTGGCCGCTCTAGTGTGGAGGTCCGCAGAATTACCGGGAGGGCGCCCATGAGCATCTCGGCGTAGTCCTCACGCACGCTCATAATCTAGTCTCAACCGAGGGCGGCGAGGGGTTGGCATAGTGGGGGTTCCGGCGGCTTGCCAAACCAGGTCCAAATAAAGTGGGAGGTGATCTTGAGTCGACCTCCTCATCCCGAATCGTCTCGCGTGCCCACCCGGAAACGACCGATGAGATGCATATCTTAGCGCAACTACGAGCACATAGTCCACCACACTAGACCCTCCCCCTCGATTGTCATGTCCGCATGTGCACTTGCGAGAATCGGGCCACCGCGGATGTGCCATTGCAAATTATCAAGTCAAAAATACCACATAGCGAGAACCGCCCATGCACCAAAGCGAAAGTGACCCGTTGTCATCCGATCCTCGTGGCGGGTTGCTTATGCGGGCGTAGGCCGCGGGACATCGTCGTGAGGGGATCAAGTCGCATGGGCTGCTATACTCCGTCCCGTGCATTGAAATCTCCAAGAAGGACGACCCTACCCAACCTTCTGGTGTCGCCAGATGTCATCATATAGATCGACATAAGGGTCCATCCTATCCGCATCGGGTGGCTGCGATAGAAGGTGCTCTCTCGCGAGGGAAATAACAGCGCCGAAAAAGAGGGTTGCCACCGGTATTATGCACACGAACCCACAAGTACCGGTTGTGACCGGCTCTGCTACGGAGGGTAACCGAATGTGCCAAGGTTGTCCCAGAGTAGCAAGCCACTCCACCATGACCCCTCGTCCCGCATGCGGTATTGAAGACCGAGAAATGTTGGTAACCCGGCAGATCAGTAGCCCTGTGCCAGATGCTCCCATGTCTCCATGAGAAAGATGAGATCCATATCGGCTGCCACGGAAGTTCGTGAGGTAACCCGGCAGATCGTAGCTCGCGGCCCGGGATGCTCCCATATCTCCATGAGAAAGATGAGATCCATATCGGCTGCCACGGAGTTCAGACTGTCCCCCTTCTGCCAAGGGAGGGAAGGGGCACATAGCTTCAAAATGTCCATCTCCAAAAGAAAAAGGGAAAAATAAAGAAATCAGAAGTGGAAGATCTTATGCAGCCAGGGGACGAGGTGGAAGAAGACCCTCTGGTGTACACATTGCAAAGGAGACTGAGGGAGAGCCCAAACATGAAACTAATGATGAAAATGAGGTAAGAAAGTTGCTGATTCATTCAAATGAAAATGCTGGAGCTAACAAAGTTTCAAAAATTGTTGTAGTTGATAGTGGAGCTGAAAGATCAGTAGTTCAAACTACTGATCTGCTCAAGGAGATCAACACAACAAAGATGAACAAAATTCAAGTGGGAAATGGGGAGGTGCAGCATGCTGAAGGAAGTGGCCTTCTACAATTGTTAGATTTAGAAGGAAATATTGTGGACATAGAAAATGTTCTATGTGTTCCAACTATCATCAAAAATCTAATCTCAGTTAGTCAACTTGTTGACTTGGGGTACAGAATAAACTTTGATTCAGAAGGTTGTAAGATTTACTTTGATAATAAATTGAAGTTCTATGCATTGGAAACTTGTTTCAAATGGAAAATGCAATGATAAACAGCATAAATGTCATTAAAATGAGTGAGGCAGAATTATGGCATAATAGGCTCGGTCATACACACTGCAATAATCTCAAATTCTTGGCCAACAAAGGATGGATAACATGCAAAGAGATCAAATCTGAAGGATTTGTTTGTGAAGGTTGTAAGTTGGGGAAAATTAATAGGCTACCATTTGGTAAATCAAAACACAGAGCAAAGAATGTGCTTGAGCTTGTTCATACTGATATATGTGGACCCTTAAACATCAAAAGCAGAAACAACAAAAGATATTTCATAAATTTCATTGATGGCTACAGTAGAGTATGTAAAACCTATTGCTTGGAGAGAAAATCACAGGCCCTGCAAGCATTCAAGCAGTATGTGGCTGAAGTGGAAAGGGAGACAGGCCAAAAGCTTAAGTGTATCAGGTCAGACCGAGGAGGAGAATATCTTTCATCAAAATTCAAATTGTTTTGCATTGCAAATGGCATTAAAAGACAAATGACATGTAGATATAGCCCCCAGCAGAATGGTGTGGCAGAAAGGAAAAACAGAACTCTCCTTGATGCAGTTAGATCCATGATTAAACACAGTGGTTTGCCAAATTACCTATGGGAAGAAACCTTGAAAAGTGCAGTGCTCATTCAAAATAAACTCCCAAGTGCTGCATTGAAAGGGAACATACCAGAACTGCTATGTTCCCTTTCAATGCAGTTCTGGAAAGAAATAAACTATGAGATGTTTAAAACATATGGATGCTTAGCCTATGCTCATGTTCCATCAGAAATCAGGAAAAAATTGGATGATAAAGCAGAAGTAGGGTACTTGGTTGGATATGATGCTGAATCTAAGGGCTACAGGTTATATAATCCCATTTCAAAACAAATAGTAATCAGCAGGGACGTGCACTTTGATGAAAGCACATTATACAAGGACAGAGAAAAAGGAGGCAAGAACAAAACAGAAATAGAGAATTCAAAGGAAAATAGTGAAATAGCAAAAGAACACGAGAATGCTGAATTAGACAATGATTCAGACAGTGAGAACTCAGATGCAGATGGATCAGATAGCTCCATGGCAGAAAATGGCACAGAAAATTCAAATAATCATGAAGAGAAGCCTCAAATAGAAACTGTTGTTGGCAGAAAAAGGAAGACCCAAGTTGAAAAACTGTTGGAGGATGCAAAAATAGATACAAATGAGTATGGGAGAACTGAAACAGGGAAAAGCAAAAGGATACATGGCACAGATATTGATTATGATCAAGTGCTCAACATTATGGAGGATATAGACATACCTAAGACTTTTGAGGATGCAATGAGATCAGCAAATAAGGACAAATGGATTGAAGCTATGAATGAGGAACTGAAATCATTCAAAGACACTCATACATATGATCTTGTTGAATACAATGCAGGGATGAGTATAATAGGCAGTAAATGGTTATTTAAAATAAAGCAAACTGCAGATGGAGGACAGAAATACAAAGCAAGGCTTGTGGCTCAAGAATTCACTCAGAAAAGAGGAAAAGACGATGATGAAACATATTCACCAATTGTTAAACTAACAAGTCTAAGACTATTGTTGAGTTTAGCAAATGCCATGGATTTAGATTTACATCACATGGATGTAAAGACAGCTTTCTTAAATGCTACATTGGAGGAGATAATACATCTAAAACAGCCTATTGGTTATGAAGAAGGCAAAAATATGGTCTGGAAGTTAAATAGGGCAGTGTATGGACTTAAGCAGGCACCTCGAGAATGGTATAATTGTATTGATAATTATCTCAGGGAACAAGGATTTGAGAAATTAAAGAATGATGGAAATCTATATAGATATAGGATCAATGATGATTTTTGCATCATTGCCCTCTATGTAGATGACTGCATAATGGCAAAGAAACAAAATGAATGCATGAATTATTGCAAAGGCATTCTCAAAAACAGGTTTAGCATGACAGATTTGGGAGAATTGAAACAATTTTTGGGGATAAAGGTGTCAAGAGACAGAAAAAGAAAAATTCTAAAGCTCAAACAAAGCAGGCATGTGGAGAATATGCTGAAAAGGTTTAACCTTCAAGAAGCACACATTGCCAAAACCCCAATTGTCCCAGGTCATAGGCTCACTGATGAGATAGAACTGTCAGATGAAGAAATTAAAGAGATAGAAGAAATACTCTACCAAGCTCTAGTTGGTTGTCTTTTGTATTTATCTAATAACACCAGGCCAGATATAGCCTATGCAGTAGACAACAGGAAAAAGGGTTCTTAGATACTTAAAGGGAACAAAAGATTTTGGCATAACATACAACTCTAATGACACATGTCTTCAAGCATACAGTGATGCAGACTGGGGTGGGGACCTAAGTTGCAGGAAATCCACATCTGGATATCTCATAATGCTTGGAGGAGGAGCAATAGCCTGGAGAACTAAAAAACAAAGTGCCATTGCCATGTCATCTGCAGAGGCAGAATATGCTGCAGCTTCTTTGGTATCTAAAGAAGTGGCATGGTTAAGAAGATTACTCAATGAGTTAGATTGTATGCAGAATGATCCAACTCCAATATGGACTGACAGTCAAAGTTGCATGGCCATAGTTAAAAATCCAGTTGATCATGAAAGGACAAAGCATATTGAACTGAATATGCATTTTATAAGAGATTTGGCTGGAAAAGGTTACATCAAAATGTGGTATATTCATACCTCAAAGCAGATAGCAGACTGCCTTACAAAGGCATTAACAGAAAATAAGTTTACACAGTTCAGAAATGATATGAATGTCACTGATATATTGGTTGAAGGAAAAAGAAAAATTATGCACTCAGATCAGGAAGATGACTGAAAACGAAAATTGTGTTGCTTAGCCAAATTCAAGAAATATGATGGAGGAGGAGTGTTAAATATTCAGAGATTGTTCATCATATTTCTAGCAGTTGCATATTATATCAGTGGACAAGTCTAGAAACAAAGGTGAGATCCTAAGCTACAAGGTCACATTGATGCATATATGAAGTGGCTAAGGGGAATATCGAGTTGGTGTATATATTCATATGGTTGGCATTGAAACCATAGGTCAAATGTTTAAGTGTACATTTACTATTATTGCTCCAAAGAAAATGGCTACCGAAATGGAGCCAGTTTCTATTTGAATGACTACACCTCAGAGTCGGCCGATTAGCATGGCTAGACCGCCGAATCCCAACTGTATATATCTGTACAGGGATTAAATAAACTTAAGGAGCATGATTACGGTGATTTAAGTCCGGCATGAACTAATGCGATCATGTTTTTGCAGTTGAACTATTTGGTCATATCTTCTACAGTAATCCGATCAATAACCTCAGCTACAGTGTTAAATATTTGCTTGCCTATAAATTACCTATGGTCTATAGTGTAATTTGAAGTAAATCTCATTGATTAAGGTGTGATACACTTGAAGTGTGTATGTTTTAAGCTGAATCCATCAATTTTTATGACGAAGCATCAATTAAGAACATTCTAAAAGCATGCTTCTATCACGATTCTAGATTCTCATATGATTCATCTAGGTTCGCTAAGATTATATGAAGATTCCCCTCATCTCTTGAGATTCCTCTAGATTCTTTAAGATTTCATGAGAATTACTTAAGATTCCTTTAGATTCCCTAAGGCTCTAGGAAGACCCCTTGACGCTCTTGAGATTCCTCTTGATTCTCCAAGATTCTATAAAGGCTTCCCTAGATTCTCAAAGATTTTATGCAGATCCCCTAAGATTCTATAAGGATTCGGGCAAAAGTATGCTGGTGGGGTGCAAAAGCACGCGTCCGGACGCATGCTTTTAGCACCCTATTTGAAAGTCTTGACAACCTATTTGGAAAGTCTTTGGGTGCAAAGTCTTTGGAAAGTCTTTGGTCTTTGGAAAGTCTTTGGAAAGTCTTTGGAGTCTTTGGGTCTTTAGCGTCAGCGTTTATTTGTAACCCACCAGCATACTTTTGCCCATTCTCCAAGAGTTAAGATTCCTCTAGATTCTTAAAGATTCTCATAAGATTCCTTAAATTCCCTGAGATTCTACAAAGATTCCTTAGAGTCTCTCAACATTCCTTAAGATTCTATGAAGATTTCACATGTCCCTTAAGATTCCACAAAGATTCTCCATTTCGATCACATTGGCTCCAACAGTGACAAAACGATAGCAAATTACCAGTCCCTGGAAAGCTGTCGATGAGAAGAATCCGAAGACGTAGGTCTCCCCTTGATCTGTCATTCCTTTTAGGAGATATATCTGTTTGCAAGGCCGCCGCGAGCAATTCTTTTGTTCGACTTGGTAGATATTCGGCTCAAAAGTTATCGAGTGTTAAAGATGAACAATGTTGAAACGAGTGTTTTTTCCACTGCATGCATCCAAATAAATGCATCCAATCGACACATATCCTATAGCATGATTAAGATCTACTTCAACAAATTGACAAAAACACCACATTTCTAGTTGTACATTAATGTAGATTATGGAAATAGCAAGTGGAGATGCCTAAGTGCTATTGGGAATTTTTTGTGAACTTGAAACGTTTTAAAGTTGACTTTACTACGAATGTCCATAGTTGGGGAAGGCAAAAATTATTTTGTATAGACATGGCTTTCAATATTATACAATATTGAAGCCATATGCTTCATTAAGAAATGCAAGTTGGGCATTCTAGAGCTTCATATGTTTGATGTTATGTTAGATATTAGGAAGACCAGAGGCCTTTTAATTCGTGTTCTGCATTCGTTCTCATGTTCTCTTGAAAGTTTATCATGCTGCAGAGCTATATGCCTGGCTATATTTGCAATGAACACCCAAAAGCTTATAAGCATCGCACCAAAACAGACATTGGAATGGATCTATAAACATTGGCAGTAGATCTGTAAACATCTATAGAATATCTGTCAATTCCAAGCATACTGCCGTAGCAAGAGCCAGCACCTATAGTTTCAAGATGGCAAGGCAAAAATGAGCAAAAATTTTTTATTTTGAAAGCAAAGATGGAGCAGGATGCCATTGTAAGTTGATCCTCTGCTTACCGGTTTTGCACAGAGAAAGGGCATTCCATACTTGACATGTAGTTTCGCTGCAATAACTTCTAGGATACAGATCAAATGTGGTGTTGGCGTTGAGGACCATGATCTTGAGGCGCCCAATCTGCGTAGAGTCTTCAGCCTGTTCTTCCGTGAGGATCAAATCTGCCACTGAAAATGTCCCGAATTGTACTGTCATCAGATCGCCATTTTGGCCTGCAACCACCATATCTGTGGCGTTTTCGCCTCAGATGCTAGAAGTGCTAGAAGTGCTGAGCGATATCCTAGAAGTTCTGCAGATGCTCAAGCACGAGAATGGAGCAAGAGCGTCAGCAAGCTACAATCAGATATTTTTCTATCCATTTCAGAAAATCATCTTTTGATAGCCACACAAACAAATGACAATACCTGTTAGACTTTCACAGCATGGCAAAAGCGGCAGCAAGCTGCAATTTAAACGAGGAAAAATGTAAATCCCTATACATACCATACTTGCCTTGGAAGATAAGCAAAGATTCAAATCCCAAGGTATGTATCACCAGATCTAACCACGCAAGGTTGGAAACGGAATCGCATTTGCAAGCAATTGCGAAATGTCTTTTAAAGAAGCAAGAATAAAAGAATAGAATCTTCTTATAATCTTTATATATGTTTAGATATATATGTGCTAGGTAACCGGCCGGATTGAGGGGTTTCCGGCCGGTAAACCAGCAGGAGCGGCACCGCCGCCTGCCGGTTTACTGGCCGGAAACCCCGAAATCCAGCCGGCTACCAAACGTAAAGCGGCGGTTAGGGGAAATCCCGGTCTTGTTTTCCGGCATTTTTTATGTTTCTTGTTTCTTGTTTCTGCTGCATTCCCTGTTCAAGATCATTTGGCATTCCCTGTTTCTTGAGGACAGTCCGAGGGTTTACACTGGCTATGGCTATGAAAGATCTGTAGGCGAGTCTTGCAAGAAGATCTGGAGGCTATGGAAGATCCGCAAAACTGGATCTTGTCGCTAGCTCTGTCTTACGGCTAAAACAGAGTTTTTTTTTTTGAAAAGTTTTGGTTCTAACCATCTCAGAATATGGTTCTTTTGTTAGGTCGTCTTAACTCCATTCGAATCTGCTGTAGATGGCAAGGGCAGAGCGGATTTGGGTTTACTGAAAATGGATTTGCCTAATCTGAGAAGCTCTGCATCCAAGCAGCCGGCGATGGAGACATGTGGAAAAACAACGGCTAGTAAAAGACAAACTAACGGCTAGTAAAAGACAAACTATGGGAAATTTTTCCAGACCTGGTGCATGAAAGAAGGGTATGAACGGCTACTGGGCAGATCCGACTACTGGGCAGAAGGATTAAGCCGATTGAAGCGGTTATCTTGTCTCAAAAACAGGGTTATCTTGTCTCAAAAACAGGGGATCTGCCAGCCCCTGCAAATGCGAACAAGGGATCTGCTGAATGCTCTTGAACAGGCAGTTGCCCTGAATGCTCTTGAACAGGAAATGCTTTTGAACAGGAAATGCCGAATGATCTTGAACAGGGGAGTTGCTCTTGAATGATCTGGCCGAACGATCTGGCCGAATGATCTTGCCGAATGATCTGGCCGAATGCACTGCGCTGCCCTGCCGGATGCACTGCCCTGCGCTGCCGCTCAAATGAAATGGGAAAATAGAGTCTTCGAGCTATGGCGACGCGGTAAGCGGCGCCACCAGAGACGGATAAACCAAAAATTACCGAAATAAATAAATGGGGAATATTCGAGGAATTTTCCCTAAACGACGGTTTAGGTTTAGATAACCATGAAGAGAAGGGTGACAAACCCAAGCCAAACAAAATATAACTAGCCAAAAGCTCATGGCATATAAAGTAAAAATAATCGAATCTAAAAGCAACAATTATCTGAAATCAAGGAGGTAGCTTAGGAGTTGCATGAGCAATAAAATAGATTATTGCATAATAGATCTTGTTAGCAAGCAGCACGCACAAGAAGTGGAGGAAATCAAAGGCTTTTTCTAGTATCTAGAAGCAGGAAAGTGGAGGAAATCAAAAGCTTTTTCTAGTATCTAGAAGCAAAAAAAACCCTTAATTTTGAGATAATCTTAAGCATAGCAGAAACTTGCATTTTCCTTGATTTTTGTTTTCCTTGATTTTTGTATAATCTTAAGCATAACTGAAACTTGCTATTCTCCCACCGACTAGGCATTTGTAATGGAAAATTATTCATTGGTTGAATTGTATAGTAATTTCTTTTTTTCTTTTTTTTTTATTCATTTGATAGAAAGAATTACATCAACGTTCCCACATCGATAGGAAGTAGTTCTTAGGAAGTAGTTTTGCACATACATGAACGATCCCACATGGATCTTGTAGGAAGTATTTTTGCAGAGATTTACCAGAGAAAGAAAAAAAGGGGTGAAAGAAAGAGAACAAATCAGTGTTAAGAAGAGTGGCCTGCCACTCTGCTCATAAAAGCTGACAAAGCTTCATGGAATTCTAATCTCTCCACTCTGCTCATAAAAGCTCCCAATACTTCATGGAATTCTAATCTCTCGAGTTATAAGCAAGTAAATCGCCAAGCAGCTGTCTAGCAGCTGGACGTATATTTTGTCTAGCCAACTGTATTTTGTCTCTATGGGTATATATTTTGACTGCTTACCCGGACAATGCACCTGTAATTTCAGTGAATAAATAGTGTTCAAGAGACCTTATCATAATAATTCATGACTAAGGCATGCTTAGACCATCTAGACATAATAATTCATGACTTCAAGGCATGCTTAGACTTCAGCTTTTGGCCTGTATGGGAGAAGTATTGTGTAACTGAAATTTTAATGACTAGGAAAAAATAGTGATTTTAGCTATTCTAGATATCCTCTAGCTTGCTGAACGCGTTAAAACTAGTAGGAGATGTTTTCTCTTCAAATATGATGTGCGAGATATGTTGCCAATATGTTTGATCTGTTATGTTGCATGTTCCAGGGAACTAAGCACCCAATAGTAAACTCAAATTTAAAGGTCTGGCACGTTCAAAGTCTCCAGGTTTAGTCAGATCAAGCTCTTTCTAATCAAAAGCAATATACAGAATCTGAGGGTTTCACCATATCTACCACAAAAATCTGGCATCTCTAAAGGAGGCCCAAATGCCCGAGAACCATAAGGTATGCAGACTAATCCTTATGCCTCAATCCATAAATAAAGTAAAGAATGAGCTTGGACTTTGTCAAAATACATCTGATAGTAATCCCAGAATCAGAACAAGAAATACAAATCTATGCAAGAAAGTGGTACTTGGATCCTTCCCCAAAACCTAGATTTAATAAATAAGTGAAACCATTGTGTTCCAAATGTATTGCCTTTCGAGAAAACTAGAGCCTAGACTTTGTGGGTTATATGGGATAAAAAAAAGTCATATATGTCTTCCGCGGTAAGTACATCACAAGTTCACAACTATAAATGTACTCAGTGCAAATTTACAAAATTCGAATACGCATTCAAGAAGACTGAGCATAGTTTTTGTTCATGCCAGATGCTACAACCTTCTATGAGTCAACAAAACCA
This sequence comes from Isoetes taiwanensis, assembly GCA_021234155.1. Classification (NCBI taxonomy): domain Eukaryota; kingdom Viridiplantae; phylum Streptophyta; class Lycopodiopsida; order Isoetales; family Isoetaceae; genus Isoetes; species Isoetes taiwanensis. The sequence continues at coordinate 1,036,205 of JAJEKV010000205.1, read as the reverse complement.
GCGTAAAGCACCTTTCAATAATAAGCTCAAAGACATACCCTTTCGCACACAAAAGTAAAAAACGACTGGTTATATAGAAAAATCCGTTTGCTTGATGGTCAGAGAACTTTGAAGACTGCTTGATATTTCGTCAGTAGATATCAGCAAATTTTTCCTTCATCATTCCATCAAACTGCCAGTCTGGTTTGCAAACAAAAAAACTTACCGCCGGAGAGGGCTTGTGACGCCTTTGGAGTTTTAGGGTTTGGTAATTTTCTCCTTTAATACCATATATATTTTCTAAACATATATAAAGCAGTTGGGTTTTTTGTTTGAACCTAATATTTTTTCGCAAGAAAAAGATCTGAGCATGCCACCTGTCCTTGAAAAAAAAAAGCATAAATGAAAATTAAATAAATAATGGCGACAGGCTTTCTTGCTTCCGAAGCAATCCCCTGCTCTACTCTATGCATTTGCCGGAGACTTTGTAGCGGCAATGGCAAATCCGTCTCGGTTATGCCATTTAAGCAGCCAGTATCAGGCTCCGCCTTCCATTTCTTCCTTCTTCAGGCTCGCGCAGAGTAATTCCTCAGCCGGATGGTGTTTCTTCCAAAGGAGCTAAAAAGGGCTATAGCAAATGGACGCCCGGTGGCACCATTCTTGAAGAAGAAGAACAGCAGCCTAATGCAAAGAAAAGGCAGTTTGGTAAATGGTGCATGTGTGGCATAAGTTTTCTAGTCTGTTTCTTGCTCTTCATCTTCGGGGCCATGATCTTCTGGCTCGTCTGCCGGCCCCATACTCCCAAACTCTCTGTCAAGGTTTGCGTTTTTCTTCAAATTCTTGCACTTTTTCGTCAATTCTGTCTGTTTCCCCTGTTCTGACCTAAAAAACATCAATCTTCATCAAGCTCTGATTCTTTTTACCTTTTAGCTGCATCATGCACTTCCTTCCTAGTTCCAATGATTAAAGTGCTTAAACTGACAAAACTATGTGGAATCAACAGAATGTGCTTTACGAGTACTAGTTGTTTGGTTATCACGTTTCTCAAGGGGCTTTTTTCTAAGTTATTGCATAGAAAGCTCTACTTAAACAAAATTTGTTTTCAATTCGTGCAGGATATCCAATTTCACGAATTTTCTGTCGTTCCTGGGACCAACGATGGCGTTCCGACAAGAGTTTTTACTTCCAATTGCTACTTTGGGCTTCATGTCGCTGCCACAGATGTGGCACTCCTCTCCAAATCGGAACAGGCAATGTAAGATGTCTATATCCAGCCTTAATTTCACATCTTACCTAACATATATACCACTTGGAATCATATGATCTCTGTAGTTTTTGCTAGACCCAAATCTTTTATTATAATTCTGCCAATGCCATGATTGTTGGGCATGTACTGACAAACTGCATTTTGCATTATTCTTCTGCCATCATTTCAGCTATCAAAATTTTATCAGCAAAAGGGGAGCAAGAAAATCGTATCAGTGAATGTAGCAGCAAAGAGAGTACCATTATATGGGGCAGGACCAAGCATGCAGAGCATAACAGATGTAGGAGGCATAGTTCCATTGACTGTAGGAGGGATCATGCAATCAAGAGCCTATGTGTTCTACAAATTATTCAAACCAAAATACAGAAACTATTCCAGCTGTGATGTGGGCCTAGACTCCAGTGGAACAAACTTTTTGAAAGTACATAACCGGAATTGCAGCTACACAATTGACCATAATTGATGAGAAATAAATGAGAAATCACCACAGAAGCCACTGCAAGGATGAAACAAGCCTGAAAACAGGTGAATATTTGAGGCAAATCTGCTTTTTGATCTTTAAAGGCACAACAACAGCTGTAGATCTGTATTCAATAGGCCAAAATGATCATATGGTTTTGGCGCTGTAGCAAGATGCATAGGTTATAGATCTGCTGCGGAATGCATGGCCAGATGGGAAAAGATTAGTAAACATACTTGCGCTGTTAGAGGAAGCTGGAAGAAAGAGGTAACTACTCTGCAGAAGAATCCGCAACCCAAAGTAATTACCTAAATAGCTTAGAATCTTCTTTCTTATGATTTAATCAGGAGGATGATCATATAGTAGATATGGTGGAACTTTTGGGAACAAAGAAATGGGCTGCATCGGAAAACAGTGCCGAGAAAAATACGACGAGCATTACACAGTTTTAAATCTGTACTATATGGCCCATCTTTTATATTCAAGACGGTAACTAACAGTAATCTGGGTAATATGCAGATGGTTTAATCATTTGGATCCCAAGATCAAGAAAGGTGCATGGACATTTAACGAAGAGAAGAAACTATTTGCTACGCATCGACTGCATGGCAATAAATGGACAGCCATAGCTAAACTTATTCCGGGAAGGTATATTTTAAATCCTTTTAAATCCTTATTCGATTGATACCACAAGGTTATCTAAATGTACATAAAAAAACGGCAGATTTTAGAGCAAATATTGTTCAGATTTAACAATGCCATAGATAATGGATTGAGCTTAAACACGGTTTACAGGTCAGAGAGCAGCATCAAATATCCAGGGATTTGACCCTGTTTAAACTCTGCTATGGCAGATCCAACTCTGCTTTGCTGCATCTTTCGTTGTAGTGAGAGTCTTCTGTACAACCAGTTTCTGGTTCGGCTCCGCAGAGGAGAAACCCAAGCTTGGATACATCTGTGGCTGATATCAACAAAACTGTAGTGTCAATGAGTTTGGACATGCCAGGACAAGCTTTTGCACCACAGCATTTTCCTGGTTCTGCCTCCCAGAGGGGAAGCTCCAGCATGGATAGACGCTCAGCTGATGGGAGAGAACAAATGAAGGTCGGCACACACGATTTACGAGACGAGGGTAAGTGTTCTTGCTACTGAACTAGAATGTCTGGATGCCACCCTTCCCCAAGGTCACCCAAGCTGGGAATTTGTTCTGCCCAGTTTGGAAAGGCAACAACCTTTTAGACATGACTTCTGATATTTAGACAAGTCGAAGATTTAGGTAAAAAGTACAAATTTTGTTTGAATGACCTCCCTCCCATAGTTCTATGGGACTTTATTGGGACTTTATTGGGTTCCTTCTGTATGCAGTGCTAATGTTGTAAAGGCAGGTTAAAGGTAGTTTGCGCTTAAGACGTGAGGCCAATACCAGTTTTTGGTGCAGCACATGTTGAACTTTGCAGACAGTCAAGTTTTATTTTCCAACACCTTATCTTTTTGCAAGCAATTTGACAGCCAGATGACGGGAATGACCTTCAGTGCCATGCTCAGTTACATCACTTCAGAACTTGGCACTCACTGGTGGCAAATAAAAACGGCATTATAAGTGGTGCATGTTAATTAGTATTTCTTGGCAAATAAGTTGACTGCAAACATTTTCTCCCTTTAACACAAATTTGGCCTGCTACCTCAGCCAGAGGGAGGCCTTGAATCCTGAGATCTGCCACAAACCTGTTTTTAACGGTATTGCCAATCTGATACGCTTCGAGCTCTGCTGTTCCATTGAAGCAACGATGTATGATATGCTAGGAAAAAATTACGGTAACAAATGTTATTGCTGGCATAATGCCTTTTTTTTTTTCTTTTTTAATTTTGGGTCTGTATCTGAGCAACAGATATGCTACATTTGGATGGGAGCCATGATAAAAATGTTTGGATCAGGGACTCATCACTAAGAAAATAGCGCATGTAAATGGACATGTTTATGGACATCAAAACCCAAAAATCATGGAACTTTTTTCCATTATTTTTCAGATTCTTGCTCCAATAAGAGTTCTCCAGTAGATGCCCTCTCACCGCAATTTAAGAGAATATGGAACGGCTGTTAGTACTGGGAACTGCACCTACTTTTGTCTCTAAGAACCATTGGGCATTCGAAAGTTTTAAGTGTAGTAGCTTAAGGGCCACAGACATGAATATTGGTTAAAGATGGCTTGGGTTGAACTGAGCTCTGTTGGTCGTTGGTGGCCTAAAGCTTCTGCACTGTTTGGTAGCCTTTGGCTAAATATGAGCCACCCATATTGAACAATGGACAGAAAATAACCTTTACAGGAGTTCTATATTGATATCATACAGGTGCGAGATTGGATTTCAGAGGCATCTTCATGCATTACTTATTTTGGTAGAAAATTACAGCATAAAGTGATTTTCATGTACAAAGTGTTAAGTTTAAAGATACATATATATGCAAAGATACATATCTTGTGCCCCAATCATGCTCTGCCCCATAAATGTGGTCTCATGTCAAATCTTGGTTCCTTTTCAAAACCCTATTGCTTCAATTGTGACCTCTGCCTAAATTATGCCATTGGTGTTAATGTTGAAGGTCCCATTCGATCATCACCAGCAGACTAAGAATGTCAATGGTAAAATCCAACAATGGAAAAATCCAATGCATGAAATTTTTGGAAAAACTAAAGTGATGTGCTAAACATCAATGCACTTAGTTGTCAACAATCATGATGTTGGTCTTGGCATTGCATTTTGCTCATAAAGTTCAAATAACAAGTCGTCAAGGCACTAGGAATGACATCAATGCCATGTTTTATTGTTTTGGGTATTAATGTAAATTCTACAACTTCTCGTATCAGCAGAGGCCAAATTTGATCTACCACGTTTGAAACATTTCCATACATTGAGCAGAGCAAATAATCGTGTTGGACAATATTGCATGACGGACCATCTCCATGATGCATATCATAAATTTGTTCTTACCATATGGAAAGCTATTGGGTTAATGGGTTCATGTTTTATTCATATGCGTTTTGAATAACCATTTTGCATAGATATATTGGCAACTATAGAGGTTAGAATTCCCCATGCTCAAACACAGTTCAATTTTTGTATGTTCGGAACTTAGATTCTTTTGATTTAATGCAAACATCTTTTGTAACGAGTCGTTATGGTCAATATTCTTCTATCGTAGGGGCACTGAACACAAGGCAACAAAATGCAAGTTCAAATTCTGCATGTTCTAGCATGTATAGACGAGTTGGGGAAGAGAAACGTTCGCGGCGGCCTTGGCCGCCGCGATAAGTTTCTTGTAGGGTTTCATTTAACATGCCCTTGTGGGCTTTTAGGGCTTTGCCATGTCACCAAACCAGTAGTACATAAAATGCCCTTGTGGGCTTTGCCATGTCACCAAACCAGTAGTGGAATCTGGCAACTATTCCCAATATTATGGCAACCATTCATTCCTTGGTTCGGAAACATTTTCGGCCTTAACCATCATCTTTTCGACTATTCTAAACGTACTCGTCAAGCTCCAACATAGGGTCTCGATTCCTTCAGAAATACCAAGAAAACCTGTTATTTTCAGTCAGATGTTTCCTACTATTTCAAATATGTACAGCTAAATTTGGATTTTGTCCATCAGGTTAGAAGGGTTCTGGCGAACTTCCCAAACCCATTATTAGGAAAAATTCAATTCAAATTAGAGGATGTAAAATTCATGAGAACAACATTCTACTTGAATATTGAATCAAGGGATGATGACACATGGCATTTATTCTTTTCTTGGAATTTGCCCTGCTGCATAATTTTTTCAAAATCTTGACGAAGACTTTTGTCGTCGTTCAAGGTTTTTCAGAGCAAGATATGGAGGCCTAAATCCTTTCATGATACCTAGACGTCTCGCTGCAGCACAACTAGTTGGCCGGGTAGCTGTAACTAGTTAGCTCTAACTTGTCGGAGATGCCATGTTTGACAGGTGGGCAACCCGAGCGTTCTTGAATATCATTGTTCCAGGCTTTGTTAAGCGGATGTCTTCTCCATGAATGAATCGTATCTCAGTGGAACAAGAGGTAAAATATTCATCTCAATTGGTCATTCCCTTGGTTCCTGTGTATAACATGTTTGGATATATAATAATGTTCAAAAGAATGCAAGTCAAAATGGAGTGGGCAAATGTTCAAATGGAAATGTTCGGACATAGAACACCACAGTGCATATGGGGATTGAAATTTTGAGAGTGAAAATTTAGAGAGCAATATGTTTTCTCGGTTCTAGAAGACCTCTTATTGTCTTTGTTTCTATGAACAACAAACAATGGTGTGTACTATACTCGTATCCAAATGATGGTAATCTTGGAAGCTTGATGCTATGCCAAAATATCCAATATCTAGCATAATGACAGGGGGTCATTTTTGTGTTTTTGTACGATATTTACAAAGGTTTTTCTATGATTTCATTGCCGTATTCATCTTGGTGTACTGAACAGTATTTCTAGAGTGCCGCTTATCTTGACCATTCATTTTTTATGAGAAGCAGCATCGTACGGTCACGATTAAATTTGTAATGTTTTTAGCACTTAAGTTTTCTTAAAAAGGTTTGGAATTGGGCATGCAGCCATCGAGGCCCTATGTAGTTAGGGTTTCTGCCAAACCCGAGATGCCCTGCCTGGGGATGCCCAAGGCCGTTGAGTTATGATCTGAGGAGGTCTCGTTTGGGCACTGCTGCATTCTGACCAGGGGTCTCTGCTTTCAAAACCGGGGTGTGAGGTAAGCACAATTTTGTGCCCTTGAGCTAATCGGGTCTACAATTTTTCCTCTGATTTGGAGATTGGCATTTTGGGTTATCTGTCCGGTTCTTGAGGATTCTAGGCGGATTTCTTGGCATGTAAGCCCGCGAAGATGATCGAGGCTTTTCCATTCTATTCTATTATCCATCAAAATATTGTGTGTTCGAGAAAGATATTTGCTTGCTTGTTGATTTGTGGCGTAGGTGATGCTCTTGATTACAGCAGATGAAGAATAAATTCTCTTTATGAATTCAGTAGTTATCTTGGCCCATCTTATTTGGTTGATGAGTTGTGGATGGGGTTTTATCTTTGGAGGTGCAAACTATATCTTTGAGAAGCGGCGAGATTCGAATCGGTGTATCCATATAGACAATGATAAAATATCCTAAAACATCTCTCATTAGAATATGTAAGAAAATGCAGCTTCTGTTCGAGGTCATCCATCTCATGCATCCTTTTTCTTGATATTTTGTTATAGGTGTCTAAAGGAGTAGTTGAGAAGGCAAAGCGGGAACGATATGGAATGCGAAGATGGCCATCCGGGATCCCGGTTGCCATGCTACTTCTCAACCATTGCCATATCCGCGGTTGCTAGATATTCTAAGGGTTTTATGCTATCAAAGGTTTCTTGCAGACACCCTGTTAGCCTTCTGCAGATTTTATATTTGGAAATGCCATGTGTGTTCATCTCAATTTCATGTCTGCACTCTTCTCTGCAATATGTGCGCCTGGCAAGAGAAAGCTTGTTGCATATTAAAGACTTATGGATTCACACACAATCCTGTTCAAGTTAAGCCATTTTATAACAAAGATTTTTGCATATATTTGAGTGGCCTTTGCTATGCAATGCAAGAAATATTCATCCAGCCCTTGGTATACAGGCAAGGCAACTGCAAGGCGCACTTTGTAATAGAAGTGAGACTGTGGCAAACGCTCCAAACAGATGCATGTACATAGTGGTCATAGTGGTCATGTGGACATGGCAAGTGTAGAAACATGGACATGTGGTCATGTATCGCATGTATAGAAACATGCAGGAAGCACATGAACCTCATAATGTATTTATTTCTATTCATGTTTTTATTACATGCAATATTGTACTTGGAACAAGGTTATTTTGCACCTGGAGATATATATATTTGGAATTTGCTGCTCCTCAAAATTTAACTACGTTCTCTTTTCTTAGGGCCCGAAGGGCCTTAAAATTTTTTTTAATTAACAAAACCATTATATCCTACATGTTAAAATTAAAATCCCCCTTGGACCCCCTTTGGTTTGGGTGCATATTCACACGGAGGGTCACTCCGGGCACCCAGAGCCCTCGGATGAGCATATATGCCTTATATTCCTTGATGTGGACCGTAGATAGCGATCCTCGTTTATGGGGTATTCTTGTACAAATTTTTATATACGGTATATGCAGGTGTGCGAAATACTATAAGATTTGAGTTAATATATTATATGGTGTCAATTTCTGCATAGTGGACAGGCTAGAGATACGCTTTACGTGAGCACTACCACATGGCTAGCAGAATAGCTAAAGCATACAATGCATTTATTTTGTCCATCACCTTGCATTTTTTTTAATTTTTTTTTTTGAAGGACGTCAAACTTTATTGAAAGTGCAAGCCAAAAGACAGATACAATTGCACAGTAGAATTAAAAATTTAGACGATAATTATGATCCACTGAGTAAGACCACCAGCTTATGCAGAAGACATCACACTCAAATAAATCTCAAAGATCAACTGTTGCTTGGCAAGAGCAAGCAGTGTAATACCGTGCTTCCGTACATACGGAAGTTGTTTACGTTTTTTTACGTACGATACCTCTTAACATACTCCCAGAGATTTAACGTACCTAAAAAAATTTCAGTACGTTAAAAGTTCAGAGATACGGTACGTACCGTACCTTTAAAAAACATATGATACCTTAAAAACTTAAAAAACCTTAACAAAAACGTAAAAAACCTTAAAAAACGTATAGTACCTCAAAAAATCATCATAGAACGCATAAACACATTCCGTACGTACTGTACATCCTGTCTGGTACGGTAAGTACCCAGAAGGTTCCATACGCGTACGTAACCTACACTAAGAGCAATTGAAGAGCAATGGTAGACCATAGCAATTCTATCTTGAACGTCCTAGAGAACAGCAACAGCAGGAATATCCAAGCTCTTAAAATCACACAATCTTCTGCGCTTCCAGATAGACCACAACAACTATCCTGACGCTAAGTGAAAGGCTTGGCTTCGCAACTTAATTCAAGTATCTGGCTAAATAGCCAAGTGCACTTGCTGACTTGTCAATGTCACATGAAAAAAGAGAAAGCAGCCAAGACTAAACCGGTTGGAGGTGATCACACAAAAAGAAACAACACTCAATAGTCTCATCCCTTTGCTTGCACGGTGGGCAAAATTCTGATACTCGAGGATTGACTCTGTGGAAGGAAGGAAGGAAGATATTTTTATCGTCCACGGAGACCAATCGGTCTATGGGACCCAATACAAAAATGCAGCAAGCGGATTACTACCCGGATTAAAAAACCCCCGCCCCGAAGGGTTTTCGAGGGAAAAACCGTGGCAGCAATCAGCCTGCTGACAAACTGTCCTAATATATAAAATGCAAAAACACACAAATATATACACTCATGCACCACACCCGTAGTGCCTAATTAGCGGGCAACCAGGTGGGGGCAAATGTGAGCTTCGCAGTCCAAGACCTCTGAATATGCGACCCGGTGGCACGTCTTGGACGGTGTGTTCATCGGCAAATGTAGGGGCAAGTCCGGCGTACTAAGGAACGTGTCGGCCCGGATCACGGACCGCGGCTGGGCAACTCGGAAAGTGTGAGACTCATCCTCAATGGCACCCGTTTGACGGCCATCGGCGAGCATGTCCTGGCGGGGCTCCCCAATCCACCCGCCTGCCTCGCCTCGATCGCGAAGATGGTGGGCACCTGTCGCGAATGGAGGCAATGAGTCTCCGCTTTTTCGGCGGTACCGGAACGCAGTAGAGTCAGGGCCCCTGCTAACCACGGGGTTGATGTGCTCCTTGTAATGGGCGTTTTGACATGCTCTAGGCCGGGTCCCGAGCTTGCCAAGGAAGCAAGCGTCCCGTGTACTCCCGCGGTATCACGATCGGCCTCTGTGTCCACTGCGCTTTTTGCTTACGCCGCGTTCCATCTGGCGAACCAGCGATCTCTCTTACCCCTCCAACAGGCCCCCCTGGCTGCGAGCCCATTGCCCCCAACAAGCCCGGTGCGGGAGCCGAGCATCACCCATAGTAACCACTTTACGAAAATAGGCGATGTGTGTCTATCAAGGGCTGCCAGCTGGCGGCAAGAATCGATTTCTGCAGCGAGAATCGATAGGGGACCGGTTTCACCCCAAGTGCCCGTGCCAAAAATGCCTTTTTGCTCCAAGTCATTCCAGTGCGCAAAGAGACGGCCAGACCCCAAACTCGACCCCGTCTGAAGGGCGGGCTCGACCGGTTCCAAACAGATGTGGCCCATGGCCCCAATCATAGAGCTTGCCTCGGTGGCTGTTGTCTACATGGCATAAAAGCGCTTTCAGCCTGCTTGTCACCCGCAGCGGATAGACGCCTCCCACAGGCGAGGAGGGGAACTCCACCCCTAGGTACTTGTAGGTGGGCGTGACCTCCACAAAAGCTGTCCCCCGATATGTGAGTGCGCAGGAGGCGGGGGTGGCATGAAGATGATATGAGAACCACCCTAGTCTTGGCCGATTCACGCCAAGCATGTCCAGAGCCTGACGAGTATGTGTCTAGGGCATCCGGATGAGACCGCATAGCTTCGGGGTATGGGCGGAAGGCCAACATCGTCCGCATAGATGAGTGGGCGGATGACCTGGTGCAAAAGCAGATGCCACCCCCCAATGCTCAAGATGCCGGGGGCTCTAACCGATCAATGTAGAGGCCAAAAGTGTTGGTGAGAGGGGCAACCTGCGGGACCGATACCTCTTGGTGAATGCTTGGCCCGTGGGCGCATCCTACCAAAACAACTCTCATACGACCAGATATGGCATTCCCGCACGTGCAGCGGCAGCCCCAGTTGACGCAGTCTAGCCCATAGCTTTTCCCCGGTACCGTGTATCAAAAAGCCTTCGCTAAGTCCACAAAGCAAAGAATACAAGTCCTCGCCGATGGTTCGGCCGCCTTCAATCAATCGCCCGCAGTAAAGATATGGTCAATCGTTGGAGTGGCGGGTCTAAAGCCTGCTATGCGTGAGGGCTCGCACATCCGCCGCCTCCCGCCGGTCAACCGCCGCTTTCGAGAATGCCCGAACAACAGGTTTGGCAAATCTTGAATCGACCATGATCGTCCGTTGGTGGGGGCCGGATTAAGCGTGGGTCGCCCCGCCTTGTGAATGGGAACAACCCCGCTTGTGGTCCATTGTCGGGAAACCTTCCTACAATGCTCTGTTGAACATGGTAGTGAGGATCGCACCCGGCTACCCCATTTGAGTAACTTCGCCTACATACCATCGAGGTCGGTTGCCTTCCCATTAGCCGGCCGTTGGGGCCCTCCACAACATCCTCCTCCCATGAGAACCAATGGGGGCCATCCCGAGGGAGGGTATGGGCGCACGCGCCCCTGGTGGGTCATAGAGTCGCTGCAAATACACATTCCCACCGCCTCGGGTGTGATGTCCCCAGGGTCGGGCTGCCCTTCAAGCACTCTGGCCAAAAGGTTCGAGGATGAGTGTCCAAAGAGGCCGAACATCTCCCCTCGATGCGGCAAGGTACCGCGCCTTTGTCTCCTTTCCGGATGGGCGATGCGGTGGTGGCCTGCAAGCGGGTACCGATCCGAATGTGACGGAGCCGCCGCTGCGTTCTTTACACTGCATCAAACCATCGGTTATCTTGGAAATGTTGTTGACCGAAGCCCCGACGCCACGGGAGGGGGGCCCGCAAAAGCACTTGTCCGCCGCATCCCGTAATAGCGAAGTCAGCTGGTCTGTCTGCTGCTCTAGTGTGGGGGTCCGCAGAATTGCTGGAAGGGCGTCCATGAGCATCTCGGCGTAGTCCTGTGGACAAGCACATTAACACAAGGACAAAGAAGACAAAGCATAAATGATCATTATTTTAGTAATGACCTATGTATTTGTAGACCATTATATTTAGTAATGATCTATGTATTTAGTAATCATTACTTTAGTAATAACTTGTGCCACCAAATTATAATTCCATATTAGTGTTTTATGATTGTTTTTTCAATGACTTTTCTACACCCCGCCTTTTTTCTCTCCCATGCTTGAAATTTGAAATTCGGTACATACCTTTGGGCCAAAGATTTGTTGTACCACTTGGAAAAGCCATTCCCCATTTTCGACAGAAGCTCTTCTGCTTCTTATTTTGGCAGAAGCTTTAGTAACGCCCCTTTCATACAACCATTATACAACATTCTGCAACTCTGAAGGGACTCCGAACAACGTCACTCTCCTCCATTACTTCTCTTGGTATCGTGCCAAAAGCTTATACAAACCGACAAGCGCCAATGCAGGTCCTATCAAGGCCTGCAAGATGATAATATAATCATTGGTAGAGTGTCAGAGGATAAACGATGCCTATGTAAAGGTCTGGAGCTATGTTTCCTCTACCCATAGCATCAATTGTTGCTCCATAGTGCCAGCCAATAGTTTTATAAATAACAAGATGACCATGATCTTGCAATAGTTGGCTGGACAATGAGGATCTCCTACCTTATATATAAAACTACACTGTTGATTGTCCACGGGAAAGCCTTTCTGGAGTGCCATGTTAAACAATCAGGTTAGGAGGGGGACAATCTGTGTCCCTACCCACTTGAGCAAATTTGCCTGCATTTCATCTAAATTGGCAGCCTTGCCATTGGCGAGATGCTGCAAGACCTGAGTGACCCTCACCTCTGTGATTACTAGTGGCAGACCCAACTTAAGGGTACCTCAATCGAATTTTGGAAGTTGTACAAAGCATTATATCCACTGTTCGAAAGAGATGTTCCCTGTAGGTTGCAGAGGCGTCTGTAATATTCTTCTCCAAAATGTCTGGGAGTGACGGTCAAGGAGGTAGAACATTTCTTGTTGATGCCTAGTAATGTACTAGGCCTTCTTACGCTTGCACTCGCAAAGCAAGGTCATTGACTAGTCGAAGCAAGCATTTAAGTTCCTTGCATTCAACATCAAACCATCGATTCTGAGAAAAGCCTATCATACATGAGGGCCTCCGTGGTTGGTATCTCCCAAGGCATCTCTTGTTAGTGGTGAGGAGTACAGTGATCAACTAGCCAGTCTGTTGTTGTAATGTGGGGCAAAATTCTGCTAGTTCATTTGTGAGCATCTCGGCATAGGACTATGCATGATTATTGTCCAAGCACAGTTGAGGCGATGAAGGATATTAGAGCATGGAATCTGAATAGGCTGTCATTTTAGTTGAAGAAAGAGGGGTTGATGCTCTGAATCCACTTCTTCATCTCTATTGTGTATGCCGACCTGCAGGACAAGAGATGAGATGAAATGAAACAAAATATTTTTTTACTTCATCTATAAGACCATCAGGTCTAGAAGATGATTGACAACACATCAGAAAAATAACATACTAGCAGTAAGGTGGGCTTGGGGTAATAGGAAGGGTTAGATGAATGGAATGAAGGATTTAATGCCATCTAAACAATGTAGTCATGATTTCTTAAGCATTTTTTGTTGACTTTTGTTTAACGAGTGTACACAAATAAACTATAATTGGGATCATCTAAAGCTTAGTGTGGTGAATACCTAGGTTTTATTTTTGAGGCAACAAATCTAAGCCGAGATCCTGCGCCAATAACATTTAAGTGAACTCTAAATTTTAAAGGGGAGGGGGAGTGGTTAGCTAGTTGCAATTCTACGGATGAAACATTATCTAGTTTTTGGGATATAATCGTAATATGTTTGCATGTCTACATGTTGACAAAATACATACATTATGACTTGCTGAATTTTTTTTCTATTTGTTTAGCATTGTAGTTTAAGTTTGTTTACATGGTCAATGAGATGGTACATGAAACATCCAGTTGAGAAATGATTACATTTTTCCTTGTTTATTTATGGGGTCAGTGAAAAAGGTAGTTCTGAAAAAATATATTATGATTTTGGTTTTGGAAAATCGGTTTAAGAAGGTAACATATTTGACATAGACGTAACTACAAGTAGGATCGCTCGTACTAGATTGTGCTTATAGAATAAGAAACTTCTACTATATTAACACTAGATTGTCCCTTGATGAACCCAAATGGGTTCATTCGTACATTTTTTTTTGAAATTCTATTATAGCTCCAATAAGAATTTGTCTACATATTCACAATATGTTGTCCTCTATGATTGTACATATAAGAAAACATTTATGCAAAATATAGAAAGCTTCTATTATCAAGCATAATGTAGAGCCAAATGCAAAGGGATCAGATTTATTCTCAAAGTCTTTAACATTTCTCACATTATTTTGCAAATATGATTTTTTCTAGGAATTCTAATTCTTCCATCTTGTAAACCATAATATGAGAATTCTATCACAAGAAGAAAAAAAATCTATGGTGGAATTTTTAAGAAATAATTCCTAAAAGATTGAAGTTCAGAAGTTCTTTATGGACCCAGTTGGGTCCCCCAAGTGTTAATTTTGAATATTCATAGTACTACTCCACTGTTTTGAAAAAATGAAATGCATTAATAAAGTCTTTATTGTTATCTTTAATACTAAATGTAAGAATTATTCTCTTTAGGCCGAATTCGGGAGAAACTCAAAGAAGCAACAGTTGTGGATATGGCGAGTTGAAAAGAGAATTGGTTGGGAGGGAAAATGGAACTGAGGAAAATGTAACCAGTTAACAATTGATATTGAGGAAGTTAAGCAAGAAGTTGAAGCATGTCATATAGTTTTTTATGATTATTAAATAGGCCACATCAAGTTCTTGGCATCAAGAAGCACCACATGAGGATGATTTCTTTGCATGAGAATGATTCCTTCAATATCTGAACGTGTACCTAAAGAAACGATGATCATATTGCTATAAAAGTAGTCTTGAAATGTGTCATGATCGACCACTTCAGAGGTCTAAGCTTCTTTTTCGAAGTTGGGGATCGTAATTATGGCACTTAAGTATACATCTATATTAGAAAATAATCAACCACTACATTCAATCAAAGTAACATGTATTAGATTATCAAACCACTCATTACATTCAATCTTCCATCTTCTAATAAACTTTTTCTCAGCTTTTTCTCAATATAGTCTATAGTTTACTAGCTTCAAGACACCTTCAACCATGCTCACTACCTACTCTTGATGCCTACATATATAAGAAGTTCCTTAAGCCAGACTTACATATATAAGAAAGTTATATAATCATGGTTAATGTCTGAAGAGCCATTTTATCACTTACATATTCTTATTTTAATACAAGAACTTTTAGATGCATAAATGAAATAAACCCATTACCACCGTCCATTTCATTCTTAATTGGAGCGTCTCTTAAATGTGACACTTAACTAACATGCTTTCTAATCCAACCAATCTGGTATAACCAGCACAAATCTCGGCTACAAGCTTGCCATATTCCTATTTTAAATGCTATAGGCAAAAAATGCAATAATCGAGCTGAGGAAGACCAAATCTAAACTGTTGATTAAATCAGGCTCGTTCATTTATCTGAGGTAATGGGCTCTCACTGCCGGTTAAACGGAGCTAGTCCATTTATCTGAGGTAATGGTCTTTCAACCTTTTGCCATGAAATCTCAAGTTGCAAGGCCGTTTCCTGAAAACCTAGAAATGGCTACTGTAACTGTTGGAGGCAAAAATATACTCCACAAAGTCGACAATACATTTCCTAGTGCTGTCGGATTAAGCATAGAGAAGCATGCAATTGCAAATATTAGCAAACTCAACCATGGCATCTCCATTGCAACTCCCTATTACTGGCTGCCATATCTAACCCATTTACCTACACTCTTCAATGAAGCTTCTTTGCAAAAGCACTACATTGACTAGTAAATAAGCTTTCGTGCCAATTCGCTTCTACCAATGCGCACTTCTGAGTTCCAAAAGACGAGAACAAAGATGATCAAATGGGTTCCTTCTTCCTAACTGGAAGCAACCCTGTAGCTTGGATTCAAAATAACATATGGCCAATTTAAACTACATGTAAAAAACAGAGCCTCTGAATCCACCGATATAGACTGGTGTGAAAGAATTGCGTCTGTCAGCAAGACAAGCAAGATGGCAAGCAAGCAACAGGCGAGAGAACCGACCACATAAACCTCGACTTCAATACAAGTGTTGAATTGACAGATATAGAAATACATGTGCCATTTCTGGAAACACAAGAAGATAAGGCCAAAGACATAGGAATACCCCTCCTGTTTTATATCGGGTTGCTAGCGTTTACGGTAGGTATTTAGATAAACTTTCAAAATCCTATGGAAAAGGGGGTTAAATGCCCGTTGCAAGCCTGTTACGTGCTAGGGAACCTGCCGGTCGGAGCGGTTTTCGGATGTAAACCGGCAGGCGGCGCCGGTTTACGGCCAAAAACCGCGACGACCGGCAGGCTCCCTCACGTAAGCCGCCGGAAGGCGAAATACCGGCGATCCGGGTTTGGACATCACTTTTTACGGTCCCTTTGAGCTCGGCTATGGTGAATAGCTGGAGTTTTGGCGATGGCGATCTTGGTCGCCGTCCAGGCGCTTGCCCATAACTCTTATTTTTTGTGTTGCCAGAGATCAAAGCTGTATTTTGAATGACTTCTTGATAGTTTTGGAACAAGTTTTGGTGGTCTATGGCAAGTGGTAGAGTTTTTGGAGTTCTAACAACGACGCTTGCTCATTTCTGAAGTTTAGAGATGTTTTGGAGGTTTGAGTTCTTCTTACAACAGCTTTTCCTGTGGTTTATGACACTTTTCAAGTTTTCTGTGGTAAATATTTGTTGCCGGAGTTCGTGAAGCCGGCGCTTGTTTTTTACATGAGTTTCTTGGAGTCGTTGGAGGTCGGTAGTTCATAAAAGGGCTGTGAGATACTTTTTTCGGGTTTTCGAGGTCTGCATGTCAAATTTTATGTGGTCTTTCATGTTTCCTCGAACCATGTGTCTAATAGGAGTGATTTTCTGTAGGTTTTTTGGGTTGTGGTCGACTTCAAATAGATGCATTTTGAGGAGGTTTATTCAAGATAGGGAAGCTCACAACTCTGGAGTTTGCCAGAGTTGAATGTCTATTTGGAGCAGCAGATGAAATTATGGTATCTGTAATTTTTTTGATGATCAATAATGAAAGCTCATTATTCACTATTATAAATAATTTTGTAAAAAAACAATAATGAAAGCTCATTATTCACTGTTATAAATAACTTTGTAAAAAAAACAGTGAATATCTGTAATAGCTTTGTGTAATCCGTGTAATCTGTGTTAAAACAATGTTAAATTTATGTAAAGCAATGTTAAATCTTGAAAAATAACTGTAAATGAACTTGTGGCGGCGACGCGCTGCCGAGAAACCCCAGGGCAAAAATTACTTACTAACCTCTGTGCAATCCATGCCAAGAGGGTTACCATCATGATCAAGTTTGCAAGGAGAATTCGGAACAAACATCAAAAAGTCGAGGAATTTCGCCTTCCGACGCCTTACGACAAATAAACAGGCGAGCCGGGGATTAAGCTCTATCACAAAGCTTGGATCTGCGGGGATTTCTTGGATTAGAAAGCCTGCCGGTTAAGTTTCTTGGATTGGAAAGCCTACCCGTTAAGAAAATATATGCTTCTTAATTTTGGATACATTATCAAATAAGCCTTCAACATACTGTCAAAAAGTACAATAATCTGTTTTGTCTTGCAACTCCCTCAACGCTATAATGTAGCCGAAATTTGGAAGCGTATATTTGTAACCTAAGGTTTTTAATGGTGTGTATAAGTACTCGTATGTCAGTAGGGTATTTTGGTGACGGTGGCAGTGGGGATTCGAAACCCTAGAATGTAGGGTGAGCATCTGTTTCCCGGTTGGCAAGAACTGGTAGTGCTGTCGTGGTGTCCTCCAGAGATGGCGGAGATGGTGAGGGCGGCGGTTCTTATGTGTCCTGGCTCTGGGCTTGTTTCTTTTTTGGGGTTTCGGATAAGGATGGGTCGGGTTGCGTGGTGGGGAGCGCAAGTGGAGTCTTGTCCAAGGGGATTTGTGCCTGAGGTAAGCGGCTTTGTTCTTCCTTTTGTTTTTGTCTATAAATTATGTCTCTGAAGAGGGCAGCGAGGAAAGGGAAGAGTGTTGGTTGCTTTGTCCCTGGTTCTCTGAGCCACATTATAAACCTGAGTTCTTTGATTCTCAAGAGCGTGAGACCGGGGGATATGGTGGGTTTTTTGTTGAGCAGGACTGGAATGCCATAGACGTGTCTGGGCAAGATGTGCCCATGAGTTTTTATGATGGTCTTGTGGGGTTTTGCAATCGGAGGTGTGTTGCTGGAGCTGTGGCCATGGAGCGTGGTGCAACTGTAGATCATTTGCATTGTCAGACTGTCTTTAGAGCCCGGTTCAAGAGTCCTAGGGCCATGAATGATGCCATAGAAAGAGATTTCAATTGAATTTCTAAGCCTCCTGGTGTGATATATGGTATGCAAAGCCCTTAAAAATACTCGTCTTCATTGTTTTGAGGGTATGATTGGGTACTGTATGAAGGATGTGGGAAAAGTTCATTATGTCTGCCATCTTTATAATGTGAGTGAGGCTGCCATCGAGAAAGGTAAGGATTTGTATTTGAGATGGGGAGCTGGTGATACGAAAAATTTAGTTGTGCTTGATAACAAAAACCTGTTGAATCGAACTGCCCATTTTGTGAATTACCACGGGAACCATAGATTGACTGCTAGTTTGTGTATACGCTGGCCAGGATGATTCGTTCTGAAAAATTTACCTTGTATAGTTCTTGGATTATCCTTTCTAACACTGCCCATATCAATGAGCACCGTGTCCGGGCTGCATGGAGAGTCCTGCTCAATCCTAGTCACTGCATGCCATCGGATATGAGAACCATCTTGTTTGGCCTGCCAGCAGGTTTTGTACCTGTGGAAAGAAATGGGGCTGGGCGGAGGCAGTATTGGGAGAGCAAGATAATAACTTCGAGGATATTCATGATGCTTCTTATAGTGGAGACAGTGCTGATGTTGTGATACTTGAGCCTGGTGTAGATTACATCCCTGTGCAGAAGGGTGATCGTATCATGGTTGTTGGCTGGTGAACTTGGTTGGCTCTTGATTGTACAGTTGGGTTTGTTTTGATAGTTTTGTTTGTTTATAGTTGCAGGAATTATGGAGACTGATGGGGAAGCAGTTGTTGGCGTGGAGCAACCTATTGTGTCTTTGCCTGAGTTTTTTATTTCATCTGCTGTAGAGGCATCCCATCCGGACCCTGTTGTGTTTTCGGCTGAACCTGAGGCGGCATTTTCTGCTCAGGAGTTCGTGAATAATGTTATCCAGGTTAGAACTGAGGCGCATATTGCAGCATCTTTGCGCTTGCTTAGGCGGCAGCTTAGAGGGTTCTATGTGTCCATTGACAATGCCATATCTATTATGGAGTGGGAGCATTTAGGGTTGCCCGTTTCTAAATTGCACATCTTGCGTTCTCCTATGAGCCTTGCGAGGGCATTGCTTGTGCAAGAAAACCATCTCGCAAACCTCATATGAGAACGCAAGATGTGCAATTCCAGTGATGACTTTATCATCCTCTAGTTGCTTCTAAACTATAGAAATGGTGGCGATTGTTTCCTATTTTTTCAACATTTTTATAGAAACAAATTTAGTAGAATTGGATATTTTACCATAAAATTGAGGTTTTTACTGTAAAAGGTCCATTAATTTGGTGAATCTACTATAATTGGGTTGCAATATTATCAAATTTTGGCGATTTTATGAAGCTTTTTAGTGTACGCATCCTAGTAAATCATCGAATTCAGATTTGAAAAAATGGTAAAATATAGCAACTTTACAAATCTAACTCCACAACAGATATGGCATTGTCAATGGACACGTAGAACCCTCTAAGCTGTCGTCTAAGCAAGCGCAAAGATGCCGCAATCCATGCGCCTCAGTTCCAACCTGGATAACATTATTCACGAACTCCTGAGCAGAAAATGCCGCCTCAGGTTCAGTTGAAAACACAACAGGGTCCGGATGGGATGCCTCTACAACAGATGAAATAAAAGATTCAGACAAAGACACAACAGATTGCTCCACGCCAACAACTGCTTCCCCATCAGTCTCCATAACTCCTCCTGCAACTATAAACAAACAAAACTATGAAAACAAACCCAATTGTACAATCAAGAGCCAACCAAGTTCATCAGCACTGTCTCCACTATAAGAAGCATCATGAATATCCTCGAAGTTATTATCTTGCTCATCAGCAGGAATAGCATCATCCCAATAATACCCGCCTCAAATTCTCATTCCTTTCCACAGTGCACAAAACCCGCCGGCGAAAGCCAAACAAGGTGGTTCTCATATCCGATGGCATGCAGTGACTAGGATTGAGCAGGACTCTCCATGCAGCCCGGACACGGTGCTCATTGATATGGGCAGTGTTAGAAAGGATAATCCAAGTAAATTTTCCAGAACGAATCATCCTGGCCAGCGTATACAACAAACTAGCAGTCAATCTACGGTTCCCGTGGTAATTCACAAAATAGGCAGCTCGATTCAACAAGTTTTTGTTATCACGCAGAACTAAATTTTTCGTATCACCAGCTCCCCATCTCAAATACAAATCCTTACCTTTCTCGATGGCAGCCTCACTCACATTATGAAGATGGCAGACATAATAAACTTTTCCCACATCCTTTATACAGTACCCAATCATGCCCTCAAAACAATGAAGACGAGTATTTTTAAGGGCCCTCTCTCCAATTTCCCGCTCCTTTGCCATATGATGGTACAACTCTCTTAAAGTCGCCCTACAAAGGTTGCCCAAATATGTACCCCTGCCGAAAGTAGAATCAACACTGTCACACCAAAAATAATACACCGTTAAATACTCGCCTCAAACAACGGTAAGCTCATGGCTCCTTACAAACGCATACCTCTAATTAATTCATACCTGGCCCCGCAAACAAAGAAAATATGGCTGCACCTATAGACATTCCTCGCATAGACCTTAAGATAGATGAATGTTCCTCAAACAAAGAGAACCATACCTCCGAAATTGCACCATCATTACCTTGCTTTAAAATGTTCCCTGATAATGCTATAGCATGTAGGCCACAATATATATTCGAGTTACATTTATGGCAAATATCCTAGTTCGAAAACAAATTTCGTTTACTAAAACCCTTATCTACCGACACTCCAACTGCATCCCAAACAATCATCCTCATGCAGTCTGCATCCCAAACAATCATCCTCATGCACTGCTCCTTGATCAAACAAGCCTTGAACATAAGCGACTGTAACCATCTATACTCCCTGAATACTTAACTGCATAAGCATCTTATGTCTCACGTCTTTCTTTCGACAGTTACAATGCTCAAGGTTTGGTTACAAAACTCAAATTTTCGTAGTGCTTTTCTATTACGTAAACCCAATGCTCCGACTGTTCAAAGTTTTCTTATCAACTTTTGTCATGGAAATGAAAAGTGAAATATACAGTCATGTTGTGTATTTCCACTCTCTCAATCAACTATACCCAACCCTTGCACTTCAGGATATGCATTCAAGTGTTCCTTAACCATAAATGTTCCTCAAACCAAACTAACTAATAAAATCAAACCCACTGAGATCGGATCTGCCATCTTCAACCAACAAGTACCGACCTAGCGTCCCTAAACCCCCTCTTTTCTCTCTCCTCTGGAAAGTTACATGACCATCCCTTTCCTAATAAAGCTCATTCTCATCTGTCAACTTCAACCAACAACTACATACCTAACATTCCTAACTTGCACCCCAACAACTGCAACTAAATGCAAACTACAACCACACCATCATTCCCAACACCAGTCCGTGGCTATAGGGGCAATCCTTAGTGCCTTGGGTGGTACACTATTTTTTTACAGCTTAAAAAGCATTTATCAATTAATACTGGAGAAAGGAATCTATCTCTCCACTTCAGTAGCACAACTTAAAATCCTCTTCCTTTTGACTAAGGCAGAAACGGGTTATATGATTTGGAATCACCTTTCTGCTTCCGATATGCTCTGATACCACAAAGGGAAGCAAATCTTATTAAGGAAAAAATGCAAGCTCTAACAACTAACCAACCTTGTAGCACAAGAAACACCCAAGTATAATGTTCCACAGACAAGACACAAGAAGGGTAATCCAGCAGCAAGGTTCCGCTTTCTTAATCTTACTGGTGGTACTACAGCTGATGGGGAGGGAATTCTTGCATTCCCCCAACCTGTATTACCCGTAATCAAAATTCGAATGATTTGGAATTTTTTGCAAATCTAAGGCTCACCATGGTTAAGACATTGATACGCTTCTGTAACCTGCAGGCAAAAGTTTAAAATCTAGTTAGAAGACAAACTATTTCTTCATTTTTTGAACCAATACCTCCTTCACACAGATTTTAATTACAAAGCCACCAGCAAGGTATGCTTTATCAGACAGTTAAGAAAGAGATACAAGCTCAAAAAATGATCAAGGGCCATTACAATAGCAAACCTAATAATTCCAAGAGAGATGGACCACATTTCGCGGTTATAATTATGCCTTGTCTTACAGACCTCAGTTTTGTTCAGTTAAAACTTACTGAATAATACTTTAGGCTTAACCATGAATGACCTCCAAACAGAAACAGTTAGTAAGAGTTTCTATTAATAACTGCTTTAACAATTGGATAGGAATTGGTCGTGCATCCAACTATCTATGACGAAAGAAACGCAGCATACCCGTTTAAAATGGGCTTCGGAATCTTTTTTAAGACCAAGGGGGAAGCGATCCGGATGCGTTTCCAAAGCCTTCCGTTTATATGCAGCCTTTACCTGGAACCATAATACAAAACTATCAATTTTTTGTGAACTTGATTGGCCGAAGAAGTAGAATACCTCTGCCAAAGACGCACTTGAGGCCACGCCAAGAAGATTTCTAGCGTCCTCCAGCCGCATGCCGCCCTAATCACTCGGAAATCGCCATTGTGTCGGAATTACGAAGGAGCTTCATGGTGATGAGGCTGCCACATAGCGTATCAGAATGTCGACACGTTTTCTGGAAAGTAATTTGAATGGCCGAAATTTTCACCATGAAATTTCGCCCTAATTTAACAGGGTTTTAAAAAGCGAAAAACTCAGTCGACGTTGTGTCGGAGTGGCGGCGCCGCCTCCTCATAGGAAAAAGCAAAGCAAAAGGAGATAGGTTGGGCATGAATCTGGACAAAAGGAGCAACTGGAGGACCGATCCAAGCAGAAAACAGGGAACAGGGACCATGCCGTGCTACTAGCAAGAAGATTCTGATCTTCAAATAATCCTATTTAAGAAACAACTAGTAAACGGGTGCCCGGCGTTGCCGGGCTAATGTCCTCGTTTGTGTTTTTACATCCATTTGTGATAACACTAACCAATTTAACTACAACTTATTGAATGTCTAAACCATCTATTTGGGATGATTGTTGTGTTGCATCACACATGCTTGAAAACATCACATCATTAGAAAACACGTTAATGTTAACATAAGGTGCCTATGGGGGCATTTAAAAGATTGAAGTGTCTATGGAGAAAAGCCACACACGTATAGACCCTCAAAACCAATTGCATCTATGCATTTTCCTAACCCATGAACTTTAAAGTGGTCTTTGAATATGCACCAAGGTGTGTCTCTACATGGATGTGTATGCATGTTGTAACTATAATATTTTTTTCAAAACAAAGAGCTCTTGAATATTTCATGAAATTGTAGTCGAAGGATATCTTCGCAAATCAATAGTCTATCAGGATTTTGACTCTGAAATTACAAACATTTGAAAATTTTGAATCATGGCAATAGGATGAGAACATGTTTATCATTTACTAACACATGGAAAGCTTTTACAAATCCAAATAAACATAGCAGCAAATTCCACGAAACATGCAAGCATCAATGCTTCTCTCTATGGACTCATAAATGGACTTCTCATCCTTCTCATCCTTCAACTGTTATAGAAGCAATGACATTCATAAGCATTTTTCGCATCTGTGAGGAAGCGGGAAATGAAAAAAAATATAAAAATAACAGCTGATGTCGGTGGAAATACCTACTGCTGAGTCTACAACTGAAATCAAAGGCATACCTTCCTTCAACAAACTTGTTGCTTCTGTCTACTTCCGTTACATTTTTATAAAGGACGGTCATGCAAAAATGTTCTCCTCATTGTTTTCATAAATGGGCTTCTCATCATTCACCTGTAAAATAAGCAATGCTCTATAGCATCATTAGCATCTCCAAGGAAGCTAGAAATGAAAGGCGAGTAAATAAATGACAGATTCTAATTCTATCGATAACATAAAGAGAAAGAGAAAGAGAAACTACAAAAAATAAGTACCTCATCTGAAGGCAAAAAAGAGTAGCACCTCCTGTTCTCCAGCAGAGCTTCAAAAATCCTAATATCACAGTTTTACTACCAAACGGATTTCGGCGTGCAAATCACTTGGGCTTTATTCATGAGGCTTTAGTACCTTCATTACCTTGGGATTCCTTCATTACCTTGCAGAATCCCAACTCATGGATATGGTGGATGGATTCAGCTTTCATATTTACAGCAGAGCTCCAAAAGAAAAAGACATTTACCTTCTCACAATGAGAAATCGGGGTCAATGCTCAAATCTGTTGCTGAAAAAATGGAAGAGACGAAATGAGATGAAACACAGATGAAAAAATGGATGAGTTAGGGTATTAGATTGCTACCTGCGCCAGCTATAAGCGCCCAAGCTCTAAGACTCTCATGCCCAAGCTCTAAGACCTCAAGCCCAAGCTCCAAGTCTGGCAGGCCAAGCTCCAACTCTGGCCCAAGCTCCAACTCA
Source organism: Isoetes taiwanensis (assembly GCA_021234155.1). Classification (NCBI taxonomy): domain Eukaryota; kingdom Viridiplantae; phylum Streptophyta; class Lycopodiopsida; order Isoetales; family Isoetaceae; genus Isoetes; species Isoetes taiwanensis. The sequence continues at coordinate 1,011,723 of JAJEKV010000205.1, read as the reverse complement.
AGCTAAGCTACTGCGTCTCCAAAGTCGTAACCTTTGCATTGCAGTAGAATGGAAACATTTATCAGAAAGGAAACCCTTAGGAAGAGGCCGTTTGCAGCAGCCCATCATCAAAGCAGATCACCGCCCTGCAGATCACCGCCCACGATTATAGCTGTTCATCCAAGCTTGCTTTCGTATCATTAATTTGATCGGCCAAAATTTCATATGATTATTTCGCAAGGGAAAGGGGCAACGTCGGAAAATACAGGTTTTTGGCCGGAAATGCATTTTCTGGCAAATGTAACGCCGAAAAAAAATCAGCAAAGAACCCAAGAAACTTTTTAAATAAGTAGATAAGATATTATTAGTCGGAAGAATAGTCTATCTGAAAAGAATCCTGATACCCGGATTGGTTGGCCTTTACGCAAGGATCATATTGTGCCTGATTTTTACGAGCCACAACTCCAGATGAACTCCATAGACAGAACCGGCAGCCATAGACAGAGTTTATTGCTTGTTTTTCTTGTTTTTGTTTTTCAGTGCTTAAATCTGGTTGAATCAGAGTTTATTTTGACCTGAATCTGGCAGTAGCAGCAGCAAGAACGGGCTAAAATTTCATGGTGCTTAAAATTTCGTTGGAGAATTTCGATGACCATGAAATTTCGTATGAAATTTTGAGCAGACCTGGTGGCGCCACTCGCGGCTCCGCCGCTCGTGTCCTGCTAGGTCAGCTCAAAATTTCATACCGAAATTTCAAGGTCATCGAAATTACTCCTTCCTTAAAATTTTCAGGTGACTTGGCAGGGCCACGCCCCCATATCACCTGAAAATTTCCTTCACACATTTTATGGTCATTATATCCCGTGTAAACAAGACAATTGCTACGAGATCTGGCTACTAAAGAAATATTTTCCTCATTAGATCTTGGCATGTATGCTGAAGAAATCCTTGTGACAAGAATTTTGGCCAAACCTTGGAAAGAAATTTGCATTTTATCACCGTATTAAAATATGGGAAAACTATCAAAATACCCCTATGAGTTTATGTAATTACCAAAATGCCCCTGGCTCAAATAAATACACTAAATAGAATAAACATACAAACAAATTACTAATTTGCCCCTACACACCAAACTTAATTACCAAAATACCCCTATACACCAAACTTAATTACCAAAATGCCATTACATACCAATTTTGATCAATCTACACCAAATTAATCACCAAAATGCCCTACACACCAAACTTAATTACCAAAATACCCCCTACATACTAAACTTAATTACCAAAATGCCCTTACATACTTATCCTACTCAATCTATACGAAATGCCTCAAGAATAGAAGTTTAAATTCAACATACCACCCCATGAAATTCCTGACAACTCAATCGTCTTACATTGAGGAGCCAGTAAGAAAGATGCCATGTAGACATGGATATTGATAAGGACAGATTTTGCCGCTATGATCCTACCAATGTAGCCACCTTGTACCTGAACAAATGTTTTTAAAACATTAATGATCTCATCCCAAGCATTTGAAGCAAAAACATGCACCCCTACATGTTCATCTAGATCTTTAATATTCTCATCACAGGCATTTGGAGTAGAAACATACATATATCTAAGAGATGATGCACAAAAAGCTTACTAGAGCATGAGAATCTAAGGATTTAATATTACCATATTGCAGGAACTATAAGATTATCACATTGCTGGCTAAATATCTGGGTATAGGTTAAGAGCATCAAGAGGCTTCTAGTCATAGTGGTTTTGCGATGCTAATAGTGAGGAGAAAGTGTAGCACATGCTAACCTATTCTATAAAGCTTAGCAGAAAACTCAAAAGTATGTTTTTTTTCCCTTGAAGAAGTTGGAATTAAGATGCAATCAATTAAAAAGGATATGACTAGAGAACGGTCATAAGCATCTTCATCTATGAAGAATGAATGTTTTAGAGGATTACCTAAATCATAGTGCCATAGAAGCAACAGAATGAGCAGCGACCTAAATGATATAGGTTTTGCATCCACACCTCAAACTGTTGTGTGAAGGACATTTTTGAGTCCCCATTTTAGATTCTAAAGCATCCAAAACACCCTTCGAGCAATATCTCTATCTAGCCCACACTCCTTTACTAGTTGGCTTTCACACCCAAAGTTGCCTTGTGAAGGACATTTTTTAGTCATCCTTTTGGATTTAAGTATCCAAAATGCCCTTCGAGCAACACCTCTATCTTGTCCACACTCTTTCCCCAGCCCGCTTCCAAGTCTGCTAACTCCTAGTCTAATTCATCCTCCAAATCTGGTAGTCGCTACTGCATTTGTAATTGTGACGCTCCCAGAACATATACACCACTCAGGCGGATACATACGGGGACTTCCCCCTCCCATGGCAACCAACTCGCCATGAGCAGGGCCCTCCATCTAACTCGGACCATCTATGGAAAGATGCTCGAGTGAAGGACACAGAGGTGTCATTTGGCCCACGCCTTCAATGGGACTCCTATATCGTGGAAGCGTGCATACAAGGTTAGCATACAGCCTAATCATATCATAAATAACCACCACGAAGGGTGGCACGTCCATCCAACTGATAATAACAGAGAAGATGCATTTAAACTAGAGAAAACACCCCAAAACCCATGGTTCTACCCTGGCTCAGACTCCAGTGAGGATCGACTGACGGCTAGGTCTCAAGAGATCAGCAGACCGAATCTTGGCATGGCGTTGGCTGGCATAGAACATCGGCTAGGGTTGTCCACTCCATCCGCCCCTCCTGTGCACACTTTGCAGATGAGTCGAATCATGCTATGGCATCACTATAGCCTTCCGGAGATGCAGACTCAAGGTACCACCCTTCAAGTCTACTCCAGGTTACATCTCCCTGGTCCGATGAGGCAGGTCGGGGAGGTGTCCCCTTCCAGGATCGCAGCGGTTCCATGGGTGAGCTAGAGAATACGTGCCGCATCAGCGACCCCCGCATCCGTACCCGACCTACTCCCCTAACTTTATCTAGGATGCCCCATACGGGTCACACCTCTGCACCCAGGGAGTGTCAGACCCATACCCGGCCCTCTACGTGACCGGCTATCAGGCCTAGACCACTGTAGGAGTCTCAGGAGCCTTTTATGTTCGTGCAAGACCCCACCCCCACTTCACCACTGCGTCCCTTCTCTGGTGCTGAGCAATTCCATAGTATCCACGGCTCGGTGGTCTCTTGTGCACAGGCCGCATTTACCGGGTACTAGGGGAACTACTAGGAGCATACTAAGAACATAAAGCACAGAGGTCTCTACCCCCCCTTTTAATCCCTGCTTTACGGAAGGCTAACAGAGATACTATCATAGATTCATCCATCCATCCATACAAAACATAATCCATAATTGAAACATAATCCTAAGTATCAAAGAAGGGTTAATCCTAAGCAGAGACAACCAGAGAAGACTGACTGAGGCGCTACCCTAGAAACATCAAGCTAGACTATCCACTAACCCGAGTTTCTGCTGGATCCATTATCATGAGGTATCTCCATCTTCAAGGAACTTGGGCGCTCAGCAGCTGCTCCTCCTGGTTCGATTTTTGGGGCCAAATGGGATAGGGGTCCAGTTTGATGACCCAAGTTAGCATTCCCCTGCTGGCCAATCGAATTTGGCCAAGTGGCGCCTTCCTAATTAATCAATTATCCTATTTAAGTTAATTAAATACTACTTCTTATCTTAATTCTAGGTAATTATCCTTTAATTACCCCTTTATTAATTTAGCATAGCTAAATTAATCCCTTTTAGGTCAACCCCCTAGGTTCAAATACCCCATGGTGGCGTATCTTCCCTGTGTGATGTGTCAGTATATTTATACGTATACCGTATAAATACTTGGAACGTCACATTCTCCCCTTCTTAGAAATAATGCTGTCCTCAGCATTAAGGTTAGTTAAACCAGTGACGCAGAATCGAAGAAACTGAAATAGAAGAAATTATACATAAAAGAAGGAAGGTAATCCCTTATTTCCGAGGGTAAGAACATTAAAGTTTAAAGCATATAAGAGCTTGAGCACCAAGGTGCAGTTTACATGATTATCATAAAAAAAGGTCAAGGACCGAAGTCCAATATCAAACATCACAGTGACAAAAAGGTAACACATGTAGACAAGATAAAACTGGAGAAGTCGGGCCATCAGCAACCCTCTATACATGGGCAGGTCATGTACTGCTTACTGGCCTGCACATGTCAATACATCAGTATATATAGATAGTATAAGTAGGTTGCAGTGTTGCAAAAATACGCGTATTTTTTAAAAAGGATCCATCCCATACCGTACTTGTACGTACGTACATATTTTTAAAAAATACTTCTGACGTTTTTTTTTTTTAAATACTCTTGTTTTTCACAGAACAATAAACTTGCACTTACCAAGAATTGAACCTGGGCCTCCTAGATAGCAAACTAACATGCTAGCCAACTTCCCCTACATCAGTTTTATGTTTTATTTCACTGTTTTATTTTATTTAAACACTGTTTTTTTATTTTTAAAAAATACTCCAAACGTACGTAAGGTACGTATGGCTGAAAAAAAACGTATTTTTTAAAAAATACGTACAGTACGTACGGTACGGTACGCGTACGTGACAACACTGGTAGGTTGTGGTTTAAGGGACCACCCCCTATAAGAAATAAAAGGAAAACCTATCTACAAGGAAACCTATCATGCCTATGGTTCGCAATTCATTGCGGCGTAAGGAATGGCCAAGTTCCCATTATAGCCGAGATGAACGCGGCCTATGAACTACATGCTTTCCAAGCAATTCACGGTCATGCCAACATCGACAATGCACCACGTCCTAGAGAACACGAAGGTGATCTCATCATCGGTAACTACTGTTAACCACGATGCATCTACTCCTCTATTGCATGATTCTTGGCGAATCAAGCCTTCAAGCTTACCGCCGGGTGCGGGGTTGATAGCATCGTTGATGGTGCGGCCCTGAGATTCCTGCATGAAGTCCGGATAGTGCTTCTCAAGGTCTATCTTCATCACCCACGTAGCATCCTCAACTGGCAAGTGTTTCCACTTAACCAAGTATTGCAACATTTGAGTCCTTCTGGTCTGCTTATAGGCTCGATCAAGAAGAGCTTCAGGCACTATATCTAGATGCTCTTCTGTCATTTCAAGGAGGGTGGGTGTATCCAAGATCTCCTCTGGATCTGGGGTGTGTTGTTTCAGAAGACTCACGTGAAAAACCTTGTGGATCTTCAAGCGGGGTGGCAAATCCAAACGATACGCCTGTTCTCCAACACGTTCAATGATCTTGAACGGCCCAGCCCATCTGGGTGCCAGCTTCTTGCAGTTATCAATCTTAAGCTTGGCTTGCTTTACCTTAATCTCGAGCCAAACTGATTCGCACACCTGGAAGACTCGTGGGGTTCTGTGCTTATCCGCGACACTCTTCTGACGACTGCGTGCAACCAATAAGTAACCACGAACTTCTTGAACCAAAGCTTGCATTTCCAAGAGGAGTTGTTGAGAAACCTCCACCTTAGAAACGGGATTATGCCATGTGTCTAGAGTAAGGCATTGATAACCATAATTTATCATGAAGGGAGACATTCTGGAAGACTCCTGTTGAAAATATTAATGTCATGAATTAACATTATAAGAGAAAGGTTGAAGTTACAAGATCCAGAGTTGCTACGTTTATCTAATGGTAAACTTAGACATTAGAACTAGAAGGTTTCGCTGAGACAATATGCAAGGGAACCATTGAGAAATAATCAGGTTTGTTACAGTTACCTAATGGTTAACATGAGACCATAGTGCAAGAAGTTATTCGTTGGGCTTATATGGTAAGAACCATTGGAAAATGAACGAGGTAAATAATGCTGATAAAAAGGTCGGCAGTTGACCATACAAGGAAAGAAATGACAGTCAAATAAAACAGTGGCACCAATGGAAACTATGCATAGAAAGGCAGAAGATTATCCCGAACCGAATGGAGCCTGAGAAAGCATAAAAGGAGAAATCAGAGAACAATGAAGCACAGCAGATATGAACCCGGATCTAGCCGTCTAGAGGGAAGTTCGATTCGACTGTAGTGGTTCGTGATATGATTGAATAAACATCTGGAATTTTGCTTGCATTGCTAGATGAAATATAACCATGTGAATTGTATTAGATTATGAATTTTATCTTTCATAATATATTCAATGGTTAATGCATTGATAGTTTATGCTAGTGCATTGTTAGTCCTCTTCTAAGAATAAATTTTCATTGGTATCAGAGCCAAATTATCATGGCAACAAGGCTTGGTGCAAGCTTGCTAAGTGGAATAGCCATGTTTGAAGGTGAAGCAGGATTTCAAACATGGAAAGGTAGAATGAAAGATGTCTTAGAAGCAACTGTGGGATTATGTGAATGGTGAAAGTGAAGCTGAAGGAGATAGTGGCTCAGTAAATATGACACAAGGAGAAGGAACATCTGCTGCAACTGCAACTGCAAGTGGAGGGAATAATCTGAAAGGAAAATTGCAAGAAGCTAGAGTGATTATTGCAAGTAAACTGGGATCTAGCATTTTGTATAAGATCAGAGACAAAACACCAAAAGAAATATGGGATTATCTAATCAAAACATATGAGATGAAGAATACCTCACAGCTGGATATGTTGGACAGGGAATTGAGAAAACTTAAGTTTCAAGAAAAGGACAATCTCACATTGTTTTTTCAAAAGTTTGACAATATCATTGCAGACTTGGAGGCTGCCAAAGTACCAATTACACGAGAATTCCAGGTACTCAGTCTTGCAAGAGCTTTTTCTAGTTTTGGTCAATTAAGCACTTTGATTAGAACCGTGGGAAGAAATAGGGAGAAGGCTGAAGCCTTAATCAGGAAGTATATAAAGCTTTGATCCAACACAAACCCTCCAGAGCAGCCTCTCTCTGGAATTGCAGGCAAAAGGTTCTAGCAAAGGTATGTAGAAAAGGATGGAAGAGCTATACAGCAAATAAAGTAAAGACCTTTACCTGGCTTATATTGCATCAAGGACTGATGACTAATCAAAAGAAAGCCAAATTTGACTCGTCTATTTCAGGGAGATGTCTCATGGGATGTGGAGAGGAGGAATCTTCTAACCATGTCTTCCAATGTGAGATCATTGATGAATTCTGGAACTGGACTGTCCAGATAAATAAAGGCAAGATTGGAGGGAGTGGACTCCTAGATTTCCTGAATACAGAGGACAGGGTTTTGAGCACAACAAGAGCACTTTCCTGCTGGGCAGTATGGAAACACAGAAACAGAGTAACAATGGAACACAAAAATCCAAATATTATTTGGCTCAAACAAATCTTCCTAGCTGAGCTTGTGAACTCGGCAATTGCACATAGATCCTTAAAGGGGATGAACTATGATAAAGGCTGGACAGCCTTTGGTAGATTTCAAGGAGTCTATGATTTTTTTGTGCTTAATCTAACTACTGATGATGTTATTTTGCACAGATGCAATGAGGAGGCTTAATAGATATGGAGCCAAAGATCGAGGTATGGGGGTTGCTGAGGACTCCGACACTGAGGAGTCTAATCTTCCTGGGATTGAAGAAGAGGAAATTTTCATACAGCTGAAACAAGAGATGATTCATGCAAAAGCATTGAAGAAGATTCTGAAGAGAACAGAAGCCTGGAGACATAACAATCTCAGGCCTTTTTTCATGAACTTATTCCATAAGTGGCAGCAGATGCGGGAGGCCCATGTTCTCCTTCTTCTGGATTTCACTGAACATCCTTGGCAGACGAAGAGTACAGGATCTTACCATGCAAGATCTGATTGATGCACAATAGGAAGCATCCAAACACTTAGGAACATAAAAGTTTGATTATCTGATAAGTTATTGTATGTAATAGGTAACAGTCCTTAGTCTGCTAACAGACATTAGTCTGGTATTCTTAACACATTTCCAAACTTTCGGAATGTGTAATTTTGGCATTATGCCTACCAGTATACCTCTGATGGTATACAATATCACTATGTAATTTCCGAGTATGAATACAAAACACACCTTACCTCCAAAAAAAAAAAAATAATAATAATAATAATAATCAGGACAGAATTAGAACAAAGCAAGTTAACTAAGGATGAAGAAGAAGAGAATACTGAGGTTCTCTATGCTGGAAAAGGTAAGAGTAGTGAGAGAAGAATTGGCCCATGTTTTTCATGTAAGATGTTTGGACATCTAAAGGCAAACTGCCCAAGGAATAAAGAAGGTAGGGATCTTAGATGTTTTAATTGTGAAGGATATGGACATATTGCAAGTAATTGTTCCAGCCCAAGAGGAAGGGGTAGAGGTTTCTCTAATAATTGGAGAGGGTCTAAAAATGTAAGAGGAAGAGGAAGAGGCAACGTGAACAAGGAACATGCATCAGTTAATGTGGCAAAGGAGGCTGATATTGAAGAAACAGACCCTGATGCAGAGGTAAATTTAAGCAAAAGTTTGAGTGTTTTGAATGATAAGACTAATCATGAATTATATGTTCTAGATAGTGGAGCTGAGAGAAGCATAGTCAAATCTGCAGGAACACTTAGAGAAAGGAGATTGAAGAGCTCACATCATGTGCAAATGGGAAATGGAACACTTCAAAAGATGGAAGAGGCTGGACTGTTAGAGCTTTATGATTTAGAAGGAAAATTAGTGAATTTGGAGAATGTTCTGTGTATTCCTAATATTGTCAGGAACTTGATATCTGTAAGTCAATTGGTTGACTTAGGATACAAGGTTGTTTTTGAAAAACAATTTTGTAAAGTGCTTCTCAATAATAAACTTAAGTTTTTGGCAAAACGTGTGGGCAATTTATTTAGTTTCTTGAATGAGCATCATGTAGAAGGCATAAATGCTGTTTCTTTGCCCTCAGCAAGAATTTGGCATGAAAGATTAGCACATACTCATCAAAACAATGTGAAGTTTCTAATTAAGAAGAGAAGGCTTGAAGCTTGTGATGCAGAGCATGAAAGTTTTACTTGTCTTGGATGTAAACTAGGTAAGCACACTCGACTAGCATTTGCAAGATAAAAAAGAAGAGCAAAAGGAGTTCTGGAGCTGATACATACAGACCTTTGTGGTCCCTTGAATGTGAGAAGTTTGCATGGAAAAAGGTACTTTATAACATTTATTGATGATTATTCTCGAAGAACAAAATGTTACACTCTTAGAACTAAGGATCAGGCCTTTAGTGCTTTTAAGTTGTTTGAGGCAGAAGTGGAGAGGGAAACGAACAAGAAAATTAAGTGCATTAGGTCTGACCGAGGTGGAGAATATATGTCAGATGAGTTTAAAAGTTACTGCTCACAAAAGGGAATTAAAAGACAATTGACTTGTCGATATTCGCCACAGCAAAATGGAGTTGCAGAACGTAAGAACAGAACCATTTTAGACTCTGTAAGAGCTATGTTAAAGCATACAGGTCTTCCAAACTATTTATGGGAAGAAGCAGTGCATACAGCTATGTACATTCAGAATAGGTTGCCACTAGCAAGTCTGGCAGGAAAGTTAGCAGAAGAAACATGGAATGGAAGAAATGTTACATATGAAAGCTTTAGAGTTTATGGTTGTGCTGCCTTTGTACATGTTCCAAAGGAATTGAGAAGAAAATTAGATGATAGGGCACTGATATGTTTTTTGGTAGGATATGATGAGGTCTCTAAGGCCTATAAATTATATGATCATGAAGGAAGAAGAATAATCATTAGTAGAGATGTAACTTTTGATGAGAATATTCTGTACAAGAACAGGGCTATTCTACATGGTACATTGAAAGTAGAAAATGATGAAAATAATGAAAAGGTAGAAGGAGAACAAAAGAACAGCTATGTTACAGCTGATCTAGATGAAGAAGAGTGTACAAACATTCACGGTGAAAGATGTGAAGAGAAGGGGGATAATGTACATTCTGATATAATCAGGTCTGATCAAAGTGAAGAAAAACAAGCTAAAAGAAGGAGAGCAACAGAAGTAGAGAAGCTAAAGGAAGGAATAAATTTTGATACAACTCACTTTGGAAGACAAGAAGGAGGGAAAAGCAAAAGACTAGAAGAAGAAGAGATTCTTGCAGTAATGGCTATTTTGGAATCGAAGGCACCAAGTTCATATGAGGAAGCTTTGAAAGATAGGAATGCCGAGAAATGGAAAACTGCTATGATAGAAGAGATAAACTCTTTTAGAAGAACAAATACATATGAATTGGTAACTAAGCCTGCAGGTAAAAACATAGTGGGCAGCAAGTGGATTTTTAAAGTAAAGAAAGGAAATGGTGGACTAGAAAGATATAAGGCACGATTAGTGGCACAAGGATTCACTCAAAAAAGAGGAATAGATTTTGAAGACACCTTCTCGCCCTTGGTTAAGCTAACTAGCATAAGAATATTATTGGCATATGCAAATGCTCATGATTTGGAGATACATCACATGGATGTAAAAACAGCCTTTCTAAATGCAAAATTGGAAGAGGAAATATACATGCAACAAGCAAAAGGGTTTGAAGTAGGAAATGATAAGGTATGGAAGCTCAAACGAGCTGTATATGGACTAAGACAGTCACCCATGCAATGGTATTTATGTATTGACAAATTTCTTGAAGAACATGGCTTCGAAAAACTGAAAAATGAAGGTAATCTTTATAAATTCAGATTTGGGAATGATTTTTGCATCATTGCCTTATATGTAGATGATTGCATTATGGTCTCTAACAAAATGGATTGCTTGATAAAATGTAAAAGCATCTTGAAGGACAAATTTGAGATGGCAGATTTGGGGCCATTGCAAAAGTTCTTGGGAATTGAAGTCACAAGAAATAGGGCAAGCAAAATGCTGACACTGACTCAAAAGGATAATATCCAATCAATAATCAAGAGATTTAGAATGACTGAATGTAATGCTGTAAGTACACTGCTGGTACAAGGTCAGAAATTCAGTCTAAACTTATGTCCTTCAAATGAAGCTGAGTTAAAACAAATGGCAAGCATTCCATACAGAGAGCTAATTGGTTGCTTGTTATATGTTTCAAACTGTACTAGGCCAGATATTGCATTTGGAGTAAATATACTCAGTCGATACTTGAACAATCCTGGAATGCAGCACTGGCAAGCAGCTAAAAGGATTCTGAGATTTTTAAAAGGAACACAAGACAGTGGAATTACTTTTTGCAATGATAATCTAACATTAGTGGCTTATTCTGATGCAGACTGGGCAGGAGATGTGGATACTAGGCAATCAACTTCAGGGTATGCTTTAATGTTAGGAGGAGGTTGTATATCATGGAGGAGTAAAAAGCAAGGAAGCGTGGCAATGTCAACCGCAGAAGCTGAATATAAAGCGGCATCATTGGCTTCTAGAGAGATCATATGGGTTAGAAGATTGCTGGACGAATTAGGTATGTTACAAAAACAGCCTACAGTGTTATTCTCAGATAGCATGAGTTGTATCTCAATTACTAGAAACCCAGTGTTGCATGAAAGAACAAAACATATTGAATTAGATGTTCACTATATTAGACAAATGGTGGCATCAGGATATATCATTGTAAAATATGTTCGTACAGACGAACAAGCTGCAGACATCATGACTAAAGCTGTCTCAGGTGCACAGTTCAGGAAATTACAGAATTTATTAGGGGTTGAAGAAGTATCAAAAGTTGAAACTAGCAGTTCAGGGTTCTAAGTAAATGAAAATACAGCACTATGGAAAACATTTTGTTGGAAAAACAGTTGCATCATCAGGTTCAAGAATGATGAATATGATTTCAGAAGTTAAAGTTATACAGAAGTTAAGAGAAGCAGACATAAGTTGTTTTTGAAGTAAATCAGGAAAGATAATGCAGCACACAGAAGTTACAGTTACAACAGCCGTTGATATGATTGAATACAGTTACATAATATGTTCAGTTAAATGTTAATTCATGAAGGGGGAATGAAAATATTAATGTCATGAATTAACATTATAAGAGAAAGGTTGAAGTTACAAGATCCAGAGTTGCTACGTTTATCTAATGGTAGACATTAGAACTAGAAGGTTTCGCTGAGACAATATGCAAGGGAACCATTGAGAAATAATCAGGTTTGTTACAGTTACCTAATGGTTAACATGAGACCATAGTGCAAGAAGTTATTCGTTGGGCTTATATGGTAAGAACCATTGGAAAATGAACGAGGTAAATAATGCTGATAAAAAGGTCGGCAGTTGACCATACAAGGAAAGAAATGACGGTCAAATAAAACAGTGGCACCAATGGAAACTATGCATAGAAAGGCAGAAGATTATCCCGAACCGAATGGAGCCTGAGAAAGCATAAAAGGAGAAATCAGAGAACAATGAAGCACAGCAGATATGAACCCGGATCTAGCCGTCTAGGGGGAAGTTCGATTCGACTGTAGTGGTTCGTGATATGATTGAATAAACATCTGGAATTTTGCTTGCATTGCTAGATGAAATATAACCATGTGAATTGTATTAGATTATGAATTTTATCTTTCATAATATATTCAATGGTTAATGCATTGATAGTTTATGCTAGTGCATTGTTAGTCCTCTTCTAAGAATAAATTTTCACCTGTTTCATGCTATTATAGGCAAATTCGACCAAATAAATATAGTCAGCCCATTGTGATTGCTTACTCCACACATAACTTCGTAGCATATCTTCTATAATGCGATTGATACGCTCTGTCTGACCATCCGTCTGAGGATGATATGCCGTACTCATAGCAAGTTTGGTTTGGATGGTTGCAAAGAAATCTTTCCAGAATGCACTTACGAATTTGGGATCCCTGTTAGATACGATAACTCGTGGCATTCCATGCAATCTGAAAATCTCCTTTGCAAATAGCAAAGCGGTATTGAAGGCTGTATCCGTGGTACGACATGGCAAGAAATGAGCCATTTTCGACAATTTGTCGACCACTACCATCAATGCGTCATATCCACGGAGAGTACGTGGAAGGCCCACAATGAGATCCATGGTTATGACTTCCCATTTGGCATTGGGGCATCCAGAGGTTGCAATTCTCCTGGAATCCTTAATTGCTCAGCCTTGGTTTGTTGACACACCTGACACTGCTTAATATACTTGGCAATGTCCTCCATACACGGCCAAAAACAACTGGAGCGGATCTTAAAGTAAGTCTTCATAAAACCTGCATGTCCAGCGATAGGGCTGTTGTGTGTATCATGGAGAATAAGCTTACGTACTCCTGAAGTCTCAGGTACACACAACTTATCTTTGTAATATAGCAAATTGCCCCCTTTCTTATACGAACGGAAAGCTTCACGTTCTTTATCTGTGCGTGCCTCCTTAGCCAAACTAACCCATACTTCACGGAACTCTGGATCTGTGGCCAAGGTCTGCTCTATCTGCTTTCCGAACTCACTGGTGAGTGTAGAAATCGCGTTACAATGGGTTCGGGTTACCAAGGGATGGCGTGACAACACATCCGCAACCACATTGTGTTTCCCAGGCTTATACATAATTTCAAAATCGTACTCCTCAATAAATTCCATCCATCTCCTTTGATGGAGGTTGAGATTCGGCTGGGTTGATAGATAACGGAGACTCTGATGATCCGTATCAAGCTGAAATCTTCTACCAAGAAGGTAGTGTCTCCATATACGCGGAGCGCGGACAACGGTCAACAACTCCTGATCATGGGTAGGGTATCGCTGTTCAGTCTCATTCATTTTCTTTGAATCATAGGCAATAACCCTTTCCTCCTGCATTAGGACTCCACCGGTAGCAATCTTACTGGCATCCATTGCTACTAGTTTGTCCTTTTTGGGGTCCGGCAATGTGAGGACTGGTGCTGATGTTAAAGCATCCTTAAGCTTCTGAAAACTTCCCTGGACCTTTGCTTTCCAATGCTCAATCCAATCCTTCACTTTCTCATGCTTTGTAAGATCGGTAAGAGGTGCTGCAATCTTTGCAAAATCCTTAACAAATTTCCGGTAATACCCTGCCAATCCTAAAAAACTTCGGACCTCTGAAATATTACCTGGAATGGGCCAATCCCTCACTGCCTCTATGTTTGCTGGATCTGTAGCAATTCCCTCTGCTGAAATGACATGTCCCAAATAATCCACCTTCGGAGTGGCAAACTTGCACTTAGAGAACTTGGCAAAGAGTTGGTGATGTCTTAGCTTTTGTAGGGCCAACCGAAGATGTTTCTCATGCTCCTCCAGGGTCTTACTATAGATGAGAATGTCGTCAAAGAAAATAACAACAAAATCATCCAAGTATTGTCGGAAGACATCATTCATTAACCGCATAAAAGTTGCGGGGGCATTAGTTAATCCAAAAGGCATAACGGTAAACTCATAATGCCCATATCTAGTGCGAAAAGCAGACTTATGGATGTCCTCCTCTTTAATTCTTATTTGGTGATATCCGGAGCGTAAGTCAATCTTTGAGAAGTACTTCGCCCCTTGCAACTAGTCCATGAGATCGTCTGCTCTAGGCAAAGCATAGCGATTCTTGATCGTATGCTTGTTGAGCTGCCGATAATCGATACACATACTCAAGGAGCCATCCTTCTTCTTAACAAAAAGGATAGGAGTGCCAAAAGGCGAAACACTAGGCCGAATGAAGCCTAGGTTTAGTAACTCTTGAAGTTGCTTCTTAAGCTCTGCCAATTCAGGGGGACTCATACGGTACGGGGCCTTACTGGTCGGCTTAGTACCTGGTTCTAAAGCTATCTCACACTCCACCCCTCTAAATGGAGGAAGTTTCTGGATCTCGTCCGGAAAGAGATCGCTAAAATCATTGAGAAGATTAGCAATGCTCTCTGGCAACGTATCAACTACTTGCTTCTGTTTAATATCTGACTCAATAGATGCAAGTCTGATGACATAAAGTAGCTTATCCCTGCATATAGCCTTATTTAACTGTCTGATGGACATGGACTGCATAATGGGGTTTAATGGATCACCTTTTATAGTTACGCGGGCTCCATTAACTGCGTTGAAGGTAACCTCCCATTTTTCGCAGTCTATATTGGCTTTTGCGGATGCCAAGAATTCCATGCCAACAATCAGATCATATTTGCCGATATCCATTAACTCGGCACCCAATGCAACTGGTGCACCTGGCAGCTGCATTTTGAGGTTAATGCGATGGCCGTTTGTATGTCTGATCTTACCACTGGCTAAAGTTACAGGTTTCGGTCGGGATCTCAAAGTTTCAAGTTGCAACACCTGGGCCATTCTAGGAGAAGCAAAATTATGTGTACTTCTCGTATCCATAAGAATTATGAAAGGCTTACTGTCTACTTGACCTATAGTGGAAATAACGGCGGTCGACTTTCAAAGATTGCCGGTTTCAATGGCTGCAAGGATATGGGATGCACCGTGAATATACTCGGGAGCCTCCTCGTCGACAGGTGGTGTAGACTCGAGATCGTCCCAATCAAGGTTGGCCATGGCCAGCTGGGCAGTCTGTGTGACATAAGGGCAATTCTGCATGAAGTGCCCAGGCCGCATACACCTGTAACATGCCTTCTCTTTGCGGAGCTGCTCTCGGGCCTCTTTGGGAATAGATTGTAAGAGGTTCCGAACTGAGTTACCGACATTGTTCGGTTTGTCTGGCATGTTGAAGGTGACTTTCTTTTCCTGGCGACCGTTAGAGTTATGCTGAGAAGGCCCAGGACTTGGTGAGCGGGGCTTGTAAGGTGTGTACGGGCGTAGCTGGGAGTAAGAGGCGGGCGCTGGTACTGGGTTTCTTGGCGTGTCCTCTTCAAGGCTCAATGCCGTAGCCTCGACCTCCGAAATCGACTTCGGGTCTATGGCCTTAACCATTCGTTTAATTGAGGGGGCCAACCCTTCAATATAGCCCTCCACCGCCCTCTTCTCGTTCATACCGGGGACATACAGCCTCAAGCGCATGAATTCATCTGTGTAGACCTGAACTGACATACCCTTCTGCTCCAACCTGTAAAAAGTCTGAATCTGTTGGCATTTGTGCGCACGGGGCACATAATGCGACTTAAAAGCTTTGGCAAACTTTTTAAACTTGCATCTGCTTCTGTCTAGATGCTTGGCTCTAGCATAGCCCTTCCACCAAATACAAGCGGCCCCTGTAAGGTTTGTAGTGGCAACTTTTCATGTATCTTTCTCCGTCATCCCATAGGATTTCCCAAACTCCTTCATTTCGTCCAACCAAGACTCTGCGTTCAGGCCGCCTCTAGATTTCCCGTCAAACTGAGCCAATTTTCTGTTTTTCCATATACTGGTAATGGCGGTATCAACCATCTTACAATACTCCTTGTCTCGGGCCTTTGCATGGTCACCAGACGATATAGATGACTCTGAAGACACAGAAGTGGCTGATTGTGAGGATGTGGCACTATCTGTAGACGAGCTTCGACGACGTTTGGAACGGTACCTCCTTTGTGCGGGTACAGGGCCTGGTTCCGGTGCAGGTGGCTGCTGTAGTGGTGGACTTGGCGGTAACGGAGGTAACTCCTGTCCGTTCTCCTGCATATACTGTGGTGGGTTGGCATTTAACACATAAGCCTGTAGCTCTACTAACTGCCGCTTCATCAACAGGAGTTCTTGTTCAGGCGTTAATCTGCTAGCATTTGAGGGTGTCTGCCATGAGGCGTTACGTGCACCGTCTATATTGAGCAAAAGAAGGTATAAGCAGAATTATTGTGATACCAAGTGTCACAATGAAGATCATTTTGAGCAGTACTAGGAAACAATAATAAAGACAATACAAGAGAATTAAGGAAAAGAACTTTATTGTAAAGTCAAAATGGCAGTTACATTGGAGGTGTGTTTTCACAAAAACTTAAGGTTGTACAATACAAAAGTAGTGATTATACATTGGACAATTTTTAACCAACTGAAGAGATCAGGCCTAGGGCTGCGCGAAAGGGTACAGGATGGAGTAACGGATGCTCTCCCGTACTGCCCTGACTACCTTGTAGCGAGCCCATGCCTGGATGATAACGTACTGGTAGTCTAACGTAGGACTAATAATAAGGAAATTGAAGAGGTCTCTTAGCGCATAAAAGATCTGCCATAGATGATCATTTGCGTCGGCAAAAGCCTCGTGCTTTGTCATATCCCAGTAATCCCAGGTACGACGGAGAGTTTGTTGTAGATGCTTGAAAGCTCGCTCACGGAGGATATTGACAATTTCCAAGCCCTTAGTTGGGTCGTAGGGGTCTCCTTCTGCCACGGGCTCCTCTGCTTCATAATCGTCATCCCGATCCTGATACTTCCCATACCATTGACCATAGTCTTGCTCTGGAGGTACCTGATCGTCCCTTCGTAATTCGTCGGTTATTCTGTCTTCGATTTCTTCGAGCTCATCGTCTGTAAGATGGCAAGAATGAATATACAATGTTGAACGATTTCTTATACTCCAAACTCTAAAAGAGACAAACAAGTACCATAGGGAAACAATTTAATCGCTCAACGATACAATAATCATAAAACATGAGAAAATAGCACATATATTATATGATGGCTTAAAAAAAATGCCAATCAAGGATTACATCTATACGCAATACAAAGATTTATAATTGTAAAAAGATGTCTAAGAACTAGGTTCCTCATCGTCGTCCATAGGCTGAGGAGGTGGCCGGTAGCGCATCAAGGTGGTGCTGGGGCTAGCAGAGAGAGCGGCTCGAGCTGCTGCCTCCGGTGGTCAGCAAGTGGCCAAGGGTGCCGCCACAAGGAGTCGCATATTAGCGCAGCCCGCCACATCGCCCAATGCCACGATAGCCAAATCTCGTCGGACCAAGGTGATAGTGGTGGCGTGATAGTCAATCTTCTTATGGCCCGCCAAGGTGAATAACGCACGGAGCGCCCACCAAGATGCTTCAGAAGAAGGCCCCAAATTCTTGGAGAAGAACAAGACCTCACCTTGCCGGAAGGCTGAAAGGAAGATTTGGGTCAAATGGTTGCCCATTGCCCTAATTTGCGGATCCCTGGAGGTCTCTGCTTCCTTTTCCAAGTTAACAGGGATCTTCTCCTGCTCTGCTTCGCCTTTGTCATCCCTAAGACTCATCTTGGTGTCCCAAAGGTCTTCCTCCTCTTTATCCACCCCTCCCATAGTGATCTGTAAAGGCTGAACTGCAGGAGGAGGGCGCATGTGAGCCGCAAATTGCTCCTCAGGAGGCTGGGGTGCATCAGTCAATAGGAATTGCCGAAGAGACAAAAGGATCTCAACGGGTTCTAGCTCTTCTGGCCGAAATACTAACAAGTTCTCGACTTGTGGCGGATGCACAACAGGTGTTGTAAAGTCGAGGAAGTCATCCTGGCAGTACTCCGCAATGTCATAGAGGACCTCTATCTTTCGGCGGCCCCGCATATCCGCAATGACGCGGTAAGCCCACATAATGTCCTCGAGAATCAGGTACTCTTGGTTGTTCAAGAGTATTGTAGGGAGGAGGTTTAGCCCTTCGAGTTTAAGGGCTTTGTCTCGCGCTGCCGGTGCTTCGGTGGCTAGCTCCTTCCACCGTGCAAAGTCCTGCTCGTCCGACGACTTCATCGTCTTCCGGGTCAGGAGGTACTGGTGTAGAAGACTGCTCGGCAGCTATCTGCTCATCCTCAATATACTGGTCCATGATGATGGCCAGCGCGAATCGAGCCTCAAAACAGACTTCCCGATCTATAGTAACGATAGGGAGGTCGGTCCCTCTCCTCCTAATGCCCTTAATGACATTGCGGGCATGATCATCGCCTCCCAACATCTCGAGCAAGGTGTGGAAGTCGAGGTAGAGCTGTGAGTCGTCTTCATTGAAGACACAAGCAGGCACGATCTCCTCACAGTAGAACTGAAGAAAAGCAGCGTAGTCGGGGTGCGCTTGTATGTTGTGGATGAGATCCACTTGCTGGAGCAGATGAGGATGTAGAAGATCAAGGGGAACCGCGGGGTCCCAGTGCGCACCATCCAAGTACCACTGTTCTAGAGTTGGGCGAGCCATGAGGAAGAAGGCGCAAGAGAGGAGGAGACAAACTCTAGAAGCAAAAACGAAAATGAAACCCTAATGGGCCAAAAAGTGGCTTTATACTTTTCGGCACGTTTTCCTAGGTTATAAAAAAATTATTATTTACTTAATAATTTACATTTAAATATACACCAAATGGCAAAAAGACATAATTTTGAGTTTATGGCTTCAGAAAAAAAAAAAAATTTACATAGATATTGATCACAAAATTTGTACAATAAAACAAAGAAAGTTCCAACAGTCAGCGAAATTCCCCTCGGATCCTTCTTGCGAGCATTATGGTAACTCTTTTAGCATGAATTGCACAGAGGCTAGCATCACTCAAAATTTCCACAAGGCATGCCTCAGCGGCTTCCTGAAGTGCAAGCAAAGCGAATGCCTGGAACCTCAGGTCGGTTGAAGTCTTGGGCAATTTCCCGGACCAGACGCTGAAAGGGCAGGCGGCGTATCAAAGGCTCCGCTGTCTTCTGATATTTCCGAATCTCCCTGAGAGCCACCGTACCGGGTCAGAATCTATGAGGCTTCCTTGGCTTAGCAGGTGGCCGGGGCAGGGGTAAGGACTTCCCCCCCGGTTTTCGGATGTTTCGCCCTCTGAACAATCTGCTCCTGTCGCTGAGCCGACGTGTTCTTTCCGATTTGGGCGTCCCTCTGCAGTCGGGTCTTGTAGCCGACGCCTCCCCGTGTGGGCTTCGTAAGCTTCCTCTTCCGGTTACCCCACCTCTCCTCCTTATCCGGGACAACAGCATTCTGACCTCCTTCCTGGACCACATGTTGATCTCCCTGCTGAACAACAGTTTGGTCTGCGCCCTGGTGGTTTTGGGCAACTTCCTCTTCCCTACGGATCCGCTCTCTCTCGGCATCCCTAGCTTCCTTGTCCTGGCACACTTGTATTTGCCTTGCAATCTCCATATGGTACCGGTCCGGGTGAGCTCGCATGTCAGCTTGCACGAGGTCCATGCGGTCTTGTGTGAAGCTAGGTGGTACATTCTCGAAAATGAAGCTATGCAACTCATCATTCCAAAAGAAAGGGGGAAGGTTGTAATGGTCCCTGTACATAAGCACATGGCCTTTACCAAGGTAATAAAAATGGCTAGCCCGCTCTTCTGGTAGGCCACTAGCAATTTGCTGGAGGTCCTCTACCCTAGCAAGGTGCAAAATCCTTTGGGCCTCAATCCGAATAAGTTCTACGGGATCCTCCTCTTGGCTTGCTAGCGGGTAAAACTTAACTATGGCCTAAGCTACAAGAGTGTAAGGTTGGTCTGCAGCATTCAGCTTCATGAGGAAGCGTTCATTGAAATGGAAGATTGGGTAGGGGATTCTATGGCTCTCAGTGAAATGAGTCACAAGCAGGTTTAGAATAGTGTCAATCATATCACTATCATCAGAGAGATGATCCACTAGGACACTATACAGCTGGAAGACATTCGCCTTCTTTAGGTCCACGGTGAGCTTGAAGCGCAGCATCATGGCACTAGCGGATGCAAGTGGCAAGGAAATGGGCGCTTAGAGTAGGGTAGGTGGCGCTAGGGTCAGAAGGGAGATGCTAGGCGGTTAGGGTGGCAACAGGGTAGCATGCAAGGTCGGCTATGGCGACGGGCGAGCTCTACTCCGGCGGCTACGGCGGCAGGAAGACGTCCCAACAAACACACTTTTCAAAAAGAAACACAAATTTGAATCTAAACTTTTTAACTTTTTTGAAAAGTTTTCTAATTTTTTTTTTTTTAAAACGGACGCGTATTTTTATACGCGGAACTGTATGGGGCGCTGCTAGCATTATACGCCCTTAACTTCTCGAGAAAAACACCTTATCCGACAGCAGCGCCCCTTTTGCTTTTTCGCCTTGCTGTCGCCATTTTGCCCTCGGATAACGTGCCCCCTAGGGTATTTGGGAGGTGCCCGATCCATTGGAACCATTTTTGCCTTCATCTGAGCTACCTACAAAAAGTTATGGCCCTTCCAAACTTGGGTCCTCCAGTCGCCCTAAACTTCTTAGAACTTACAATTTATGACATCAACCTAGCACAAAATCAAACATCGAAGAGTTAAAACAGTCCAACTAGCTTAAACTCCCACCTAACTACCGAACTAACGAGTTAGGGGTTTGGTCAGTGCTATGATTTTGGGCTACCAAAATCACGGCTCTGATACCACTGTGACACTCCCAGAACATATACGCCACTCAGGCGGATACATACGGGGACTTCCCCCTCCCATGGCAACCAACTCGCCATGAGCAGGGCCCTCCGTCTAACTCGGACCATCTATGGAAAGATGCCCGAGTGAAGGACACACGCCTTCACTCGGCCCACGCCTTCAATGGGACTCCTATATCGCGGAAGCGTGCATACAAGGTTAGCATACAGCCTAATCATATCATAAATAACCACCACGAAGGGTGGCACATCCATCCAACTGATAATAACAGAGAAGATGCATTTAATACTAGAGAAAACACCCCAAAACCCATGGTTCTACCCTGGCTCAGACTCCAGTGAGGATCGACTGATGGCTAGGTCTCAAGAGATCAGCAGACCGAATCTTGGCATGGCGTTGGCTGGCATAGAACATCGGCTAGGGTTGTCCACTCCATCCGCCCATCCTGTGCACACTTTGCAGATGAGTCGAATCATGCTATGGCATCACTATAGCCTTCCGGAGACGCAGACTCAAGGTACCACCCTTCAAGTCTACTCCAGGTTACATCTCCCTGGTCCGATGAGGCAGGTCGGGGAGGTGTCCCCTTCCAGGATCGCAGCGGTTCCATGGGTGAGCTAGAGAATACGTGCCGCATCAGCGACCCCCGCATCCGTACCCGACCTACTTCCCTAACTTTATCTTCAAAGTACAGGATGCCCCATACGGGTCACACCTCTGCACCCAGGGAGTGTCAGACCCATACCCGGCCCTCTACGTGACCGGCTATCAGGCCTAGACCACTGTAGGAGTCTCAGGAGCCTTTTATGTTCGTGCAAAACCCCACCCCCACTTCACCACTGCGTCCCTTCTCTGGTGCTGAGCAATTCCATAGAATCCACGGCTCGGTGGTCTCTTGTGCACATGCCGCATTTACCGGGTACTAGGAGAACTACTAGGAGCATACTAAGAACATAAAGCACAGAGGTCTCTACCCCCCCTTTTAATCCCTGCTTTACGGAAGGCTAACAGAGATACTATCATAGATTCATCCATCCATCCATACAAAACATAATCCATAATTGACACATAATCCTAAGTATCAAAGAAGGGTTAATCCTAAGCAGAGACAACCAGAGAAGACTGACTGAGGCGCTACCCTAGAAACATCAAGCTAGACTATCCACTAACCCGAGTTTCTGTTGGATCCATTATCATGAGGTATCTCCATCTTTAAGGAACTTGGGCGCTCAGCAGCTGCTCCTCCTGGTTCGATTTTTGGGGCCAAATGGGATAGGGGTCCAGTTTGATGACCCAAGTTAGCATTCCCCGGCTGGCCAATCGAATTTGGCCAAGTGGCGCCTTCCTAATTAATCAATTATCCTATTTAAGTTAATTAAATACTACTTCCTTAATTCTAGGTAATTATCCTTTAATTACCCCTTTATTAATTTAGCATAGCTAAATTAATCCCTTTTAGGTCAACCCCCTAGGTTCAAATACCCCATGGTGGCGTATCTTCCCTGTGTGACGTGTCAGTATATTTATCCGTATAAATACTTGGAACGTCACAGTAATTCTCCCATTTGTCACCAACCCCCCTCCAGTTCATTTTCTCCTACCAAATTGGCCCTATGTCATGACCCGTATGGCCAGAGATATGGCAAGAAAACCAGTCAAGCTCACGCCTTGGCACCACTAGACTCTGAATGGATCCCTTCTCCATTAGTCACACATAGTACCATTTCAACAACCCCTTCCTCAACAATATCAAGGTCGTTTCTTCAGCACTGAACACATTACAATTCCTGTTATGTTCCAGAGGATCCAATCTGGGGTTCCTGTTATGAAGACATCCGTACATATGCCTGTGGAAATGTGGAAACATGTTTTAAAACTTTGGGCACTTCTGATGAAAGCAGTGTGTCTTACTAGTGCCATGAAGTCACCAGTCCCATCGGTAATAGATGCCATGGTCCAGACTGAAGAAGAGATATTTGCAAATATACTCCAAGTGGATGCCATAGTCCAGATGGAGGTAAGGGTGATTTGGATGTGGATATGCAGGATAGAGCTCAAGACAACACACAGACCCTAGAGGCCAGCACTTCAAAAAGAACAAAGAATACAGGTTCAGATTAGCCCAACCAACCCCGGCACTTGGACCTACATCTTGTAAAGGTGCTAGAAGCATTGTTCTAGTTCAGATACAGAGGCAGCCGCATGGTTTTTCATGGATACGAGACATATTCGAAGCCTAGAGATCTTTACAGCACAAAGAATGGGTGCACATAAACCAAATCGGCCACGTCATCTCCTAGTGCATTTTTTGGCATCACATGATGCCAGCGATTCGACACCGTCGGATCGCCATTCTGGGGAGAGACGAGACTATTTATATGCATCTTCCTCCTTTCACCCTTATCGGCGTCTTCTCACAGCAGTGTACGTGCGCCCATTTTTTTCCAACTCTTTCCCGTCATCGACGTTGCTCCAATTTTTCTTGAACGCCTCAGCATGTTCGCTATCCTCGGACTCTGATCCTTCTTTCCGCTATAGCCACTCTCCTCTGGCAGGTACGTCTTGTGATTGTTTTTTGCTTCTTCATGAGAGCCACGGTTTTTTAATGTTCTATCGGAAGCAGGATCGTCAGATTCTTGCTTCTTTTTTGTTGAATTTTGATGGATGCTCTACTTACTCCTTGTTTGGTCTAAATCGTCGACGTTTTTTGGCTTGAGTTGATTCAGAATAATGTTGTTAAGCTTCAGTTTAATCTCGATTCGATTTTAATAGCTCTGCGATCTTTGTTGTGGTTCGCTTGGATTTTTATTTTTTGGGATTGCTTTCGTTCTTTGTTTTGTATTGTGGATTTAAGTTCCTTTTGCAGTCGGGCGTTGCTGGTTCTCCAGATTATCTTTTATGTAACACTCCTCCCGATTCCTGGAACTCTTCAAAAACTTGCTCCTTTTGCTTACATCCTTCCCAAATCTCTCCTTTGTTTATCACTTTTTCTAATCTACTCTCTGACTACTCTCTTTTATCTGCTCTTGAACTTCAGTTGGGCATGTTTCCTTCACGCTCCAGTTCATATCTCACTTGATTCCTTCCTTCTTTGAATTCCCCACTATTTCTCTGCACCGTGCAGCCCTTTTTCAATCCCTGGTCTCTTTAAACAGTCACCCCCTTTGCTTGTATCCTTTCCCAAATCTCCTCTCTGTTCATCACTCTTCTAATCTTGCCCTTATCGGCTTTTGGGCTCCGAGTCGGCATCCCTTCTTCACGATCCAGCTCCGATTATGGTCGCTTCCCCTTTCTTTTTTGGGGTTCTCCGGACTCTCTCTACGGCATGCAGCCTCTGTGAACTGGCCCCCTGTTTTTTCCCGCTTATATAAATAATGGTTGTATGATTTATTCCAAGTAGCTTGTGGGAGGTTTGGTTGGGCGTTCTGTTTTTTAAGTGAATGGCGTGGGTTCAAGTCCTTGTTAACACACCCAATCGAACTTTATTTAGCTATATATTATATTCTTTTTCGTGCTCTTCATATCGCTCTATTGTATTCTTTTTCTTCTTCTTTTCTTGCTCTTCATATATCTGCCGCATTCCATTGTCGTATCTCTGTCATGGGTGCATTAGTTCGACCATTGAGTTTCAATTTCTAGATATGGGTTTAAGATTGGATGGGGGCTACACATTGCTTTTTACATAAGGTCATTCTCCTAGTTTCCTATGTTAGGGATTTAGGGACTTTTCCTAGGTTATTTATGTTGCGCTTTTTTTTTTTTCCACGTTTTAAGTTCGCTATATTACACTTAGATATCTTTTCACGCCCTTGAGGTTTTTTTGTTTTTTCGTAATTAGTTATCCCATCTTTTTTGTAGAGCTTTTTTACATTGCCGATATATTAGCAAAACATCTTTTTGAATTCAAATCTTCAGTTGTCTTCTTCCTATGAAATTGAATCTTTGTTCTATGCATGTATTTTTTCAAACGCATCTCGGCTAACACTGGTGGTCAATCTTTTCAGGCGTAGGGAGACTTGCCTCTTGCACTTTTTATGCTTGTTTTCTAAGACCATTTTTTCCTTTTCTACCCTCGAATCATGGTTTCGTTTGACTGCCCCACTAGCTCCCAAGGCGTGCCTTTGCTTGACGGCACTTGGCTTAGACCCTTCCCTTTATGACACTCATGCAGGTCGTGGAGGGGGTGCTTCAGCTCGTGGTGTTAACCATGAGATTGCGCGCACTCACGGACGTTGGCGTTCTCCTTCGGCTCATGCTCGTTATGTCACACCTAACTTGCACCAACAGCTCTCCCTCTCCTACCACCTGGGTCTTTGAGAAGGAAGTTCTCTTTGGATCGGCCGATTTTCCCGTCTAGACGAGTCTCTCACCAGAATGCCAGCGATTCGACACCGTCGGATCGCCATTCTGGGGAGAGACGAGACTATTTATATGCATCTTCCTCCTTTCACCCTTATCGGCGTTCTCTCACAAATTAGTCGGCGCCCTTTCTTCCCTCCACCCCCTCTCCATCTCTTGTTCCCGCTATGCATTTTTTCATAATAGTTTCTTTTTTTCAGCTTTTTGATATCGCGTGGTGGCGTGACCAACCCTCCCGGGATGGGAGGATTTGTTTTTTCGGCGGGCGTGCGGAACAGCCCCCTCCTTGCGGGTCTTGTTGCGTGGCTCGCGATGAACAGCCCCTCCACATTGGGAGGTGTTTTTGTTTCGCGTGGCACGCTGCGACCAGCCCCTCCCCGTTTTTTTTTCTTTGGGAGGCCTTTTTATGGTATTTGTTCTCTTGTTATAACTTTCTTGTTAACGTTTTTCCAGTGTCGAGTCATCCTTTTCTCTCTCACATAACGGGTTCTTTCTTTGAGTTTTTTACTTTGCAGGCTCACTCCATTACGCTTAAGCCGCCCGGGGAATCGAGGAATTTTTGACGCTGCATCCTCTCCTCATAAGGTTGGCGGTCCGGGTTTTTTCAGGAGCCCCCTAGCGAGGGGGCTTATCATTAGGGTTTTCCTCGAAACCCGAAAGGGCTGGGTTTTTATCCCGATGATAAGCCCTGACGGGCGCTTTCTCTTTGGCCCCTTCTCCATGCAAAGACCGCTCTCCACATCCTACATGGACTAGGTCCTTGTGTTTTTCTTTTTCAGGGGTAGTCCGATAAGGTTCCTATGGTCGGCTACCCCACTTGGATATTCCAAAACGTTGTATATACTGCTGTGATGAAAGATATGCCTATCTATCTCCGGTTTTCCCGTCTAGACGAGTCTCTCACCAGAATGGGCTGCATGTGCTACAACATGGGAGTCACCTCAAGAGCACTAATTTTTCAGTACAAGAGGACCTCTCCCCAGTTCAGTTAACCCGACGACGTGAGAAGCTATGCAGGGTTTGAGAGGCAAGGCTTTAGAAAAAAATGGGCAGTGTATCAGAGAGATACAACAATCATCCTTAGCCAGTGGCCTCAAAACCCCTGGGTGGGTTACTTTTAGCTGCTCCCCAGGGTTTTGTTTTGTTTCACTCTTTTCTTTATTACTACTGTTATGATTTCTTATGAGGCATAGCCCCTGAGTTTTGCCTGGGCTTATGCCCTTTGCTTTAGTCTAGTGGTAACACACTAGGTCTAGCAACTATAGGTCTCGAGTTCGAGACCGCCCAGAATCGCACTCTGAACTGTTGGGTGTCAAAACCCACAGACGCAATGTAAAGTGGTTGGGGGCAGGGCCCAACCAAGCAATGTAGTGTGGTGTGTGGTCACATGTCCAGTTGGATGCTGCCTAGTGGCGTGACGTTAAAATACTATCTATCTATCTTTATTCCCATCCCATGGTGCGATTGGTCCCTGTGGACATAAAAATCTTTATCTTATCTTATCTTTTTATAATAACCTAAACTCTTTTTTCTTTTCTTTTATTCTTTCTTTCTATTTCTTTTTTCTTTTTTTCTTTCTTTTTAATTATGATTCGTCGTGCCTTTGATACAACCAAATCAGTTCCCCTTAGGACTCCAAGTTATTAATCTAATCAATTTACTTTATAATGAGGGAGCAAAACATAACTTCAAATGATGTTCTTAAAATTGTGGGACAAAACATCAGTTATGATATGTGTCAACACAACCACAAATGCAAGCACAACAATCATGAACTAATGGCTCGAGAATAGACACACTTCTAATTTGAAATTTCAATCATGGCCCGAAAGCAACCGCAATGATCTATGTCGAACACGAGTTATTGGGCCCCAACCAAGTATCAATTCTCACAAATGTCAAGATATCAAAAATATGCACACGAACACAAACACTCACAGTCACACGCACACGCCTTCAACACAATGAAAAACTCATGGCTTCAAGAGGAGACACACCATTAAGTTAGCAATTTCTAAGTTGCTAAAATTATTTAAATGATCTGAACCCCATGACCTTGGACACGTAGGACCACCACAAGCTACATCGCGGAGATTTTGTGGCTCTAAATTTGCCACGTTTCTGCATCTGACGGCCTAGATCATCAGAAGAAATCTCCCACGAAGGGATGTACACGGTAACATGCTTACGTGGTCTTAAGCGATCTTCTCCACACATTTTGCTCTGGCGGAACCTTGGCCGGAGCTTGAATTTCCTAGACATGCTCAGGGACCAATGTAGCAGCTATGGCGGATTCGCATTTTGCTTCCTTTGAGCTCAGCTTTATTAGGTCGAATCGGATTTGTACATGGCGCAACAATGCCATTTCTTCCTCCTTTTTCCGAGTCCTTTCTGTCATACCACGCAACGTCAGACTGGCACATGCTGTTGTGGATGTGGGTTCTTCAACAAATCTGCTTACCTCGTCGCCTGTCTTGGTATTTTCCAATTCCTTCAAAATTTGATCAGACCATCACACTCTGTTCTTCTTTCATGTTGCAATAAGAAGAACCCATAAGACCATTGTGATTGTTCAAGTCTGGTTTTAATTTTGGGTTTATGATCTTTACGCTTTATATGATAACATTCACTCTGTCTTACGAGTCCAGACCAGATAGTTTCATTAAGCAGTAACCTATGAAAAGACAACTTGTATTTATGATTGTGGAAGCATGTCTATTTAGGCTGTTTTAAGTCCTTGAAGAATTATTAAATGCCTTTTGTGTATAACAGGTCCGCTGGGACTCTTTTCAAGACATCCTTGACTTGGAGACAAAAGCTTCCAGGTGTGTGACTCTGTTGGTTAATTGAGTATTTTCTTAACAAGTATCACATTTCTTGGTATCTTCAAGATCCCACGCATGGCCAACAGATAATAGGATTTCCACCAGTTGAAGTCACTATAAATCATCTATCCTGCCTAAATCTTACTCCAAGCCTCAAGGACAATTTTGTGTTATAGTCAGGTCATGGCGTGACGTGGAACACTTCGAGACTTAGTTTCCTCTAGCAAATTAAGCATACTTCATTCTTAGCGTATTTGCATATACATAATACCTGGAAGGTTTTTTGACCTATCAGTTTCAGGAAACACTCCCTTGGCACACTTCAAGTTGGGAAATATGTAAAAGAGTTACCTTGCCCCAGTTGTCGAGGACGAGGATACATTCCATGTGACAAATGTGACATCTGTGGACCAAATGCTACATGTCTATGTTGTTTAGGCAAGGTAATCATAGTTGCAGCTGTAAAAAATATTTCTCTGCGTGGAATATACACCCATAGCGTTAGAGGTCTACTACTATAATATATCCCACAGCTTTAATGATGACTAATGGAAAAAGTTCCAATCATTAATTCCGTTCAACCAATTGCCATGGCATTATTATTTGAAATGAAAATATTATCCAAGCTAAATGAGCAGACTGTGACAGTCAATAAAACAACGTGATTGCCTATCAGTCATGAATTGTAGATGTCCTTATCTGCAGGGTATTACCACCTGTCTTGGGTGTTCAGGAAGGCGTGTTACATGGGGGGGACCTGTTAGTGTTTCGCTCTGGGAAAAGACACATTTATAGTAATGCGCTTTCCTCCTCCTTTCTATGTATCATGTAACTTGTATTAAATTTTCTTATTTGTAATCCTGCAGCACAACCATTAAGGTTCCTGATGATAAAGTGATTGAGGAGATGAATATACCTGTTAAAGCCCAATGGAAGCGGACATATGGGCCATTATCAACTGAGATTCGTCAGAAGATTAGTCAATCTCTCAAGGTCTTTTTTTTTTTTAATCTTGTTTCTGAATCTATATTTTTTAAGTCCTGAAAACATGATGAGTGCATTTATATCGATTGAAAATGTTGTTAAACGCTTAAGCTTTCACTTATAATCATCAATCTCGATAATGATGCAGGACCTTGAGAGGCGAACTGGTTCTATAAGTAGCAGAATGAAGGAGTTACATAAGAATCCCGCATTACGTGCACAAAGGGTTGCAGCAATTAAGGTGGGAAAATGCATCCTTTATAAGAATATGAAATTGTAATTCTTGGTTACTAAAGTTCATCCCGCAGAAAGCAAAGAGCACAGAGGAGGCTAGAAAACATATCTCGGCAAAGCAGAAAGCATTCTTCATGAATCCAGAGAACAGATTGAAAAGAAGCATCAGGATGAAAGGTATATACAACCCTTACCCTGGTATCTTCTTTTTAGTCCATTCACGTATAGTGTTCTTTAAGACTATTGTGTCTATGTGAGAATTTACCTTATTAGTAAGTCTCATACTTCACATCTTTTACTTTTCCATGCTAACATTGGCTTTATGTATTGAACATTTAATTCTGTAGGGGTGAAGTATTTTTGCAAGTTTTGTGGTCTGGAAGGTCATCGGAAAAACTATTGTCCAACTCGGAAGGAGATGAAGCCACCTGCTGATGGCCCCCGACCATACCGCTGCAGTCAATGTGGGAAGCTGGGTCATAGTACAATTAGTTGCCCAAGTAATATGACACCTAGACAACAATGTGAACGTGGTGCTTACCGATGTAGTTGTTGTAACCAGTCCAACCACAACAGAAGAACCTGCCCACATCTCAACTCATCATCCAAACCTAACATTATAAGAAGGGATATTGTCCTCGACATGTGAGAGAATTTTGCTATATCGTCATTGCTCATATGGTCAGTTTCTTAGAAAGAAAAACTGGCATCACATTGTACATTTTGCATCCTTGTATCATATAATCAAATTCATCTTACTTTTTAACAGTTGAAAGCTTAAATATGATAGAGACACAATTGGCCGATTTGATCTTTCCATACTGTCTATGCTTTGTGATCAGAGGCATTGCATGCATAAGTGAAGACCAATCCTCTCCTGTATATAGTTGTTAAACATTAGACATATACGTATTAGGATGACTAGATACGTAACAGTATACGTATTTCATATGTACTGTAGACATAGGCGTATATAAGCCTTGATCTCAGGTATTATCGGATATCGAGTGTGTGAGCTTGAGGGAGAGTTTGGCCGGAAGGCACTCTGTCTTGTTTTTCTTAGTTTTACCTTGTATCTTCTTCATATACTGGAATATATTCATCGATCCAGACGGTTTTCATGGTATCAGAGCGAGGCTATTTTCCAAATGAAGTGAGTGCAAGATGATTGAAGCGCAATCCCTGATTAAATGAATTAAAAATCAGGACGATCTGTTGGAGGATTCTACAAAGATTGAAGGTGAGATTTGAAATTTTTTTTTTTTCGCCAGTTTGCTGAAATTGTGCCGGATTTGCTGGAATTGTGCCGGATCTGCTGGAATTGTGCCGGATTTGCTGAAATTGTGCCGGATTTGCTGGAATTGTGCCGGATTTACTCGGTTTTGATAAATCTGTGTCGGATTTGCGACTATTCTGTTGGATTTGTCTCTATTTGCGCTAGATCTGTTGATCTAGTGTTGAAGTTATTTCTGTCATTCCTGACCAAGATCTGGTCGTCATTATGGCTGTATCACAAGACCCCTGGAAATATTTCCAGCACCCTGTTCTAGATGAGAAAAATTACTTCACCTGGCGTGAAGCATTCAAGACAAATCTCAACCTCAGAGATTTGAGTCCTGTTCTTGATCCAAAATGGTCTCCCACAACTCCAGAAGAGGAGAAGAGTGATTTTTATGCATTGAATCATCTCAGAGCCTGTATTTGTACAGACTTCTTAATGGACATAAAAGACTTCACTGATTTTAAGTCTGCTTTTCAATTTCTTCACAAGAAGTGTGTCATTAAAGGAGAAGGACAGCAGCTGATTGTTCAGACAAATTTAGACCAACTCAGGCTTGTGGATTGTGCCAATGAAGAATACAGAGCAGCTGGTGGGGAGATGAAAGATTCTCGGTTGATACTTTATGCCCTAAATGGTTTGCCAGATGAGTATAGACACATTGTCAAATTCTATAAGTTGCAGCATGATCTGAAGGTTGATCTTGCACATCTGCAACAACAACTCTTAGAAGAGGAGAGAGAACTTAAGCGGTCTGCTGATACTGAAAAAGCACATTATTCCAACACCAAAGGTACCTCTTCTCCATCAGTCAAGTCATCTGAGTCTTCTTCAACTCGAGAACCTTTCTCGTGTTGGTATTGTAACAAGAAAGGACATATGAAACACCAGTGTAGAAAAATGCAAAGAGATCTTGCTAAATATGGTTCATCCAAGTCATCTGAATCTAAAGACAAAAGTTCTGGTAAAGTTGAAGAAATGAGTGCTCAAGTTTCTCAAATTTCTGTGGAAGACCTTGAAGAACAGTTTCTGGCACTTGCAGCCAGTCATCTTGATCAAGAGGAGGTTTGGCTGATTGATTCAGGGGCTACTAAACATTTGGCAGGAAATCAAAGTGTATTTTCAACTCTGCAACAACACAATTCCACCATTGTCAAAATGGCTGATGGGAACTTGAGCAGATCTCAAGGAAAGGGCACAGTACAAATTGAATTAGAGCATGCTGCTACTTTACAATTAAAGGATGTTCTATTGGTACCAGGTCTGCTGGTTAATCTTCTCAGTGTTAGTCAATTTGATAAACAATTAGGGTTTTCTGTACTATTTGTTGGAGGCTTAGTACACATCTTCAGAAAGAACCCTTTGCACTTTGTGGACATTGATAAGCTTCAACCTGTAGCGCAAGGAAGATTAACTCCAGAAGGCTTGTATGTTCTTCACACAAGGAAGTCTTCAAACATTCCTTCCAATCAAGTTTCTTTTGCAGCCGGCTCTTCACCCATTCCTGAAGTTCTTTGGCATGACAGGTATGGTCATGTGAATATTCCTGCTCTAGTAATAGCATCAAGGTTAGGGATGGTCAAGGGTTTACCTCTTCTTAAAGATTATCATCATCATTGTCATGCTTGCAGACTTGGCAAGCAAATTCAAGCCCCTTATCCTCAGCATGCCACATTTCGAGCTACCACTCCTCTCGAGCTTATTCACACTGACATTTGTCATCTGCCTATTTCATCCTTAGGGGGAAGCAGGTATTTCATTCTGTTTGTGGATGATTTCAGCAGATTTACATGGCTCTATACACTCAAATTTAAGTCTCAAGCACTTTCTGTTTTTAAAACTTTCAGTGCCTTAGTTGAGAATCAATTCTCCACTTCCATCAAAGCTCTCCGGGTCTGATAACGCCAAGGAGCTTATATCTTCAGAATTTTCAGAGTACCTTCAGCTGAAAGGCATTCATAGGCAACACATTGTCCCATATGCACATTCCCAAAATGGGGTTGCTGAGCGCAAGCACAGAACTTTGTTAGACCTTGCAAGGAGCATGTTAAAACATAAGGATTTACCAGCAAACTTCTGGGCAGAGGCTGTTCTTACAGCCTGTTATCTCTCAAACAGGGCACCTACCAAGTCTCTGAACTTGAAGACTCCATTTGAAGCTCTATATAATGTCAAACCTGATATTTCTCATCTCAGGGTATTTGGATGTGTTGGGTATGCTACTTACCCAAGGGAAATTCTGCAAAAGCATGGAAAACTTTCTGATAGGGCACTCAAAGTCATCTTTGTGGGTTACACACCAAATATGAAGGCATGGCGCTGTTATGATCCGTTAGTCAAAAGATCTTTGCTTCTCGAAGCATGCATTTTTGTGAAGATGATAAATATGATTTTTCTGAGTCTATGACACCAGTTGATTATGACAAACTAATCATTAACCTTGAAGATATTGACCATTCTGAACATTCTCCATCGGTTTCCCCTTCTATATCTCAGTCTACTCAGTCCATTTCACCCCAGCCTATTCCTATGCCATTCTTTTGACTCTACAGATCCTGTTCTACCCTCAACTTCTACATCTGTTCCTACTTCTTCCAATCCCTATGCTGAGTATGAGCCTCTAGACTATCCACCTGAACCTATTGATACCTCCACTCCACCACCTCTCACCATTCTAGAATTAAATGAAGCTGATGAACTCCAGTACACCCAACCAGCTATTTCTCATGATGTTTCCTACTGTGATTTTGCTCTCATGACCAAAGTTTTGCATGATCGAGATCCTATCTACTACAATCAGGCAGCTAAACACTCTCATTGGATTCGGGCAATGGAAGAAGAGTTGGAAGCCATGGACAAACAGGTCACTTGGACATTGGTTCCTAAACCATCAGGGCATAATATCATTGGGGCAAAATGGCTGTTTAGAACAAAATATAGAGCAGATGGGACAGTAAACAGATACAAGGCCAGGTTGGTTGCCAAAGGTTATACTCAACAAGAAGGATTTGACTACAATGAAGTCTTCTCCCCAGTTGTTAGGCTTGACACTTTGAGAGCAGTTCTTGCTTTGGCTGCCCAAAATTCTTGGCCAGTTCACCACTTTGATTTCAAGTCAGCATTCTTAAATGGAGATCTTGAGGAAGAATTGTATATGCAGCAGCCTCCAGGTTTTGTCAGTAAGGAGCATCCAGATTATGTATGCAAACTCCACAAAAGCATTTATGGACTAAAAGCAAGCTCCACGTTGCTGGAACCACAAGATAAATGGATATCTAGAAAATTTAGGGTTCCTCAGGTCTAGGGCTGATCCTAGCCTCTACTATCAGCTTCATGGTTCGCAGGTTGCCATCATTCTTTTATATGTAGATGACACGGTCATGACAGGTGATGCTATGGATCTTATTCAACGCACAAAAACTTCTATTTTCAGAGATTTCGATATTACAGATTTAGGGTTGATGCACTACTGTTTAGGCCTTGAGGTATGGCAGACAAACAAAGGAATTTACTTGACACAACAAAAATATGCTAAAGAACTCCTAGACAGGTTCAACATGGCAGATTCAAATTCCACAGCAGTTCCCTGGAATCCAGGTCAGAAATTCAATTTCCAATCTGAAGACAATGACACAGATGCCACTTCATACAGGCAGTTAGTGGGGGCTCTCTTATATCTCACTATCACACGTCCTGATCTAGTCTATGCAGTTGGAGTTTTAACTAGATTCATGGCTCATCCCAAGGAATCCCATTGGAAGGCCGCAAAGCAAGTGTTAAGGTACATCAATGGCACATACAAAGAAGGACTCTTTTATGGCAGAATTTCTAAGCCCCATCTAAAGATCTACTCTGATTCAGATCTGGCCTCCACTGATCTGATTAATAGAAAGTCATTAACAGGTTATATTTCCTTCTTTGGCAACAGTGCTATTACCTGGAGCTCCAAGTCCCAAAGCACAGTAAGTGTCAGTACAACAGAGGCTGAACTAAAAGCTCTTACTGATACCACACAGGAACTTAAGTGGCTCATTCACTTGTATGAGGATCTTGGTGTCAACATCAAACCAGCAACACTATTCTGTGATAACAGTGGGGCTATATCACATGTAAAAGACTTCAAGATGCACTTACAGATCAAACATCTAGATATCAAGCTCTGCTTCATCAGGGAACAATTACAGCTTGGTTATATTTCTATTCAGCACTGTTCTACTAAGAATCAGCTTGCAGATGGTTTCACTAAACCACTCTCTGGTCGAGCATTTAAGCAGATGAAAAGTTTTTTAAACTTACAGATCTTTGATCCTCAAGGGGGATAATTTTTAAAGGGGGATCTAGTCATCCAAGGGGGATGTTAAACATTAGACATATACGTATTAGGATGACTAGATACGTAACAGTATACGTATTTCATATGTACTGTAGACATAGGCGTATATAAGCCTTGATCTCAGGTATTATCGGATATCGAGTGTGTGAGCTTGAGGGAGAGTTTGGCCGGAAGGCACTCTGTCTTGTTTTTCTTAGTTTTACCTTGTATCTTCTTCATATACTGGAATATATTCATCGATCCAGACGGTTTTCAATAGTGTCCTTTACACTGGCGGCAATGTCCATTGTACCAATTTTTGGTTCTCTTTCTTCATCTTTTTCTGCGTATTTTGTCTCTTTTCTTCTTTTTCCTTTTCTTTTGTCTTCTTATCTGGAAATGTTATGAAAGAGGTTTCAGTCATTGTGGTATCCTATGTACCTGAACATATGAGGATGTGGTAAAAGTGTGATAAGGATGGTCATTACATGCACCCAAAAACACTTGTATACTTGAAGAAACCTTATGGCTTTTGATTGAATCTTATTCCTGTTGAAAGGATTT
Source organism: Isoetes taiwanensis (assembly GCA_021234155.1). NCBI lineage: Eukaryota > Viridiplantae > Streptophyta > Lycopodiopsida > Isoetales > Isoetaceae > Isoetes > Isoetes taiwanensis. The sequence continues at coordinate 976,053 of JAJEKV010000205.1, read as the reverse complement.
CTTATTGACATGCCAAAGTAATTTGTTTTGCAGGTTAAGAAAAAGAGTGGTCAGATAGAGGTGCATTGATTTTCTTACGTTTTCTGTTCTTGACTTTTTCTGTGGCCTTACTGTTTTCTATAGTTCTTTTGGTTGGTTGGAACATCAAGAAGCATGTTTGGCTCAAGCCGTCAAGAATGTCTTCGCGGCTTGTCGTATCTCTGAAGTCAAGTTTTTAACATTCTCCAAAGCAATCCTTTGAATGTGATCACCCATGCCTTTGTTCTTGCCTCCACAAGGTTCCAGAAACCGAAACCTTGGACTGCAGTAAAAATTCAAGAGCTCCTCTGACGACTTGGAGCTCTTCTGAAGGTTTAGATCGTACTTGGTCCATGGAAAAATGGTGTCTTTGATTTTGATTTTGTTTATGGATATTGATTACATACAAAGGACAAGAATGAATAAGATTTACAAGTGGCGTTGGCTGAGGATAATCTGATTTAAAAGTTTATTCCAAACAGCTTGATTACCATGTAGTCAGGTTATGCCAATATGAGGCATCAAAGATATTGGCAGGGCCTGTTAAAAACTCGTCAGCCCTTCCTATCTAGTACATTGCTTTGGCTAGTTGCAAAAAAATGATTCATATTTTAGAATCTAGTAGAACGAAATGCTAATGCACTATAGGTTGCCTTTGAAAATATCTAGCAAAGCAAGAGTTATGCAATGACCAGTTACCTTAGTTGCTATTATGTAGTGTATGGAACCGCTACTATAAGTTAATTTAGCTGAAGGAGCAACTAGCTTCTTCATTCAAATTAGAAAGTCCAAAATTAATTTCTCAACTAAACTAGACCTTAGCTTCCACATGACATCACTCTCCATCATGGTTCCACCTTTTATCTCAAACCACACCTCCATGCTTAGGGGTCAAAATGTTGGAAGAGGAAAGGGAAGGGCTATTTGTAGTTCTAAACTTGAAATTGGTTAATCCAGTCTTGACCAGTGTGCAAAGTAACCCGATTTCATCTCAAATTTCTCCTTCTCCTCATCAATTGGATTCCAAAGAAGCAAGCGAGGTGATAAAGAATGTTTTAATCAAAGATTAGCTCCTCGGAGCTCCGTTGCACATGCTGTTATAAAAAATGTTTAATCCATGTAAAATAGTGGTTAAGCAAGCAATGACTAAATTAATGTTTGTAATCAAGATTTATGAATGCCTACAATAAAGGTTTACCAATGGATTGTTTTTGGATGAAATTTAGATAAACCTCATCGCTGTTGTGTTGCCATAACTCTTCTTATTGATGTTATAGTCAACTAAAGAATAAAGGTCCATTTGTGTGCGTGTGTGTGTTGGGGAGAGGGAGAGGAAGGGAAGTACGCCCGAACCATTCCACGTATACAAATGACAAGTATGCATCTATCTATGTGGATAAGAATAGAATAGAATAGAATAGATTTTTTATCGTCCACAAAGACCAATTGGCCTATGGGACCCAAACAAAAAGAGAGCAGCAAGCGTATTATTGTCAGGATTAAAAGGAGAGTGTGCCCAATGCCTACAATCCACCAACAAGCACACATACTAGAGAAAGGGATAGAGGAGCGTACTTTGTTCAGAGCGCGAAGAGAATGAGAATGCTCTACCTATGGGTTAATGCTTCTAGAGAGTAAGGTGTGGAATTGAGGATCCACCGTCGTTCTAAAGCAAGAGTTGCTACTGGCAAGGTTAGCAAATAGGAATCCACTTTTCATCCTCCCCTTCTCCAAGCACCGTAAGAATGGGGTCAATGATATCGCATTGGAGGTGAGACTTCTTGGAGACCATGACTTCTTGGAGTCCAAGGAGCTCGTTAGTACGGATCTAGGATTACCAAGAGTAGGCTATAGAACCATCCATCCTATACTCTGAGTCGCAATCCACCAAGTGGAAGAGGAAAATAGCTTAACCAGATATAACCTTCTATGTCGGGCATGCTCGGCACCCCCAATTGTGGCATTCCAAAATTTAGCAAGTAGATTTCATTACTTATAGATTTATGCAAAGTCACCTTTAACAAAAGCGTACGAAAGATACAAGGAACCCAACATTGGTGTAGCAATTGGCACAAAGTCATTTTCACGTATTCATAATTTCAAACAAGAGTTATGCATTACACAAAATGGTAGTTTGTCATAGGAAGCAAGATGGGCATGAAGTCCAATAATATAGTCAATGGGGCTCTACAGGATGGGCTTTCTTTGTAGTACGTTACTCCTCTATTATATTTATATCTGTAGGAACCTGTATATCATAGAGGCATCTCTTCAAGATGTTCACACTTTTTTCAAATTGTTTCCAACCTGTAATGCGTTTGTTGCATCTATTATACTGGGTCCCACAGACATTTGGTCTCCATGGATGTTAAAGATCAATTCAATTCAAAGTTAAAGTTAGGTGGAATGAATTCAATATGTACAGGTCTTGCACCATGCAAAAGCTCCTTAGGGCAGGCTTCCGCAACAAACCCGTTTAGATTAGCTACTACCTACATCTAAAACCTCAAGCCCTTTATTAGTGGACTCTTTCTTCTACTTAGCCCTGATCATGATAGGATATTTTTTGTATTAGCTTCATAGATAGATAGATAGATAGATAGATAGATAGATAGATAGATAAATAGTATTTTTATGTCATACCACTTTGGCCCCCAAAAACTTGAACACAAGATCTCTTGATTGCTAACCCAATGGACTACCCGCTAGAGATCCAACACAGAGCTACTTAAAAGATCTTCCTGCCCTCCAAAATTTAATTGGAACTCATTTGAATCTCTCATCCTTATACTTGCGCGAGTCGACGAGTTTGTCTTATAAGCCTTGAAGGCCAATGCTTTCCCTGGCAGCAAATGTGAGTAACGACTGCTCATTAAAGACACTTTGCTTTTTCCATTCAATTCATTTTTTTTGAAGTCCAAATACTTAATCTGTTACAAGCAGGACAACAAAGAGCTTTCAATTATATGATCTTCGCTTCGAATAATATTGTGCTCATGTGGCGAGTACCCTCATATCCGAGACTACAATATAGCAAAGGCATGCCTTCTATAAAATTAATCTTTTCACAAGTCCAGAATGAGAAGATTCTTAAAAGGCCCGATAATCTCAATCTATCCTTAATCTAGAACTGATTTTTTTTCTCATCCGTTAGCTTATTTCTAACAAAAAACTATTCTATTCTATTCTATTCTAACAAAAGCATCTAACGTAGGAAGCAACATTTTTGAAGTGCTCTCATCAAGGTTTAGGGAGTATTCATAGTCTCAAATCCAATATAAAGTTTTGTTCAACAATTCTTGTCCATCTCTACAAGTTGAGAACATGTCCAATTAAAAGATACCAATATGAATCACGCAAATGGGAGCATTGCCTAATTTCTAGTCTTCTTGACGTCTGATTGGGTGACGCTCCCATTTGAAAGGATGCGGGCCAATTGAACTCTTTCAACGCCATAGACTGTGCAATCCTATCGGTAACTAGCAAGTTAAATGCCAGCAGAAAAGACACTGAATTCTTCAAAACCCACTCCTCTCTTTTCTCGCTTTAGTTATCCATACTTTTGTAATGTTCGAAGTTGTGTTATCCTTTCGATGTGTACCGGAGCATGTATATGGTACCGCTATTAACGTCAATTGTCTCTTGACCGATATGTATGTACTCAACAGCTAACAAACTCATGATAGGACTTGATAGAAACATGTTGCATAGAACTCCCTCAAAGGTCACCCAAATGCATTTGATCTGATCCGAAACAATAACTTGATTTGTCAATGGATTAAAGGTACAACATTGGCAGCGGGGGAGGGGGAGGAGGGGCATAGGTATCATAATTATAAATAAAGCATGAATCTCTTCACATGCTTAGCACTAAGGGCATGGCAAGTCATCTTTGATGGTGTCGAATGAAGGTTGTTCTATATCCAAGAAATACCGCGTTTCTTAGGGCAATGCATTTCCTAATTTACAATTAGATATTATCCATAAGAGGAGTTTGGATACTGAGTCTCGAAAACTTTCTTAAGATAAAAACTTACTGGCTGGCCAGTTAGATGCAATAAGGCGAAGATTTCACTTCCTTCCAATCCTCTCCTAATCCCTGCGTACATTGCCTGTAGAAGTGCCCATAACACTACCTCCAATAAATTAGAGGCCTGGTGGATCATTTATTACCTAATCTTGATGTCAACGTGGAAATCGGGCGACCAACAAAAATGCGAGCGTGCACAGACTTTTTTTTGTCCTCCATGCCTACCTTCCCATGTCACTGTTGTCAGGGACAAGTTCATCATTTTCCTCACCTACCTGGCCTAGTGATTCATTGGGCGGGAAGCAATAATTGCAAGTTGTTCTCGCCCTGAATTACTGTCAAAAATTCGAGGGTGTGTATAAGCCCCTCCCCCCTTCAAAAAAAAAAAAAAACGCTCGACTTTTTGGACCTTCCGACCTGCTTGTTTCATTTATTGGTAGAATCCAGCCTCTCAGCTCAATTTAGTTTTTTAAATTCATTTAATTCATCCCGCATTTGCAAGAGTTTTCTTGATTTGTGTTTAACATGTTCTAATTCGCTTCTCCGTTTCTCTAGCGACTAGTTCTATCACAGTTGAGAACGATTTTGGCTACTTTGATATATTTCTTCGTGGCTTCATTACTAATCAACCGCCACTAGGAGGTCCTTACCAGGTGAATAAAGGTAGGATAAATGTAATATCATCACATTGGAAGGTATTGGTGTCAGATTTGAGGTTAGAAGGGAAGTATATATCCAGATGAGGCACCTATATGGAGAACGAGATTTCTTTTACCTCTTGTTGCAAAGGCAAGATAAAGATTTCTTGCTATTTGAGCCTGGTTGAGGGGACGAGCATCTCCAAAATATTGGAGTTGAATCTATTATCTATTCCTTTTATTTTTAGTTCTTGAATCATATATTAAGTTTATTTCTTGAATCCCTGAAGGTCATTATGGTTCATCTGGCGATACCTTTGAAGGTTGTTATAGTTCATTTGGTAGGTAATGGTATAGTAACCAGGATAACAATGTTCCATCTAGCTATGACAAGCAGGTGGAGGCCAAAATTGATGCTGACCACTTCATGCATGTCTATTTATACCCATTAAAATTATTGATAATATATATACAAGTTATCGGTCGTATTATTGAGTATGTTGTAATAATTGTATGTATATTGGTACAACAATTGTAATTAATTTCTGTAGGTAATTAATTTAGTGTAATTTAATTGTAATTAATTCCTGTAGGTATATAGGTTTCTTTTCTCATGGTGGCTACGGTCCAATAAATCATACTTCCACATAAGCATATGCTATTAGTTTAGCATTGTGTGCTTGCAGACAGTACTATAAAGGCGGTCGTCTTTTTTGTTGCTCCAAATGAGGCGCTACAAACTCGCCATGGCGAGCCCAGGTCAGAAAAGGCTTGGGAACAATTCCTAACATAGTATGATGAGATCCTGTAAGGTAGATGAGTATCGATTATCACACATAAAAGAGTTTGCTTAGCAATCCCAAAACCCCGTGGATGCTACTCTCCCTTACAATAACTTCTGCCTGACAGTGGATATAATTTCTGAGGCAACCAAACACATTGATGTGTATGAACAATACATTCAGAGCTTCATATCCATGCCAGAAGCTGAATCGCGTCCTTTTCTCTCAATAGAAAAGGTTGTATTGAGTCTGACGTCTTTTCTGAAGCTATTTACTAAAGCTGATCATGATAAGGTTCGAAGGCTACTTAAGAGGCTATCATCCAACTTATGTCAAAAGGGTACTTCTCGACGGAAACCCGCAGAAACCAAATGCATAAACCTTTTTCCAGTTGGGGTATTGGTCAGGAAGGTCTCTTTATGCAGACAAGTTGTGTGTCATGGGGTGCATGTGCCTCCAGATTGCATCATGATTGCAGTCGACGCTGCAATTGTCCCAGACATAAGGTTGGATGTTACTTCGATGGGAGCTGACAACTGGGATGAGGCAGTTGGATCCTTCATCATTTGGTCAAGGTTAATGGCATCCTTGATGCCAAGAATAGGTACTCTAACCATATATATGTAATGAGATAGCTTACCTAACTAGACCTCGAGATATTGTGCCGAAGGTCACTCGGGTAGGTGGAGTAAGCAGGCTAGCTCTGCCTGAAACTCAGAAAGATCCTCAGAATGCTGAGATGCCTGAGGATTAATACCAGACTAGTCCTCAGGATATTGAGAATCCTAAGGATCAAGACAAAGGTACAAGCACTGCTCAGGATACTCAGAATGAAGCTAAAGGCACTGCTCAGGATGTTCAAGATGAAGGTGGATATGCCTAGAAATACTTCGATAGCAGTGAATGTCGATGCTCGCAATGTGCCAGCTAATATATCCCAACTCAGGATATGCCAGTTTAGAATGTATAAGTTCAAGTTGTTCCAATTATAGTGGTAGTGCCAATTATAATGGATGTCCCACCTTAGGTTGTTACTGGACATGATGGACTGCTAATTGTTGTGCCTGTTATAGTTGTACTTATAATCTGTTATAGTTGTATTTATAATCGAAACACTAGATACGGTACAATCAGAAACAATCATGGGACCTATATCTAAATCCAATTTTGAGGTTTGGCAAGGTAGTGGTGGTTCCAGACATAAGAGAAAGACAATTCAACTGAAGCAATTCAAGAAGCAGGTCATCTGTCAAACAGTAACAAGAAGGACCCAAGATTTTCTTTAAAGTATCAGTGGCTCCGAGAGAGCTGCCATTTCCAGAATCATATAGAGTAGGTACTTCTGAAACTTACCATGGCTAGAATCTTTAAGGAGGATCTTCAAATCATTTATACATCTATGAAGGAGGATAGAGATAGGTACTGCCATGTAGAGTTTTTCAATGTCTAGAGAGATGACTAGATTCATTGCAAATGCCCTTGATGCTCTGCACGAGGCAAAGGAGATTCACGTAGTCAATTTTTTCGAATACGATGTGAAATGTGATATGCATGGGAGGAGGGTGACAATGATGACAAAGTACTTTTGGGGTTTGTTTGTTTTTGGTGTTGGGGTTTCTGGCTTTTTTGCCTGTTCTCTGCATGTACCGTCTCATAGGCCTTTGGCCTCCGTGGACGTTAAAATAAACTTCCTTCCTTCCTTCCTTCCTTAATGGAAAATTTTGTTTCTACTACTTTCTCTTCTATTGCGTTTTATTGCTTGTGTATTACTTATCTCATTACGTGATATTGTTAAGTAACGTAGCTACAATGCAAAACTTGTTATGTACTCTTCAATAAAATCGACTACAAAATGTGGATACTTAATCAAATAAAGATGTCTTAGTCTCCACCATGGCTATGGTGCGAATTACTGGTTATTTTATAACTGATTGCCAATCGTGATCACATTGCAAATTAATCCTCACCATGTGTATGCAGCCAAAATAAAATATTACACGCACTATAGTTATACATCATGCTCAACATGATTCTATTATTAAGATAAATTTCCTCATACATTCATAAGCCCAGAAGTATATCTTCTACCTTGTCTGATCCTTATTGATCTCCACTACCTTAGATTTTCTGCTGCACTAGGGTTACACCATGTCTATGATGGATTTTTTATCAGATGCACTCTAAGTTCAATTGTTCATCATTCAAAGAATGCAACTTAGATTCAAGTATGAAAATAAAAACCTCTCTCTATTACATAGATATATTCTATAGTAACTTACCCTTCAACCTTCAATTATTTTTAATGAGCAAATACTGTAGCAATGGTCATTGACTATAATACTGTAGCTAGTATGACTCGATATGCATTCTGCAATAACAATCTTAGATTAGTTCATAACACTCCAGAATTCACATAAACATGCTCATTGTTTTATTTGTGATCACTGTATAGATATATACAGGGAGTAGCTCGTCGGTTTAGCCATGTAATCTGGCCGACCTTGAGCTGTACATATCTAAATAGAAAATGGCTCCATTTTGGTAGCCTATACATAAGGAATAAACTTAGCAATATCAATCTTCAACCTTTAACCTAATGTTTATTTTCTCCTCATGTATTATCAACCTTCAACCAATGGTCTCTATGAATGTATGTACAAGTACTTTTACACATGATATATGCTTGGTAATGGAACCACGGATCATGCCTTAACTTCAACCCTTGAATATCTTCTGACCTAATGTGTAGCTTCAGAAAGATGTGATGAACTGCACCTGTGTATTCAACAGTCTACTTCTTTTTCTCCTGCTGAGCTTTTCTCTTAATATCTTAGCCAATGTTTGTCATGTTTCTCCTTACCTTTTTTCTCTAGTTTGCACAAAATCCTTTGGAAGAACCATTGGCATTCTTCCCATGCCTATAAATGACTTCGTGAATTCAGTTACTGCCATTTCCTTCTCTACCATTAAATTTACCATACTACTCAATTTTTGTCATGCTTTAGTTTTCTTTAGTTTTGCCCTCCCATGTGAAGTGCAGTCATCTTCTGCTATTAGCAAACCCTTGTAACCCCCCACACCTCAACTTTTCGGATGGCAAGGAACTATTCTTACATATTTTAGTATAAGGTAGTAATCTTTTCGCTTTCACCCCCATCCATAAATGGGCTACAAGGAACCTTGCCTCCTTTCTTGGGATCTTAAAGGATTTTATAGTCACCACCATAAAGACCAAGATCAGAAAGTATCTTTTCAACATCTTTCATGCACTTTTCTCTGGCTGATTGAAGAGACTTATTTCAAGTAAAAAGAATGCTCATATATAATTATTCTTAGAAAGGCATGGAGAGTGTATACATGCACTCTCTTCACAGAAATGGCAAGGACATGAATTAAAGTTTTGTTTTCCTTGTAACGCGTTGATTCAGCATCCTGGTCACATTACTCTTTCCCTTCCCCTTATCATCTACCCTAGCATATAAACAAGAAGGATATTAGTCCCGTGCAGCCAGGCACTGGACTATTCCTGAACACAACATAGGTCAAAGGAAAGGGACCAGGTCAAGCGTCAGGTAGCAAACCTACGCCCCTGTCAAAAACCATGCAAAAACCCATGTCCCCGTCAAAGAAGAGGACCAGACAAGACAAATGATTGCCTCCGGGGAGTTCGACCTTAAGTTAGCGAGATTCCGGTCAAATCAAGCATATGATCCAGGAGTTGATGACCGAGATCACAAAGGCTCTGCCATATGTCTATTTTAGGCCCAAGGGCATTGTATTATAGATATCAGTAGAGTTAGATCTCAAGTTTTTAGAGGAGACTTAGTATCGTCTTGTTTCAGTTTTTTCGTCTTAGTGAGATCTCATGTACTCTTTTTGATATTCAAAGATTCTTATCTTGGCATATAGTCTCTTTGCTTTTGTATTTCATTCTTTCTATTCTGATTTCTTTGCAAAATCCCGCGTGATACACTATACTAGGATTTGTCCGCTTGATCCACGGATCCTCATAGAGGGCTGTCTTGTAGACGATCCCAAATCCAGACCCTAAACATTGGTGATGATGTCGGGTCTTAGTTCCTTTTTCCAGACCGCAAGATGTATGTTTGTGCTTTTACTCAAGACGGGTTTTTCAGCCAAACTGCGGCTAGATTGGATCACCATCCACGCAGGGAAGTTGCTCGCGACATGTACGATGCTGATTATGATATTGAAAGAGGCCACTCGCTTGCGTGCTCATTCTGCACCCCCTACCTCTCGCTCCTGTTCCGATCGGGGTCCCCTCTACTTGCAAACATTGCTCTCAACCACAGTCATCGCATCACATTCCCGTGCATCAGACTCCTCACTACTTTCAAATACAAGAAAGCACTTATATTCATATTCCCTCTGGACCAACGTCCTGGCTCGGGTCTCGATTCTACCATGGACGCCCATTTCCTAGCCATCATTAATCAAAGTCTTCCAGAACCTAGTCGACTCTCCACTTGACATTTAGAAGCCACTTCTCAAGCTTCCAGTCGTACACAATCTATCATCCGCGTAGTCTGGGAACTTCAAGAAGAGACCTCTCGGCCATGCCCTGATGCCCAACCACCTTCACGACCACAAGATGTGCATCCCTCTCCTTTCAAGGTCATCAATGTTTCCTCCTCTCAGTCTACTCATGCTGACGCTTCCACCTCCCATCAAGTCTCCCAAACATCCACCCACATCGTTCCACAACCTCCTTTACCTCTTCAGCCGCTCGTTCCTCCACCAACCAGAAGGGCACTGTATCAATATGAACAGGTGGTTGCTAGTTGCATGCTCAGGCTCTAGAAGTCGCAAGATCACCTCATGAATGAAGTTAAAGTATATATGGATTCCACTGACACATTGCAGCGTGATCTTCATGCTCCCCACGCTCAGAACCAGGCTTTTGAAGAAAGTCTTCAGAGTAAACATGGTGCCCTGCTGGACACACAGGCTGTCCTAAGAACATGAGACATGAACTGCTCTGGAGGAGCAGCAAGCTCAACTTCAGGCTACCATCATAGAGCTTTTGGTTTAAATCACTGGCAAAGACAAACTTCTTGTTGACCCTCGGGCTCTCTACATGGAGTTGCAGAATGAATATACCCGTCAACAATATGCCACCTTGCAGGGTGAAATTTGTATTACTGTTTTGGAAGGACAGTTAGTAGCAGTGCAGACACGGGTCACGGATTGCAAACACAGCTCAATGGCATGCAAAAACAGAAGCTTGTAGATGACATCGAGATTGCTAGTCTTCAGCTGTAGGTTTCCACTCGCGACCCTTTGTCTTCACAGGCCACTCATTCTCACAGAAAGATCAAGAAACAACTCCGTCTCCTTACTGAGAAAGACAACAGAATCCATGATCTGGAACATCAGCTGCAACAGGCAATTCAGTCTGCTGATGATGCTCATCATCAGCATGAGACCTACATCTCCTTAGCTATACACATCCAAGTTGATTTTCCAAAATCTACGAGCTATTTGGACTATTCCTGCAGACATCTTTTTTTGCTCAAGTATTCACTGCTAATGGAACCCTTCATGGCTCTCTTGCCAGCAAGGATTTGCTCACTATATGGCTCGATCTTTCTATTGAAGACAAAGGCCTTCTTTGTGCTCTTCTTACCTTTCAGCTTATTCCTTATGAAGATCAAGAATTCTTTATTTTTTGCCTTGTTCAACCAACGGCAAATGCCATGCACGATTTCTACTTGGCCGACACACAGGATAAGTTTGATGATGGTCCACGCCATGCCTTTCAAGGTGATTCATGGCTGTTGCAGCAGGACAACAAATATCTTCAAGATCAGCCATGGGTCACTGCTCTCCAGGTGGAGTACATGCCTGAGCTAGCTCGCCATTTGCCTCTTTGAATTGTAGAAACTTCAGCAAGTTCGCAAAAACTTGCATGAGGATATGGGAATTCAATTTGTTCAAGTCTACTTACAGCACTTAGGTGCCCTCAATAGTCTCCGTGCCTATCTTGACGCCGGATCATTCTTATGAACTGGGTTCCTCCTTCTATCAACACACTTCTCTCCCTTTCAGAATGGGAACGCTGGTGTCAAACCCGGGATGCCGATCTCCTTCAAGAATTCCGAGATCAAGCTCAACAGCCTATGATGCAGCCTCCTCCTCAACATAATACCCCTTATGCGTCATTAGGAGCACCTCCACGCCGTCAGTTCCTTACTTCTTACTGCTGCTCCTCCTTTTGGACCACGACTCTGGCTGGTCACACTGATTGGACCGCTGCACACATTTTACCGCTGCACACATTTTTACAGATCTCAGGTGGGATTCACGCTTTGTGCGCCGTAATGTCTGGCAAGAAGGAGAAATCCTGGATCATAATCGCAATTGGATCTACATTCCTAATGAACGAGGCTGGCAAAACCCTGCTCATGCTGTCTGGGGCAATCCCAACGCCAGTGCGGGTGCTTTTGGTCTCCAGACTTTTCTACTCATTGAATGTCAGTATGTCCCCGCCGAGGCTCGCCGTGCTTTTGACGACATGGCGCAGTCTGGCTTTCTGTTAGACTGTCACCCTCCATTGGGATCAACACCTCGAATGCTTTGAAGGATCAACAAGATCTCATCCAGAAGTATCACTCTGAGGTTCGTCCTCATGGTCGGCAAGATGATTTTGAGAAGGTTCCCGACCTTCCACCTTCAGAAACTGTGCCTGCTTTTCTCTCCTCTGAGTGTTCTTTGGTTGGAGGGGGGAGGGGGGGAAGGGGTGTTAGTCCCGTGCAACCAGGCACTGGACTATTCCTGAACACAACACAGGTTTAAAGGCAAGGGATCAGGTCAAGCGTTAGGTAACAAACCCATGCTCCCGCCAAAAACCACGCAAAAACCCACGTCCCCGTTAAAGAACTGAGGAATTCGGCCTTAAGTTACTGTTGGGGTGGTCACCACTCACCACACTCATCACCACACTCGTCACCACTCACCACACTTGTCACCACTCATCACACTCACCACTAGGAGATTGTATATCGTATATGGAGGGATATACGCACATGCACGCGTGCATGATATTTGCACGTATGCATTATGGTGTGTAGGGGGATTATGACCACTGTGTTATCTGAGCAGAGGGAAGAACAGAGAGGGACGGTGTATTGGGAGAGAGTATTTTGCTTGATCTAGCTATGGAGATGATGATTCTTTGTGTTGTGCATTGCCTTGATCTGATAGATTGAGCTTGGATTGTTGGGTTTTTCATCCTTCTTGCAAGGTTAGAGTTCAGGCTCTAACAATTTGGCGACCACGGTGCTCGACAGACCATTGATCGGCAAGAATTTCCATTGAAAAAGGAGTTGCTACCATTGGTATTGGTGATCGTCGGTAAAGAACGACACCATTGAGAAAGGAGCACTTTCTTGTGTGAAGGGGATTTTGCCGTAATTGATTTGTGGGGTTAAAAATTTGACAAGGGGAGCATAGTTTTATGCCCAAGAGGAGTAAGAAGGATATCCCACCAAGCTCCATCGTAACAAGAAGGGGACCGGTGAGTCAATCTTTGGGCTCAAAATTGCATCAAGATTCAATTTCATTTTCAGATTTGGGAGCAGATCTGGGGTCTAATTCTCAGATCCATGAGGTTTTGATTCCATTTACCGATCTAGAAGGTAATCCAATTTCGTTTTTCAAATTGAAGGGAGATTCAATTTCGTTTTTCCAATTTCAAGAAACCCAAGAAGAGGCAGAGATGGCTGTATTACCACCTATGGTATGGGGTTTTCAGACAATGGGGATTCCAAAGTTTGATGATCTGGTGGATCGGGATCCTTTGAAGCATATTGTGAAGTTTGAGAGGTATTGCCAGCAATGTAAGTTACCGGCTGCTGATTACTTGCTTTGGTTTCATAGTTCTTTGCAAGATTCAGTGGTGGAATGGGCACAAACTCAGCCAGATACCATGACATATCAGGAATTAAAGGAAGCTTTCATTGCTAATTATCAAGAAGTTCATGGTAAGGATAAGACTATGGAAAGGTGGACCAATTTCACACAAAAGGAAGATGAATCAATTAGAGAGTATAATCAGAGGTATATTGCGGTTCTCAAAGCCGTGGTTCATTGGAAGATTGCAAGGAGTGATGAAATGGATATTCAATGGTATGTGAAGGGGCTGAAACGAGCTATTGCTCATAAGGTGAAGGCCAAACAGCCTACAACATTACTAGAGGCACAAAAGTATGCTCTCAAGGCTGAAGTTAAGCTCGGATACATTCATGAAGTTGCTGCTCCAGAGCGTAAAACAGAGGATATTACAGCCAAGATTTCTAAGCTTACAATTGGTGAGAAGTCAAGGGAGATTCAGTTTATTACTTGTGAGTATTGTGGGTCTATTGGACATTCTGATACTACATGTAGATTGCTGAAATTCTGCTCAAGATGCCAAATAAAGGGCCATAATGATCAAGAATGTAGAGAGAAGAGATTCTTTGGGAGGGCCAATCCGGTATTTGCTGTTATGCAACAAGCACCACCTATTCCTATTCAACCAATGCAAGCAGTACCTATCATACCACAAGTTCCAATGATGCCACAAGCTTCAATTGCTCAGCAAGTTCCAATGAGTTCCACACAAATGGTCCAGCCACAATAGGGATGGTATCCAAGTAAGGCTCCTTTGTATTGCAAGTTATGTGATAAATTCAAGCATGATGAGAGTACTTGTTGGAAAATTCATGGGAAACCGGAATGGGCAACCAACAAGTATCCACCAAGGCAGCAAGTGTTTGAAGCAGTACCTCTTCCTAATAATGATGTTCGCATTCAAAATGCAAAGTACATTGATAATCCTCAAGTCAAAGCTCTTATTGAGGAGCTTAAGAAGCAAGAGAAGGCAAAATCAGTAGTAAATTGTGGATTTGTTGAGGTGGAGCATGACCCATTTCAGCAAGAAGAAGAGATTGGACAAGTAAATGCAGTTACAAGATCACAAAAGGTGGTTCAAGAACCAAGAGTAGTGCCAATTGGGGAGAAGACTAAGACCTCTTTTCCAAAGGCTTTGAAGGAACAAGCTTTGAAGGTGTCAGCACCTAAGAAGGTGCAATTCAATGTGCTGCCCACAGAACAGTTTCAGTCTATAGAAGAAAATCAGACCATAGTGATGCCTCCTATGGTGGATGAGGAACTTCAAAATGGAGATGATGTGATCAGCCAAGTTTTGGCCACTAACGTCACACTTACTCTTGAGCAATTGATGCATTATTCTCCCAAGTTGTTGCAAGAGTTAGGGGGAAGAACAAAATCAGAAATTTCAGTCTAACAAATTCTATCAAATGATACAAATAAGAGTATAATGGAGCCACCAGCTCGGCAGTCCAAGGATCCAGAGCTATTTCTTTGCGATGTAAGCATTAATAAGTATTTAGTCAAAGGAGCACACATAGATACGGGCAGCGGAGTGAATATAGATCATCCTCTGAAATCAAGCATGGATGGGACAAACAGAAATCAGGTAAATCTAATTACATCTCACATGGTTGAAGAGTATGAGCATGTTCTTTTATGTGAAAATGATAAGTTTGAGCATTGTCATGAGAAAGGAAGTGATAGATGCTTGAGCAGCCCTGAGTTTGAGGCTTTTCATACATATGAAACATTTTTGGATGATGATGAACCATTATTATGTGAGCTAGAAGTGGAAAGCATGGATATTTCAGCATTTGAGCACTCTAAAGATATGTTACATGCTTTTGAATTTGGTGACAGTAAGGACAACAGTCCTCTTTATGAGATTTTCAGATTTCAGACATGTATATCAGCTGAACAAGACTTTTACAAGCCTCAAATGGAGAAATTTGCTTGCTTTGATGATTTGGCACTAAACTGTGAGCTAGAATTGCTAACTTTTTATGCTTTGAGTAGTCCAAAGAAATTTGAGAATCAAGGACAACTAGTTCCTTTCATGTGTGAGCATGGAAGTGTGGAAGAGGTGAGTAAATTTAAGCATGACTATGTGATAAAGGATGGGAAGTTGGACATGAGCAGCACTTTATCTCAGTGTGCAGCAGCCAAAGATGCTCCTAATGGTTTGTTTGCACCATTTCAAACTAATAAGTTATCTGGAATATGTCAGTTTAGCAAGTTCTATTATATTACATCAGATTTGCCATATTGGTATGCTAGTGCAGTAATATTTGAGTAGGTTGTTGGATTGTGGCTTGTTCTTTGGCCACACTTTGTATTATTGTTACATGTTATCAACATTCTCCTATTTGGAAGATGCTTACTTGATAGGGTTGGAGTTGGTTGATGAATCCAGAAGGGGAATTGTTGCTTTATCCCAGAAATAGAGAAGATCTCAGGCCTTATTTTGAAAGAAAAATGATATTCTAAGGGATTCAGGTTTGGCATAGCTCCAATTATAGAAAATTTGTGGAGAACTTTTGGGTTACAGCAGGTCGTTGTTCTGTAAAAACAGGTGTGACAGTTCCATAATACACAATCTATCCTACATCAAAAGATGTATTTCAGTGATACGAATCCAACGAGCTATGGTGCAGGTCAAACGGAGTTCTGGAACTCAAGATATCAGCTTTCAAAGTTTGCCACAGTTGCAGAGGCCCTGTTTCGTCACTGTTATTTTGGACCAGTTTGTTTGTATCAGTCATTTGGATTTGAGGGGGGTATTTTCTTTCTAAACATGCATGTAAATGTGTCATTTGGGGACATGTCCCAAGGACCATATTAGTATGTTTTGTTGTGGGTTCTCCGCCACGGAGTGGCACATTTTCCCACTGTGGTCGCCACTGTTGGGGTGGTCACCACTCACCACACTCATCACCACACTCGTCACCACTCACCACACTTGTCACCACTCACCACACTCACCACTATTGAGGTGGTATAGGAGATTGTATACCGTATATGGAGGGATATACGCACATGCACGCGTGCAGGATATTTGCACGTATGCATTATGGTGTGTAGGGGGATTATGACTTATCTGAGCAGAGGGAAGAACAGAGAGGGACGGTGTATTGGGAGAGAGTATTTTGCTTGATCTAGCTATGGAGATGATGATTCTTTGTGTTGTGCATTGCCTTGATCTGATAGATTGAGCTTGGATTGTTGGGTTTTTCATCCTTCTTGCAAGGTTAGAGTTCAGGCTCTAACAGTTAGCGGATTCCGGGCACTAATGACAGCTGCAAAGATTCCCTCAAATCAAGCATATGATCAAGGAGTTGGTGACCGAGATCACAAAGGCTCTGCCATATGTCTATTTTGGCCCCAAGGCCATTGTACTATATATATCAGTAGAGTTAGATTTCAAGTTTTTAGATGAGACTTTGTGTCGTTTTGTTTCAGTTTTCTCGTCTTAGCGAGATCTCATGTACTCTTTTTGATATTCAAGAATTCTTATCTTGGCTAGTCCCTTTGCTTTTCAGTTTCATTTTCTGTTCTGATTTCTTTGCAAAATCCCGCGTGACATGCTATATTAGGATTTGTCTGCTTGATCCACGAGTCCTCATAGAGGGTTGTCTTGCAGACAATCCCAAACCCATACCCTAAACAAAGGGCATATGTGATAGTGTTACTAAAACCATGTTTCATGTTGTACATGCATTTTATGCTCTTCAAATCAGCAATCAAATGCCATTCAACCTTGTAATCTCCATAGCCAGGAACATGAAGCTTCTCTTCAACTCCTGTGCAACAATGATAGCAGGAATATGTGCTTGTTGAAAACCATCCAAGAACACCATAATTTTATTCAGACACTTGAAAGATCCCTATCTATCAAATATGACCCTCTAGTTGAACAGAGAACTCGTCTTCGTTATTATCAGAGTTTGATAAACCATGTTCATTAATGTCAAAGAGACCCTTTCATATTTCTCGCCTTTGATCAATTCCATCTCATCCAACTTTATAGCAATTTGAAGATCACCTGTACATCCTTCATATAGTCAAAATGAACTAATAGAAGAAGCATTCTTGATAGATCATTTCCTGAGCCACTCTTCTTCTCACTTTTCCCTGCTTTAGATCCATACTTAAGCATGCAAGCCTGCCAAACTTTCTTTTGGAAGAAGTAGTTAAGACTTTGGTATTGGTACAAAATATATTGCCTTCAAATAGCATACATAAGAAAGTCCACAAATGATGTGGTCAGGAAAAGTTCCTAGCTATAAAAACTTCATAGTTTTTAATTATCTTGGATATATACATGTACCTCGAGAATTAAGACGAGATGGCATGTCAATTATAACCTATCTTGTAGATTATAATGATCATTCTAATGGGTATAGGATATGTAATCCTAAGAGAATAGATATTTTTCTAAGCAGAGATGTCACCTTTGTTAAGGCCAAATTGTACAAACCAATGATAAATAAGGATGCTTCAAAGTGAAAGAAGCTATCAGTAAAGAAATGAATCCCTTTGAAAGGACTTCAACTTATGATCTAGTAGATTTGCCAAAGGGAAAGCAAGCTATAGAAAATGAATGGGTATATAAACTTATGATCAATGCAAATGGAACTCCAAAGTACAAAGCAATGTTGGTGGCTCAAGGATACTCTCAAAGAAAGGGTGTAGACTTTGATAAAACATATTCGTCTATGGTAAAATTATCAAGAATTAGGATGATTATTGCCATAGCCAATGCATTGAATTTAGAATTACATCATATGGTGTACACAACTTTTTTTTATTTTTATTTTTATTTTTTTTAAAGAGTGAAGCTTTTTAGTCATTAATTATGGAAAATAAGAGAACATAGAGTTGAGATCATAATGAATGATCATCAAAAAGCAGAATTGAGTTAAGAACCCTCAATTCAATAATAGCATTGTTTAGAGTAAGCATGAATATATTTCTATGCACAAGTATTCAGATAACTCAAAGGTTGAAAAAAGCCTTTCAAAATAGCATCTGAATGATTCTGGAAAGAATCCATCCAGTGCAAGTTTGCTCCATCAGGAAAGTAGATCATGAAGTTTTCTGCAGTTACTGTAGAGCCAAGGACCTGAACAAAAATGAGGCAATAACAATGAAGCAAACAGAGGTCAGAAATCATAAGTGTCAAGGAAGTGGAAGTAGTCTCGAAATTGTGGCTGCAAGATAGGTTTGCCATTGCTTCCCCAATTGACCAACTCAATAAGCCTGTCTGAGTTACAAGTGGATATGAGATGAATCATGGTACCATAACAATCTGCCCTACCCCTATGATAATAATAACATTCTCTGTAAAATTCGAACTGTTGATCTGTCATATTGGCACTGTTGTTTTTCTAAAAACCAGAACAGAATGAACATGAGATATCTTTCCTTTGAGAATTCACTGCCCCATGTAATCTCTTTCTGCTGAACCTGCTGTAGAGACTGAATTAACCTTCCTCTCACTGATCCAGACCAAAAATTGTAATCCCAAATTCTGTCAACTGACAAGTTCCTTGAATGATATTTTGTAACTTCAGCATCATCAAGGTCGAGGTTAAGTTTGTACTTGCAGTTCATCAGATAATCTAGCATCAAGGATTTCAGTGTTAGTCAATGATTGATGACAGAAAAGCTTGAAAAAACCATAAAAGCCTGAATAATTCCCAACTGTAAACCAATTATTATCCATGTGAGAATCACAACTTTTATACTTATGTGCAGTAGCTGTGAGTTCGATGTCATATATAACCTGCCATTTAATCCATAAATAAGAAGGATTGTGTCCCCCATGCAAACATCTATTTCTATGCTTCCAGATATTCCATAAAGCAATGAAAGAGATTGAATTTTTAAATTTATTGTCAGACATAATGAAGTTGACAATACTTCTTTGCTTTCTGACTTGAAAAACCTGCTCAAACCAATTCCAAAAGCTTGAAATCTTAGGGCAATTAAAAATGTGATCAATATCTTCAATGCCATTACAATGTAGAGGGCAGGATGAAGTTATGACAGGATTATTAGGAACATTAGCAAGCAAGTGATGTCTACATAGAGTCTCCATGTTTGGAATGCTTTTGTTAGCAACCAACCAAATAAAGTAGGTAATCTTGGAAGCACAGTAAGAATTCCATACATTTCTGAAAAGGGCAGTTCCAGTGTCAATAGGAAGATTCCAGTAAAGGCAGGCTTTAGAAGCTTGATTGGTATTTGCCAGAAAATTATAGACATTAGCAACTTTGTAGATATTCTTATCCTTGTGATACCAATCAATCTGAGTTGAGATAGTATTATCCAGACTATGATTGGACACCTTATTGACAATATGTTTGAATAATCAGAAGAGGTACCATTGACAATAGCTTTAAATCTAGTCCAAGTAATCCATCTACCATTGGTCCAAATATCCCCAAGCTTCTTAATACCAGAAGATGTCCATTTTTTGTAGGTTTTGGGATGATTAATTGCCAAAGGAATCATGTCATTTTTGGCTAAGGTTGGATTCCAAAAAATGCTCGTGCCATGATGAGCCTGATTGATGCCACTGTGAGAGTAGGCTTTGGAGACTTTATTCCATGAATTTAAAAGATTCATCATAAGAGAAGAAGAATTGACAGCTGGCTTGAGCAGGTTGAAGGCAGAAGAGGGCAAAGAATGCACAATAGAAGGATGACCATTTAGCCAATAATGAATAAACTTAGTAGCAGGATTATTTTGGCTCAGCAAAGACTTTTTTTAATGCAAAGAAGAAGTGTTTATGGAACAAGCACAGGGAATTGAGGAAGGAAAAACAAAGGTTTGGAGATTGCAAAAAGCAGTTTATGATTTGAAAAAGTATTCAAGACAATGGTACATAAGCAATGATCAATTTAAAGCTAGCAAATGATGGAAATGTGTACCTTTTGAGAAAAGCAAATGACTTTTGTATAATGGCTGATTATGTGGATGATTGTGTATTGGCAGTCAGCTTGGATTCTTTGAAGCAATGCAAGGAAATACTTAAAGGGAGGTACAAAATGTCTGACTTAGATGTATTATCACAATTCTTGGGAATACAAGGAAAGAGAGATAGGAGAAGCAAATATATAGCAAAATAACAGGGGGTTTCCAGGGGGATTTGATATAGATGTAAAAATAACAATTCCTGAAACTATAGACCATATATCCCTAAAACAATTGTATGGGTTGTTATAAAAAAAACATATATTCAAGATAAATAATAATCACATTAGCTCATTGAGAACATTGGTTAAAGTACTCCGTGGACGTTAAAAAAACTATTTTATTCTATTCTATATAAGGACATTGAGTTATTTTGGTATAGGTTCGAGCCCCCGTATTTCATATTCTAAAAACTTAGGCAAAGCGATATAGAGATTCGATATTCCATCAAAACCTTAAACGAAATCGTATTTCATATTTCAAAATCATAGGCGCCTCCAATCATAAATGACTACTAGAACGTGATGTGTCGAATCATCACGGGCATTAGCCGTGATGTGTGGAATGGGTATATGTAACAAAGTGCATAAGCATAATGGAATGTAGTGAATTGTCTAGAGTTTATCTTTGTCAATGCTTGTGAAAGGAAGACTTCGTAATGGTAGTGTGGGAGAAATTTGATTTGAATTTGTAAATTTGATTTAAAAGTGTGTGTGGAACATGAGCCAAAACATTATGCTTACAAAATTTAGATCTTGTTTCATGTTGTGTTCTATATGTCAATTATTTGATGTTGTTCTATAGGTCATTTTGAGTAACCATGCCATATGTGCATAAAAACTTCATGACATAATTACAAATATGATCTTTATTAGACATGGGATGTAATGGTTGTTCAGGAACGCCATTAAATTGCTATTGAAAAAATTCATATTGACCTGGCTTCAAACTACTACTTTTGTCACAAAATAGATGAAGCCCCCCAATAAAAAGAGTAGTGCTCCCGTCAACTCGTTCTAAATTCTATCAGGGATCTTCTCATTTGGGGACAAAGGAATCCAGTCTTTTAAGCATAATATGTGCCTTTATCATTATTCACCTCACGATCTGCACATAATGTAACTCAACAGCTATTTATTGTGCATTGCCATATTGTTGAACTACAGATGCACAACATAAGTCCAAGAAGTGTAACAAAAATAAAAGTCGCAAGATTCTAAAACTTTTACTATGCACCAGGTTTTCTCCATATCTGCACATGCGTCAGATAACTCACTGTTAAACAAATCTTCTACTGTCAACGCAACTATACAATCAACGTTTGAAAACATTCAAAATTGAACTTCAATTAGAAAACTTATATGCCTTGCCAGTATCATCTAGCAATTGAAAGTACCTTCACATGTTTCGATCTGAAAACTTCGAGGGATTTGGCAGTTAAAATACAGGCAAATGGCAGCATGCAACATTTTTGCAAATAAATGATGAAAAACGTCCTTTCAAATAATAGCTATTATAGAAGTTCTCCCAGAATATTTCTTCTTTTGCTCCCTCGCTTAAATAAAGCCGCAATATAAACAACAATCTCCTACACACATTCATTATTAAGCATGCTCCATCCACTTTCTATCATAAAAACTTTCTGAACACTTTAGCTTAATAGGATCTAGACTGCTTTTAAATTAGAGACTTGCTGCCCTTATAAGATGAGAGAGTCAAGACTGCTCCATTCATATGCAAGACATTGATGGCCTGGAATGGCATACATGGCAGAGTATCTAAGAGCTTCAAACAAAAATAAAGGGAAAACTAACTCTCTGGTTTCTACTATGAAAAGAACCAACAGATGTATGAGCACATCAGAAGCAGCCCATCAACTCTTTGTAGATTCTTCCAGCTGACATACTTTTACTCAAAAAGTAAACAACCCTGAAATAGACCCAGATCTTGATACCTCCTAAAGATGCCAACTATTTGCATGCAAAACATGAATGCAGACCAAACGATTAAACCCAAGCAACTGCATACAGTCCTTACATCATGACCTTGACCGTAAATTTTCACTCATCTCATACAATGAGGATCTCTATCTACATGATAGCTTCAGAGGGAGAAGTGGTAAATCAACAAATTATCTCAGTCTATAACGTATTCTACCAAAGATGGAGAAGCTGCTTACCTTATGTGCGCTGCTTGTGGTAGAGATTTAGTTGGAAGAAAGATCTGTTAAGCCTTGTGAATCCTGCCATCAGCCTCAGTCTAGCTCAGAATCTAAGACAAAATAAAAGAATGGATGATCGACTCGCCTAAGTTGCAACTGCATTGAAAAGAAGGCAAGAATATTAAACTCTTAACGTAGACGGCTGTTGGTGACAACATTGCAGCCAGTATAATGGATTCATTGATAAAAGCTTTGCTCCTTACTACCATGGACACGCTCTAAAGGTTCTCGTAGAATATAGTAATCAAATGATATGACAAAGCGAATGCATCAAATATGCAATCACAAAAAAAGGAGTTATTATAGATGGTTGTTGGTGACAGTAGAACAACCAGTGTGATGCCATGCTCCTTACTTCAATGGGCATGCTCTAGAAATTCTCCTAAAACATGAAAACTCAAATGATATGATAACTTAAAGCAAATGCATCATATATGCAATCACAAAGAAAGAATGAAATGCAAGAGGCAGATACTAATCTAATTATCTGTTTGAACCTGCATTGAATCCATGTACAAAAGCAGCAAGAACACTTGCATGAGTGATGTTCCAGCTTATTGCACCTTATTTATTAATCCATTTGTGTCTCCATGAACTGGTTGATAAGCAGAAACCAACAAACCTGCATACAGTAAAAAAGTTTTGTTAAAACAGCAGTCTGCATCCATGTTATTTTATGCTTTATTATACCGAAAGATTATAAGATATACAAAAATATTATTAGAATGTCATCTTGCTATTCAAATCAATAAACTTATTAAAGCATAACAGTAGAAAACAATATTTACCAAGATAAAATAGAAAGAGTCCCTGCAGAACCTCTTAAAGCCAAATATTGATTCATTTATGTCCTGCAAATAAACAAAATTAGTTGAATTGACAACTCAAAACAAATAAGTTCAGTGCAACAATTCGAAAGATACCAACTTCAGCGCCAACCCAAGAGATGTATTCAAAATCCATTCTCTTGTGTTTGATATGTGTTAGACGCGAGATTTTGCATGCCCACAAAGTGCTGTCCCCGCTTCCGAAACCCTGAACACAAAAGGAAAAAGGAATGATGATAGATAAAGGACATGGGAAAACCTGTAATAGAATGAAACGCATCTACCTAACTTTGCTTCCTTCCTTGCACGAACCTGGGATATGCAGAAGCTCAAACCGAGCTCTACTTGTTCAGCCACCAGGGCAGTTTTTTAAGGCTCCTAGCGATGCCGCAGGGAAGGAAAACCTAAGAGACAAAGTAATAAAGGAGCTCAGAGACCTATGGCTGGAAGCAGAAATCTGAACAATGAATGCAAAAAAAAAAAAAACAATTTTAGAAACCACACCTTGTGTGCTTCAGTTCTTTCATCTTGGGTTCAATGTGCAACAGTGTTTAGAAGCAGCAACTATTTCTCAAGATAGCCATTTCTTAAGACGAAATAAAAGAAAGAAATGGTGCTTCGTCTACTCTCCATAATCCCCTTTATAACATTGCATGCTTCGTCTACTCTCTCCCTCTATAACATTGAGTGCCGTTAGACAAAGAGCCCCCTATAAGTACTTAAAAAAATGAAAGGGACATGTTACCTTGCCAATGCCTTGCCTCCAGCTAAAAATTTTTATTTTCGCAATAAAGACGCACTCCTTGCAATTTAGTCCTCTTGCAGGAATGCTCAGCCACAAGTGTATCACAGCTAAAAATTTTTACTTTCGCAATAAAGAAGCACTCCTTGCAATTTAGTCCTCTTGCAGGAATGCTCAGCCACAAGTGTATCACAGCTGAACTCAAATTATTCAGTCTGTATAAAAGGAAAATCAAATAAGAGAGAAAAAAGAACAGGAAAATGGGTTACCTTGCACGATGCCTCCAGCAGAACGTAGAGCTTATGCAACACTCTTGGCCGATATGCAAATGGGATTGCCAAAATGCCCTGTTTGCACCAAGATGCCAAGTAAAGGTGTTCCTGCACTTATACAAAACCAAAACATAATGATAAACTCTTTGAAGCAGCGGCTAGAAAACCAAGCACAAATGCCGGATTGAGAAGGAAAAATGATAAGTGACTAATGAAATAAGCAAAAACTAATAAAAGAGAAGAATCTTGAACCTCCAAAAAATGTTCTGGTTCCTCCATTCACAAAACTTCTGAGATCCCTCTCTGCTCCATGCATATCACAGCGTTGCATCAAAAGGTCCAGCTTTGTTTGCCAAATGATTGCTCGAGCCGCGAATTTGCGCTCGCTCAAGCTTCCATCTCAAAAAAAGAAAAAAAAAGGTATTGCAGCTCAAGAAAACGCAGACGACCCAAGGAATGTATTTTACGGCAAAGGGAATGTCGCATGCGGCGTTACATGCGGCGTTCCTTGGCACGAAAACCAACGCCCTCCCATTTTAAAAAAGAAGATAAGCGAAATCAGAGGTGCCCAGAGGCCCCAACATACGATCTGGATCGTAGGATCGACGAATCCGACGACTGTGGTAGTCCAAGGTGCACCTCGTTTAGAAATATGTAGCAAAATAACAGGGGGTTCCAGGGGGATTTGATATGGATGTAAAAATAATAATTCCTGAAACCATAAACCATATATATGCTTAAAATAATTGAATGGGTTGTTATAAAAAAAAATATAGATTCAAGATAAAAAATAATCACATTAGCTCATTGGGTACATTGGTTAAAGTAGCATTATAAGGACATTGAATTCTTTTGGTAGAGGTTCTATTAGTTAGAAATAGTTAGAACCTTGGCCTTAAAGAATAGTGCTGCATTGTAGCATCCTAGTTCTACAGATCTTGGACCATTTTTGGCTCCTAAATCAAGCACATCTGTAATCTTCATAGACTTTGGAAGATATTACCATGAGTTGAATAGTAGGAATATGAGGCGTGGTACAGTTTGATTATACATTTGTAAAATAGTTTCAAGTTAATAAGCAAGATATTAACTTTTCACAACTCAACCTTAGTTTGAATCTCAAACCTTTTCTAATCACTAACTTATAATTTAATATTGCATTTTACAATCCTAAAAACATAATGTGCAAAGGAAGTCAATATATATCTATCTCCGATTCAATCTCCAAACATATATTCTAGCACCAACTTAATCCCGAGGAAATTATGAATAATTTCAAATAAACCATGGAAATCATTGTAGCAATGGTTTACTATTCATTTGGTTATGACTCGAATATTGTGGCACATTTGACCTGATTAACAAACGAATCTACAAACCTTCGCTTACTTCAGGAATCGATCTGAAACATTGTATGTACACCTATAGATGTTGTTTTATTAATCAGATTTGACAGTGTGGCCCAGTCCATTGCTTCACCAACTTTTTCGTGTTTCGATTCTGCCTTTGTTTTATTGAATTGAGTTCTAATTCAATTATTTCTCCATAATATTGGACCGAAGACCTATATAAATCCGACTTACCATTTCAGGTTTCAACATGGTTTCAAACTTAATATATTAAATAATAACCAATTCAACCATGGTAATCTAGTCTCACAAACATTAAGCAACTTAAGCTTAAGTTTGTAACTTTAACTATGAATCTCCTCAACTTAGATAGATTTACCAGATAACTTGCACTTGCTTCAACCATGCTACTATTGTCATGTTATGCTCATGAAGATTATGATATGAACTCAATATAATTATACCATTTCCCTTTCAGATCGTAATCTTTCAATATCTTTGATGTTCAGTTGTGTAGCTATCTTCAAGAACCTCTTGCATCCCAAGGTTTTAGCAAATATGTCAAGAAACTCCCCTTTTTTTTTTTTTTAGATATACTCCGACTGATGCCCACCTCCCAACATTAATGTGATGCGCCAACCCCCCAATATTAATGTGTATCCTGAGGTTGATTTTCTTTCATCTAAATCCCCACAACAGTCAGCATTACTGTATCCCTTTAGCTGTTAATCACATGTGCAGCATATAAACCCTGTATTTTTCATCCACTTTAAAAATCTCAATACTTTCTTAGCAGGTAGCTAATGACCATGCTCTGGATTGCTATTGTAGCTGCACAAAACATTTACAGCAAAAGTTATAACTAGTAAGTATTGAATCTTTCATTGAATTACAATGTTGCATAAACTTTTCATGGACAGAATTTTCAATGTATTTTCTCGAGCTACATATTCTAAACGAGGTGCACCCTGACTATCACAGTCATCGAATTCGTCGATCCTACGACCCAGATTGTATGTTGGGGGCCTCTGGGCACCTCTAATTTCGCTTATAGCCATTTATGATTGGAGGCGCCTATGGTTTTGAAATATGAAATACGATTTCGCCTAAGATTTTAGAATATGAAATACAGGGGCTCAAACCTCTACCAAAAGAACTCAATGTCCTGATAAGGCTACTTTAATCAATGTACCCAATGAGCTAATATGATTATTTGTTATCTTGAATCTATATTTTTTTTATAACAACCCATTCAATTATTTTAGGCATATATATGGTCTATGGTTTCAGGAATTGTTATTTTTACATCCATATCAAATCCCCCTGAAACCCCCTGTTATTTTGCTACATATTTCTAAACGAGGTGCACCTTGGACTACCACAGTCGTCGGATTCGTCGATCCTACGATCCAGATCGTATGTTGGGGCCTCTGGGCACCTCTGGTTTTGCTTATAGTCATTTATGATTGAAGGTGCCTATGATTTTGAAATATGACATACGATTTCATTTAAGGTTTTGATGGAATATCGAATATCGAATCTCTATATCGCTTTGCCTAAGATTTTAGAATATGAAATACGGGGGCTCGAACCTCTACCAAAATAACTCAATGTCCTTATAAGACTACTTTAACCAATGTTCCCAATGATCGCCTAGGAGTTCCAATAGCGGGCTATAGAATCATCAAACCTATACTTCCTCTAGGTCACAATCCACCAATGGAAAGACGAAGGCTTAATAGAACTTTATCTTCCAACTCGGTTGTGCTCGACCTCAACCTACCCCTCAATTGTGACATTTCCAAGTCTAACTAGGTTAGTATCATCAAATATCCTCATTGACACTAGATGATTCAAGCTAGACCTTGCTAAGATAATGCTCCCAAAGCTAATACTGAGAGCACATGACTTGACTTTGAAGTCAAACGGATTTAATGGCCTCTAATACTAGAAGCCTACTACAAAATGCATATCTACTATTTTTTGGTTTATAACTGCTCTACATGAATATTCTTTTATGCCTGCAAGATGAACAATCATTCCTTAACTATCATCAATTTCCAGCATCATGACACACACTCCAAAAGACTTCACTCCGTTCCATTTTTTTTTTTTTTTTGGTGGTCTCCATGGATAGTTA
The DNA here is from genome assembly GCA_021234155.1 of Isoetes taiwanensis. Taxonomy (NCBI): domain Eukaryota; kingdom Viridiplantae; phylum Streptophyta; class Lycopodiopsida; order Isoetales; family Isoetaceae; genus Isoetes; species Isoetes taiwanensis. The sequence goes on along the minus strand of JAJEKV010000205.1, from coordinate 948,163 downwards.
AAATTCTGATTTAGCTATGGAATCATTTGAAGTCAAGTATGTATCTCATTGTCAAGTAAGATGTAGCCTAGCTGGATGCTCAAGTAGGAGAAGCTAAGGCGAGAAAGCAGTAAGTGATCAATGTGAAGCTATATATAGAAAGGAAATAGCTGATACTGGGACCACCATGTATCTGCATTGATTAGTGATAATGGGAACTTGTATAGCTATTTGATGGCTGTGTGACATTGGTGACACTAGGAGTATTACAACGTGCATGCTTTGGAAGGGTATCAAGTTGAGTGTTTAAGGCTATTGCCTCAAGGATATTGAATCACCATCAATGTTTTAATAATGTCTTATGTAAGGAAATTATAAGCCAAACTCGGAATCCGATGCAGCATGCCACCACTATTACTATCTGATATTTTGTTAGCTTAGAGTTGTAATAAAGAGTATTAACTTATGTTTAGGCTTCTAACCAGGTTTATGGAGGTAGCAAAATGGATTTTGGAAATTGGCAAGCCTGAGCTGGGCTGCTTCAAGTTGCAATCACAACATGTTTATCTCTAGCATGCCACCACTATTACTATCTGATGTTTTGTTAGCTTAGAGTTGTAATGAAGAGTATTAACTTATGTTTAAGCTTCTAACTAGGTTTACATAGATAGCGAAAGTGGATTTTGAAAATTGGCAAGCCTGAGTCCTACATTCTTTATACTTCTGCTTTAGAATTAGACAATCTTTAAAACTGAAATGTATAAGTCATAAGCTCCTTTAGCTCATTTAGGACTGACTATGATTGAGCAGAAAATGCTTGCAGGATTGGAATGCAAAAAGGGCTTCATGCACGACCATCATAGTGTGATACTAATATATCATGCTTTTCATGATGTGACCACTTTGCCTACAACCACCCCAGCTAGGATGACTGCTTAGATTCTTTAACAAATATTCTAAGAGTTAGTTGCCGCTCCATTTCATATTATTTTGGTATTTTGGGCCTGAGGCCATTGTACCATATATATCATAAGTATATAGAGTTTAGAAGCTAAGCAATATTTGTGGTATTTTCTCTTGTTTCATTCCAATCTCTGTTTCAACGAGATCTTTTTGTTTTCCACAATCTTATCAGGTATTCATATTCCTTGGTCTGAATTGATCTTTTCTATTTTTAATTCTGTTTTCTTTTGTATTTCATTCTATTTTTGCGAAATCCCACGTGATATCCTTCACTAGTATTCGTATGATACAAAGACTAAATAGTGGTTTTTCTTGTAGAGGATCCCAAACCCGACCCAAATCCTAAGTCATGTATAGTTTGGCACAATGTTTTTGTCTTCAATGAACCATTATTTAGCTTAAGGATCTACATGTCCTTTGCAAACCCAAGTTAAGGGTAACTTCATTATTCATAGTAACTACTTCAAAGGGACTTGCATAATATTACAATGTTAGCCTTCTAACATCTTATACGTCTTTTCTAGATTCAAGTTCTTAACAAATGTAAAATTTAGGTGACTTAACAAATGTAAAATTTAGGATCATCATCCCATAATTTTGGTGCCAGCATTATAGACCTATACCTCGTAGTTGATATCTTTTCAACACAATGCAAACATGTCGCATGACATTTGATCATTTTTTTCACTTGGCCCTCACCCACAGGGTGATATATGGTAATCACTTATATATTTTGGTTCCTTACCAAGTTTCATTCAAGAATCATTTGTGTTTAGGAATTCGTTGTCTCTAAGAATGTTACCCATAACCAACCATGGCAATGTATTTGATAGATGTTAAACCAACAAATTATCACAACTATTAGTACACCTCATATGCCACTAATCTTTGATGATTCAATGGTAATGGCCATTAATACATAATATTTTACATTTCTAAAGCACACTTGTCCTAGAAAAGCAGAGTTCCAATAATTTGAGAAGGAAGGAAGGAAAGAAGTATATTTTAACGTTCGTGGAGGCGAAATCAGCCTAAAAGACGGTACATGCAATATATAAAACAGATAAAGACCACACCGAAAATATAAATGCTACTATACAATGTGTCCCTACTACTGGGATGAACCACTCCCCCCCCCCAATAAACGCACCCCACATGGGAGGAAAAACCCTGGTAGTAGGCTCTCGGATCCCCTGTCCTATAAGGACGGTGGAGACTTACAAAATGTAGGATGCAAGACGTGCAACCATTGGCGATGCCAGCAAGTGATACAGTGACCAGTGTCTCAGAGCATCTAAGATCAGCATGTGCTGCTCGGATGTACGTATATGCTGGATACTCCTGCAGAGCATGGTGCTCATCCTCTACTGTTTGCTTGCGGCAACAATGGCATACCCTCTCATGCCGAGGGATTCTCTGCCCTCCATCTGCACTCTAGCGACATCTACTGGTAGTCTATAGACCACGTTGTGAACCATTCCTTACAGTGCTCTGCCATACTCTCTTCAGTCGTTGTGGCTCTTGTGCCAATAACAAAGCCCTATGGGGAAAATGATATGCATCTATGCTATTGACCTTATGGAAATATGCAAGATGTTTGCTCATAGCGGAATGTTGCAGGGGCTAGAAACCAGTCTCATATAGCAAAATTGGATAAGGCATCGTGTCCTTGACACTAGGCTATATGTTATAAGGGCCTTTTGCACCCTCTCTAGCTTATCCCAGGTATTCTTGCTAATCGCTGGACCCCATACCTCTACTCCATACAACAACACTGGTTCAACAAGCACTCTGAACAAGTGTGCTCTACATCTTAAATCATAGTCTATTCATAGCGGCTATTCTCGCATAGCATCTGTGGGCTTTCCATCCCGGCCCGATCCTTCTTTCCACCTATCATCCCATAGCATCTTTGTGAGAAAAGTCAATTCCCAGATATTTGAAGGTCCTTATGACATCCACCTTTTGTCCTCTGTAATAGAAATCTGGGATATCATGCTGCGAGGAGAGGATTGTCAGGAGCTTAGTTTTCTGTAGATTCACCGTCATTCCTGATGCATCACAGAACCCACTAAGAGAATCGAAATGCTGCTGCATACTCCTAGTTGTATGAGACAGCAACTCCACATTGCCTGCATAGAGCAGTTGCCTTAAACTGTATGCCTCTATTAGCTGCGGGCCGCTGCCCACATGTTCGTGTATCCAAGTCTCCAATTTGTCAATGTAGATATCAAAGAGCGTTGGAGATAACATACATCCCTGTCTAATCCCTATAGTGCTAGCAACTCGCTGATCTGATGCAGGCAATGCAGCATATATCCCATCACTAGAGTCTGTAGACGACATTTTATAAAACCTGTGAGACATGCAGCTCCTGCAAACACTGTCACAACAGGTGTCAAGGGATCATAATCATATGCAATTTTGAAACCTATTAACTAGTAATACAGGTCACGCTGCGCATTGTGATTAGCTTCCATAAGGATTCTGAGAGTGAATATATGGTCGATTGTGGAGTAAACAGGGCAAAACTCCATCGGGATGACTGCACGCACTCTAGCTTCCTCAACCCACTGAGTTAGCCTCTTCTCCACCACGCCTGCTAAAAGCTTTGCGAATAATGGGCTCACCATGATCATGTAGTAGTTCGCCAAATCATCCCTATTACATGGCTTATGAACAGGGGTGACCTTGCTAACCATCTGCTCTTGCGAGTGGCCCTCCCTTATGGCTTGGTTAATTATCGATGTCAGAGGCCCTAGCAAAGCAGGCCCACCCCATTTCAATAACTCGCCTTGAAATCCCTGCAAGTCCTTTGCTTTGTATTCTCGTTGCGCTCCAAATAGCTTACAACAAGTATTTAGAAGTTGAGCTCGTAGTTGCTCTGAAGCAAGAATGTATTCTAATTGCTAAGAAAAAAACAAAAACAAATTAAACATCTTTAGTTTTAGTTTATCAAATTTTGTGAAGTGTAAGATCAATTTTAGTTTACGATGAATGTCATCACGCTCTCCTAACACATGATAAAAGGTAAAGTAGATGTTTCAAAGCATAAAACCCAAATAAAATTACTTGAACAAAGCGTCGACGAAAAAATTAAAAACAAAAGGATAATGGCATCCATAAACGTGTGGAGAAAAAATAAAAAACAAAGAATAATGGCATCCATAAAGCTTAAAAGAACCGGGATTGCAGATTTTTGAAGGTCAAAATCATTACATATTATGCTTTGGACATTATATATGTCATACAAAATATTTTAAAAAGGTGATTTTTTAATAACATCATAATTAACACCAATTTTAGCGCCATGCTTTCAATTTGTTATTGATCCGTCTCAATCCGATCCTCTGTGTCCATCAGAGTGTATAGTCAGACTTCTCAGGGGTCTCCTTTTTTAGGGTTGCTAATTTGGGTTTTTTTTATTGCCAAATCATATGTTATATGATATTAGGCTTTTGGGGTTTTTTGTATGTTTAATATTTTCAAATTAGGACATCTAATTTGTTTGTGCGGATCTTGTACACAGCTGTGGATCATTGAAACTCCATTTTTTAGTCGTGGCAGCCAAATCCACTGACTAGAGTTTTTTTTTTTTTTTTTTTTTTTTTATTAATTATGCTTTAATTAAGCAATTTTGCTTGGACAGACAATGATGATCCAGAAGTCACTTCTGCACATTACTACAAGTGGTAATATCATGTTTGATGCTTCAATGATCAAATATATATTTAGGGATCTAGGGATCTTTCTGGATATTACAAATTGATGTTGTTATGAGACATATGTTTTGTCTAATGATATCTAGAGACCATTCTACATCAACATGCATTTGTTTAAATGCATGCTTGACATGTGTGACTTTGACATGCAAAGGAGCTTTGCATGCAACTTTTATTGTAGATTATTCTTATTACGATGGCATGGTGGAATAGGAAGCTCCTATTAACTAAGGTATGTTGCCATGATGCCTCAAGTCCTTAAATTTACTTATGGAATACTCTTGACATAAGGGTTTTCTTAAAAATATGAAATTAAATAGTTTGGCAAAAATACCTAAGATTGATTAAGGGGAAATGGACGTTTTCCTTTTTCTTTACAAGGAGAATACAGCTTCAGCTTAGGTCTTTGTTCACGGCGCCGCCGATTGGGCTCTAATGGCAAGCCGCTTTCCCTCTAGTTTACAGGGCCGATTAAGGCATAAGCAGGCCCTTAAGGTTCTAGAGGCTTGATGCTTATACACTCTATATGATTTGCCGATGATGGAGTTTCCTTGATAAGCTTGATTCCATGATGTAACAATGAAGATTTAATAGCATCTATATCCCAGCAATATCATGGCAAAATATGAATGTAAGCTTGGAATGCACAGGTGAATGGAACGTGCTTTGGTGAGAAGCCACCAAACAAGCATCAAAAAATCAAATACAGAAGTCTGCAGCGACCATAATCAGGTCAGATTTTATGTTCTGTTGATATGACTTAAGGAAAATCTATGAAATAAGGCTTGTTGAACTGAACAAGGTAACTCACGTTGAGTGCTGGAGTATACAAATGACTGAAACAATAGTTTGATAAAGCTAATACCAGTTTCTAGAAAGTTCAGAATTTCTTTATAGATTGTGTTCCTCTGAATTGCTATGTTGTTTTCCGTCTATTATATCTTAGACGAATCAAATCTGAAGGGTTAAAGGAGGCCTGCTCTTAGCTTAATTGTTGCAGTTATGTACACGGCTGGAATGTTAAGTCTTTATACAAGTATAGCTTATGCCATAATGCACTTTGCATCTTTTGGATTTTAGAAAAATCTCATGTTATTGTTCCATTTTTCTTTCTTGTTAAAGCTAACTCAGGGCAAAAGGATACAATTGGTGATCAGTGATAAACTGAGAGACCCAATGTACCTTTTGGCCCTTGCACATTTACCGTTTTCACGCTAATTGTGTATTGATTGGCTGCAGGTACGGGTTCTCTCCTCCTATTGTCTCTTTTTTGCTTTTCAGGGTGTGCTTTAGCTTGAAAGAGGATGGATTGTGGAAATGAAGATGCTGGCTAAAGGAGCCTTGGAGCGATAAACGATAACATTTCTAGAATTTTATTGTCATGGACGATAGAGTTTTCAGTCGCACTGGATGCTACTATGCCTTTACATGGATAAGTATAAGAGTTGCTTTCATGCACATCTTTGCAGTTGTATCTATATTTGAATGGCTTAACAATTGCCAAGTCTTGGGCATTATTTGTAAGCTTTTTAGTTCATAGCCACTGAAATCAAGTTGATGCTATAGTAGATGACTCATTTCTTAAGACTTTGATGCGTAAATAATGATCTTCAGATTAAATTACTTAGGCTTTGGGTAAAGAGGTACTAGTCTAAACTGGCTTGCTCAGTCTAGATAGTAGGATGATAATACTGCCAAGGGATTGACCGAGACCTGGGTTTTTTTTTTTTAATTGAAGGACATCATTTTATTCATCATCACATCATGAATACATTCTACATCACATTCTACATATCACATGGAAGCTAATCAACTCGACAGATCACATGGACTAGGCGCGATATGCTAGGAGCTGCTTATATGGCAGATTTGTCTCTACCACAGAATTGGTTGGTCGTAATTGAACCGTGACCTCAGGCAATGGATTCTTAAAGTCACAACTATTAGACTGATGTTGTCCATGTTTGAAGCCGTGAACTCAGGTGCGGCAATTTAAAGCCTTGCCACTAGACCACGCCCCGAAGGGCGACTAGAGTTCACTTGGTCGATGCATAGAAGACAAAATTCCAGATTGCCTTTTCTGGTGGATTTAGGAGGGGCATGATTATGGATCCTTTCTTGAGGAGTAAGGAGGGATTTTGTTTGCATATTGGGTTGCTTATGCTTGAATTTTCTTCCTTCAATTCAGACATTGCTTTTCTATTCTTGGAGATTGTGGCCTAGCTTTTAGAAGGGTTCGCTTTTGTTCTTGGAGCAGGTTTTTTCCCTTGGTTCTTAGCAATGCCAATGCCTTCCTCTAGTATTTGCTTGTTGTTTTTTGTATCTTAGGTTATTTATGTTCTTGAATTGCCAAACTCATGTAGATGATTTTTTTTTTCTAGAATCATATCGGAGAATATTGCTTCGCCTAATGTCTTTGATCATGAGATGTTGCGGACTGAGGAGGTTGTAGGCCTTCAGCCCCTTCTCATCATGCACATGGCCCCTCCGGGCATTGAGAGCTATTGGATGGGCATATTTGCGAGCTATTCCTCGATCTAGACCATACATAGCGATCCTCGTTTGTGGGGTATGCTTATACAAGTTTTGATATACTATATAACAAGGTTTGCAAAATACTATAAGGTTTGAGGCAATGTACTAAATGATGTTGATTTTATACATATACAGTTTAAGGAAGTACAAAAGGACTCTCGCTGCCCTATGTCAACCCCTGTGTGAATATGCACCCAAAACAAAGGGGGTTTCAGAGGGATTTTAATTTAAAAGTGTGTAGGGGTTGATGAACAAGTAACTGAAAAACAATTGTGGTGCTGCACCACATACTTAAGCTATAGGAAGACATTTAAAATATGCCAAAGAGTTGAAGAACTACTTGTTTCTTTCCATTTGAAAACATCTTTTGAAACCAAATTGTTTCCCATGTCCCTGAGTACTCTATCATAGTGGAATATATAATAGTGGAATATAGCATATATTATGGCATGGGACTTGAACCCAATATATCCTTGAATCATTGCAACTATATCTTTGCCAACATACGTGCTTGCAAAAGGAACGACATGAATTGATAATATAGATTGTGGAGCTTAAATTTAGCAAAATGTCGTCAGTTCCATATTGAAAAACTAAAGAGCTTCATATATAAGCGCAGAGTCAAATCTGACCAATGCATAACATAAATAAAATAAAACAAATATCATACATCAATAAATTGACCAATGTATAACAAAAATAGAAGAAAATAGAGATTATACATCAAGAAATCAAGTTGTGACATATTTTTAAGAGATCAAATAATGTATACCTCCCTTCTATTCGATTTTGTCTTCTCTTAATCTGCTAAAAGCCCTTTCCTAAGGCTACTAGAAGCAAAAATGACTTGACCTCTTCAATTGCAAACAATGGAAAAGGGTTGTGTCGAACAAGTGAGTGTTCACGTTTCACGCCAAGGCCTAAAGAAACAATCTTGTCATGACCAAGGCTTAAGTGGAGAAATGGTGCATGGCTCTCCATATTATTTACAACAGGAATCTCAGAAGAATTTGATTCCTGCATGAAATATGGATGTCATACAAGTCAGTAAATAGCATAAACATCCTAATACCATCTTATTGACTCTTTCCTAACATTCTAACGGTTCAGTCTTTTAGACAGGAACTAGAAAACCTGTAAATTTTTCCATATCTACCATGACAAAGGCAAGGGTCCTATTATAGATTTATAAGATGATTTGACTCTGCCTTCAGAACAAATGCACAATGGATAAGAAGTTTAATATTTATAACTGGGTCAGAAAAGAATGTTCACTTATCTGCTGCTGGGATGGCCATGCCAAGGTGTTGTTTGAAGCTTTTCTCATCAGCAAAACGGTGCTAAACAAGGCAAGAGAACTATTGGAAACTATTGGAAAATATGTTTACCAAAAACTTGTAAAGTTATTTGAAGATGAGAAGGCCAAAGGATGGGCATTGCTTGAAACCGAGACATGTCTTTCACCAACTTCAAACATGATATCGTTTTTAAATTGGGAAGCAAAGTAATATTTTTTATGCCTGCAGCTAAATAGACAAATATGACAAAGGAATTAAATCATATATGTGATATGGCCAAAAATCGGAGAGCAAGTAGTGATGCTCAACAACTAGCAAGCATATATGTGCAAAATTATTCCGCTGTAGTGAACATGAAACATGCGGATACATCACCTTAAAAGATTTCAGTGTTGACAGAGCCACTGCAGGATCGATATAAAGATAGATAGATAGATAGTAGTTTTAACGTCACGCCACTAGGCAGCATCCAACTGGACATGTGACCACACACCACACTACATTGCTTGGTTGGGCCCTGCCCCCAACCACCTTACATTGCGTCTGTTGGGATTTGACCCCCAACAGTACCGAGTGCGATTCTGGGCAGTCTCGAACTCGAGACCACATTGCTAAGGAACTAGTGTGTTACCACTAGTGTGTCTGGTTTTGAAAAACCTATAGATGTGTGTGTCCATTTGATGCCCAAGCCAAGTGCATTGCTCAAAAACTAGATCAGGGTTTCCCAAGCTTCTGAAGACCTAAGAGGAAAAGACGGTGAGATTGTTTTCAAGGGCGGAGGCTTCTTCTTGGTTGTGATGCCTGATGCTCTATTTAATCACTGCTCTGCTTCAAGCCTGGAATTATTCAATCAAAGTTACACAATTCGAGAGTGATGTTCCCTGTAGGTTGTACCGGCTTTCTGAGCACCCTTTGTCAAAAGGTCCTGGGATGACAGTCCAAGAGGAAGAACATTTCATGTTGACGGACCGCTGTACCTAGTTTTCCTAGCCTTAAGGAAAAGGCAGTATTGTCTGACTGCGTACGGGCATAGAGCAGGATATGTGACCAAGCGAAGCTAGCATTTGTGTTGCACTCATCGTCAAACCACTGGTTACAGGGGAAGGTGGGAAGGTGGTGGTCCCCGATGTTTGTCTAGGGTGGCTTCTCTCAAAACACCTTTCTGCGGCAGTCCCGAGGAATGTAACGTTCCTAACTGACATGCCCTTAACTAACTGGGCAAAACCATCTAGACGTTTTTATGAGTAGTTGCTTCTACCCATTTATGCTGGTGTGTTTGGGAATGTGAAACCAATATCTACTCGAGCAGTCTCCCATGGGTCCGTTACAATCTCTCCTACTAGAACTATACTTGACATCCATCCAAAGGACTAAATACTTTTCGAACAAATGATCTTCCAAGAATTACACAACTGCTTTTAAACATGGTATCTTAAAGCACTTCAAGTTTGATCTTTAGATACAAAAGTGGTTCTTGAGTTCGAACTTACCAAGGTGCATTAATTTAAGGTGATTAGGGGAGGGATCTAATGAGCAGTTGGTCTCTAATGGATGTTGTTGTTTTACATTCCCATCACTTAGCCATCTCAAATCATCTCTTAGAAATTTCAAACCCCTTATCCTGTTTGGGAGAGGCCGCTCACGGCGAACCTCGGGCGCTACCACCTTCCCCCGCAACAGATGGTTCGATGATGAGTGTCGGGAGCTCAAACGCACACTCCGGCAAGTCACTGATCCCACCTCCCGCCCACAGGCCATCAGTCAATACCGCTCCTTCCTCAAGAATAAGAAAGCCAGATACCTTGCAGAGCATCAGCAACAGATGTTTGGTCTTCTGGATTGGCACCCCAAGACATTCTGGAGAAGGGCCTTGAGCAAGACTGCACAACCCACAGCGAACATCACCTCGGAGCAATGGGTACAGTACTTGCAACAGCTTTACGACCCGCTCGGGGAAGAGCTGACCATAATAGTACGATAGTTGGCCGGGCATTGAGGGTCCCCTGCCTTCTATATGGGCACAGCTTTACTAGTGGTCCACTGCGGAGGGAAGCCTTCTTGCAGTGCTTTATTGAATAATGCTGTGAGGACAGGCACCAGTGGAGGCCCAGCCCATTTCAGAAGTTCCGCCTGCATGCCATCTAAATCTGCTGCCTTCCCATTAGCTAGACGTTGTAGGCCCATGATGACATCCCCCTCTGTGATGACCAGAGCCATGCCTATCTGTGGAGGGACTGGTGTCCGTTGCAAAACTGTTGGCTGGCATCCTTGAGCAGCGGCTGACAATATGGGCAGAGGAGGCAGATGTGCGAGCTCTCACACAGGCAGGTTTTCGGCCCAGGCATTCCACCATTGATCATATCTTCACTCTGCGCACATTGATTGAGGATAGCAGGAATCACCGACAAAACCTGTACTATTGTTTCGTGGATTTCGCACAAAAGCTTTTGACACAATGCCCCCGGACAGATTATGGGACAGACTGCGGCAGCTGGGGACCCCCTTGACTTGCAGAATGCTGTATATAGGCTCTACGAGGCATGCTCAGGCCGTATCACATCGTCAGGACAGCTGGTAATCAGTAGTATTGGAGTGCATCAGGGTTGCCCCCTCTTCCCCACACTCTTTGGCCTATACATTGACCAGTTGGAAGATTGGCTCTCTGAGCATGGAGGTGCGGGCGCCCATCTCATGCATCACACAATCCGGCAACTCATGTATGCTGACGATATCAACCTCCTGGCCTATACTCCAGAGGACATGCAACGTCACCTGGATGCTCTTGATACTTTTTGCCGATTCATTGGCATGCGAGTTAACTTGGCCAAAACTAGGGTGCTGCTAGTTTCATCATCCCGTCAGCCAAGGCTTCCCTCATTTACTTATCAGGGACAAGATGTAGAGGTGGCTCTGACCTACAAGTACTTGGGGATCGAGTTCTCTACTACCACCCATTGGGATGCTGCCATCAGGTTGCGGATCACGGCGGGGTGGAGAGCACTATATGCCATGCAGAACAACAGCCACAAGGCAGAGTTGTATGCCTGGGGCCACCAGTCACACTTGTTTCGGGCCTTGGTCGAGCCAGTCCTTTTGTATGGGGCAGAAGTGTGGTGTCCGGTGATATCCCTCAACACCTGGAATGACCTCGAGCAGGTGCAGAAAGCCTTCTTGGCACGAGCCCTTGGGGTAAAGTCCACAGTTCCATACCAGATCCTACTCCAGGAGACAGGTTTTCTACCCCTTCAACGGGCTGCATTGGAACGCCATATCATTTACTTCCAGAAGGTGGTCGCTTATGGGTGATACACGTTTGCCCAACCTTACTTTGGCCATGGCGATGGGTCCCCAACGCCTGAAAGCCTGCTGGAAGGACAAGCAAGCTCAGTGATTCTCATGCTGGGGTGTACAGGCAAACAGATGCGTACATGTAAGGACAAAGAAAGATCACAAGGCACTCAAGCTGAACCTAGATGCTACTTTCCTTCGCAAGCTCTGGGATGCAGATGCTCTGATGCACGTTAAGCTGGCACACTATCACAGTAGCAAGTCAATCCTAGGCTCACGAGAGGCACACACCAGTACTTGTGCACCCAGTTGCCCATGAAGAAGCGCAGACTTATACCATTTACACGGGTGCACATCGCCTCTGCATTGAGACAGGACATTGGGCTCGGGAAGCACGAGAGCAAAGGCTTTGCCAGTGTTGCCACCAGGGCGCCATTGAGGATGAATGTCATGCCCTCCAGATCTGCCCAGCGTTTGCCCATATCCGAGTGGTATGTTCGATTACTAGTGCCTGGCCAACCGTTGCATGAGTTATTGAATATGGCGTCAGTGGGTTTGTTGGGGTCATACCTCCAGGAGGTTATGGATGCACGGACTCAGTTGTGTCCTCCGGGACGGTATTGAACTGTCCTATACAATTGTACAACGTACCGGCATACTTATTAGTGCTAAGGTTTTTCCCTCAAAAACCCTTCGGGGCGAGGGTTTTTTAATCCTGTCAGTAATACGCTTGTTGCTCTCTTTTTGTTTGGGTCCCATAGGCCAATCGGTCTCCGTGGACGCTAAAAAATCTATTCTATTCTATTCTATTCTATTCTATTCTATTCTATTCTATACTTAAATTTGAACTTGATCAAGATTCGTTTTATTTCATATTTATATAGGCTCTCCATCCACAAAGATGCGATAGAGATGACCTTCATTTTCTTATATTTCTTTCACTATTTCTCCTTTCCTTCAATCCACATCCCCCTCCGAAGACATCAATTTTTTTTACCCCAAGCCTGCCATATACACCCCCCACCACTCCCTTCTTTTTTTGAGTTGAAGCTAGCCATTATGATTTTTGGCTACCCCATTAAGATTTTTCATTAAAAATGTGAATGGTATTAGAACTTATCATGATTCATGCTCAGCCTTGAGTTTGTTATAATGTGTTTTGGACAAACTATATTGGTATTCATTTTGTATATTAATCTAGGGTGCACCATGGTATATTTTACCATTTGGTTATGGGTTTGCTAGTATCTTTGTATGTTTGGGTATTTTGAAACTAGGGTTTCCAAGGCAAAGGTCAAGGTTGTGTATTTTTGGCATATTCCATTTTGTCCTCTCGGCCCATGAGCTTTAGCTATTATGGGATTTAGCCATTAGATAATAAATACATGTCGATACACAACTTCCAAATAAGAATTTCAATAACTTAGGTGTGTTACTTAGTTATTTCTTCTAAATTGCTATATAATTCTTTGCTGCAAAATTTTGTTTTCTTGGTTCTTGTCCTTTGTGTATTCACTATACCTTAAATCTAAAATTTAGATATTTTAGCATCCGCCTATTGATTTCTAGTTTATAATGTTCATCATAGCAGAATATATTACATAGTTTGTAATATTTATCTATGCAAGCTTTTTCTTTCCTCATATGTCTTTATGTTGTCTAATTTTAAGTTGAATCTCGTTATTTCATAGTACGTATATGTATATCGTATAACTACATGGAACGTCACATCTATGGTGACTATGAGGAAGTCCCCTTGAGAGATATGTTATCATGTTCATGCCATGCCACATTTAAGCAAATAACGAATGGATTAGTATTAGCTAGTCACGTTAATTTGAGGGAAAGGAATTCGTAAGGTACTGCATGTGTCGGAGGAATTCATGTCCGCCTCCAGTTTCAAGTTTGTATAATTTAGTTTCCTGTTTTATGATGTCCTATAGCCGTTTCTTGATCATATTATAATTAAAATATATGGGTGTAGCTAAACTATGCTAACATGGATCCTTATGGCGCTTTTCAGAATGACAATGAAAGAGCTATTCTCATGTGTAAATGAGAGTCTGAGGTTAAATTTGGGGCGAAGACATATAAACTTGTTATTTGACATGCTTGTTTAATGTTTGCAAAATTCAGCCATCAATCTTGGGGTGTATTGTGTAGGCTTTCATAAGCCTTAAATGGTGGTTCCTTTTTCTACATGATTTGAATGTGTTTGTCACTTGCTTGATACGATAAATTTTTTTCTTTAGGTCCTCTTGAAGACAAGCTAATGACGTCTGGAGTTCATAACAGTTGCAAATATTTCTTGTAAAAGCTGGGAGGAAGTTGTTGGCTGGAAATATGTAGGTTTCTCTTTTGAATATAATTTGACAATTTGGCATTTTTTAGCCATACGAAATTGTGGACCTCATTTCAGATTGGTCATGTCAATATATATGTGAAGGACTGTTAAGTGGATAGAGGAATCTCATGAAGAATTGGCATGGTTCAGGAAGCTGCCCAGGACAAAAGTGAGAAATACAAGGAGTTAAAATTTATTCTCGAAAGGTACTCCATACAAATGCAATGTCTTGTTCAGTTGGCTGTGACGAGCAACGCAGTTTGCATGGAGGTGTTTGTGACAATGGTATATGCGAGTCTAGGTGCTCAGATTATGCTGGATATATTTGTCAAATAAGCACTCTTTTTATTTCTAGTCCCTATGTGTGTGTAGGCGTATTGCATGGCGCGGCACATGGGCAGCATTGTGCCCACGAGTGATCATATTTTTGCTCTCAGAATTCTTATGGAAGCTAGCAATGCACGACGTGACTTGTATTGCTATTTTGTGGATTTTAAGACGGCATATGATACGGTCCCTCGGGACCTGTTGTGGCAACACTTGCAGGAGCTACATGTCCCACAGGATTTGCAGAATGCCATCTACCGGCTCTATGACGGAATATATGCCACTTTGCCTGCGTCAGATCACCGGGTGAACAGCACCATAGGTGTTAAACAGGGATGTCCGTTATCTCCAACGCTTTTTGGACTCTATATTGACAAATTGGAGATCTGGATGCAAGAACATGGAGGTGGTAGCCCGCAGTTGCCAGAGGCATATACAGTAAAATAGTTGCTCTATGCAGACGATCTGGGCTTATTGTCCCATACAGCTAGGAGTATGCAGGAACATTTGAATGCTCTCAGTCAATTCTGTGACATAGCAGGAATGACCGTCAACCAGTAGAAAACCAAGCTGTTGCCAATCCTGTCTGCGCAGCATGATATCCCAGACTTCTATTACAGAGGACAAAGGATGAAGTTGTAAGGACCTTTAAGTATCTGGGAATCGATTTCTCTGCTAACATGCTATGGGATGACTGTGTAGAAAGAAGGGTCAGCGCGGGATGGAAAGCCCTGTATGTAATGCAGAATAGCTGTTACAGAATAGATCTCTGCGATTGGGCATGCAAAGCACACCTGTTCTGAGCACTCGTGGTCTGGGGGCCAGCGATTAGCAAGGGCACTTGTTATAAGCTAGAGAGGGTACAAAAGGCTTTCCTGACATACAGCCTAGGCGTCAAGGACACGGTGCCTTATCCGATTTTGCTGTATGAGACTGGCTTTTGGCCCCTGCAGCATTCTGCTATGCGTAGGCACCTTGCGTATTTCCATAAGGTTGACAGAATGGATGCACAACGTCTTCCTCCCTGGGCTCTGTTATTTGCACAAGGGCCACAATGTCTGAAGAGAGTGTGGCAGAAGCATTGTAGGGGATGGTTCGCAAGATGGTCCATAGACTATCAACAGATTATGGATATGTCGGATATCGCAGAACAGGAGTTGCATTTGAATGAGCGCTTTGCTACCTCTCTGTGGGATGCACCCACTCTTGCAAAGCCCAAAACAGAGCACTATCACATGCAGGTTAATCCGTCGCTTGAACATGGCCCCCACCAATATTTGAAGGCAGACATCTCTACCAAGAAACGGAGAGCTATAGCTGCAATAAGGACAGGGTCCCACCATCTCAGAATTGAGACAGGCCGCTGGGGTACAGATGGGGGGCAGGGAATCCCCCGGCATGAGAGATTATGCCAGTGCTGTTACATGCAGATAGTAGAAGATGAACACCATGCTCTACAGGAGTGTCCGGCATATGCACACATCCGAGCAGCTCATGCCGATCTCAGATAACTGCTCGCTTCGCCAATGGTTGCACGTCTCGCATCCTACATTCTGCAAATCTCCACCGTCAGGGAGTCCCTCACAGCACAAGGAATTTTAGCGCCTAGATAGGGACTCTGAACGCCTACTACAAGGGTTTTTCCTCCCACATGGGGGGTTTTTTCGTCCCAGTGGTAGAGACACATTGTACAGGGTTTCTGTGGTTTTCTTTTGTGTTTGGATACTTTCCGATATGTTGTATGTCTATAACCATCTCATAGGCCAGTTGGCCTCCATGGACGTTAAAATATACTTCCTTCCTTCCTTAAAAAAACAATTCATGCATTTTGCAACAGCTTGAAGCCACAGTTATGACATCTAAACACAATAGGCTCATACCATATGGAGGCTTCTCCCTTAACGATTTCGACAATGACTAGTGTGCTACTGCAGCAAAGCAACTTGCCTATTGGATGTTTACAAATGCACACACATTTAAAGCTAGCTTTGTTGAAACCCTTGTCTTCCACTGAAGTAGAATGCATCACCCTATATATATATCACAGATCAAAATATCAAATTGGAAAAGCTATTCGCAAATGTAGGGTTGATTTGTAATCAAAGCACAATAAAGTTGCGGCCACGATCGCATGCAAAAATCTATAGTATAAGGTGCTGGATCAACTTTTGAAACTGCTAGATTGGATCTATATGCCAGAGAATTATTGCTAGACTAGCCTAATCTATGTTGTAGTATATGGTCGCAACAGGCCAACGACATAATATTCTATTTTATTCAATTTGACTATACCATCATATTAAAGTGGCATATGAATCTCTCAGCTACTTTTAAAAAACTATCATGAGTTGGCCATCGCATTGTAACGTCTTTGGTCTTTTGGCCCACATAGAAAACCAAACCCCTTCAACTCTATGTGAACATGTTACAAGTTCTTTGTTTGCATAGATTTTATGTTAGCTTGAAGACCATTTGGGTCTTAGTTTGCATTTGCCGTCACGCCACTAAGCAGCATCCAACTGGACATGTGACCACACACCACACTACATTGTTATGAAAAGCCTTTTGTGACTTCTTTTCTTTTATTTGGATTTCACACTAAAACTTCTAAAATCTTGCATACAACCATAGAGGATTTTAGTTTTCTCTCTAATATTGCTAAGGGGACAATGCACTTGCATTAATTAAATGTTATTCCCATATGTTAAATAACCTTTTACCAGACTGATGCTTCACATTTTGAATATCATGAAGTAGTATTGAAAAATAAAAAGTTGCCTCTTTATTTTATACTACATTGGCTTACCCTATATCATTAGAGGAATAAGTCTATGTCTTGTTTGAATACAACAAGTATATCATGGTACCCTGCATGTCTTACATCTCATCCCTAGTTGCATCTCTCCTGAAAAACATTTTTTCAGGTACAGTTCTATACAAAAGCTTTGTATCTCAAGTGCTCTATCAATCTCCTATTCATGCAACATTAATAAATTCAACATGGTAACCATATTCGAGCACAAAAATTGGAACTCTATTTCATCCAACAAACTAACACCAATTGGCAAAACAAACACACATCAATTGCCATACGCCATATAAGTATCTTTCAACTTGAATGTAATATCAATAGAGCATAAAGTTGCCTAGCATTTATCACTACCTATGTAAAGCGATACATTTTGGAAGGAGTAATTCGAAGGAGCTAAAAATTTCGTTATGAAATTTTGAGGTGACCGGCGAAACCACGAGCCGGGCGGAGTCTGCGGTGGCGCCGCCAGGTCACCTCAAAATTTCATACGAAATTTTATAGCTCCTTCGAATTCTCCGACGAAATTTCAACCAGCTTGAAATTTCTGCCCGTTCTTGACGCTAGAATGCTCGTTCTTGATGATTTAGATAGCAAGACTGGCGCAAATCTGTTTTTTTGTATTTTTGCTTTAGAAATTCGTCATTTGGTGCCGGATTTTGATGGGTCCAGAGCAATCCCGAGTTTGGGTGCAGATTAGAGGCTGGAACAGACCCAAGATCAACAAATCGGCTAAAATACCAAATAGAAATAAAGATCCGCAACAGTTTCTTGCCTTTTAGGTCATTGGATTTTGCTTCTCAGAAACTTCTGCGAGCACAAAAACGGCTCTGTTGCCGCCAGGAGAAGCCTTCACGGCTGGGGGAAGCCTTCGTTTTCACAGCCTGGGAAGGTTGAGAGTAACAGGCGTTGTGCAGAAACAGGCTTAGGAGGCGGCGCCGCCCAAAATGCCGACAGGACGTCAACAAAGAATTTCGCCTTGAAAAAACTAGTTGAAAAGGGCCGAAATTTCAAGGTGGTTGAAATTTCGTTCTTAAAAAATGGATGTCTAATATTTCTAGGCTAAGAGCAACCCTGGCGCTTGACACGTACATTTTTTCTTCATTTTTAAAATCTTAAAAAGGAAATGTTCCATGGTTGACACGTGGATATCCCCCTTTCTTGCTCTGCGAGCAATCCATGGCTATGGATCTCCCATCTTGGTTTCTTGAGGAAAGCTCATCGATTACCTGCTTCCGGCTATGGCGACATACCATGGGCGATGTTGTGCCCATTCATATTTCCGGCCTTGCCAGATGTTGTAGCAGTGTTGCACAATTTTTTGCCCGCAAATAACGAGGATTCAGCAGAAAACATTTACTCCTGTGATGAGTTATGCACATATAAACTCAAGGTTCGAAAGTGCATGAGAAGAAGAAGCCACAACTGGACGGAATGCCCCTTTGCTAATCCTGGAGAGAAGGCAAGAAGGAGGTATCCAAGATGGGTTCCATATCTGGGCACTGCTTGCCCTGATTTAGAAAGGAAAACTGCAAACAGGGCGATGCTTGTGAATATGCTCATGGGGTTTTTGAATGCTGGCTTCATCCTGCTCGCTACAGAACTCATGGGGTTCGAGCTATGGCTATGGTGTATTTGAGATATGGCGATGGTGGATTTTCATTCGAGCTATGGCACAATGGTGGATCCGGAGCCACTGCAGATTTCCGCCAGAGTTGTGCAAACTTAAAAGATCCAAGCATTTTGCCTCCCCTGCATTTCAAGTTTCTTCCCCTTTTCAAATTCAGTTCATATTTTTCTGTCGTGCCCGCCTTTCTTTCTCTTCACAAAATCCAACTTCCTTCGCCATGGATCTAGCACCCCAAATCGGCCAAGTCCAACTCCAGCAACCTGCCATGGTGTCGCATTTAACACCAGGCAGAAGCAGACTTTAACCATGTAATCCACCCGGCGTTCTCACAGCTTAGAATTCGGGCACTCAGACAGTAGCAGTACGCATCTTCTTCCTCCTTTTTGCGTTAGAACAAAGATCACAAGGTTCCTTTTTTGGTTTATTATCTATGCACAAAGGCAAATCTAAGAAGTTTTTGCATGTTAAGTCGGTTAGGCCAGTTACAGTGCATTCGTGACTAGTTAGGTACAGAGCAGGTTGAAGGAAGAAAAATATAGCTCGAATCCCCCCTAACCTGGTGTTGTCCATGATGGAAGAAACCCTAACCTGGTGCTGTCCATGATGGAAGAAATTGTCAGTCGCCTTCATCATCTCTTGAAAATTGGCTTAATCCTCAGGGCCATCCTGGGTGCAAATAATTTCTGCTGATGCCTTGAAAATAAGGAATGTATACCTTGCTTCATTGTCACCATTGGTAATTCTAGTCCTGATTTCTTATTCTAAGCATGAAGATTTGCTACTTTTGTTGCTTATTGAACTTCTCCTATAGGGTAGAGGTTATTCTGTCATTCTGTCTGATATGTGTCCATCTGTCTCAGGCGTTAGTTCCAAAGATGCAGCACTCTTAGCTGAGTTAGGTATGTAAATAAATATGCGTGCTTTACAGTTTGCACTTAGCTCATTGCAACATGCGGAGCAGCAAACTGCAAGATGATGACGGGTTAGGGCTACTTCTTCCTGAAGGTAGCCTAGTGATGAAACTGCTTGAAAGTGAAGAGAGTCAAGGTAAGGCTAATACCAGGAATCCTAATGTTGTTGGTCTTTTGGGTGCTTGTGGAGTTTGATGGTGCAAATTGCACAGATTTTCTAAAGTATTGCAAAGCATATTTCAAGATCCTGATGTTTTTGAGGCCAAAGGCAACAAGATCCATGTCAAGAGAAATCTATCTGAGTGCTAAGTGCCGCAACAAGCGCAATCATTAAAGTATGTTAATCCTCCATGTTAGTCTTCTTTTTTCATTTCCTTTCCGAACCTTGCTATTAATAATATGCTTTATGGTGCAGAACATGAAAGGAGCTACATGAAATTCTCTGATGTATGAGTGGGAATTTGTCTATTATATCACAAAAGATGTAGTATGCAGCTTCAACATGAGATGCTCATGCATAAAATCATGCTAAAGTTCGATTGTAAAGAGGTACATGAAATTCTGAGATGAGTGGAAATTTGTCTATTATTTTGCAAAAGATGCAGTATGCAGATTCAACATGAGATGCTCATGCATAAAATCATGCTAAAGTTCGATTGTAAAGGATCCAGCTGCAAAAGCAGATATGTCAAGTACCACAACAATAGAGAGATCTAGCAGTTTAGTCAGCTACATTGGCTGACGAAAACACAACTCTGAATTAAAAAAACTTATTGAGTACTAATCCTAGATCCAATGAATGAACGACGAATATTGCCATATGGATAATATGATGTCTTGTGTATTAAGACAGTTGATCAAACTATGCTATAAAAAAGCAGATTTTTAATAAAATGCGCGGCTACCTTACTAGCTTTAGCCTAGCTCACCCTGAAAAAAACAAGATGTGAAGATGGTGTCTGACTTGAAAGAATGTTTAACGTTTCTTTATAATAGTGTATGATACTTGTTAACAAGTGTAGATGCCCGAGCGGATGCAGTGATGGATGGCGTTGGAGCAGCGGCAGTGAAGGATGGTGCCCCTGTGTGTGCCTGAGTGGATGTCCGCCTGCGTGCATACCTGGGGGTGCTGGCGCCTTGGCGCAGGGCTGGTGGATGGGTGAGGAGGCACCTCCGATGGGCGATTTCCCTGAGCGGTTTTTCTGAGCGCCGCCTTCCCTGCGGTTAATGCAGGCGATTGGCGTTGGGGGCGTCTGTTTTCCAGCACCCAGTTGTGAAGAGGTTACGGTTCGGAGTTGCTTGGTGAAGCTTTGCCTGCTGGTGGTATGAAGGTATGCTTGTTGCTTGTGCAACAAAGATGGATTTTGGATCGGTGGCGACCATAGTCATCCCGCAACGGTTTTTCCCAGGTGGTTTTTAATCCGGGTCATGATGGTTGTGTTCTAGCTCACGTTGTGCTTCGGTTTAAGGGCTTCGGCCCATGTTCTTGTTTGGACTTCGGTCCCTTATGTACTTGGTCCCATAACCCGATTGGGTTCCGTGGACGTTAAAAAATTTTTTCCTTCCTTCCTTCCTTCTTGCCTCATCCATCAACTCATGGAGTTGGTGTGGGTGGGTAAAGCAAATGCAGTGTAAATAAGGTTTTATCATTTGGACATTTACAGCGAAATTTTTTGGTTGCTAAGTAGTACTGAATATAACAATGAAATTTATTTGTCCGGTAACAATTAATGCTCTTCGAGTGAACATTTAGATCATATAACTATGAGTAAAACAAATATGCATTAAAAAATAAGATTTTATCACTTGAACACTTGCATCGAAATTTTTTGGTTGCTAAGTAGTGTACTGAATGAGACGAGACACTATAGCAGTATATTTATTTGTGCAGTAACTAATGCGCTTTGAATACCAAACATTTAGACCATAATTATGGTTGCATAAGTAAGTTGATAGACAAATGGAAGAAGTTTTCCTTGATATGTTTTTATCGTTAATAGTGCAATCACATGTGCTGCTTATGGTCACCTCCACATAGCTTTTAAGTGGAGGAGCACTGGCTATGGTCTGCTGAGAAATATCCAGGCTCTTTCATTGAGAAACTCTGGTATTCCTCATGTGGCACGCACTTTGTTTATAAAGCACCTACCCATTGAAGTAAGAGTAGTTAATCTCGAAATTGCTTTTGAATGGTCTTGAAAATTGTCTATTACTTGAATAATTTGAGGAATTTAAGCCCATGCAAGCAGAGAAAGAATTGAACAGCAAGCTCAACTGGGCCTTCATTCGGACATCTAAATCATCTCCAGGGTAAAGTGTAGAGCCAAAATCCATCTTTGTAGTGCAAACATTACTTAGTTTGGTCTCAAAAAATGCGATTTCAAAGAAAAATTTGTAATTTATTCACCTTGGTAAAATAGCAGGGATGTTGCTCGTTAGGCCATTTATTATGGGCAACAGTCCCACATGTTATTGAATTATCTATCATATGATCCGTTATGAATGTATACAAAAGGCTGGGAAAGAGAAACGTGGCCGCCGCGATAAGTTTCTTGTATATAATTACTAGGTCATACTTCACTTGCATAGCCTTGGGGCCATACATATTTTGGTATTTACATGACTGCATTTAGTATTTCCATTATCTCCTTGTTCCACTAGGTCACCTACATTTTTACCATTTTTCTCATCTCTCCAACAGTACCACTGGAATCCCCCACTTAACATCAAAACATTTGCCCACTGCCTAGGCTAAGGAAAAAGCAAAACAATTTAGACTTCCAGGATAAGGTCGGGATGGAAAATAGGATTCTAGGTTCGCTCTTGGAGCTTGATGGAGAAAATCTTAGTAATCAAGATGCTTCTGTCTCCCCTGCTACCAGAGAATGCCATCGGCGACTTATAAAAGGTATGCTTGCTCTGCCCAATCCATATCCAAAAAAGAGGCATGTACGTAAATTTGCATTTGCCAGCAATGGGGATCTTGCCACTGCAAAGTATAGTTCTTCAGATGGGCGCATTCTGTTTCCATGCATGGCTTCTATAACACTTTCATCTGATTCAAATTTAGCTCCAGCAATATCAGATCCAAAAAACGTTACAGCAGCTGGTTCAGAGCAGTTTCTAGAGGTTGAAAATGTGCCTTCAAGCATTTCACTTTCTAGTGATGCCGTTGTGGTGAAGACAAAAGTTCTGGGCACCTATTGCACCGAGAAGAATACTTATCAGCAGCAAAATAGAGGCTGGTTAACAGAAGTTGAACGAGCCAGTAAGCAGTCCCGGGTTTTGATGAAAAGGTTATCAGTCTTTGAGAAGGCACTAATTGGTGCTGCAGCTGGAGGTATTGCAGGAGCATTTACATATGCCTGTCTTCATCCCATAGATACCGTAAAAACTCGCCTTCAGACCAGAGGAGCTGCAGATGTTTATTCTAGTAGCATGGATGCAGTTTTTAAGATTTTTAAAAGCAAAGGCATTTTAGGATTCTACAGGGGGATTTCTGCAGTTATTTTAGGATCCACGTTGTCCTCTGCTATATATTTTGGTACATGTGAACTTGGGAAAGCTGCCCTCTCAAAAATTTCTAGATTCCCTCCAATTGTTATCCCTCCTTTAGCAGGTGCAATGGGTAACATTGTTTCCTCTTCTATTCTAGTTCCAAAGGAGGTAATAACACAGAGAATGCAGGCAGGGGCTCAAGGGAGTTCATTAAGTGTGTTGCTAAAGACCATAGAGCGCGAGGGAATAAAAGGCTTGTATGTGGGTTATTCTGCAGCCATTCTTAGAAATCTTCCAACAAGTGTCATAAGTTTTTCCACATTTGAGTACTTGAAAGCTGCATGGCTCCAAGCTACTGGAAACGATTCCCTAGAGCCTTTCCAAAGTGTTACTTCTGGAGCTATAGCTGGAGCTATAGCTGCTGCTTTGACCACCCCTCTAGATGTTGTCAAGACAAGGTTAATGACACAGATGAAACATGGAGAAGCAATTCTAGACCCTGAAACAAAAGCAAAAATTGTTGCTTTAACTTACACAGGTTTTTCTTCTACCATGAGACAGATCTGGCTTGAAGAAGGATGGATTGGATTAACAAGAGGTATTGGGCCCAGGTTGCTACACAGTGCTTGTTTTTCTGCACTTGGTTTCTTTGCCTTTGAGACAGCAAGACTTGCAATTCTGAAGCAGTACCTTGAGAGGAAGGAGATAATAAATGAGACAGCCAAAGCACTGTAAGTGACAAAGTATATTCCAAGTTCCCTTCTTGTTGGTGCCTTTCCAAGAACATAACAAATTTCTGAATATGTTCTTTGAAATTTCCCCTCTTCCGATTTGATGTAGCTAGGCGAGAAGGCCCCAGTAGTTTAGGTCTTCCAAGAAGGCACTTATTTTCCAGATTTTTCCTTCAACTCTTGTTCTTTTTCTTTTCCGGATCTTGGTTGAAAGGTGGAGGTTCTCCCCCCATAGGATTATGTTCCATGGATAGTTTGTTCTTCTGGCGTCCTTCCAGAATAATAAAGCTTGCAAGGATTGCAAGTATTGCTTGCAGGAGAAATGACTCAAACTGCCAAGACTGATGAAATTTGGCGCTCTTGGGGTTTTCAATGCAGATATAAACCATAATTACAGTTTATGCTTTGCGCTCAAAAGGTTTGAAATTTTGAAAAGTCATTATTTTGCATGAATGTGGATCTTTGCTTGAGGTGATGTTGCTTGGCTCGCATGAAAATGCTTCTAATTCAATGGATGGTAGCTTGAGAAAAGATCATCAGCATTTTATTTTCTGAATACTGTGGACAATGTTCGTTGTATAGATGAGGAAGAAAATGATTTTGCTTCTCGTGCAATTAGTACTTCAGTAGCAGATAAGCTCCCCAGTAATTCAATGCAACTTCCTCCCTTTGCTTCTTGGTGCAGAACCACACTTCCCAGGTAAGAAAAATGCGTGTCACAAGATATCAAACACCATGCCATGTTCATTGATGCAAGTAATAGTATAGGTGTGCAAAAAAGAGAATGAACTGCTACCATCAGCCATAGATTTCTGACGTTTGGACGTAAATGTCACATGCCATCAGCCATAGATTTCTAACGTTTGGACGTAAATGTCACATAACAACACTTTAGCTCCAATAATTATATTGCTTTCGTTTCCTATATATTATTTCCTTTCTCCATATGAGAGCTAACCTGATACCAAGAAGTTTGTAAAATGGAAGCTCTTGTTCACTTATTAGCGGGAGATTTTCATTTCTTGATAGTTGTAAACTTCCTCTTCTTGCTCGTTAACCTTTTGCAAAATTAACATACATCATTTTCCCATTATCACAAGTCCATTATATGGCTTCAGTTGTGGCTATCTTCCTTTACTTGGATGAGAGTTTTAACTCATTTAAGCACAAGAATGGTAGGGTGGTCATGTGAATATATTTATGTGGCAGCAGTTTTGTTCATTCTCCCATGTTACATACAGAACAAATAGGGGAGAGAGTTGGAATATCCTTCCTTCAAAATATTGTCTACAAGGGCCCTTTATATGAAGATAATAAGCCAATGCTCAAGTTCCAGGAGCATTCCATCCTATACGTGTGGCTTTCTTATATATTTTTTTTGAATTTGTATTCTTTATATTGTCCATTACTCAAATTCTTCTACCTGTACAAGGAGAAGCCTTAAGTTTGAAAGAATTGGTCTTTAGTTTTTAAAAGTCAGAGAATGGGAGGATAGAAACGATGGCGCAACTTGATTGTGATGCGAATGCCTGCTTCATAGATAGTATGTCCGCTACTAAGCACGCCATTCCTAGAAGCAGGGTCGAGCATCCTAGCTCTGTTAATGTAATTGATGACGTGAGATCTCTTCAAACGCAGTCACAGAATGTACTGCACCTCTTCACGTTTTGTTCGAGGAAGCTTCTTGTAGCATTTCCTTCAATCTCATTGCTAGCCCATATGCGCCAATAGTCTTGGGTCTGCCCTGGCTCGAGCTACATAATCCACAGATTGATTGGCATACTAGATCCTTTCCGTTTGCTAGTTCGAGCTCTAGTTCCAGTTCATCTGTAGTTCAGGTCTCTGCACCAATATCTACTTCAGTCCATACAGTATCGTGGGCTCCTGATTCTGTCCTTGTTATTTATGTTTCTGCTCCACGTTCTGATTTGGCTCTTGTCTCTGCTCCAGTTCATGTCTCAGATTCTGACCATATTCTAGATGATGTCCCAGCTCCAGTTCTTGTTCCAGTTCCTGCTCCAGTTGCTCCTACTTCAGCTCTGTTCCTACTGTCACTCCTGTTCTTGATCCTGCTTCTGTAGAGGCTTCTTCGTGCCCTCAGCTCCATATGTCGAAGATCTCTCTTCATAAGTTTATTAGATCTGATAGGCAAGATCCCAGATCAACATTTGCAATCCAAGTTCATCCTTCGACTAGCTCTGCTTTAGAAAAGTCCGCTCCTGTCCTTCCTGATAAGTTCAAGGATTTTGGCGATGTTTTTGATAAGATCAAAGCCAGCAAGTTTTCAAAGCATCGTCCTTATGACTGCCCCATTGATCTTCAGCTAGGGACGACCCCGCCATTTGGCCCTATCCATGGCTTGTTGCCAATAGAATTGGAGACTTTGCGAACCTATATCGAGGAAAATCTTGCAATTGGGTTTATTCGACAATGAGCTGCCATCTTCTTTCTTTCCAAGAAGGATGGTTCTTTGCGGCTGGTTATGGATTATCGCGGCCTCAACAAGATCATTGTGCGTAACTGCTATCCTCTCCCTCTGATTCCAAAGTCACTCGAGTGGCTACAATGCACGATGCTTCACGAAAATTGATCTTCGAGGTGCCTATAATCTTATCCGCATTAGGGAAGGTGATGAGTGGAAGACAACTTTTCGAACTCGGTATGACCATTTTGAGTATACCATCATGCCTTTCGACCTTACCAATGCTCCAGCGGTATTTCAGCACATGGCTAATGATGTTTTTCGGGAGTTTTTGAATCTTTTTGTTATCGTCTATCTAGATGATATTCTAGTTTATTTGAAGACTTTGGAGGAGCATAAAGAACATGTCAGGAAGGTCCTTCAGAAGCTGCGGGAACATGGACTTTATGCGAAGCTGGAGAAGTGTCAGTTCGAGCAGGACAATGCCGAGTTTCTGGACTATCGCATCACGTCTCAGGGTGTTACCATGGATCTAGAGAAGGTCAGCACATTTCTTGATTGGGAAATACCTTCCTCGATCAAAGATGTACAGTGCTTCTTGGGGTTTGCCAATTTTTATCGCCGCTTCATCAAGGACTATTCGGAGATCGTCTTGCCTTTGACACATCTTACCAGGAAGGATGTTCCTTTTAAGTGGACAATTGAAGCAGAATCAACATTCATCACTCTGAAGCATGCTTTTATAACATCACCTGTTCTTGCACACCCGGATCCTGCGCGTCCCTATATTCTCGAAGCTGATGCATCAGATTTTGCTCTTGGCAGCATCTTGTCGCAAGAGGGGGATGATCATGAGTTGTACCCGATCGCCTATCATTCCCGAAAGTTCCAGGCCGCAGAAATCAACTATCCTATTTACGATAAGGAACTTTTGGCGATTGTTGACTCTTTTCAGGAGTGGCGACGATTTCTTGAGGGTTCTCCTCATAATGTGACTGTGTATATGGACCATTGCAATCTCGAGTATTTTTACAAAGCTCGAGTTCTTAATTGTCGTCAGGCTCGGTGGCATACGCATGTGCTATCCCGCTTTGATTTCATCATCAAGTTTCGGCCTGGCACGCTTCAAAGAAAACCAGATGCTCTTTCTCGCAGATCTTATTTCGAACCTAAGGCGGGGGAGCCAGCATTTGATCAGCAATCACAGGTTATTCTAGGACCTGATTGTTTACAGCTCATGGCCATCACTGTGTTCGAGAGGCCTCATGATACATCCTTGTTAGAGTCTGTTCGAACATCTCTTCCTTCTGATCCATTAGCGCGGGACATAATATCATAGCTCGGCTCAACATCATCTTCCCGACAAATGAGGTTGGACTATGATCATTTTGAGGTTCGAGATGAACTTCTATTTCATGATGGATTCCTATTCTGGATGGTGCCCCTCGACTTCAAATTCTGCAGTCCTGTTGTGATTCTCCTCTCGCCGGCCATTTTGGCATTGCCAAGACTCTGGAACTTATTGCTCGAGATTATTGGTGGCCAGGTCTCCGCCACAGTGTTGAGACTTTTGTACATTCATGTGATAATTGTTGTTGTGCAAAAGCTCCCAAGCACCGCCCACATGGCCTGCTTCAGCCTTTACCAGTTCCAGCCGGTCCTTGGAAGAGTATTTCGGTGGATTTTATTGTCAAGCTTCCATCCTCCCTGGACCATGACGCCATCCTTGTTGTTGTTGACCATTTTTCCAAGATGGCACATTTCATTCCTTGCAGCACTTCTATCTCCAGTGAAGCCACAACGATTTTCTTGCTTCGACAGGTGGTCCGACTCCATGGCTTACCAGATAACATTGTCAGTGACCGCGGCCTTCAGTTTATTGCTGCTTTTGGAAGTGTCTATTGCAACTCTTGCATGTGGAACGTTCGCTCCCTCCCAGACATCACCCAGAGACCAATGGGCAGGTGGAGTGCACTAATCAAACACTTGAGCAGTATTTGCGATGCTTCATCAATTACCAGCAGGATGACTGGGTTGATCGGCTATCGCTGGCAGAATTTGCTTACAATAATTCTGTCCATGCCTCCACAGGCCAGACTCCGTTCTTTATTAATTTCGACATGCATCCCCGGTGGTCTTTCATTGCTCCTGGATATGACTCAGTCAATCCCCGGACAGGCTCGAGAAGCTCCGCATGCTCCAGGATGATCTTCAACACCATCTCCTCCAGGCCCAAGCACGTTATCGTTATCATGCAGATCAATACCATCAGGATGCTCTTCATTTTGCAGTTGGTGATCTTATTTGGCTCTTGCATCGGGATTTGCCGACAGCTCGCCCTTGTAACAAGTTCGACTACCGGCGCTTAGGTCCCTATCGGATCATTGAATGAGTTGGTGATGCTTCTTTCCGTCTTAAGCTTCCGCCATCAGTTCGCCTTCATCCAGTGTTCCATGTGTTTTTGTTGGAACCCTATATGGCGAATCCATTTCTAGATCGAGTACATCCACCCCCACCACTAGTCGAGATTGATGATCATGAGGAGTTCGATGTTCGAGAGATTCTGGACTCCAAGTTTCTTCGTCAATGATTGTATTACTTTATCGTCTGGGAAGGTTATTCGCCAAGTGATAGGACCTGGGAGCCCGCCGAGAATCTGACTAATGCACATGACAAAATTGCAGAGTTTCACCGACGTTACCCAAACAAGCCAAGTTTGAGTACTCCGGCCCCAGCTCCGAGGACTCATCGCCATCGTAGGAGGGGGATGGTGTGACAACCTTGGATATTCATATTATACGAACATTATACTCGTACGTACAAAAGATGGTCCTCACACGAATGCAAAAGAGTAGTTGCACAAGACAAGGTTTGAACTCGCAACCTTCTAGTTGCGAGTCACACAGCCTTGCCAAGTGCACTACCAACATTTGTTAAATCTTTCTTCACGTCTTCCTCATATGTGGGACTATTTCCAGGAGGTTTTAGAATATTCTAGAACATAAATGCATGCGCGACACTTGGCGCAATCTCATCCATTGGAGTGGCGCGATCCTGACCGTTGGCCTAGATATACAAGGAGGCACCTCCTTCTTGTCAAACCATTCCGGTTCAATGCCGGTCTTGAGCCTTCTAGGCATCTGTCTCGTGTTCTTGCTTGCCTTCGGCCACTGTACTCTTGATTCATGTTCATATATCAGATTCTTTGCCGATCTTGGCGTATTTCTTTAGTATTTCTTACATATTTTCTGCGTATTTTCCTTGTTCTCGCATAAGTTCATGACAACCTCATTAATTTCCAATTAATGTAGCATGTGCACAAGGGCCTGCCTGGTTTGGGTGGCAAGGCATAATTGCGACCTTCTCTTCTTTGGCATTTTTCATGAATTATATTCTACAATTGTTGTTCATAATATTGAATCTTTCCTCCATATGTTCTAAATCAGAATATAATATTGGATCCTCAAGTCAAACTGATAAAGAACCTCTCCAACTATGGCCTATTGCATGACTATAGATAAGACAATGGCTTTGAGTTGCAGCATCATATTTCCAAAATATTGTTACGTATTTTGGAATGAAAATCCGTTGGCCTTTTCTCACGACTTCCCTCCTTTGGGAGCTCCTTCAACTCAGCCATCTTATAATAAAGATCCTTCCGCTGCCATCATGATGGTGGATGCAAAGGGGATGCATATCTGTAGTGCATAAATAAGATCAACGAGTATTAGCATTTGTTTACATATGTATACCCAAAAAATATGAAAGTATAGGCTTAGTTGCATGGAAAATACACTAAAGGATATAGAATATGTATAAAAATATGTAAAGGAGTTGAATATGGCTGGAGAATACATATAAGCTTACTAGTTTCTCTGTAGAATTATTTTATAGGGTCACATGCAGAGGGATGGATAGGAGTATGCCAAGGAGGTTTCTGTTAGAACAATGGTGAATAAGGAGTTTTTATCTGATCCCATATTCGCAAATGGCATATCCAATATATATATATATCAATGAGTCCTCTGAGGATGATGGTAGTCATGTTGGATCTAGTAGTTTTTCTCATATGACTGATACTCGTTTGGCATAGCAAACTTCTGACTCTGTTGCCTGGGTTTCACGATTGGCTTAAGAAGGATTTTCTTGATTCCATGAGACTCATTTATGTAGAAGCTACTCTTCAAGTGTTATCCTCCACTAGCAGAGAAGAGCTTCGTTCTATTGCGGAGGTCCTTAAAGCTACGCAATCAAAAGTTGATTTGCAGTTGCCTCCAAATGATGTGTTTTATTCTTTGGATTGTACACTTTTTGTAGTAGCCTCAGGAGTTCCTTTAATGGAACTAAACCATGATGCTCATGTTAGATATGCAAAAAAAAATTAGCATCTCATTCTATGATTGGTTATTATACTGGTGATTTTCTAGACTTCAATAGGCTCACGCATTAGCTCCCTTGGCATATTTCTCGCCTCGGTCTACCTGCATATCAATCCTTGAAAATGTTGGGCAAAAGTTCTTTCCTGCTTATGTTTGATAATGCAAATGTTGTGGGGCAGTTGGTCTCTAGAGGTGTGGATCCCATCACTTTCCATACGTGGATGCATATATCTTAATTTCCTCATTTGATCAAAACCAGATACTACCTGAAATTTGAAGAGAAGATTAAAGTATGACGATGGTATAGGTATAAGTCCCTTGAGGGCATTTTTCTGGCTGAAGAGGCCTGGCGACGGTGAGATGAGCTGGCGGGCTGCGAGCAGCGGAGCCGCAAGCAGCGCTGCCAGGCCTTTTCTGCCAGAAAAATGGCCTCAAGGGACTTTACCTTACATAAAGGTAAGGGGGCCACATTTCGGCCAGGTGTATGCCATGTGTACACAATGTCAACAAATTATATAAGTTTTTTTTTTTTCATTTTTTTTTCCTTCTTTCTTCCGACGATACTTCCTTTGCCATAGCCGTGCACAGAGCTATGGCGATGTCTGTTCTGGCATTGGCGCTTGCATTTTTTCTGTTGTCACAGCATTTGTACATGCCTTAACATATTTTCTTGCAAATCACCATACTTTTAGTGTTGTTCTTGGAGTTCTTGTGGATTTTGCATTCTGGCAGTCGTCGTAGCTAGGTTTTCTTACGGATCGCCACACTTTAGAGTTTTTCTTGGAGTTCTTGTAGATTTTGCATTATGGCAGTGAATCCATCGTTAAAGCTCAGGTAAGGAAGCTCAGATTTTGCATTATGGCAGTGAATCCATCGTTAAAGCTCAGGTAAGTGAATCCATCGTTTTTGGAAGATTTGGAAGGATCCTTTGTTAAGATTTCAGGTGGTTTCTCGTTTATGACTCCAGTTGCTAATTGTGTGTTTATAACACGTGCGGATGGTCATTCTATTGGGGAAGCTCTGGAATCATTGAAGAAAAAGACACGATCAGTTCTCGAGTTCTTCTATCTTCAGTTGATCAATTATGTCCTACTTGTTTAGTGGAACTTGTTTAATACTTTTCTCTGGATTCAATGGAACTTTTCTAACCAGTACTTTATTATTGTTTTTGATCAGTGTAATCCCGAATTTTTGTAATACAGTCAATGTGATCATGAACTTCTGTGCTATGGAATAACCAAAATCAAGTGGTCAATGGACATATTCCAAAATCAAGTGATCAATGGATAAATCAACTGACTGAAAATCAACTCACCAGAGCATAAGAAGAACTATTATTGGATATAAAATGAGCCGAAAATAGAAGAAATGTGGCCCCCTTTACCTTTATGATTTAGAGCCGATTCGCATGCACGATGACAACCCTCACCATCACGTAAAAAGGCAGGCCCTTTTATAGGCACCATCATTTGCCATCGCCAAAAAGTAAAGGGCAAAACAGGGCCCCTCTCCGGCGATGGTTGTGCATGGAACCAGCCTTATGGCATAAACACACCACGTCCCATATTTACGCGATGGTCCCCGGAATTTAAAGTAGGAATTTCGTCGTGAAATTAGCTGGCGGCCGCTAAGCGAACGGGCGGCATTTGCCAACCTAGCGGCCGCTAGCAAAGGAAACTTCGCTCCCCCTTCAAATTGACTAAAGGATGCGGACCAATAATAATTCGGTGTCTACCGCTAAATTTATAGCAGGGGTTGCGAGTTCGCCGAATATAGCGAAAGCTAAAGGTGCAAAAGAACGTGCTCTCGTCGGACGTGTCCCGTTTCTCCAATTTTGCACGTCCAGGGCGTCGTCCTCCCGACCTTTGACGCGGCTATGGCTTCTTAAGTGATCAATAACTTTCTCCTTTGGGCGCCCATCTCCTCCATTTTTTCTAGGCGCGAATTCTGCCTGCCTCCAGATTTTTCAAGATGTCGAAATACGAGAAGATGCAGATCCGTGAATCTTACAACAATGTCTGGCATACAGATCTCACACATTCTATTACCACTGATTTTCCATGTAAGTTTTCACTTTTATATTTTGCGGAGTAATTTTACAAACAAATCTTTGGGCTTTTTCTCTTTTTCCAAGCAAATGCAGCTCAATTCCAACATTATCTTTTCCTTTTCCGTTTCGCTTTGCTTTAATGTATGTCATATTCAAAAGATCAAGTCATCTTATAAGTAGATATGATTCTACTAAGCACATTGCAAGACATATGAAATATTAGGATAGGTCTCTGTTGGTTTATATGTGTTCCATATTCGAATAGCATCCTTCTTATTACATGCTTAGTTCAGCAATGTACGATCAAAATGAGCTCATACATTTCATTATCCTTGAATCTTTGTCAAGGGCCTAAGTGTGTGCCATCTCTAACAAATTCAATTGTGTGTTTGCATGAACCAAAATTGGACTGTCAGATTGTTGCTTTGCGTTATGGTGGTAAGTTATAAGTTCAATCCTCTAATTCTCATTGCTTTTATTTCGTTTCTATATTCCATGTTATCTAGTTTTCTGTTAAGGAAACATGGATGCAATTCTCTGGAAGTAGTCTTAAGTGGCATTATCAAGGCTCTGATGTGTCCATATCTTACAAACATCAAGAGCCTGATTCAAGGCGTGGATTTTTTAGTACATTGATCCATCATAAACTTTGTTGTGATGATTTTTTCCCTTTAGTATTCAGGAAAACATATGTTAGTATCTTATACATCATAGAAATGCTATATGTCAATTTTTTATTTGATAACGACTTATTTGCTGGAGTACTGCCTGTCTAGTATTTTCTATATTTTGCTCTACTTTCAGAAGTTTAAACTGATACAGAGTGTATCTTTCAGTTCACCTTGCGCTTCCTATATGTTACGGAAGCGTGCTCTTCACAATGACATGTCAAGGTAATATGGTTTTACCTGCTAGAAATAGACACGGGTGCAAAATAGCTTATATTTTTTGCTTGAGCTGATGCATTGTACCTCCATGCCTTTTCTGATTTGCAGGTACACATGTTGTGCGGGGTATATGCCGTGCAGTGGTTCTTGTGGAGAAAGTAAATGTCCGGAATTTTGTCTTTGTACTGAAGTAGGTTTCCTGCATTTCCACTTTTTTTGAATCTGATACCCTAGACTGATTTCTAATATTGAATCTTATTTATGCATAGGTCTGGTGTTGCTTTGCAAATTCTGTGCAGTCCACACGTTTTCTATTACAAGATGAGTTTAATATACAAAACACAAAGTGCGACAATTGTATCATCGTGAGTTCTGCATCCCTGTGGACCTTAACCAGGGAGATGTATCATTTTATCTATGTTATCTTACTTCTTTTTGGATTTTCTTTCAGGGTTTTATGTTCTGTATACAGCAAGTGGCATGTATATTTTCTTGCATAGCAGCAATTCTTGGAAGTGAAGAACTATCAGAAATTGCTAATCTTCTCACTTGCCTGGCGGATGGTGTTTATTGCACGTATGATTGGCTTCTTTCCCCTTTCCCTGTTTTTTCTGCCCCCTCTTTATGCTAATTGGTGTATGTTTTTCTGTTATGCAGTGTCTGTGCGTGCATGCAGGTAGTCTTTTTATTTGTTTAACAGTTAGGATGGTTAGGGCTAATACATATATTGAATACCTATCGCATTGCTGTTAATGCAGACTCAGCATAAAGTAGAGATGGACAAGTGGGATGGTAAATTTGGACCGGTGGAGAGACCAATGCAGCCACCTCAATTCCAGATGATGTCTCGTATTGATCAGCCAGTTCCACCACCTGTTGGTTATGCACCTGGTTATCCACCTCCTCAGGCATATCCTCCACCACAAGGATATGGGCAACCTGCATATGGGCAACCTGCATATGGTCAGCCATACCCCGCTGGTTACCCACCACCCCAGGGAGGTTATGCTCGATAGCGGAGGAATACCTTTACCATTGTGTGTTTCATATACCTTTCATCTATTGACATGGAGTGCTCTGTGTGTTCATTCTTTAGCAGCCACTTTCCTAAATTCTAGAATAGATATTCATTACGATTTGATTATTGTCATTATGATTGGATTATTGTTAATAAATTTGGCCCATTTTTCTGGTTTTTGTTTGGCATAGGAGCCCAGACATCCATACTTTTACCAATTTCTCAGTTGGTTATGCTTTTAACAAATATTGGCTGGAAAAACTCAAACTCAAGTTCTCAAGTGATGAAGACCTATAATGAATAAAACAGAGAGCTTCTGATTCAGCAGCGCATTTCTGGGCAAATGTCTTTGCACAAGAGTCACATACTCGACTAGCCTAAAATACAAAGATTCGGCTGCAAAACGGTAACAAGTTATCAGAGAAGGAACTGGATATAAGAATGGTCGTTAATTTTTGTGTAATTGTCCATGGCTGCAGTATCCGACATGTATTTGTGAATGGCTGCAATATCTGCGGAAAACTTGTAGTAGCAAAATTCACTTTGTTTTGGATTTTAAACATTTGAGCTTACCTTAAGGAAACAGCACGTTTGTTGACACAAATTTATGATGTTCCAATGATTAGCCTGTAAATTCTTCATACATCTGTAATGTCAGTCTGGTACATATCAATTTGAATTTTTGTTCCCAAATTGGAGCCAAAAGTCTTTGATTTGGGTGAGCCACAGCCGATGGTCCATCACTGGATAAGCCTTTATAACTTGGGCAGGTGATATCTCAGCTCTCTCTTGTAAATCCTTAAGCATCAGCATAAATGTTTGACATCAACACATATGCAGGGGCATTACATGGATCCAAGTGGACAAGCTTATGAAAGCACCTCTTTCCTAGCTCTATATCTCCATGCATCAGGCTGGCATTAAGCAGTGACCTCAAACCTAAGATGCTAGATTGCTTATGGACTTGGAGTAAGTCCTCTGCTTCTTTGAGATGACCTGCACGGCCTAAAAGATCAACCATACAGATGTAGTGGCCCTCATTAGGCATAATTCTATGGCATTGTTCCATATGTTTGAAATGCCAACGACCTCTATTCACTAGACCTGCATGACTGCAGGTAAGAAGAATGCAAAGGAATGTGACTTCATTTGGTTTTGTCCCTGCTTCTTGCATCATGTTGAAACAGTTCAATGCAAGATGGCCATCACCATGCAAAGCATATCCCCCAATCATTGTACTCCAGGTTGCCACATCTCGATTCGGCAAAAGATCAAAGAGCTTGCGAGAATCTTCTATGCTACCACATTTTGCATACATATCAATGAGGGTATTTGTGATGACAAGATCACATCCGAATCTATGTTGTAGGACCTGATTGTGTATGTGCCTGCCGTAGTGTATGGTTCCTGCATTAGCACATGCTTTTAAGATGCTTAAAAATGTTACTCTGTCTGGTTCTATCCCACTTTGTAGCATTTCCTCAAAACAACCTAAGGCATAAAGGGCTTCACCATGCTGCACGTATCCTGTTATTAGCACAGTCCAAGATATCACACACTTGTGCGATAATCTTTGAAATATTTTGCACGATTCTTCCAATCTGTCACATTCAGCATACATCTCAATGAGGCTGTTGCCAAGGACATTATATCCAAGTCCTTGATTTAAGATCTGTACATGGAGAAGCCTTCCCAAAGTAACATTTGTCATGCTTGCACATGCTTTCAAGACACTCAAAAATGTAATCTCATCAGGTTTTATACTCTCTTCTTGCATTCTAGTAAAACAGTCCAAAGCAGAAGAGCAATTATCATGCATCATATATGCTGTAATCAGTGAATTCCAAGATACAACATCTCGATCCACTAATTTCTCAAAGACTTTGCATGACTCATTCAAGCTATCACATTTGGCATACATATCCACAAGTGTGCTTCCCACAATAATATCCACTTCCAAACCAAATTCCAAAATCTGGCCATGGATGAGTCTACCTTGTCCTAAGGAAACTAAAGCAGCACACAATTTCAACACACATGAAAAGGTTGCTCTGCTTGGTCTTGCACCCTCTTCTTGCATCTGTTCAAAACAATCTAGAGCAAGTATAAGTTGATCATGTTCTCCATATGCTGCAATTAATGTATTCCAGGAGACCACATCTGGATTAAGCAACAGGTCAAAAACTCTGCAGGATTCCTCCAACGAGCCAGACTTGGCATACAAATCCATAAGTGCATTGGCAATAAAACCTTCCAAGGGAAAATGATTTTCCTTAATGTGAGAATGTATCTCTCTAGCTTGTGCAAGGAAGGCTGTAGCAGTGCATGCTTTCAGGGCTGCAACAATCACATAGCTATCATTTTTCAACCCTGAAATTTTCATTCTGGTGTACAAGTGAACACTGGTTTGGCCTTGCCCAAGATCAGCATTTGCCAAAATGATTGAACTCCATGTGTAAATACTCGGTTGTGAGGCATTGTTAAATGCTTCGTTTGCTTCACACAGACAACCACGGGAGGCAAACATGCGAACGAGATTGTCTCCTAGAACAGAAACAGAGTCTAGCCCATTCTGGCCCAAAAGAACCCTCAATTTCCTTCCACATTCTAGTTCTTTTCTTTTCATGCAATTCTGCAAGAGATAGTATGCATCGTTCCTATATAGACATATATCTCTCTGTTCGATGATCTCAAATGCCTCGTGGACTCTTCTTGCCTGCCACAATTTGGACACTTCATTCGAAACCCTCATGGATGATAACGGTAACTGTTATAACCTCCTTCCTAACATTGCCTGGTGCAAGGGATAACAATGCATTTAATTTTTTGGGTGGGATTATTCCGGGTTTATGCCACTATATGCCTGAATATTCTCATTTACAAGCCTAAACATGCAATTGTAGGTAATTTGGTGGGATCAAAATGCATTCAGAGTTTCAACGTTTGTCTAACAATAGTAATCGATTCATGCAACATTGTCAATGTCGGAACACAACTGTATTGGTAGAGACCAAAGCTCTAAAGTTAAACCCACAAACAGTATCCGAGATAGTATGGTATTTCTTCCTTCCAATGTTCCTTACCTGTATGTGATATGATTTGATTTCCAAAATGAGGTAGACGTTGCTTCTTCCATTTGTTGCAAGAAGATACAACCTATAAAAAGTAGAAGGAAAACACCATAGGACCATTAATCTCAAGCACATACCCTCGAGACATGAGTACACCCCTTCGTGCACAGCATCCCCCCTTTTTATCGAGGAAATATAATGCATTATGAGAAACAATGAACAAGAAGTACTGGTAGCTAGTAGAATGCGAGATAACAAACATGCATCGAGAAGAAAGAACAAAAAATGCACTAGCGCAAGCTTGAATGAGTAGATAACAGATTTGAATCAACACAACTAAGAGTACATTAAGGGATAGATAGATAGATAGTATTTTTACATCATACTACATTGGCGGTGTCTACGAGAACATACGACGGACCCTAAAGACTTGAAGATCTCTTAATTGCTAACCCAATAACGACTTCATCACGCAAAGTGTCATAAAACAAATGTATTGATTCTTGCACATTGATAGTTTTGGAGTAACTAAAAAGTGATAACTTGCAATTGCTTTATTTTTCGTTTGCTAGTTGTTGAAGCGGTTTGGTGATTTATTATGTAAGTGGGATCTTTTGATGATGAAGTCGAAGCAGAAGAGAAGACGGACGAGTATTTTTTATGTCCATTGGGTATTCAACATGCACACACAACAACATTCCACAACATGCTTAGGAAATTGGACTTGTTCATTATTTGAGTCTAAAAGTTGCGTTTTTAAGAATGGTGATGGGTCCCACTTTGACATTTGGATTGCATGTACTACACGACATGTGCTACTAAGTTTAAACTTGCCTTTGGAGTTAAAGCGGACTTCGTAGTGCTGAATGCGGCAATTTAGTGTGGAAAAACATGTCAAAGGGCAACAATAATTGTCCTTGTAGATAAAACTGCACCATAAGAGACACCATGCTTAATGGATAGAATTGAAGTGTGTCGTCACATGCATTGAAGAATATTCCAGGTCTTCCCCTCTTAGGCCCTTTTTCCATGGCATAGCTGTCTTATAATTAGCTTGCCGATTGGGACACGTAAGAAAATATGACACTATAGTTTTTCCACTGAACTTTTTACGACATGTCTTAAAAGGCGTTCGTACAACTTCAGAGTCTCATTTTACTCCGGGGGAAACCCCCGGTCACAAAATAAGGTATGATCTTCTATCCAATCCGCGAGCTTCTCTGCCGCATGATTCAGGTGTACTAAAAAAAAAGTTGACAAGCAGAAGAGGCAGGGCCGGAATGGAATCGAC
The DNA here is from genome assembly GCA_021234155.1 of Isoetes taiwanensis. NCBI lineage: Eukaryota > Viridiplantae > Streptophyta > Lycopodiopsida > Isoetales > Isoetaceae > Isoetes > Isoetes taiwanensis. The sequence continues at coordinate 909,010 of JAJEKV010000205.1, read as the reverse complement.
AGGGCTGGAATGGATTCGACTTGGCATTGGAATGGAAAGGCCAGTGATGTTTCGCTTCTATCGATTGGAGTGGAAACCCAACAAGCAGATAGTACTTCAAATATCAGGAGGTGATTTGATCGATTGCGTGCCCGAGAAGCTTGGATTGGACGGAGAAGCTTGCAGGTCGGAGAAGTTTGTAGAAGGTAAGGTATTTGTGAGAATTTGTCTGTCTTGAATCTGGAACCTACTGAAAATCCGAACTCTGTCTTGATTCCGGAACTTATACCTACTATCTGGAACTCTACTTTTGATTCCGGAACTTATAATATGAATCCGAACTCTGTCTTGAATCCTACTATCCGGAACTCTACTTTTGATTCCGGAACTTATAATATGAATCCGAACTCTGTCTTGAATCCTACTATCCGGAACTCTACTTTTGGTTGAAACTATCTGTTAATCCGACCTCTGTTATTCTACTATCTGTTATTCCGACCTCTGTTAATCCGGAACCTGTAATCCGACCTCTCTGTAATCCGACCTCTCTATAATTACCTCTCTATATAAGTCAAAGATCTCTGTAATTCAGCAGTAGTCTGTCAGTAGAAGTCTGACAGCAGTAGTTTGTCAGCAGATTTTCCTACTATCAATGGTTTTTACAAAAGTATTTTCTTCTATCAGTGGTTTTTACAAAAGTATTCTTCTATTAATGGTTTTGCATGGTTTTTACAAAAGTATTCTTCTATCAAAAGTATTTTCTTCTCTTCTATCAATGGTTTTGCATTTTCTTCTATCAATGGTTTTTACAAAAGTATTCTTCTCACAATGGTTTTGCATGGTTTTTACAAAAGTATTCTTCTATCAAAAGTATTTTCTTCTATCAATGGTTCTGCATTTTCTTCTATCAATGGTTTTTTACAAAAGTATTCTACCAAAGTATTTTTACTAGACATTTTTCCAAGTAGTGAATTGTGAATTTGTATCTTGTAAATGATGTGATCATTGTTATTTTCTTGTTTCTTTTTTGCACTATAAACTTTGAACTTATCATTCTTCTTTTTTCTCTATTTGCCATTTTAGATTCCCAGATATTTGCCATGGATGGATTTGATGGTTAGTCCTACATGCCTCAAGGATATTCGTCCTACCCTTATACCCAAAGCCTTGATGAATCTGAATCGCAAGAAATACCTTCCTCTCAACCTGCTCTGAACCTTCCAAATTATCTTGTCTCATTTTATGCATTTTCACATGGTCCAGTTGCAAGACGATCCTCTATCCCCCAAGTATACCCTTATGCTAGCCCTCCTATTGTAAATGAGCCAAACCAAAACCTTACTGAAATTGTTCAAGAATCGGGTCAAAAGAAAAAACCTCGTGGAAGAAAAGGGAAGGAGCCTGCTAAAGCACCTGCTGGAGACGTCCAGAAAGGAAGAGGCACAAACTGGAAGGATAATTGGGTGGTTGCCCTAATCCATTTACGTGGAGAAATGCACGAGGAGTTCATTACCAAAGCTGGAAAACAGGGTTTTGATATTTGGCAAAAATTGTACGTGCAGTTAGTGGCACGATGTCCAGTCGTGGACAAAGATGCTGATGGGTGTAGGAAGAAGTGGCAAGCAGTCTACGGAGACTATAAACAAGACAAGTCCCAAAATAATCTCTCAGGTGCAGAAAGATCTGAGAAGTGTAAGTGGTTTGATTTAATAGACCAGTACATGAGTGAACGTGTTCACGTTGTTTGTTATGCTCTACCCATGGCATAAAATACGAAAGAGGTTGACAATGTTGAGACAGAAGGTGGGGAGAGTAGTAAGACAAATATTGACAAAGAAGATGAGGGTAAGCGGTTGACACCAGATGAGAAGAAAAACGTAAATCCAAAGAAAAAAAGAAAAGCAAAAGGTGCAGCATCAGAGGTTGCTTTGGCAATTAAAGAAATGACTGAAATAAGTGAAAAGGCCCAGGATGATAACCTTGCACTAGAGAAGGAGAAATTGAATATGCTGAAGGGAATATCTCAAAGTTTGCAAGGTCTCTTTGAGAAACTGCAGTAGTTGCCACTTTGAGTTGTCAAACTAGTCTTCTATTTGCCAATAGTCAACTTTGTTGTTAATGAAGTAACAAGTGTTTTTCAAATGTCAAATCATTCTTATTAGTTGTGTTTCCAATGTAGTACTAGTTTATTGTTTCCAATGTGTTCCACTAAGTGATGCTATTACAATGTTTTGTTTCATTCCCATATGCACTTACCATTCTCTATTTATTGATGCTCTACACTTACAGGTCATATCCCTCGGCATGGATCTGACTATGCGGAAGGGTCTACTTCAAATTTGCCAAGCACTTCACGTTTTCATCATGCTAGAGTTGTTGAGGCCTAGTGATGCACGGCCGTCAACAAGATATATGAAGGCGTGTATGCAAGTGATTGAATTAGTAAGCTATATGCCTTTCATGAAGAGGGCAAAGCCTATTTGTTGGGTGCATAAGCGGGTCGAGGGCTTCTACGAGAACATTCTATCACAAAGCCACACAGATAGAATGTTTCGACAAAGAATGAGGGTTTCTAGAGCAACCTTTCAATGGGTTTGTGATATTTTGCACCCTCTCCTTTTGAAACGAGATACCAATATGCCTATGGCAATAGAAGCGCCAAAAAAGGTTGCCATTGCATCGACACGCCTAGCTACTGGATCTACACTGGACTATGTAGCAGAACTTTAGGGAGTTGGCACTACAACGGTGCATAGATGTGTTTTAGGATTTAGTCGAGCTATCAAGCTAAAAATGAGAGAATTGCACTGTGGATTACATTGGCCAAATGAAAAGCAGTGCAAAGAGTTCGCTATTGCATATGAGGCATAACAAGGCATTCCAAATGTAATTGGGGCAGTAGATGGCAGTCATATTCCTATCACAGCTCCAGTTGACCATGGTACAGACTATTACAATAGGAAAGGGTTCCATTCTATACTTATGCAGGCCATTGTGGATTCGATATGCTTGATATGGGACTATGATATTGGGTGGGCTGGAAGCATGCACGATTGGGAACAGCTTATGCTAAATTTGAGTCTGGTGAAATGAAGAACTATTGTTTGCTTGGTGATGCTGGATACACTCCTAGGCTTTGGTTATTGACACCATTTATCAACAAAGGTACTGGATTTAAGGATCATGAAAAACATTGGTATTTCATCCAATCAGGACACTAAAAGCACGATTTCGCATACTATTGAAGAAGACAGAGACACATCTAAAGCATGTACCAATTGTTGTAGCTGCTTGTTTGGTAATGCATAATTTATGCATTATACATAACGAGGCATTTGATGAGGATTGGGTCACTGAGGCAGCCGCAGAGTTAGAAGAAAATGAGGCAAGTGCAAGGGAGGCATTACGTGAACTAGGTGCAGTAAGTGCACACCCAAATGAGAACTCTCAGGAGGCTGATGAGATTGGAGTGGACAATTGGAATGAGAAAAATGTTGAGGAAGAACTAGTTCTAGAAGACACTGCAAGAAGGGATGCGTTGGCAAGAGCTTTATACAATACTCATCATTCTCCTATGGACATAGACGACGACTAAAAATGTTGCTTTATAAAGAGTTTATGTTTTTGTTGCTTATAATATAGTTTTTAATAATAAGACATGTCTTATTTTTGTGTAGTGGAAAACTATGAATATAAGACACGTCTTAGAATGTAATGGAACACTATTTTTTTTAAGACATGTCTTAAGTATGACATGGAGCCCAAAAGGGTGTCTTATAATTATGTGACAGCCATAAAATAAGACTGCCGTGGAAAAAGGGCCTTAGATCACAATAGGGCCACATGATCACTTTCCACTTTTAGCGGAAGATTTTGCAGTCAAAATGGTCGTTGTTTAAAGTCGGAGGCCAGTTTCGAATCTTCCATTTCGACAGAAGAGCATCGCTTCTCAAATCAAAATCGTATACCGAGGCGTGTAGTGAAGATTGCATGTGGCAACCTTTATGTTTTAAACTTGGTGGATGATACAGTCTAGTCATCTAATTATGACATGGCATCTTTTTTTTAAGGAAACGCAAGTATATGAGGTGGCATGGTGACTTTGACATTGAGTTATGTCATGAGGTGGCGGCATGATGGAAAGAGAAGAAAAGAGAATTGCCAGTATATGAGGTGGCAAGATGACTTTGACTTTGAGGTATATGAACAAAAGAATTACCTGCGGAGGGAGGTCCGTCTTCAAATTCTGGGAGCATCTCTGGTCCTCGAGCATTGGTCTGTTATGGTTAATTCTTGTTGCCTGAATTGAAATTTCATGGCACTTGGTCCTTGCAATTGTGAACGAGTATTTGTGTCAAACGATCAATTTAATCAATTCAGATGGCAAAAAGTAAAGCAAGGTTCAGGCCTTTTAAGTAAACATAAATATGCAAGGGGTGAACTGCAACGGAATAGTAATTCTTGTTGATATGCACATGTATAAACATGACAGCCAATGAAACGTTGTGCATGAAAGCTTGCTTTGCTTTACAATTCCAAGCATATTTTGCTTTATTTGACAGTGCATGTTGAAGTGTATTGAGCCCATGAATGGCAAAAGGGAAATCAACTTAGCACTCCTCTCTGAGAATTTAGTGTTAGAAGGCTAGTCATGTCGTAGTTCCAATCCAAACCACATCCTGCTCTGCTTAATTAACATGCTCCTTGATCACAGTTTCCTGTTGTAAAGGTTTTGCCTAATATTCTTACTTTCTCTGTAATCCATTCTCTGCAATATGGTCTGTTCTTTTTACATGATCCCAAAGTTATGTATTCTTTCTGATGTTGGATAAGACTTCGTAATTTTTAGAAAGGAATCGTATTCATCTGTTTTGGTCATCTCATGGGTCTGAAACTATCGAGGATTAGATGTAGCCAAATTTTCTGAAGTAGCATCCATGACACAAGGAAGAAATCTAGAAATAGCTTTACTCAGCTCTATTGCTTCAGTCATTCTCCCAGTATTATAGAATGCTTGTATTAGGCTTGTAAAAATACCAATATCAGGAACATCACCTCTGGACAACATGTCCTCTACAAGTTTGCATGCATCATCTGCTCTACCTGACCGACAAAGTGCATCAACACACTCGTTGAAGGTGGTTTGATCTACAATATATGCTAATCCCAACATTTCATCTAGGAGTTCAGTTGCCTCATCCAACTTCCCTGCTTGACATAATTGGACTACCAGGAAGCTGTATGTCATACTATCTGGAAAAAAATTCTTTCCAGCCTTTGCTCTCAGAAGCTCGTATGCACCAGTCACATTGTTAACTTGGCAGAACCCAGTAATCATTGTCTTGTAAACAGAATTATCAGGGGTAATATCATGTTTAAGCATATCATTAAGGAGTTCATCGGCAAGATGCATCAAACCCTGATTGCAAAGGCCTTCAATGACCATGTTATACAAGGTTATTTTGGGGGAAAAACCTTTATTGATTATGTGCTGCAAGAGCCTATATGCCTCAGTTCCCTTATTCGACTTGGTAAGGCATGCCAAAACCATGTTGCATATGCCTACGTCAGGATTGTGATCTCTTGCAATCATTTCCTTAAGAAGATTGTAGGCTTTATCTACCTGATTTTCTTTGCAAAATCCATTGACTATGGTAGCGTAGGTTACAGTATCAGGGGCAATTCCATTGTTGATCATCTGTTCCAGCAGTTGAAATGCTTCGTCTGTTTGCTTTGCCTTGCACAACACATCAATGACACAGTTGTAGGTGATTGCGTCTGGGACAAGGTTCCTGATACCCATCATTTTCAGAACTTCGGTAGCTTCAGCTATCCTTCCCGATTTGCATAATCCATCAATTAAAGTACTGTATGCAACAACATCAAGTGCAATGTGCTTATCTATTGCATGCAAAAGCTCGCGTGCTTCAAGAGTCCTGTTTGACTTACATAGACCATTGATGAGACTAGTATATGTCACACTGGTGGGTGCACAAGACCTGTTTACCATTTCTATAAAAAGTTGGCATGCGTCATCTACCCTACTGATCTTGCATAGTCCATCAATGAGAGTTGTATAGGTAATAACATCAGGTACAAGACCTCTGGCTATCATGTTCTCCAAAAGCTGGAAAGCTTCCATAACTTTTCCAGCTTTGCATAACCCATTAATCAGGCTTGTGTACGTCAGTACATCTGGTGCAATATCAGAACTTAACATCTGATCCAGAAGCTGGCAAGCCTGTGCTACCATTCCAACTTTGCAAAGCCCATCAATGATACAATTGTATGTGACTGTATCAGGCGACACACCTTTCTCAGGCAGGGTCTCCAGGAACTGGCAAGCATCAGGCACCCGATTTGCTTTGCACATGCCATTTATTATGGTATTAAATGTTACAATGTTAGGAGAAACAGGCCCTGCACTCATTTCCTCCAAAAGATCCTGAGCCTCATTTAACTTCCCAAATTTGCAAAGCCCATCCATTAGACTATTGTACGTGATAACCTGTGGAGCGCAGCCCTTGCCAAGCATCTCTTTGAGAAGAGCCATTGCCTCTTCCGTCCGATTTGATTTTCGAAGTCCATCCATGAGACAATTATAGGTAATAACATCAGCTTGGCTACCAGCTTCATTCATCTCCTTCAAAAGGGAGAGGGCGTCGTCCACTTTATTTTTCTTGCAAAGCCAATTGATCAGGATGTTGTAACTGACAACACCAGGAGGACAGCCCTTCTTAGCCATGAACTTAAATAGTTGCAAAGCATCACCTAACCTACCAACTTTACAGAAGCCACCCAAAAGAGAGTTGAAGGTGAACTCATCTGGGGGGCAGTCAGAGAACATTTCTTCAAAAAGCGCATAAGCCTCATTTACTTTACCAGCCTTGCAAAGGGATTGAATAAGGTTATTAAGGGTCTTCACACTAGGTTGCAGTCCTTGACTTTTCATTTCCAGAAGAATTTGTATGGCAGTTTCAGTTTCTCCTGCTTTTGCAAAACCATAGATAAGAACACCATATGCAAATCCATTAGGGCTGCATTTTCTATTTTTCATCTGCATGAACATCTCAAATGCTATGTCATATCTTCCTTCTTTTACAAGAAACCCCAGCATATAATTATATGTTAGACAATTGTGCTTGTAGCCCTTCTGCGTCTCTGCCCAACGGAAAAACCTTAAAGCAACATTCTTGTCTTTGATAGCCCTTAAAACTTCAAGGACAGCATTGGGGCTCAGTATGCCTGGTAAATTGGTAAGAGCTTCCTCAAAGTTTTTCTTTCTTTCAATGATGGCAATCGCCGTCTTAGGGCCTACTTGTGCTTTTCCATCTGATTCGATGCAATTGTCCATAGAATCATGGCAATTAATTTTGTTACTTGGGAAATCTTTGCTTATAATACTGCTTGCATAACAGACCATTGTTTCTGCAATACCAGAATGCAAGCAGCCCCCATCTGCATCTCGAGACCTTAAATTTCTAGCAACGTGGAAATTAAAAAAAACAGCACTCACCAGCGAGCATTTGTGGAAATGTTGGGGCGCCGACATTGGCCGGATCAGATCGCCCATATCAACTACATCAGCAAACTAAAATTCCGCCGTGGTTCACAACACCGTTGCTGGACGGATTGGATAACATTTTTATTATGATTATTTTTACTGGAATTCTTCAACGACTGACATGGCCAAATCCTCTCCACCTACACTCGGATGCAGAAATTATTCTTTTCTCCCCTTAGCCTAATAATGATACAATTTTCTATTTTCACACTTGTTTGCGCAAAATTGAATTGAATTGAATTGAGTTGAATTTTATTGCTCAAAGAGGGAGAGACCAGAAGCCTATGGACCTAAACAAAGAAAGTAAGAATATAGCAGGCCTATTACTGTCCAGGATACCCCCACAAAAGATTCCCGAGAGAAAAAACCTTAGCAGTAATAAGCTCGTTGATAAACTGTACATCTGTATATGTCAATGTAATGATGGATACAATTGAGCTCATCACCTATGGGATATATGATGCTAGTGTCATTACTGAAGGCATCTGCAATATCACATGTAGTGGTTGGTTAGGTGTAATTAACCTGGTATTTCCTGTCCGATAAGTGCAAATAAACACTATTTCATTATATATGGATAAAACTTGAATTTTTGGACCATTTACAAAATTCTTACATCGATAAGGTTTTCCTCACCTTATTTGTCATCCCCGACAAGTGTTGAATATGCTTCAACTACGTGCATTGGAATTTTGATAGTGGCAGGAAGCTTCTTTTTGTTGGATGGGGTCCAAGCAAAGTCGATGGCCTCTATGTCAATGTGATCACCCACCGTTGTTGGCCTCCATCTCTTCTTCCAGCAGTTGATATAATTAGACGGATACACTTGGTTCCTCACTGATACTGGCTCCCACCAAGTCATCTAGATGTTCTCAAAATTCTCTTTCTTGTCATCCATCTGAGGCTTCAATATACCCCACCCAAGTGTAGCACAAGACATCGTCCGGCCGCGCTAGAACAAGCATAACTTTTTGAAGGTCTTTAAAAGAATGAAATTCTGATATGGGTCTGTCTTTCCATGGATCCACATAAGCAGGTGTCACGTTTGCAGGTGGTTCCACTTCTGCAACAGCTTGGCGGGCACCTGCCTAGTTTGTGGCCAGAAGTCCTCATGACATCACTCAACGTGACCAATCTTCCCTAGCTCCTGCAAGAGTCGCATCCAATACTCATTGGTGGAGGTAAATTGTGTCGAATAGTTAGCCTGCTCTGGGTTGCCCTTGTCAGTAGTGGAGATTGCAATCCAATGTAGGATGTGCTTGTGGATATTGTTGCATAGCTGACCCAAATCTTTAACTGACTCCTTAGGACCAATATTTTAGGGTTCCCTTGTGGCATCAAGGGCTTCCCATCCGGCTTTCACATCCGAATTCCTTCTGCTGGTAGCCACTCCAAGAAGCTAGATCTAGTCTTGTGGTACATGACTGGCCAGTTGCCATTCAAAGCAAATTTAAATGTCAAAGGCCCGTCAATCTGTCGTCACTATCTGGAATGTATCCCTTGATGAATCCATTCCAATCAGGCACTTTGTCAACAAGATAGGGCATTGGTGCCTTGAGCTTGCATTTAAGCCATTCATATAACAGTTCAGGCATGGTCAGCATCTCGGCTTTCTTCGACAAATTCCCAAACAAAACATCAATATCCTCACGCGTGTGGCTGGCCATCATGAACCCCAATTCAATCTCCTCGAGTACGCCTAGATACACATGGTAGCACAAATACGAAAATATAATTGATTCTTGTTGTGTAGAAGCATGTTTGAGGGAGGGGCCTGAACGACAGGTCATTTGGTGCTGGCCTATGCTCGAGGAGACTCCCATTGGTCAATGACAACTTTGCCTGAAGTGCCGAGGTGTCCCTTAGTGCAACAACCCACTTTGGCGCTCGAGGCTCAGGTTTGGTTAGATGACCACCACTATAATCATGCACCACCTCAAGCCTTTTCAAAATGCTATTTATTGAACCGACATGGAAATTAGAGTCATCTGTCCAGAGATCCAAAGAGAAGTTCCCATATGCACCCTTATCGTGCCCATGCGTGATAGCACCTGCCAGAGATATCTTCAACTTATCCAACCTCCAAAGAGACTTCACTGGCTGCTGTAGTTTTGGTATCATTGTCTTTGCTTGATCCATCTTGTCGTGAATGATACACACTGCTTCCTGTGGATGCCTATGGGAGTACATCCTCCATGACCAGTACTGTGTACGACAGAAAATTTGTTTCACGCTGTGCGCCCTTAGTATGTTCCTTTCTGCCGCATCTTTGGTCTTCAATAGCTTCGTGTGAATAACTTCACATGTGTCACATTTGGAGAATGGTATTTTTCTTGCAATTGTGACATCTCGAAAATTGCACCTCCATGTCTTGATGAATCCAGGATAGGAGACCTGCTTTCCCATCAATGCTTCAGCCTCTGCATTGACTTCCTCGAGAATGGAGATTTTTGAGAACATTGTAGGCAATTTTCTCACGTTCTCGCAAACACATCGTCATTCCTCTGACTTCGGTGCGGCATGGATTCATAGTTTTCTTTCACAAATATTGAGAAAACTGCTCGAGGTTTTATCATGCCAATGTTCCCATGCTCAGTCTTACGAGCTCCCTCTCGAAATTGTGCCTCCCATTTGATTTGAATATCCCAAGACCTAGGTACCATGCCTTTTCACACACAACTTTGCCATGCAACACTAGCCTTTGTACACGGTAGCCTTTCATGTTATTCCCAAACATGTCGTACACATAGGTGACCCGATCAGAGGACCTCATGGAATAGAAGTCCTTCCTCGTGTTCATCTCTTCACTCCATGGAACTGCACGTAGCACCTCAATCTGCAGCTAGTGCTGAGCCGATCCACTTTGGGGGGCCTGAATATCATTCTAGGCTGTCGTTTATGCATCGTGTACTTGCGCATCTCATAGTTTGGATGCTTATCTACTTCTGAGCTACCAATTCTGGATAATGGTACATCGACCTCTCTGATTCTCTTGCTCAAGATTTTCAAGACTTTCACACCGTTTACCATGACATAATCGTTGGTCCATCTCTGAAGCATACTAGCCTTAGGATGATCGAGGCACTCTATGCAACGTAAGCCAACATCAACAGGGAGCGGTTAGCCCTTCGTCACTGTGACCCCTATAAAGTTCATCTCCAGGTATTGGTTGCACACGACATCCTCGGGATCAGTGAAAGAGATGAACTCCCTCCGAGCAAGAATTGCCCTGCAAGAATGCCAAGTCTCACAGACTTCGTCGATCAGGGTATATCTGGTTAATGGAGTCCCAGCTCCCTCTCCTCACAGTGGCATATCAGCATTGCTGTGAGCGTCTGCTGTTCTAGCATTTTTATCTATTGGTGGAGCTGCACAAGTATTTTCTTCCACACACCTCCTCTTTTGAAGTTGTTGAGGATGCATCACGTGCATCCTCACGTCTCCAGAATCCCTTGGCCTTTCCAAGAATATCTGCATCTCTAATTGGCCATAGTAAGCATCATTTTTTTTTCTTATATTTACTATAGCATAATGATGGGAAAGGTTGGGGGCAAATACAAAGGGCTAAGGCTTAGACTTAAACTTAGGCATCTTTTGTTGGCATGTAGTGGAGGTAGCACCTTACATCGGGCCCAAGTAAGCCTGCATATTTATTTAGATTGACCTTGTGGGCAATTCATTAGTTAGGGAATTGGTTTTGACATATTTTTGGCATATCGAGCGATCTATCAGTTGTAATTGCTTGGTTGTTTTCCAGTGGTTTCTAGTGGAGGAATGTTTCCAGTGGTTTCACCATGTACCCCTCAGTTTTGGTAATTTCCTGAAATACCCGTGGTCTACAAAGTATCTATCATTTTTTGAAATTGTTTAAATTCCCTTAAAATTTCCGTTGATTCCTCAAATACACTAGATACATCACATGATAGACCATTAATGGTCCATTTGGAGGTTCATAAAGAAAGAAACATATGAAATCAATGGCATAAAAACTAGCTAATTTTTTTTTTTAAACTTCATATACAACAGTCATGTTGTACATGAAAAATACCCAAAAGTGTCTCATCCCCCGTTCTTTTGAGTTGTGATCTGCACACTATCTTGACAAATTTTTTTATTTTTGGTTATAATATTATATTTCCACATGTAATATAAAACTGAATTGAATTGAAATTTATCATCCATGCTATGGTACTCTTCTTATATAGAAGAGAACCATCATTCTGGGGAAAGGGACGTCTATTTTGGCGTCATGCTATTTTGGACGTAGGATCAATCTTTAGCCTTAGCTTTCTTTGGCACAGGTTTTCTTTAGCTCTGTCTGCCATATATCCCTGTAGCTTGCAAGCATTTCTCGTCGGCGTTTCCTTTGAGCTGAATTCTCCTTGTTCGAGTGTTTCTCTACTGCTTATTCTTGCATTCAGGTGTTGTTCTCTAGTTTCTTCAAATGGATTGGGCTCAGAGTTACCAGTTCTTCTGGAGCGTGGTATTCTTGCAGTCCCGATCCCATAAACCAAATCACTGATTCTTCCCTTGGCTTGTTCTCTCTACCCATTTCGTGTTGTTCTTGATTGTTTTTTCTGTTTCAAGCTCCTTCTACTCTAATTTTTTTGTTCATCTGCTCTGATTCTCCTTATTTGTCATCTTAGGTTGCTCCCGAACCTGTTGCATCTTGATTTCTCTGATCACCTTCTTGGCCTGCAGATCACTTCTTACCCTTGTTTCCTTCCCCTCACATCTCTCTGCAGACTGATTCGGAGCGTGTCACAAAAAGATTCCACCATTTGGACAGTCTGACCTCAGATCGGCCGCCGGATTCGCAAAAAGACGACTTGTGTTTTTTTGCCGGGGGATACTGGGTCTGCGTATCCCGACGAAGTCGGGTGGTCCAGGGTTCTCGGGTCCCGGTATCCCTGTCACCTCTTTTTTCTTTTTATTCCTTACTTAGGTTTTAATTTTGAAAAGATAATCCTTTTTTGGTTTTCGATGTGCTAGGGGTGTTTGGAGGGTTTAGGTCGTGTACTTGCTGTTCTACATCTTGTTGGTCTGTAGGGGTCGTCTCCGCCGTTTTTTTGTCGTTTGATGTTGCCATCCTGCTTGGTCTCGTTTTTTCATTTGTCGGTCAGTTTGGAGGTCTGTGGAGTGCTTTGCCTAGATAAGGTCGGTTTTTGGGTGTTTTTCAGGTTGTTATGAAGCTGGGTGCCTTTTTATTGGTTCCGTGGTTTGTAATTTCATTCTTGTGTTTCTTTCTTGTATTTTTCCGTATTTGTTCATGTTGTTTCTCACTCCCTTTTTTCTTTCAGTGACAATGTGTGCTCAATATACTCTTTGGAGCTTTACCCTTCCCTTCTGATCACGAACGTTACCTCCCCACCCAAAGTCATACCGCCAAATATTCATGTTCCATCTGACCCAACATTTTTCTTACCTTTTCCGTTCGAGGGCCATGATCCGAATCTTTGCGTTGCTTTCAATATCAACCATTTGTTTTGGTCCCTTGACCGTCTGCCCCCTACGTCTTTGTCTTCTTTGACAAATATGTCAGATTGCCTATGGTTCTCCTTTTACCTAGAGGATGCCATTGACCAGGTGGATTTGGGCATTGACTTTTACCGAGACCCCATCAGCTCGGAACTAACCTTTGAGCTGGAGGTCTCTAATATGGTGTATTTTCGTCTAGGGGATATGGTAGCTGCTTTGCATTGGTGGGGCCGTAGTAGCCATGTGCTGTTTAGGTTCCAGGTCGCGGCTGTTCTTCGGAATTGCATGCTGCGTTTCTCCTATGCTCGAGGTTGGAGATCCGAGTTGCCCTGTTTTGCTCCATTTTCTGCACTATATCCTATCTTTCCTTGGCGTTTCTTCACCGACCCCTCTTGCACTCTTGTCTCAGGTTCAGGGCCAGATGTGATGGCACCCTGGTACCTGCATAGGGAAACTCCATTGTAACAACTGGTCCTCTGGCCATGTTCAGCCATATATTTGTCATTCTTTGAGTTGCGCCTTGGTGCCATTGTTGTTTGTGTTGGAAAATAAATTATGCAAATTTTATCCATTTGTATTCTCGGTTTCCTGTTTTTCTTGTTTCTTGTTGGTTCTAAGGGGTTTTTGTTTCAGGATGGCTGATGCCAACCAATCTAGGTTGCAACCTAGTTCGGACACCCCCATGCGCACTCGGGGGTTGCAACAGCACGCCGGGGGAAACGTATTGCCACTCAGGCACCCGCTGGCATCGGGCATGCTCGTTCTTCTCCCACGGCTCCTTCACCAATTCTTCCAAATGCAGCCTCTCCATTGGGACATTTGGGCAACTTGGGCCCCTCTTCCTCCTTGAATCCTTTTGGAGTTTCCTTTATGCCATCAGCAGTTTTCTCCACACCCCTCTCGAGTACTTCCACACCCCCAGTTCCGCCCTTGGTGCCCTCTTCGGCTATGCCCACTACTACTCCCGCTCCTCCTCCCCCACCCGTTGTTTTTTCCCCTGCCCCTACAACTTCAAATGCTGCACCTCCTCCATTATCTTCCATTACCACCTACTCCATCGGTGGCGAAACCCTCTCAGTATCATCTCTTATTACCTCAGGTCATTCAATCCTTACAATTGCAAATGACTCAAATTAATGATTTATAGGTGTCTCTTTCAGCCCAGTCCTCCATTCACAAGGTTATTGAATCTCTGCGGAATGAGGTGCGGGAGCGGGTGGCAAGGACCTTGCCCACTTTAAAAAGGGATTCCTCACGGCACCAGTACGAATTTTTGGCTGCTATTGAGGACTGGTTTCGGGAGTTATATGCTCACCTATTTTCTCTCTCTCCGGCGGTGCCCGACTCTGTTAAAACTCATTGAAGAGGATTGCACTCCGTTTTCCTCTTGCATTCCTCATCTGGGCATTGATCCCATTGTAGCTGACTCGATTGCGTCATCTACCTGCATCCTCAATAGACTCTTGTCCGCTTTGTCTTTTTGGTAAGGGAGGGTGCCCGTCTACGGGGCAGATATGAAGACAAATGGGACGATGGAGGTCCTCCACAGCTCAGAAACGGGCCCAAGATGGTGCATTCGATGCCCTTGAAAGAGGGCTTTCTGATGAACCTAAAACCGCCTGGTGCGGTGCCCTGAAACGGGAATAAAAAGGCTTTAAATGGAGCCCCTTAACTGCCCCACGGGGTGAATGAGGTGCCCTTCAATGGTGCATGTTGACCACATGCTCAAAATGGGACAAACAAGTACTCATTTTATAGGTCTCGTTAATGCGATTCTAATGCAAGTGGTCCGCCATGATTTTGCCTCCCACACAAAAAGTTGTGGGGCTTTAAAGAAAATGTAAAAAGGCGGGAATTTTGAACGGACAAATCTTAGCCGTCAGATTCAACCGCCCTTTCGCCCCGGAAAGGGCAGTGCCCCGTTGACGGGCACCCTCCCTTAGTCATTCTGTTCCTCCCAACAGTCCAATTTGGTGACCGTTTGCCTTGGCTTACTCATCCCCCTGTCAATCCCTTTTTTGCAAAGAATCATTCATCCTTGTTCACCCAACTTGATTTTGCTCGTTCTGCCATCTCTGAACTCCTTCAGACTGGTGCCGCCTCCCTTGTGCCTTCTTGCCCGTTCTTCTATTCCATGTTACAGGTAGTCCCTAAAGGTCAAGGAAAGTGGCGTCTTATATTAGACTTGCATGTCTTGAACTTCTCTTTATCTGTCCCTCCTTTTCGCTATGAATCATTAGACCTGCTCTCTCATCTTTGCAAACTCGCAGATTTCCTTTTTGCGATAGACTTGAAATCTGGTTATCATCATGTTTCCATTTGGCCCCTCACCGTTCTTTTCTTGGTTTTTCGGTAGACGGCCAGTTTTTTGTCTTCAATGTTCTTCCCTTTGGACTCGACTCTGCTCCATTTGTGTCCACCAAACTCATTCGGCAATTGGTTCGCCGTTGGCGTGCTCAGGGTATCCGTTTCTCCCCATATGTTGATGATATTCTGTTTCTGTGTCACTCCTCGCCCGAGTCCTTTTAAGTTCATATTATTTTTGACTTACAGCAAGCCGGTTTTCTTCTCGCTTGAAAAAAGTGTCGTTTTCGCATTTCTCATCGCACTGTCTTCTTAGGTTTCATAGTCGATTCCCACGATGGTTTGTTCCGCATCTCAGCCTCTAAAAAGTGCCCTGCTTTATCTCTATGTTCTGGCTTGCTTGTAGCTCCTATGGTCTCCGCCCGCTTGGTTGCTCATTTTCTCGGTTTCATTCAGTCTATGTATCTAGTTTTTGGCCACCTTTGTGCTGTCTTGACTTCAGGCCTTCACTCTGATCTCCGCTGCTCCGAGCTTTGGGATACTCCTTTTCCGCTTTCCTCCCTGTCACGTCACAAGCCATATCTTTGGCAGTGGCCCCCTCTCATCACAAAAGTCACCCTCGGTTTTGATGCTAGCAATGAGGGTTGGGGTGGTTGGTTGTCTATTCCTGGTATGCCCGTTCTCTCTTTTCATGGCTTTTTTACCGCACCTGAGCATCTTCAATCCTCTACATGGCGTGAGTTGTTTGGCCTGCTCCAATTGTTGCAACATTTTGCTAGCCTTCTCTTTAACTCAGTTGTGGTTGCTCGTGGCGATAATCAAAATGTCGCGTTCTTGTTACAAAAGGGTGGTTCCCCATCTCCAGTTCTCCATTTGCTTTTAGTCGAGCTCTTCATTTTTTGTTATCACCATAAGATTCGACTCGAGCCATTGTGGGTTCCCCGTTTGGATAATGAGTGGGCTGACTATTTTTCAATACCAAGAATGCGTACCTTTTTCGGATTTCATGCTTTTTCCTACAATTGGCGCTTGTTCAACAATTTCCCTCCTGCCTCCTTGGTCCCTGTTGTCTTGCACCATGCTCGCCTATGCCATGCTCGCCTGACATTGGTTGTCTTTTCATGGCCTTCTGCCCCTTGATGGCTGTTGGTCGCTTCTGACACGAACTCCTGGCAGCCATTTGTTGTAGATGCATTGTTTTTTCATAAGTTTTCTTGGGCTTTGCTCCCGTCGGTCTCACGTCTTGCGGGTGAAAAACGACTTGTGGCTTTATTTGCTTGGTGATGTGATTCGGTTCTGATTATGTTATGTGGTTGTGTGTTTCAGATGTTTTACCGCATTTTTTTGCAGTCTCCCCTGTTTTTGTGGCTCCTATCCTCACCTCCGTTCTTAAATCCCGTGCTGCTTCTACCCTACTTGCATATGCCCCTGCTTGACGGCAGTTTCGGTCTTGGTGCATGTCCCAAGATGTTCCTTTCCTTCCTGCTTCGTCCATCCATGTCGCGGCCTTCTTCGTCTCTTCCGTGTCTTCTCGCCAGCGCCTATCCTCGATGGGTGGTGCTTCTGCTGCTATCTCATTTTTTCACAGTTTGATTAATGCCCCTTCTCCTTGTTCAGGTCCTTTTTTCCGGATCATGTCTGCGTGGCTATCCGGAAGTCTAAATGTGACCAGATTGCGGCCGGCTAGGAGGTCTTGATTGCCTGTACTACTTCGGTTTTTTGCCCTGTCCATCTCTTCAGCGCTTGTTTTTCGCTTGCTCATTCCATGTCATTGATCCTCCTGAGGGTGGGCCCTTGTTTCGATCCTCTTTATCCTCTTGTCATGTTTTGTCTTATTCCACTGCACGTTCTTGGTGGTTCGAGTACTTGTGTCGCATTGGTCTGGTTCCCCATCTTTTTGGCACTCATGCGGGGCATCGTGGAGGGGCCACGGTGGTTTTTGCAGCTGCAGTTTCTACCGAAGTGGTGCGCCCCATGGCCGTTGGCATTCTGCTTCATCTCATGCTTGCTACATTTTGCCTAGTGTCGAGGAGCGCCTCATTATCTCTCGCAATCTCGGCCTGTGATTGAAGGAGGTAGGTTCCTTTTTGTGTCGGTCGTTGTTGTTTTGCAAAGGACCTTTCCCTGGAATGCTATGGTTCTCTTCTTATATAGAAGAGAACCATCATTCTGGGGAAAGGGACGTCTGTTTTGACATCACGCTATTTTGGACGTAGGATCAATCTTTAGCCTGAGCTTTCTTTGGCACAAGTTTTCTTTAGCTATGTCTGCTACCCCTCCTCTAAGGTTGGTCGCATGGTTTGGTTCGCTTTGGCTTCTGCTTTGTTTCTGTTCATTCCGCCTCATGAGGGCTGGTCAACTCTTCTCTTCTGTCTCTTTGGTGATTGGTGGCCTCTGCAATTTCCCAGCATAGCACTTGTCGCTTATGGAGGGCACCTCGGGGGCAACCCCTGTGGTCGGGCCTAGTCTATCTTACTTTCTCTCTCTCGGCATAGCTCTGAGCTTCCGAGTTTTCTCATTTTTGGGGGATCATTTTCTCTCGAGCCCATTCTTCTTGTTCTTGTTCATATAGCGTCTTTTGATGCTTGGCCTGTCCGGCTCCTAACCCATTGTCTTGCATTAACTTTCCGTGAGGTATGTTTGTTTGCAATGACCAGACGACCTTCTTTCTTGGTGGTTCCCAAGCAGTCACCACATGTTTGGGGGTCGAGTTTGGGGTTTTGGGCGTTAAGGGATCGCGGCATGTAAGAAAGAACAACGGAGAAAAGGAAAATATGGAGGATGAAACAATGTAAAAAGGAACAATGGAAAAGATATAGGATGGGGGGAACCACATCTTTATTCAAATGATCTCAAATAAATTACAAGCTTCAAGAAATCTTACATTGGGGAAGAGGTCTGTCATCTCTCTTTCCAGGACCTGCCACTACCCTTTCTCCATGGAAATCCAAGAGCCAAAGAGAAGGAGAACAAGTTCCCTCAAGATATTTATAATTTTTTACATCAATCTCGGTCATCCACTTGTTATGATCCTGGCCCTTCTTTTTATTACCTCATCAATCCTCTTGTTTTTGTTTTCTTCTTCTTCATAACCAATTTTGTCTTCTTGCTTAATAACTAACACAACTTAATGTGGGCTCTTGGATTCTAACAATAGGCACAAATGAATCTAGGCCCTTGATCTTCACCTCCCCTTTTAGACCAGAGTGCAATTCTTCCATGTTGACTGGGATTTGCCAAAAATAAGATCAACATCACGTCGAAACAAAAAGATGTGGCCGTTCCCCTCAGCCACCAACTTTAAGACTTTTCGAAATTTTAGTATACTAAGTTCGGTCTTCTTTGGCACAAAGAAGAGCTAACTGGGGGTTTTACGGATCCCACCAAATCTATTAAGAAAATGGTCCAAACCTTTACAAAAAAATGATAAAATTTTGGAGTTTTTAAGGCGTGCTCCAATAGCAAAATGTAGCTTGTAGTGTTCATAGCATACGTCTATATTATATGACACGATCATAATGGTATGTTCCATGAGAAAGATTTAGAAAAGTAATGGCAGTTTTGGCCTTGGGATAGGGTTTAAACGTGATGGGGCAATGGTCATTAAAAAAATACTGGGGCATGGTCATAAAGGATAAATACGCCGAAACAAAAAGAATGTGTGTATCACGATCTAATGTAGGCTAAGGAAGGGAGGCAAAAATATATCCAAGCAATGTGTGGCTCAAGGCAATAATAAAGATATGAATGTGAGTGGCCTTAACCTAGTCATGATTTTTGGGACAATTGTATTGTTTCCAGTGATGAGAGAACATCAGTCTCGGATCACCAGCCTCAATTTCTTGAAACTAAGCATCTTCTTTCCATTAATAGGTCTGGGAATATTCCTTTCAAATTTAACTGCTCTTTGCTCAATAATGACAAATTCTGTAGAGAATTTAAGATTTTTTATGCCAGCCTTCCTAGAGTAAGAGCTGCCTCTTCTATGAAAGATTTTTATGCCAAAGTCAAATCAACCAAATCTTGGATTAAACAATGGTCCAGAAATGATTGGGAAAGAAAAAGAGCTGAAAAGAAAAACTATCTTATGCAAATTCAGACTGCCAGGCTAACCTTCAATCTGACCCCCTGAACTCTGATTTACACTTGCAAGAAAGTACTCTGGAGCAATCAATTAAAAATATTGAAGATTTTGAGGCCAAAGGTGCAGCTATTAGGTCTAAAGTGAAATTTTATTCTTCCATGGATAGCAGCAATTCCAAGAATTGCCAAAAATAGGCTTCTTAAGAGTCAACTCACATCTATTACAAATGATCAGGGTACTAATTTGGACTTATCTAAAGATATTGCAGACTTCTTCTGTTCCAAATATTCTAATATCTTTGCTTCCAATTCTGATATGCCATGGTCTGATGCTCCTACTTCTGAATTCATTGATCTTCTAAACTCTTTGCCTGATAACATAATTGATCCTTTATCTTCCAATGTGGAACTGCCTCCCTCAGAGGATGAGGTCAAATCTACTCTATCTAGCCTTGCCAAAGGTAAAAGTCCGGGTCCAGATGGTTTATCTCCAGAATTCTTCCTTCATTTCTGGGAAGAATTTAAGTCTGATCTTACATCTATGGTTCATGGTTTCTGGCTTAACAATCATCTTCATCCTGCTATTTCCTTTGGGCTTATTTCTCTTATACCAAAAGTAGACAGCCCAACTATGTTCAATGAGTGGAGACCAATTTCCTTGACCAATTCTACATACAAAATTTGTGCCAAAATCTTAGCTAATAGGATCAAAGGGTTTTTGCAAAAGACTATTAGCTTGCATCAGTCTGCTTTTCTTCCCAACAGGTTTATTTTAGATAATTATATTGCTGCTATGGAAGGTTTACACTGGGCCAGAACTTCAAATCAAAATTGTGTTCTATTGAAGCTTGATTTTTCTAAAGCCTTTGACACTGTGAGGTGGGATTTCTTGATTTTATCATTGAGGAAAATAGGAATTCCTCCAAAAATTATTGACCTTATCGTGGGACTGAATTCTCGTGCTCAATCTGCAATTCTGGTCAATGGTACTCCTGGCAATTTCTTTAATTTACATAAAGGGGTGAGGCAAGGATGCCCTCTGGCTCCATATCTTTTTATCACAGTGGCTGAGCAACTTTCCAAGGAAATCTAAAGGGCTTAAATATGCCAGGGAATGATAGTCAGCTTACTCTGCTACAATATGCAGATGATTCCTTCAGCTTTTTACATAATAATGTCAACAATTGAATTCTTCATCAAGGTCTTAAATGGTTTTAGTGCAGCATCTGGTATCTACCTTAATATGACTAAGTGTGTTATTATTGGAGCTAATGATCAGCCAAAAATCTTAGGCATCAAATGTATTCCAGTAAATCAAACTTCCACTCTGTTAGGAATGCCTTTGGCCATAGATATTTCAATTAAAGATCTATGGTCCCCTATTGTTTCTAGAATCGGAAAGAAGCTAAAAAATTATGGCAGTTGTCTCTCAATTGCAGGCAGAACAATTATTGCATCTTCTGTGCTTGCAAGTTCTCACATTTATTTTTCTTCTGCCTTGCTTGCTCCCAAATGCATCTATCAGCATATTGAAAAGATAATTAGAAACTTTATCTGGGGTAAACATCATATGGTTAGCTGGAAATATGTTAGAGTAAAAAGGCAGGTGGTCTTGGATGCAAAAACCTTCAGCTCCAGGGCTATGCATTGGCAGGTAAATATGTTTGGAGGGCTTTATTCAATCAAAATAACCCTGCTGCTAAAGTTATCTATTACTGGCTGAACAAGAGCACAATTGATGGTCATCCTACCATTGAGCATTCTTTGCCATCTTCTACATTTAATAGGCTTAAACCAGCTGCCAACTCGTCCCCCCTAATGAGAAATCTCATTAATTCTTGGAATAAAGTGCACACAGCTTACTCCCACAGTGCCATTAATCAGGCTCATAAGGACATGAGTATTTTCTAGAATCCTGCCCTGGCCAAAACTGATTTGGTCCCTTTGGCAATCAATCATCCCAGAATGTACAAGAAATGGACATCTGCTGGTATTAAAAAGTTAGGGGACATTTGGATCAACGATAGATGGATAACTTGGACCAGATTCAAAGCCATTGTTAATGGTACCTCTTCAGACAAGACTCTTTTTAAACATATTCTCAACAAGGTGTCTACTTACAGTCTTGATGGCACTGTCTCAGCTCATATTGATTGGAACTACAGGGATAAATATCTTTATAAAGTTGCCTTTGTTTACAAATTCTTGGCAAATAACAATCAAATATCTAAAGCATGCCTATACTAGAATCTTCCTATGGACACTGGCATCTCTCTTTTTAGGAATGTTTGGAATTCCTATTGTGCTCCTAAGATAACTTATTTCATCTGGTTGCTTGCTAACAAAAGCATTCCTAATTTGGAGACTTTATGTAGACACTTTTCGTCTGCTAATGCTAATGTCCCAGATAATTCTGTCTTAAGTCCATCTTGCCCTCTTCTTTGCAATAATATTGAAGATATTGACCATATTTTCTCATGTCCTAAACTCTCAACATTCTGGAACTGGTTTGAACAGGTCTTTCAAGTCAGCAGGCCTAGGAGTATTGTCAATTTTCTTATATCTGATAATAAATTCAAAAATTCTATTTCTTTCATAGCTTTGTGGAATATTTGGAAGCATAGAAATAGATGTTTGCATGGGGGGCACAACCTTTCTATATTCTGGATTAAATGGCAGGTTATTTATGATATTGAGCTGACAACAACTGCTTATAAACATAAAAATGGTGACTCACAAATTGATAACAGCTGGTTTTCTATTGGGAATTTCTCAGGCTCTTATGGTTTCTTTAAGCTTTTTTGTAATCCCCCTTAAATCCCCTTTGGTTTGGGTGCATATTTCACACGGGGGGTGACTCCGGGCAACGAGAGTTGTTGGATAGGCATATTCACCCCTTATTCCTTAATCTACACCGTACGTAAAGTTCCTCGTTTGTGGGGTATGCATGTACAAAATTTGCTATACTGCATAACAAGATTTGCAAAATACTATAAGGTTTCAAGCAAAATACTATATGGTGTTGATCTTGTACGTGCGGGTTTAAGGGGGATTTTAATTTAAATGTGTTGGAGCCAATGGTTGTGTTAATTAATGTTAATGGTAGTTATGTGTTGGTTGTTGTACTAAAAAAAAATTTGGGCCCTTCGGGCCCTAAAAAAAAGCAAACATACGTAAAAACATGTGAAACATGTAGCAATATGTAATACGTAATATGTAATACGTAATGGTAAAAATAATATGAGTAACACAAGCTTCTAATACTAATATCACAGCATAATGGTAGATAGATATTGAAAGGAAGGGTTAGTAAATTTTGAAGTTTAAAAGATTGTAGACATTCAAAGAAATTCAAAGAAAGGGTGAGATTTTAAACCTTAGGCACTAGATATAAAGGGAGGGCGAGTTTTTTAAGAATGGGCATTGCTAAATATTGGTAGACATTGAAAGGAAGGGCTATAATGATAGATATTGAATGTTAAATGGAAATAGTTCAAGGAAAGAAGAAACGTGAATAACGATGGCCAGATATTAGGGCTACTTTAGGGGGGTTTCTGCATTCGATCAGAATCGTGCCAGTGTGCCATGTGCTCTGAACAGAAAATTCTATGTTTCTGCCATCATCATCATCATGCAGCTTTTGCTTCCAGATTCTGATTGCCATGTCTTCTGCCATCGCTCTGCTCTGAACAAGAAAGGCATTGCGTCTGCTCTGAGATTAATCTGCAAGACAGAAGGATGAAGCAGCGAAATGGCCTCTACCATCGCCGCCTGTGGTTGCTGTCGAGATTTGCAAGCGCCCCATCCGCCGCCCAAGCTGCTGCCATCGCCAAATTTGCCATAGCTCTGCTGTAAAATGAAGGGACAAAGTAGAGACACAGAAAGAGGCAAGAAGGAAATCAAAACCACCAAAAGCTTGTTATATGCATGCAAGAAATCTCCCTGCCATTGCCATAGCTTGGAGACAACGACCTGCACAAGAAGTGGAAGGAGAAGAAAGAAAAATTGTTGCCATAGCAGAAATGAATGGAAAGGAGAAGATCATGGGAGAAGATCATGGGTTTCAGCATTCGAACATGCAGCTTACAAAAACAGATGCAAAACTGATTGGATTGGGCCGAATCTATCTCAAGACACAGGTTCCAGAGGGTTTTGCAGGGAATTTCGGCCTGTGGGTTTCACTGCAAGATCTGTCTCCATCTCTCTCCATCTCGACCTTTGCATGCTAAATATCAGCACACTGAAAATAAGAATATCAACACTATGTTGCCTTGAAACCCACCAGACCATGCCATGGAAACTTTGAATATGTAGCACAAACTGCTGAACTTAGCATCGGCCGCATTATCCTCTGCAAATGCACTCCAAATCTGTTTCCACTCTGATCACAAAGAACATTAATTTTTTGCAAGAATGCCTGAAATGCTATCACGAGACTTGCATGTTCAGCTCGTAAAATAAAAAGAGGGCTTTTGTTGTGAGCCCTTGGATGTTGGACCATTGAAAAAAAAAAAGCTAAATCAACGGCTAAGAAATGGTGCACTCTAGATGTACGCATCAGTACATCCATTCGAATACGCCATGAAATCTTAGAAAAACCTTTGTGAAAAGCGTACAAAAACACAAAAAAACCCCTGTTATTATGCTATATATTCTAATTCTGATTCTGTTCATGCTAGATTATCTGAGGAATTGTAAAGTCAAGCTCAATCTTGACCTTGATGACGTTGAAGTCTCCAAATATCAACCTCCAAGGAAATTGTCAGTGCATAGAATCTGGGATTACAATCAGTGGACTGGATCAGTTAGGGGAAGATTAATTCAAGGCATTCAGCAGGTTCAGCAGAAGGAAATCACATGGGGCAGTGAATTTTGCAAGGAAACATATCTTATGTTCATTCTCTTTTGGTTCTTGGAAAATAACAGTGCAAACATGACAGATCAACAGTTTGAGTTTTATAGGGAATGCTACTATTATCATAGGGGTAGGGCAGACTGTTATGGCACCATTATCCACCTCATGTCCACTTGTAACTCAGACAGGTTGATTGAGTTAGTTAACTGGGGAAGCAATGGCAGACCAATATTGCAGCCTCAATTCCGAGACTATTTCCATTTCTTGGACACTTATGAATTCTGATTCCTTTTTGACTTACTTCTGTTGGCTCCTTTTTATTCAGGTTTTTTTTTTTTTTTAATTCAGTTTTTTTGGCTCTATGGTTTCTGCAGATGCTTCTCAATCTATAGCTTTAAGTCTTACCTGCCTGATGGAGCAACACGGCTTTGTATGGAGGGTTTCTGCAAGAGTTCTTTTGCACTATTGCACAAAAGTCAATTTCACAAAAGGCAATTTCGAAGAGATCTTATAACATGTAACTTTAAAATCTTATGTGCATGAAAAATCAATCATGCATAAGGTTTAAATCCTAAATTACATGCTACTTTTGAATTGAGGATTTCTTATCTCAATTCCTATTTTGATGATCATATTTTTTTATCTCAACTCTATGTTTATTTATTTTCCATAATTAATGACTAAAAAGCTTCACTCTTTCAAAAAAAAAAGGGGGGGCAAGAGAGCAAAAGAAGTCGTTCAACATATATCATAGGCCAAGGAAGATAAGAATGGAAAGGAAATAAGTGGGTAAGAAAAAGCAAATGTGACAAAAAGTTGTGAAAAGAGGGAATGTGGCAAGGTAATAATCGTATGTACGGGGGCATGGCCATTTGAACCCCATTTCGGTGTGGACCAGTGGGGCCCTGTGCCGGGAGCAGGTCACTGGACACACAGGAATGGAAGACCGATGGCCATGCCCCCACAACATGGAAATGGGGAGCAAATTTGCCCCCTCCCCGTCCCCATTTTTTCCAGCGGAGTTTCGGCGATGGCGGTGGCCGATTTGATGGCGCTTGATGCAGCCCGTGGTGCTTGATGGCGATCTGTAGCCCTTGGAGCTTAGTGGCTATGGCGCCCAAAAGACTTGGTATTTGCCTCAAATTTCCAAGTTCAGATGTGCCCTATTCTTCAGTTTTTTATTGTTTCTATGGCGATGGCCTTCTTTTTCAATCTTTCTTTGGTTTCTGCTTACAGGTATTCAGAGTTTGCATGGCAAATAGTGGTTTTTTCCAAGGTAAGGATGTTTTGAGGCCGATTTCTTCCAGGGCAGCCGTCAAAAGCTTAGGATATGCTTCCACGGCTCATCCTGTGTTAATATTTTCTGCATGCAGGTAGCGGTGCCATATTTTCGCTCCATGCTTTTATAGAGCAAATCCGGCAGCTATATGCTGATCTTGGCAGGAAATTCGGCCAAGATTGACAAGCTATATGTTAATCTTGGCAGCAAATTTTGGCCTTCTTTGGGCTGATCTTGGCAGCAAATCCGGCAGCTATATGCTGTTTTAAGCCTCATTTGAGGGCCGTCACTGTATCTGTTGCAGAGTTTTTGGATTTGTGGGTTCAAATCCCAGAGTTGAAAGGTCTGTAGAGAAAGCTAGACAAAGCCATATGTTAAGGGAAGCATAAGAAAACTCTCGGGTCTGGTTGTGCCATGTAGGCAAAGCCCAGTTTGTCCAGTTCTGAAGCCCAGTTCGTTCAGTGCTTATCTTTTCGAAAATCCCATGCCTCCAAACCAAAGGACCTCAAGAAATAGACGGAATTGTGGAACAAATGTAATACACGCAACCCAATTATAGTTCAAAGCGAGAAGGCTTCAACGTTAAAGCAATGGGGTTGATCGCAAGCTTTTTATAAAATCTTAGTTGGATTTTAGCTTTTTGCTCTGGTTGCTCTATTACTGTTTGGACAACCGGGAGTAGCCTATCAAATTTCATATGCATGGAATTTGCTTCCCTCTTTCCATTCCAGATTGTAGGGAGGTGATAGGTGTCAGCACAAGGTTCAAGATCACATGGAATTTGCGACCCCATTTCCATGTTGATATGGGAGGAGAAAAAAACAAAAAAAAGGGATAAAAGAACGTGGCCATGGGAGGTCAGAATTTGCCAACTCTAAAGAGTTGCAGAGAAGTCAAATGTTTTTGAGGATTGACATGATGTTCTTGAAAGTTCTATAGAACTTCTTGCAGCATGTAGCAGGGTTGTTGTCCAGAATGACAAAGAAGAACTCTGAAGGGACTAAAGAGGAATGCAGTCATTGCATCTTCGATATTCGACCCCAGAACCTATAGGTGAACTAAAATTGATAATAGATGCTTGCAGTGATGGAACAAGAATAATGTTGTAGAATGGCAAAGTAATTGCATTCGATTCTAAGAGGTTTCATGGACCGCATTAGAGATATCCAACATATAAGAAATAACTTTTTGATCATACTAAGAGCTTCAAGATATAGTAACATTATTTGTTTAATTTAACATTCGCTAGAGCATTTTCTAACTCATTCTGCTCAGCGTGTGCCAACACAGAGGGCAAATTGATCAAGAGTATTTGCCAATGACTCAAGTTTTTCAGGATCCTCAATCACTGTATCTTCACCTTGGCACAATCTACAATCATTACGTGTGACCATAAAATTACCTTTTATTTTAATGTAGGTTTTGGCAAACCAATAGGTACATGCAATTTGTTCTTGTCATATAGCTACTTGCTCTGCATATAATGCCTACATATGTCTTTGTCTAACATGCCCCATGATAAGATGACATCCTTTTCATTTATTCAATTCTAACGTTTTGTTACTATTGGCACTTGCAATGCATTCATTGAAGGATGATACCTCATTCGAGAGTGGCTTTAACTTGATATGTTGAAGGCTTTTCTAGCTGAAACTTTTCTAGCTTTTTCTAAGATCTCTCGCTATTGCTAGAAGCTCTGGACATGCATGAGGTACATTTGCTTTCTCTCCAACATTTTCATCGAATGATGCATAAGCACTCCTCTTGCACCTATGTTACTTCTCAAAGGCTCCATGACACTTCAATTAATGCTTCTATCATTGGTCCTCTATCAATGATGTTACGATTTTGACAGTGTCTTTGACAATCTTTTTAGCATCCCAAGCATAATATCCATCACACATATCAAACAAAGTAGGTGAAGATCTCTTTCAAAATTCCGAGCAAGTCAGAATAAAATAGTTTGTCGCGATGTCATGGAATCACTCGACGTGTAATTTTTCTCTCTCGTATCACCTCTTCATATGAATTTTCTACATAAAAATCTCAATCTAGGCGCCCCCTCCAAATTTATGATTGATCTCTTCAAAATTTGTTTTTTCACCTCTCTACTCAAATTTCCCTCCCCGTAGGATATATTCGCACCGATATTAAGTTAAACTTTTACCACTGGTCCACCTATTCCACAATCTTCTACTTCATCTTGTAATGGTCCTGGCCACTTGATGGGTCAATATATGTATTTATATACGTATATACATGCTTCGCATACATGCAGCATGCAATTCATATAAGGGTTTGCTTCTTTGGAAAAGGATTTTTGCAAGAGCTTTTTGCAAAGCTTGAAGGCAAAGGAGCAATTTTCTGGGTAGTTTTGGAGCTCAAATTTGAGAGCATCATATCTCGGCGGCCCGAGAGCCTTTTTTGATGATTTTTCTTTACTGGAAAGATTTTTAAGTAAGCTTTCTGGAATGGGTCTGATCAGCCTAAAATTCATCTATATGTGAAAGTTATAGCAGAAATAGTGATGCTGGGTCAGAATGGACTGCACTATGTATGTTCTGCTACAATTTCATTCTTGGAGAGCCGATCTTTTGAGCGCAAGGAACGTCAACGGGTCCAGAGGTCTATGTATGAAGAAATTATCAGGTGAGGTTTTGTTATTGATCAATTCAGGTGCTATGAGCTTCCATGATTAGTCTGTACATAGTTTTGCATGCAAATATGATAAATTATGAATCTGTTGGAGGGTCATAAGATTACAGAAGGTAACAGTGAGTAGAAACATCTCTGGAAGGGCTAATTCTGAGACAAGAAGATCTAAAAATGATTGGGAAGTGTCAATATGGACAAATCAGCAGATTTGGCATGTGTTAAACCTCCTTTGTTAGATGTCTAAAAGTTTTGAAACTAACCGGTCACGTTTCCTTTTCTATTGGTTATGTTTGTTTGGTTGAATTGGCTCTGTATTTACTTTGGTTTAGTATTTTGTTGTTAATCTAAGGAGTTAATTAAGGAATAAACCATTGGGATGGGGCTCAAGTTGTCTTGCATGTGGATGGAATCAGTAAAAACTGCCACAGATTGCTCAGAATAGTCGCAAGAATTCTAATAGAAAGGAAATGCATTACTTTGAATGATTGTTAAGGTAACTAAAATAGTATGAAATATAAGAATTGATAATTCTGAAATGGTAAAGAACTTGACAGATTGACCTCTGAGATGACTCTTAAGTAGATCCTCCTTGATACGAGTGAAGGAGAATATGAGCATTTGGGTAGCTAATCAATAAGTTGAGCATGAAGCTTAAGGATTGTGCCATCTGTGTCGTTTTGGCTCCTAAAGATGGAGCTACAATTTAGAATAATGTGGCAAGGATTACATGTAGTTGCGATCATCAGGTTGTATTGGTTTTTAAGTTAGAAGTACTGGGTTTTGAGATTTTTTTATTAGTTGCATTAATAGATCTCTTTGCTATGGAAAGTAGGTTTATAGTGAAATATATTAAAACCATAGCTAATGATTGAATTGTAACTATTGAGATGGAACCGTTAAACATGACATGGGATTGAATAGTTTGGCTAAAAGAGTCATAGGAAGCTTATGGGGGCATTTGAGTATGGCTATGGTGTGGAGCAGTATTAGCATAACAGATGAAGTACATAGGTGTTGGATTTACATCATTATGACAGCCAGGCTTGTGACTACCTCGACATGTTGTGATCATGATCTTCATCACTGAGTTTGCTACCTCGACATGGTATTGAATGTAATGCGTAACCTTGGCAAGGGAATAATTACGTGTAGAAAATATGATAAGTTATCATGGCTATTGGATTTAATGAACGCTAAAATGAAATTGCAATCCTTATGGGGGGGATAGTTGATGTGTTGTATTCCTTATGAAGGGTAAGCTTTTGCTTATAGATAAGCTATTGCAACACGGCTAGATTATGATTGGGATCATGGGTATCATCAAGAATTGATTTTTTAGGCACATGTATATGACATAATGTAATGAACATCACACGTTATGTTCTGTGGCATTGCATAACTGTTGTCTTTGTATATCTTCTTGGATGTCGGGCTTCTAGGTTCGGTGGCCTAGGTTGCACCGTCATGCTCATGTTCATCTGTGATTCTCTGTGGTATTCTTGTGCTCTGTAACATCGGGCGTAGTTCTCCTGTCAGGGATGCTATGTCACCTCTATGACTCCATGGTCAGAGGTCTCCAGTGGCAGGCGTGGGCTGGGAAGGGTATACGCATACGAGGTTCACCCCACCACTCCTGCTACAAGGCTCAGAATGTGAGCTGGCTAGGCATGTTTCTGCTAACAGGTCCTTCATGTAGGCTTGCTGAGCTTCCCATTGTCCTGGAGCTATGGTTATGATATTTTGGTATTCTGGCTATGTGCTTTGCTTCTGATGCTTAGGTGTTGTATTTATTTTGATCATGTTGTCATTGTCTAGCGTTGTACTCACATAAGATCCTTCTCTGTGCTTGTGCTTATGTTCTTGTTATCCAAGTTTTTCAAGATGTTTCTGTGCATGCAGTGGCAGCCAGGGATCCCCACTTAGTCAAGAGGACTAACCCTAATGAGTGCATGTGCTGTGAAAGAGCAAGGTGATGGCAGTCGTGTAGCTAAGGATCGTGGTTGAGCGAAGCTTCTGGGTTGAATTGTTCACAGTTAAATATTCTATCCGTTGAGGATAGTGAACTCTTTGGATGTTAACTTTACATGATTACATTAAATTCATAAGTGAGTTTGGAGTACATAATTTCAACTGTGCAAAAGGAAAATTCAATTCTTCACCAACATTATCAACCTAAAATTAGTGCAAGTTTTGACAAGATCCCGAGTTGCAATTAGTGCAAGTTTTGACAAGATCCCGAGTTGCCAAAAGGGTCAACTCAACAGGCTCGTCACACATCTCCTCTTTCTACTGATCCCTCTACCATTCCATCTTCTATCATTCCATCTGGAGGGGTGGACACTATCCCATCTTCCATCATTCCATCGATTGTTCCATCATCCATCCAAACTAATTAATGTCCACCATCAACATCATGTGCATCCAAATTTTGGAAATGTCCACATAATGCTGACCAGCAGCATTGAAATGACTCGTTTCTTGGCAATCTCCTAATTGACATGTATGGAAGATGTGCTTCGTTGCAAGATGCACTATTCCTGTATCCGCATGATGGATGCATCTTATGTGAGATATTGAGAGACTATTGATATATTTTAAGATAATGCAAACTCACAATAACTTTAGCTTCAGCTCCATTAGCAAAGTTTCAAATGCTAAATGAAGAAGGTAAGAAATTCATTGTATCATACTTGTTCTTAAGACTAAATTTGATTCTAAAAAACTCATGGTACCGATGGATATGTGGATTCTGCAACATGATGTTGGTGCATCAATTTTTTCAAAAGAATGTGCTATAACAACATTGAACCTAGACAAGTTGTCATTTCTTTCCACTTTGAAGGTGGATTATGCAATATGATGTTGGCATATTCAGAACACAAACACACTAAATACTACCAATCTTTTCAAAAGTATGCATCATACACAAGGTGGGCTTTCCTTTCCACTTTGAAAACAAACAGTCAAAAAATTTTTTTTCCGATACAAAATGCGTCCATGATAACGTCTCTTCAATATATTCATAAAAGCTTACTGCACTACAATGATGCATGACAAAAGACATGATCAGAATGATCAGCTGGGCAAAGAATAAAGTAGTGGGGTGTGAAACCCTAACCAAATCTGCCTGGAAATTTGCTGTTTTTGTATAGGAGACTTAACCAATTATGAGCATATCATATATTTTCAGAA
The DNA here is from genome assembly GCA_021234155.1 of Isoetes taiwanensis. Lineage (NCBI taxonomy): Eukaryota > Viridiplantae > Streptophyta > Lycopodiopsida > Isoetales > Isoetaceae > Isoetes > Isoetes taiwanensis. The sequence continues at coordinate 877,621 of JAJEKV010000205.1, read as the reverse complement.
AGAAAGATCCCAAATAGAGCTTTCCAACACAATAAAAAATACTCAAAACGGAATCCGAATTCAAAAGTTATGATAAGAAATATATTACCATCAAATTTGCATGGTATGCACTGTGCAAAAAGGTATCCAAATTGAAAAACACAGAAAGCAGGTACCTATCTTGATAGATCTGGGTCAAATCATATGCCATTTAGAAAGTTCTCTACATAAGCTTTCTAAAAAGCCCAACATCATCTGAATCTGACCTCTGTAGCTCAAGTTATAAGAGTAAAAACAAATGTCAGTCTCTCTAGTGTTCCTCTTCATATAATGGTTTAATAAAGAAGAACCTCTCATAAAAATCTTATTTTTAATTAAAACTCTTTTTTTGTAAAAAACATTTGCAAACATATGCACCAAATCTATTTTACTCAAAGAAAGGTAATTCATGCAAGTGTTATTCCTAAAAGTTTTGATTCGATGTTGCTATACTCAGCGCAAAAAGATCTTTTGTAAACCTCAAAGAAACCTTTTGAGAGCCTTATCCGCACATTACTACTTCATTGTTAAGATAATTTTAGAGCTATTTTTGCAAGCACTAAAAATTATTTCAAAAGTGCATTGCTTTGCATGTTCAATCTTTGACTGGACGCACTATCATGATTGGTATCAATACCATGGGATGCCATACTTGCAACATATTCCTCTAATGGTTTTGTAAAAGAAAGTTTGGTGGCTTTTTCAGCAGATGCATGCAATAAGAAACACCACATCAGTATGTGGTTTGCATGATTGCAACCTATGGCGTTCAACCAATAATAGAGCACCATGCACCATCGCTGCACCCTTGACGTGGTTGGAAGGGAAGAACAAGTAGATATCCCATGATCCTTTATTATAAAGTTTTAGTGTATGTCGTGCATAAAACCCTAAAATTTTGACGGCTCAGATTTGATCTTTAATTTAGTTCGACGGGCCAGATAGCCCGTTGTTTTTCCTTCTCGCTCTAGCCGTTTAGGGTTCGATGGCTTTTCTCCCCCTTTCCACGTTCTAGGGCCCGGAATAGCGCCCATATGGATTTCATACCTCGGCTGAAGCAGTTGGAGAAGTTGGAGCTTTGTTCGAGCTTTGGAGGCCACAGCTGCACAACAAGTTTTAAAGATTTATGCCTTCCGACTTTCTCTCCAGGCCTGCTTTGTCGAGGCAGAGCATATTAGCTACAATCTTCAGAGCTCGGCTATGGCGCCCTATAGCGAGCTATGGGAAAAGCTTAGAAAGATCTGCAACACTCTTCTCTTAAGCCATAGCAGGTTAGAATCATTCATCTTCAAGAATAGATATGGTGTCTCATGCAATTTGGAAGGCCTATGATATTTGAAGTCATGATTTAAACGCACTTTCGATAGGTCCTAAACAACTACCACCACATATCAAAGAAGCTTGAATGAAACACTCTTTATTTTGTCTTTGATACTGAGATCTAGCATGTTGCAAATAAAATGTGAATACTGAGGCAAATCGGTTCAAATATGCCACCAAATTGCTTATCATGGATGAATGCCCCGGCGAAATGGCCAACTAATATGCCATTATGTGAGCAAGTCATTACTATTTTCCCCGCAAAAAGATATCAAAAGCTCCATTTCTTTGGACGTGAGCAAATGGAAGAGAATATTAGGTATCCAAGCTCTTAGACTTGGCTATGGCATTACCCAAAATTTTTGGCAATCGATATGCTAACACAACCGACCAAGATGAAAGATTTCTTCCGCCATAGCTAGAAAGCCGAAAAGCTCTATGAACTTTAGGGTGTTGCAATCGCTAATGGGGTATGATTCAAATGCCAAGGTTTCTGTTGTTGCGTGGTTTGAGTTGAGTAGGTAGCGGGGAGTATTCCGGGCAAGCATGAATATACGCTTTAGACAAATGCATAAGGACAGACTAGGATTATCTTAAGATGACGCCTCTCCTAAAGCATCTTGTTTTGCTCTTTTTTGAGGTAAATCTCCACTTTGTATCATAATTGCCAATGCCAAACTAATAGGGTAGTATGCATATTGGTTCTGCTGGATTTATTTTCCCGCAAGGAATTTACCCGCAATGAGAGTATTTATATTGGATCCATACGCTATTTACTGAGGTTACAAAGTTCCAAAGAGTAATGACTTTCTTTGCATAACAATTCCAAGTGATGTTGCGACAAAAAATGTGGAAATAACAATAATTATTGTGCTTGTTCGAAATTTTTTCTTTTGCGTTTGAAACATTTGTTATGTTAATAGATAGGAATCATGCTATTGAGACTCAAATCTTTGATATTTCCGCAATAGAATATGGATGTCCGAGGAGAAGGACATGATTAGATCGTATGTTCACACAACCAATGAACAATAGCGGATGAAGATAGCGTAAGATCAATGTGGTAGATGTATGCTTTATTTGCGCTTGTTCATTGTGTATGTTATTTATTCAAAGTGATTTAACCGCAATGTTTTCAGAAAGCCACAACCGGGTATTTTTTCTTTGCCGCCAGATTGACTGAGTTGGAGAAAAAATGTGAGAAGGTCTTTGTTGTTGTGGGAGTAAATACTGCTTTTAATAGCTATAAAAGATGTAACTTTGTTCGAGAAATATGGATGCCCTTTCTTTTGCAATTAAATTGTATCATTACAATGCAGAAGTTCAACATGCTTAGATTGAATATTTCTCCAAGGTGGATAACACTTGAACTAAACTTTTCTCAACTCCAGCAAAGTTCAGGAATAGTTTTTGCTATAGCAGTTTTGGCAAGAGTGCATGCAGGATTCGATTCCTTGCGGTCCGCTAAAACCAGGCATAGAATTTTCGCCAAATTAGGGAGCTGCGCCGGCGGGCAGGAGCTCTTTCTGGGGCCGAAATCGATTCAAGTCATGTTTGGTTTTCTTAGCTCAACCGCGAGGGCAAAAACGTTCTTCGAGATGGTCAAGATAAACTTGCTTTTAGCCATCTATTTTACCTCGCCATAGAAGTCGGCTTACTTCTTTCCTTTGCTCCCCTTTATTTGCAAAGGCGCGGCTTCGAGGAGAGGATCAAACCGAGCAAATATGCCTTGGTCTGGATTTGGCACGCATTACACAAAGCGCATTAACCGCTGCTAGAAGACCATGGTTCTAGAAGGCCATGGGGCTCATGTTACCGCTTTCACCATTTTGCGCATTCTTCAAGATGCGGGGCAAAGGGCATCCGTGGTAGATATAACGACAAATACGTGGTTTGGACGAAGGCCCGGTTGCGTGGATTCGAAGTTGTTAACACGTAAAAACGATGGTAGTTTCGCACTTCGAGGTGCTCGGGTTTCCTTTGGCGACCTTTTTGCTTGAATATATCTTGGGATGTTTTAACGAAAATGAACATATATTTGTTGGAATGATAGGTAAAAACTACCGGGGGTAATAGACGAGGATATTTATGAAGGAGACACTCGCAAGTATATTTTTCGAGATAAATTGATCGCCAAGAACTTCTTCTTTCTATTGAGCTTTGATAATAAAGAAGGTAACGGATCAAAGAAAGAAGAGAAGGCGAGAGCGTAAAGCAAAAAGAGATGGATCTTTGGATTCTATGCCAACTTTTAAGGATGTATATATGCTCTTCAGCTTTTAGTAGAAACCCATGAAAGCTTTTGACTGCATCAAAATTCACTCTGCAGAGACTACTTAAACCTCTATTTTGGTGTTACCTCATTTATGCAATGTCCTTTGGTGTTCCGTAAGGTTGCAAATGGCTTGCCAATGGCGATGGATGCAATTTACGCTGCAAGGGTGATCCCGTGGACTGCCTCGTGGAACTTTCTATCCTAGAGAATTTGTTCATATTCCTCAAGGATTTGGCTCTATGCAGGCCCATAACTATTGTAGCCCAAGTGTAAAGAGTCCATGCCAAGGTTTTTCAATTACATGCGGATTCCCGAAAATCTTGGTTTTGTAAACGACTCTATGCTAAGGTTTTTCAATTATCATGCACATTCTTGAAAATCTTGGTTTTCTTATGACGTTATGGTATAATGTCTTTCTTATATGCTGGGTATTGATATATTTTTACATTACATGATGCAAAATATTAATGATGCTACATCAAGAGATGTGAAATGAAATTACAACCATAATAAGCCGGTCTTCTATCTTGAGTTAGCATGGAACTCGAAGAAGTCTCTACAAGAAATATACTTTTACCATCATTTGCAACATTTGGAATTCATATTTGTAGTGCATGCATCATTTGATAATAATAGATAATTGTTTAATGCTTCATGTACATGATCAAGTTTTCTATGCGATAAAGAGCAACCAACCATAATAAGCACATAAACTCAAAGACATCACTAATAGTGGGTACTTTTACATTAAAATTGGTAACCTTACTAGGCATATTGTATCCCATTTCACATGCATCTCAAACCCTAATAGTTGGTCACAATTTTGCATACAAGGTTCCTAAAATATGTATGAAATACACAATAAACATTCAAATACATACATATCCTTTTTCGTGAACTTTGTATGTAACTAATGATCATGTGCAAAAAAACCTAGCAATCATGATGTGTTGGGCATGCAAGGATGGAATTAAAATGATGTGACACAATACGCACATCCCTTTGGCAGGATCATGCTTCAAAAGAGGGCATAAAAGGGACAGAGATGGGCTTTGTCATAGCAATGGTTAACAATCCCCGCATGATATTCGATATTTGTTGCAATATGACGTTCATACAAGAGTTTTTAAGAGATAAACAAACTTATGCCCAGCAACGCTGGGCACCATTACAAGTATTTACTAGTATGTAATATTGACAACCTTGGACAAGCCTTCCATCCAAAAAACAAATGATACATATTTCATCCAAAAGACAAATGATACATAAGCACTAGTTTATTGTTTGTTAAATTATTGCTCAGCCTGATACTGCTCAGCCGGATGGCTCTACCAAAAGCTATGCCCTGTCAAAAGAATCCAGCATGAAAAACCCGAATTCTGGAGCATGAAGATTTTTCGAAGCTGGCCTCGTTCGCTGCGAATAAACAAAGCACTAACCACAAACAAATCGCAGCCATGCCTTGTATCTCTCACCTGCAATGGCAACCACTCAAAAGGTACATTCCTATGGAATATCCTTCCTTCCATGCCTAGGGATGCCCTTCGGGCAACCAAAAACATCAAGCTGCACCATTCTCTTGAGGTCCCTTGAGGTACTTGAAGATGCCAAAAATGCCATAATCCCCTTGATGGAAGTAAAAATGATCTAAGGTGAAGACACTGAAGCAAAAGGTAAGACGATGAACTTATAAACGCCAACAACTTAAGAGTCTTCAAGCCATAACGGTATGGCCGCATTAACATGGGAAAAGTTTCCCAGAATCCCAGCATTTGAAAAATCATATAAATTAGCCTTAAGTCCTACTTCTAAAAGATAGCTTCTATAAGTATATAAATGAAGCACCATATTCTTTTAAAAGGGAGAAGGAATTTAAGTGCTGCTACTAAAAACTGCTTCTGCAAGTGGCAACATCTTCATGATTCATCTTTTTCCTATTAAAATCTGCATTATATAAACATCCTTATTGATCCCTAGAAGATAAATAATTTTTTTAACAAGTCTTTCTAATAAGTCTGCTAATAATCGACTTGCGCAACATATTATCAAAATTTGATTGTAAAACATTAAAAGACTTAGCTGCCCATACTGCTCTACATTATATATCCATGTCAAGATGGTGTGAGTTAAGGAAAGTAGTCTCTCCAGTTGTGATAGTAGGCATCCCGCTGCTCCTTGTTCATGAACTTGTTCCACTGCATGATGACAACTAGTGAGACCAGAAACTGGCTGATACTTTGTTTCATGCTGTGCACTTTATTCAGGTAACTGCAGTGTCCTCCTCCCATAGAGGAAGACACCAAAAAATACTAGCACAAACCAGAGATGCTACTCTCAATGATCAGTAAGAGTATATGACACTGCTATTACATACTCTTTGCTATGGGATATACTTTATGTTTCTACCAGACTGCTAATAGAACATGCAAACCCCACACAATGAGCTGCTTAATGCTTCACAGTGCCCTATAGGCTTAGAAACTGGGTAAAAGGGTGTGCATAAGAGCACAGCAGATGAAATGCCAGCCTTCTTGTCGGCTTTGCAAAATGCATTATAGACATTCGGGAACAAAAAAGCATGGAGGACAATCTTAGGGAACATAAGTTACAGCATATGGCATCAAAGCAGATGAAATCTGGGATCATTTTCCAATTAGTAAGATGATTCAAACTTCAGCAAAGGTTCAATTCAAATTCACCACACTTAAGAGAACCCCCTGCAGCGAATAAATTAGTCTATTGTTTGCATGTATAGGCTGGTCCTCTATTAGCCCCTACCTAAACCGAGATTAGCATGACTGATTCCATTTGGCCATTCCCAGAGCATAACTGAATATCTGGGATACAAATGTACTATAAAAAGCATGCGAACATAAGATAAAACTAGATCCAACCTGAAATTGATAAGGTTTGCCTTTCTTCTTAGCTTGCTTCCACTGGTGGTGCTCACAAACCATAGCCAAGTCATGCCAGCTGCAGCACCCATGTTTGGGACATGAAATTATAGTTTATAACAAATATCTTTAGCACAGCTTAAACCAGAGGCATTATGGTACGAATGACAGATGTCCAAATTTTGCACGAGCATTTACACAATAAAAAAGAAAGAGAATAATTCAAACGAATAAGCAACGTACTTGAAGGGGTTGTGCCATTGTTCCCAGTAATAAGGGAAGAACCATGAATAGGCGGAGAAACCAACTGAAGCGAAGAAGTAATCTTCAAAAGGCTCCTTGCCGGAATGAGGAACTCCAGGGTCTCCCCGATAAGAAGGTCCAAACATTTTATCCATGGCGTCGCTCCTCTTCTCTCTTTCCTGTGGTTTTCTTATCCTCTGTTGCTAGGGTTCATTTATGCTGTCTTCCAACTCTCGGGTTTATGTTTTTGAATCCCAGCCACTGGTGTATTGCCAGGTGGCAAATTCTATCACTTTTAACGAAACTTGTATTCCCACTACTAGGTTATAGTTAAGAAGCCTAGTTTAGGCACGAAGGTGAGGATTGAGGAATATTCGTGGAATGTCCTATACGTGGTTAGTCTAGAATGTGTAAGGAATATGCCTTTTCGACAACCAGGGATAAGACAAAAAAAAGGGGATGCCGAACTTGCAATACTTGCTAAACAGAGTTCAATCGAATATGCTATGTCTGAGAGTTCGCATGCAGTTACTTCCGGTTCCGTTTCTGTACATTTTACCTGTTTTCTTGCAGAGTGAACATTGCATGGGATTGGAGGTTGCATCGGATTGCATGGATTTGTTAAAGAATTTATTGGCATCAAATTTACTGCATAAATATGCTTTTCATTTCGTTCAGTGTAATCGACTTTGTCAGATCTCAGATTTACTTTGGGGCTCAGAGATCCCGATGTTCGTAGAATTTCGTTTGTCAAAATGGCTATTTGTCTGTTTATCGATTGGCGCTATACAATTAAACCGCTATGGCACTAGTTCTACTTCATGGTACTTTGCATGTCACTATTTATGAAGCAGCCTCACTTATAAATGAGACCAAATTAACTGGAGCAGCTCCCAAGTTCCTTAAAAAGGTTTGTACTAGATCTATGATCTGTTACATTAATTTTATCTTATAGTTGCCAGTAGTATTTCAGTCTATTTTTTTGCTTTTTATAGAATATATATAAAAAGAATCATTCTCATTCTCATTCATTCTTAGGTTTGTTGAGAATTTTGAAGACAGTCTATGGGAAAAGGATCCAGTATCTATTATGCTACCATAGACATGCAAAAGGCAAGAGTCGATCGAACTTGGTAAGTCTAGTATGGAATGGGTGCTTCCATATCTATTTGTGCTCCTACTGTTGCCAATATAGTTATCACCATAAAGGAAAGGATGACAACCCAACCGAACTGGGGAGGGGCTATACTTGCTTGGAAGGACTAGAATCCTTGTGACAAATCTCCTTTATGGAATGTTGTAGATGGGATATATTATCTTTACAGGAATAGTAATAACAAAAAAGATTGGAAATTCTAGAGTGGAATGCAATATATTGACGTCACTGTTGAAAGAGTAGGTCAAGGTTTTCCACCTCGAGGCACCGTATCGATTTCATGTTGTACATTGCATGCGGAAGATGGATGCGCCCTAGGGTTTCTGCCGGAGGCTGCTTTACGTTTGTGCTTATATCTTGAGCTACAGACCTCGGATTACAATGTTTTTTGGCTCGTTGGAAAGCTGATTCAGAGCTCTTTCCAACGGCGTGTGGCATCACAGGTTTTAGGTTCCGGGTGATAGCCTTTTCAGCCCTGACAGTTTCGGCTCTATGGCGTCAACTTCCAAGCTGCCTGCAAAACCTCCTGTATCCATGCCGGTGCAGGGGGCAAATTTGGCATTGCATGTTAACCCTCTGGCTTATAGTGAGAATGTCTTTCAAGATGGTGATTTTCCTGTTTTGGCACCCTCGGCTGGTGCACCGAAGAGTACAAGTGCTTTGAATAGCGGTAATGCTTCTGTGGATGGTGCCTCGGCGCCAGCAGGTGCCAATTCTAACAAAGATCAGTCTCGTCCACTTCCTTGGAGGTCCTCAACTTCTGGAGTAAATGCTAGCAGGGAGCGCTTTAGTGATTGGATCAAGAAGGACTTGTCATCAACTACGTCTGCTGTGCATGCTGCTACAGCTGTTGATGTGATGATTCGGGATAATAAAAGAGATCTCAGTAATCTTTTGGGTGAGTTGCGAGCAAAGGAGACTCAGTTGGAACTTCAGTTACCTTCTGTTGAAGTTTTCTATCAGCCTAAAATGTGTAAGAATACTCTTCAAGCGTCTGGGTACAATGTGGTCGAGATTGATCATGACCTGCACAAGAAAGTGTATTAGTAACTTGTTGTCGTTTAGTGTGGTTGGTCAATATACTGGAGCATTTCTTGATAGTAGGAAGCTTGGCTATTGGTTGACTGGATATCTTCGAAGATTAGGGTTGCCACCTTATCGTACTTTAAAGATGCTGGATAAGAAGTTCTTTTTTATTGTTTTTGATGAGGCTGTGGCTGTGGAGCAACTGGTGGCACGTGGTGTGGACCCAATGTGGAGTGATTATATTTTATACCAGCCTTACTCGCCTGGATTTTCTCCTGGTACGACTCCTGCTCTTAGGATGCCATGTTGGTTTTCTATTCCTAATCTTCCTTCTGATCTCTTGGTGCCAGAGTTTCTTATCAGTATTGCTAATGGTCTGGGTACTCATCTGGCCCATTCTATTGTTGATGGTGCTAAAATTTGTGTTTCTCTTCCTTCTGGTCACGGGCTTCCCCGACCGTGGTTGTGAAAAGTGGCCCTATCTTTTTGAAGTATGCTTTGCGGTTGCTCAATGGCCCTCGGCTTGTCGATTTATTTCCTCGACTTGCTTTATTTGCAAATTTTAGGTGCTAAGAGAGATCGCCTGCAATGGTCCCTTCTTCCTCCTGTGCCTTCTCGTTTGTGTCCCCTTTACCCTCGGTTGTCCCTTACGCCAATGCTACTGCGACCTCTCTCGTTGTTGCTACTCCATCCGGCCGCTAAAACCACTATCCCATAGAAGATTGTGCATACTCCCGCTTTTGAAGAGGATGCTAGAGCTAAGTTACAGAAGATCCAGGAATTGCAGAAGCGGCATGAAAGTGTTCAAGAACATCATGAAAATGCCCAAGAGGGATGGACAAATGTTAATTGAAAAAGAGCTGCACGCAATAAGGCTAGTCAACATGTGTCTCATGTCATGAGCGATTCTGATAATTTGCATGGAAGGGTGGAGCGAGAGGAGGCTCTCCCTTGCCGTTACCCAACAAAATAATGGGGGTAGAGCAGAGGAGGCTCTCCCTCACCAAGTCTTTGAACAAAACAATGGAAGGGTGGAACAGAGAGGAGGCTCCCCCTTGCCAATTTCCAGGACGAGGTGGGCTGACCTCCCTTCAGAACCATGCGAGATGGACGTGGTTGAGGCTGGCTCTACTGGTATGGAGGTGGAACATAATATTTTGGCCACATGAACCTGTTGTCTTGGAATGTGAGGGGAGTGGCTTCTTCCCCAAGTAAAAAGAAGCGTTGTCTCTTTACCCGTCTAAGTTTTCTCGACCTTTTGTTGCCTCCAAGAGCATAAATGTCGCTATCGGTGATGTACATAAAGTAGCTAATGTATTTGGGCGGGACTATCTCTGCTGCGATCGTCTAAGGCTGGTGTGCTTACTGCATGGAAGTCGCCTGCATGGATGTCACTTTTACTCAAACGTATAGGTTCTAAGCAAGTGGATAATAATCAAATGGAAAGATATGGACCAAGAATGGGGTTTGATAAATGTGTATGCTCATAATAGACCTCGTCAGCGTGGTGCTTTGTGGGCAACTCTGAGGAGTAAAGTTCTCCAGCTTGGACAAAATATTGCATGGTTGCTCATTGGCGACTTCAATATGGTCGAGTTGGAAAGAGATAGAAGTGGTCGCGGTTCTGAAGTGGTGCAAGGATTCGAGCGAGAACAATGGCTATGCCTTTTACATGATGGTCAGCTTATAGAGATTGATGGTGATCAGTCCTTTACGTGGTGTAATGGTTGGACAGGAGCTGGCAGAGCTTATGCAAGGCATGATAGAGGATACTTTAATACTTGTGCAGCTGCTAGGCTAGCGGATTTTTGTCGCCCAAATCTTCTGGGTAGCTCTGTGTCTGATCATAATCCACAACTTCTAACTAATGATGTGGTTAATTGTCATCGACCTACCAGGACCTTCTTTAAGCTTAATTGCAAGTACCTGGAGGATGATGAGTTCAAACTTGGCTGTAGTCGGGCTTGGTCTCGGGCCTTCTCACCTCGTAGGGGCATGTCTAGGGTTGTCGCAGTGTTGTCTGCAGTGAAGTCATTTGCAAAAGAATATGCAAAAGAATATGGGAGAGTCAGAGCTGCTGAAGCTAGAGGACTATTGACTGCATTGTACCAGGAATTAGAAGTACTCCGCGCTCGTGGCCATACTAGTGGAGTCAGAGAAAAGGAGTTATTATCTCAGATCAAGGCTATGGAAACTGTAAAAGTTACTGAAGCCAAAGTGAAGGCAGGGTTGCAGTGGTTCAAGGACGGAGATAGATGTACCCGGTTCTTTTTTGCGGCTGCAAGAAGAAGGAAACTCGCCACTTCTACATTCTTTGGTGTTGCCAGATGTTGCCCCCAAAGGGCAACATGCTAATTGTGATCCATGCATTCAAAACTAGGTCAACTTATCTTGGAATACTAGGTCAAAGTTTGGAAGATTCTTGGCATTCAACATTGATATGAAGGTCAAAAGGTGTTCATTCTTCAAGTCAACAAGTGCTCAAGGCTCAAAACTCACATGAGGTACTTTATTTAAGGTCAAAGTGCTTAGTCAAGAATATGCTCTAGAAGATTCTGGGTTAAGAAGTTTGGAAGGCATTTTTTGAAGATTGGAAGTTCAAAGTTTGGAAGACTCCATGATATTTGATTCCATTCTCTAGCCATTCTCACTCATTTTTATTCTTGCCTCTTGAAATTTCCTAGCCTTCTTTTTCCCTATATTCATACTCCTTTTTTTCCACTCTATGATCCCACCTCTATATCCATGTCTCATTCCCATTCCCTTTTATTTACCCATTGTGCCACTTCCCTACCTTATTTGTCAAAGTTTGCCTATCTCAAATCCTTGCCTAGCCATATTTTCCTTTTCTTTGCACACCCTCATGGGACCCCATTGTTCTAGCCTTTCTCATGCCATAATTCCTCACCTTGGTGACCATCATTCATTTTTCTTCTTCTACCTTTGCACCTCATGGCATGTCCTTACTCAAGACTTAAAAGTGCCCTAGAATATTCTATGATTCCATCCCAAGTATGCAAAAGTTCCATGGTCTCAAAAAATTTCCAAGTATTCCTTGCTTTTTCTATAGAGACCTTTAGAACCATGCTTGAAAATTCCAAAATGCCAAAATACGGCATATTCTGAAGATATACTCCTAAAAATACGGAATCATATCGCGCCATTTTCACGAAAAATACGCTCGAGAACCCTAAATCTGAGTTTTTGGCTCGAATCATGCCGGATTTGGTTCCATAGACCTCGCAACCTACCTATTCTTACCTTCCCGCCTGTTAAGAATTGAATGAACCCATAAACTAAGGCTAAGAATGAGGAATCGTTAAGAACTAAACTATATACAGGAGATTCGACAGGAGTACTTTTTCGAAGGCCCAGAAGTATTCAGATCATACATTGATCATTGCTGAGCAAGATCTGGACGATCCTTGAAGTTCTTGAGCTCTCCTCAACTGGATCTACAAGATTTAGTTGACATTACTTTCAGAAATTACCTTATGACTTTTGATGATTATTTTCTTATACTTGAGACTATGAAGCATCCTTATCTGTTGTTATCTTGATATATTTACCTTCACATCAATCCAAATTGACTGTCAAGTTGTTGAATTCGTCTCTGATATTTTCCTTAGCAATTATTGCCACAAAAAATTCTACAGAAAAATCCCTGAGTGTTTTTAGCACCTTTGGCCTATCTGCCACCTATCCTTGGGTGTTAAGAAAGCCAAGGGAGTTGGAATCATTCAAAAATACCAAGTATAGCTCAAATTCAAAAAAATTGCTCTCGGGTTTGAACAGTTTTGACTGTATTTTGCCCAATCTAGCTGCAAAAAATACCTCTACACATCCAAACGAGGATTTGACTGCTTGCCTCTCTTCCCTAACACCATTGCAACCTATCTGCTTTGGAAATTCTCAAAAAAATGATTGGCAACTCCAAATCTCAATTTCTGATCACTGTTTTCTACATTTGACCTCTATTGACCAAAAATTGACCTCATTTTGAGCTCGAATAACTCACAAATTAAGTTTCTGACTTGGTCAGAGGTTTTACTGTTGGCTACCTACCAATTTTTTGACCAAGTCTACAGCATCTGACTCAAAAAATCGATCTGTATCCCAACACCACAATTGTTTTGGCAAAGGTGCCATTTTCTGGAAATGGGAAAGGTATAGAACTCAAACTTTTTGAACTTATCTTTGGAATTTTCTTGCATAGACTGATCACCTTAAGTGATCTGGAGGTCCTAACCCCAATTTGAGTGAAAACTCGAATTGGTTTCTTGTGGTTGACCTTTAAGCCAGGTTTAGGGTCAACATTTTGGAGGTCCTACCGAGATCTTCCTGGATCTCAGAACTCATGGCTCCAAAGCAAAAATTTCCAGCAGAACCAGAATCATTGGAAGATGTCGATGTATCAGATCATTGCAGAGAAAGGCCATTGCCTTCAAGTTTCTCAACTAGCTTACTTCAAAACATGCCATATCAGTTCGAGTTGAACGTTCCTGTTCCTTTGCCTACCTTTCATTCTAGCATGAGTGCTAACAACTTTTTGAGAATATTCGAAGACTATTACAGGGATTATGGCTTCAAGAAAGGATGCAAGCTTTCAGAATTTGAGAAATGTTTCAAAGATAAGAGTGAAGCTGGTGCTTGGTTAACTTACGAGAAGTTAATGGGTACCACCTCATGGGATGAACTCGTCAAGAAATTCCTGGAAAGGTTTAATAAGTTAGCTGCTCCCAAAGATTCGGTTAATGAATTGCAAAGTTTTTCTATACATGCAGGGGAGAGTGTGAATCAGTACAAAGAAAGATTTAGCACATTTATGAGCAGGTGCCAGAGAGCACAGGTCACAATTCCTACACTTTTTTTAGTAACTGCTTTCATCAATGGTCTGGAAAGGAGACCAGATATCCAAAGGAAATTGCTTAAGATCCAAGCTGCTGAAGGATTTGATTCCATATACAAAGTGTTTGCTAAAACTACTGATCTGACTCAAATGCTCTCTACCTTGGGGTGAAAGCATGATACGGTGTACCACTTTTGGAACCCTCAAAAATACCTTTACTGGATACTTTTAAAACTGGTACTTTCTTTTTTTTCTTCTCATTAAAATCAATTCAAAACTTTTGAATTGAAGGTCAATAACATGTCAATCTATAGTATTAAAGGATAACAATACTATTAGAGACTAAAATTAATGAATCAACTCTCAAACTTATTGCTTATTGAGACATTTATGCAAGTTCACAGTACCTAGTGTTGGGTACTTTTTTGGGTAGTTTTGCACTCCCTAAAAAGAACTTTAGATGGTACACCCTAGCATGCTTTTACCCCTTGCCTGATAAGCACCATATCTCCCATCATGGCCATGATCCTTTCTACCCTGATGCTACTGATGCACATTATGATCATCACCCTTCCATTCCAGTTTATGCCATACAAAAAGAAAAGAAGAAATCTAAGGAGGAGGAAGCTAGTTCTCAAGTTGCAGAGGTTAAATCAGACCTATCTAAGGTTACTGAGGCTTTAGCAGAATTAACCAAGCAATTAGTTGAGCTCAAAACTGCAAGAGCAGGTAAAACTTACCCTGAATGTATCCATTGCAATAGGAATACTCATCCATCAGAAATTTGCTATTGGCAAGTGTGTTCCAAATGCAATAGGAAAGGCCACTTTGGAAAAGAATGTCCCTGTTTGTTCTTTCTCAGAAAGAAGTTGGTCATACCGATGTTAGATGTGTTGTTAAAGAATACTTTGCCAAGCAGAACAACAAAAAAGAGGTCGGAACCTAAGCCCTCTGTGAGATTTATCGAACCAAGTACTTCAATAAGGTTTATTCAGCTCTGAAGCTCCCAAGACTCAAGAAGTTATGGCAAAGGCAAACTAGAAGAATGAATGAAGTCAATACACATGTCAATCGAGTAGACATCCCACGCCTAGGTCTCCCTCACTAACAATGGAAACACTGCTCAAGTGATAGCTCCACCTCCACAAAGAAAAATTTGGTAAGAAAGACCGGGACCTTGATGAAGTGGATATCTTGCTCAAAAATTCTAAGGTGAGTGTGGATCTTTTCACATTGTTAAAGATTGCACCCGCTCTGAGTAAAAAGGGTGCTCCAAAGAAACTAGTGGTGAACAATTAAATGCTTGCATAAACTTTATCGATGCCAATCGATCTTATTCTAGCACGTAATGAAGAAGATCCCGAGCATTTACATGTTCAGCTGCCCTAGGAGGTTTTACCTTTTCCAACGTATTACTTGATGGGGGATCTCCCCTAAACATCATGCCATATCACATTATGAAGAAGTGTGGTTTCGAGGTGGACAAGAGAGCTTCTATATTACTAAGATCTTTTTATAATGCTAAAATTACTCCTATTGGTGTGGTGACTAAAGTGCCCATTATCTGTATAGGCATAATCAGAATGCTAGCTTTATTGTGGTGGCTTTTGAAGATATAGGAGATGAATCTGATATCTATGACCTACTCTTAGGGAGGAGATGGTTAGCTACTGTGGATGCTAGGCCAGTTTGGTCTCAAGGGAGATGTGCCATCTCCAATGGCTCTCAAGTTGCTACTATTTACAACCAAGAAGGCTCCTATGACTCCAAAGAAGAGGTAAACTTTATTAAAGAAATGCTAATTTAGGAGCCTTTGGGATCTTACAGGTTAAAAAACACAAGACTAGGAAAATATGAAATGGTTCCCCTTATTATGGAGTGTGCACTTCCCAAAGAAACAAGGACCAAATGTGTTTTTTATGGTTTGATGGAGGTATCTCTAAAAAACTAAATGTTGCATCATCTGCTGCTATTTTGAAAGATTCTTCTCACAAACTCTTAGCTAGGGTAGGAAGAATTTTTCCTCAAGTCACTTCTAATGTGGCAGAATATAAAGCTTTGATTGCAGGTCTTCAAGAAGCCAAAGCTATGGATATTGCCAATATCCATATTTATGGTGATTCACAATTAATTTGCAGACAAGTTTCAGGAGATTATCAAACAAAAAATACAGATATGGAGCTTTTGAAGAATCAGGCAATGGGAGTGCTCTCAAGTTTTGCTTCATGGAGGATCACTCATATCCCAAGAGAAAAAAATTTTGAGGCTGGTGCCTTGTGTAGGGAAACTCTCATGTCACATTTGACTGAAGGAGCTATTCCTGAAGATGACCTTGATGACAATGAAGTAAAAGCACTCTGTCCTATTTTGACCATTGATGCATCAGAGAAAAGAGATACTGAAGAGATCGTGATCACAAAAAATGGTACACCTAGAACTCTGTTGGTTGGAGATCTGATTGAATATCAAAACAGGGAAAGCATACAAATGTTTTTTGAAGAAAGAAAAGATGTATTTGCTTGGGACTACTCAGAGCTATCAGGTATCAAAACTGAGGTATGCCAATTTGAAATTAAAATCAAGGAAGGTTGTAAACCTGTTTTTCAAAAATTAAGGAGGATTAATGCTTCACTTATGGGATTAATAAAGGATGAATTGAATAAGATGTTAGATGCAGGTGTGATTATTGAAATCATTAATCCAGAATGGGTATCTTGCATTGTTCCTGTGGAGAAGAAGAGTGGTGCCTTAAGAATTTGCATTGATTACCGAGATCTCAACAAAGCCACCATCAAGGATTGTTACCCTTTGCCTTTTTTAGAAGAGATCCTATATGTTTGTAGGTGTAAGGAAGTGTATTCATTTTTGGATGGATTCTCGAGATTCAATCGGATCAAGATCAAAGAAGAAGACCAGCCAAAAACTTCTTTTATCACTCCCTGGTACATATGCTATGAAAAGAATGCCTTTTGGTTTGATGAATGCTCCAGCTATCTTCCAAAGGGCAATGGATGTTATTTTCAAATCCATGTCCGGCTGAAGAGTTCGTGGTGTACTTAGATGACCTTTGCTTAGGCTCTCATCCATCTAATCATGTGGAGCTACTTGCAAAAATTTGTTCTTTGTGCGGGAGTTCAGAGTCAATCTAAATCCAAAGAAATGCATCTTTTTGCATCAAAAGGACAACTCTTAGGGCATGAAGTATCCAACCAAGGCATTCAAGTTGCTCAAGACAAGATTGAAGCTCTCAAAAAATTAGCACCTCCCAAGAATCAGAAACAGGTCAAAAGTTTTGTTGGTATGACAAGTTTTCTCGTAATGTATATTCCTAATTTTGCTCATATTTTGAGTCCCATTTCTAGGTTGACAAGGGTAGGTAAGTTTTCCAAGTCCTGAAAGTAAGCATATACCTATCACATGGACTTGAGAATGCCAAGAGGCTTTTGACTTCCTCATTCTATCCATATGTGAAGCCACACTTTGAGAAAACCAGATTTGGATATGCCATTTGAAGTTTATATTATCGTTACTAAAAAAAGCTATAGGGTTAGCCATTTTTGCAGGATAAGCACACCATAGTATTTGCAAGTAAAAACAATGGTCCGCTCTAGAGGAGAGATATACCGTAATGGAAAAAAGTGTCTGCCCTCATGTTTCTTATCAATAGGCAAGGACACTTGCTTCAAGAGTCAAGTCCAAGTCTACATGAAGCAAAATCCAATGGGACTATCATTTGGTAAGGCAAACCAAGAAGCCAAAAATCCAAAGATGGGCTTGTAAGTTGCAAAGTTATGATATTTCTGTAAAAGAATTACATTTGGTACGAAGTCCTAGCCTTTATTTGCCTTATATATTTTTTGACCATGAAGATGAGTTGGATACTGCTGACATCTCATTTGCAGTAGCTCATGTAGAGGTAACTCCAGAGGATCAAGCTGATGGTGGTTGGCAACAACCTATTAGAGACTTCTTACAACATGGAATCATCTCTTCAAGCTTCACTTCAAACCAAAAAAGGAGACTCAAGGATAAATGCAGGCAATTCAAGATGATAGACAATGTTTTGTGCAAAGTCAACCGAGATGGAGTCTTGTTGAGGTGTGTAAATGAAAGTGAGTCTGCTCTAATCATCAGGGAAATGCACAAAGGTATTTGTGGAGGGCATTTTGCTGGTGATACTACAGCAAAAAAGATTCTCAGGGTTGGATACTATTGGCCTACTGTTTTTAAAGATTGTTATGATATTATAAAGACTTGCCATCAATGCCAAATCTTTAGCAAAAGAATTTTACTTCCACCTGCCCTTAATCCCATCATATCCCCAGGACCCTTTCAAATTTGGGGATTAGATTATATTGGCCCTATTAATCCTTCTTCTGCAGGTCAACATCAACATATCATTGTGGCCACAGATTATTTTACTAAATGGGCAGAAGCTATACCCTTGAGGCAGGCGAATGCTGCCACAACTGCCAGATTTTTACATGAGTATGTTTGTTCCAGGTTTGGTATTCCTTTTCAGTTGCATTCTGATAGGGGCACGCCTTTTGTTAATGAAGTTATTGCTAACTTGTTGAACATCTTGAAGGTCAAGCATACCAAAAGCTCCTCATATTATCCCCAAGGTAATGGACAAGCTGAAGCCACTAATAAAGTGTTGAAAAATATCTTGCAGAAGACAGTTGAGATCAACAAGAGAGATTGGCATGTCAAAATAGTGGATGCACTTTGGGCTTATAGAGTCACTATCAAAACAGCTACAAATCATACACCTTTCAATTTGGTTTATGGCATAGAAGCAGTTCTACCAGTAGAACTTGAATTACCTTCCTTGAGATTAGCTCACAAATTGTGCTTACCTTTTGAACATGCCTTACAGGAAAGACTGGATGCCCTGTTACATTTGGATGAGTACATAATGGAAGCTGAGAACACAAACTTGCTGAAAAAGGCTAAAGATCTGGCTGCATTCAAGACTGCACACAAAATACAAGGCACCTTTAAGAAGGGAGAGCTTGTTCTCAAATGGAACAAGTCAAGGGAGGATTCAGCTGGCAAATTTGATAACATTTGGAAAGGGCCCTTTGTAGTGTTGGATCCTGCAGGTACTAATTCTTATTGGTTACAGGAGGTTGCTTCAGGAATGCCACTGCCAAATCCTATCAATATCTTGCACCTGAAAAGGTATTGGGACCAGCATGCTTGCTTGTCCCTCTTCTTTCATTAAAAGGTTTAGAGATTTTTAGTAGGGTTAAAGTAGTTAAATTAGTTTAATTTTAAGCACACTATTTCAGTAGATAGAACAGTTTGACTTTGAGCACATTACTCTAATAGAATTGGTTTCATGTTTATAGGTTGATCTGATCAGATAATAGTACAAATGATCTCAAGAACAGGGTTGATACTAATGATTACCAAGTGTCATATGCAGGAGCATCCTTCTTCCATTTTTATTCACCTGTCTCTAAGCATTCCTACCATCCATCCAGCCTTTTATTCTTGTTTTTCCAATACCTTAATAGCACTCTGCAAAATCACCTTCACCATCATAGCAGAGTTGCAAGGATTTGAGACTAATTGGTTTATGTGTTTCCATGACAGGTGCACTCTTCCTCCATATTTTTTCATCTGTCTTAAGTAGCCCTACCTTCCATTTGAACTCCTTATTCTATTCTCATTCCCTAAAGGAGAAAAGCACTCTGCAATTCATCTTTACCATCACAGCAGAGTTGCACTTGTTGAAGACCAGGAAGAAGACATACATTTTCTTGTTTTGGAGAAGTTTCAAACACTTGCACACTCACTTCATCCCCATTTCATCATCACTTTGTCATATACACACCCACTTTTATCTCCACTCACTTATTATATTCCATTCACCATCATCCCATCACCATCTTGTCATTTTCATATTCACTTTTGCCTTTTCTCATTTACCATACTCCATTCACATTACTCCATCATCACATTCATACTCATTTCATCAACATTTACATTTCACACTCTTATAGACACCTTGGTACAAGTTGAAGACCCCTCTAGTTATTCATTTTTGACATTATATGGCTGAGGGGACCAGCCTTTTTCTTGTTTTGGCGAGATGTTGCCCCCAAAGGGCAACATGCTAATTGTGATCCATGCATTCAAAACTAGGTCAACTTATCTTGGAATACTAGGTCAAAGTTTGGAAGATTCTTGGCATTCAACATTGATATGAAGGTCAAAAGGTGTTCATTCTTCAAGTCAACAAGTGCTCAAGGCTCAAAACTCACATGAGGTACTTTATTTAAGGTCAAAGTGCTTAGTCAAGAATATGCTCTAGAAGATTCTGGGTTAAGAAGTTTGGAAGGCATTTTTTGAAGATTGGAAGTTCAAAGTTTGGAAGACTCCATGGTATTTGATTCCATTCTCTAGCCATTCTCACTCATTTTTATTCTTGCCTCTTGAAATTTCCTAGCCTTCTTTTTCCCTATATTCATATTCCTTTTTTTCCACTCTATATGATCCCACCTCTATATCCATGTCTCATTCCCATTCCCTTTTATTTAACCATTGTGCCACTTCCCTACCTTATTTGTCAAAGTTTGCCTATCTCAAATCCTTGCCTAGCCATATTTTCCTTTTCTTTGCACACCCTCATGGGACCCCATTGTTCTAGCCTTTCTCATGCCATAATTCCTCACCTTGGTGACCATCATTCATTTTCCTTCTTCTACCTTTGCACCTCATGGCATGTCCTTACTCAAGACTTAAAAGTGCCCTAGAATATCCTAACCCCAATTTGAGTGAAAACTCGAATTGGTTTCTTGTGGTTGACCTTTAAGCCAGGTTTAGGGTCAACACCAGATGGCGCTCTTATCTCCGATCCAGTGAATCTTAAGCAGTATCTTCATCATCACTTTTCTTCATTCTTTGCATGACACCCATTGCCCTTTCAGAAGGACATGCAATTGGCCGTGTTGACTAAGATGCGTCACATTGTTTCTGAAGAGCAGAGGTTGCTTCTTGAGTCTAATATTGTGAAGGAGGACTTAAAAGCAGCTGTGGCTCTCTTGAAAAGGGACAAATGCCCGGGTCTTGATGGCAGAAGTGCTGGGACTGGTTGGAGGATGACATATATGATGCCTTTTGTGAGTTTCAGAGATTTAGGAGCCTTGATAAGATTTTGAATACTGGGTTGTATCTCTCTCATTCCAAAGAGCAAGGAACCCAAGACTATTTCAGATCTTGGCGACCTATTACATTGCTTTCCCCTCTCGTGGTACAAGATCTTTGCTAAGACATTGGCGTAAAAGAGTCCGAGAGGCGCCTTGGTGGACGCTATCTCGATCAACACAATCGGCTTTCTCCCTCGTCGTTGTATTCTCAACAACGTGGTTGCCGCATATGAAGGAATATATTGGGCCGATTCTGAGTCATAGAGCGTTGTATCTTAAGCTTGATTTTGCTAAAGCTTAGGATAGTGTTGATTGGGGCTTCTTGGAGAAGTGTCTTCTTGCACTTGGGTTTGGGGAGTCATTCACAAGGAATGCCATGAAGCTCCATACATCAGCCAGATCTCTTCGTCCTTTTCGTATGCAGCCATCGGATATTTGTGTAGTGGGTAGAGGAATTGATAAGGTTGTCCCTTAGCACCCTTTGCTTTTCACAATTGTGGCAGTATATTGTCCCAGCTCTTCTCCGGTGGCTACCCAAGATGGCATTATTCAAGGCCTCCCAATGGACGATGGTTCTCAAGAGGTATGTAACCAATATGCCGATGGACACTTTTTTGTTCCTAATTGCCGAGGCTGAGAATCTTCGTAATGCTAAGCTATTATTAGACACATTCTCCTTAGCATCGAGTTCTTGTAGGGTGGCAAAAAAAATACAGACTTTGTGGACGTTGGACAGTCCCATCCCTCCCTCAGATTTTGGACTATCCATGGAAGATTCTTACGCATGGCAATATCACAAAGCCGCTTGGTATCCAAGTTGGAATTCACGCCTCTGCTCGATGGTTGGGATGAAATCATTAGTGGGTTGCAAAAGCACTTGTTTTGGTGGAATACAACCTAAACCGGTCCATGCCCTAGAGAATCACTGTGGCTAAATATGTTCTTAGTAATACTCATGTCTACATGGCGTCTGCTCTATTAGAGATTGTGTGTATTGCCAGAAATTTTATTTGGGGTGGAAATGAGTTAGGAGCGGTGGTCAAGGTAGCTTGGGCGAAATGCATTAGACCTAAGGCAGCTGGTGGTCTTGCTATGTTGGATTTTCACCTCCAAAGCAAGGTGATGATATCAAAGTTCATTTGGAGGATTTTCATTGGTAAGGATGATTCTCCTGGCCTGAGGTTGTTGGTGCAGTCGATTCAGCATTGTCTCCCATTTCATAAGGCCACCATTAAGCCCCTCCTTCCTTGGGCTTTGCTTTATCATATGCATCCGTATCCTAATGCTTCTCCCTTTCTAAAGGGGTTGCTTGCTGCTTGGGACACTGTCAGGTCTCTTTTCCATATTAATCCTGAGGCATGTCTTGATTGTCCACTCCATGCCGGGTGGATTCCTTTGCGGGACACTCCAGAGAATGTGCCTCTAAGTTTGGTTGTTCATCCAAAGACACAACGACGATGGGTAGCAGCTGGTATCAGCACTATTGCAGCTCGGTATGAGTCTGGTCATCTCATGTCATGGGAAGCATTTAGAATAAAGTTCTTGTTGTACAGATGGGACAGAGTAATCTGGAATCATATTGCTGCATTATTGCCACAGGATTACGGTTCCGCGATTGAGGTAGTCGTATGGGGTTGCCATCAGGATATCCAGCCAGGGCGATTTGTGTCTTCTGTGTATAAATTGCTTTTGCATTCTGAAATCCTGCCTCCATCTAATAGGTGGCATCTTCAGGTCCCTCAGCCACAATGGAAAAGTGTTTGGATATGGGTATGGGATAAGCTGCTTCATCCCAAAGTAGTAGTTTTGTGGTGGCAAGTGATCCATAGATGCCTCGAGAGTCAACAGGTTAGTCCATAAAATGGATAATCGGATTTCGAGCTCTGTCCCTTTATGCCCGCAAGGGGTTGAGAGTATTGAGCATTGTTTTTTTTTTGTGTGTGGCGGCTTGGCGTGCATGGTCTTGGTTGTTGACCCTTTTTGGCATCGTCTCGATCTAGCCAGCAAATTTTGCTTGCTATCTATCCCCGATGCTTGGCCCAAACTACTTTTAAACGAAGCTTTTCATCTCGCATGTGGCTGGCTTTTATGGTCAATCCGAAGAGAAGGAGGTTGTTTATCTTTAAGGGCGTAGATATTGCGGATGAGATTGTTCTTCATTAGGCATAAAATAAAATTGTTATGGTTTACAATTGTTCTTCTCTTGATCAAGAGAAGAAAGTACTGATCCGCATACTTACCTTCGTGATTCATTCTTTTGCATAGGCGGTGGTTGTGCTCGCTTGGATCGGTTTTGTCCACCGGGTTATAATCCTGTCTTTGCATTTTATGTTGCTCTGGTTTTTAGTTGGTGAATAAAGCTTGTCATCCTTCAAAAAAAAAAAAAAAAGGTTTTCCACCTCACTTTCATAGTGTCCCTTATACCTTATAGCTGGATCTAAATATACTGGAGGGTCTATATGTTTCTTGACGTGAGCTCTTGAAGAAAAAAAGCTAGGGATGACAGGACTTTTGTTCTTATTGTCAGTAGGACTGGGATAATGACGGCTCATGATGAGGAGACTGCTGCCTATTCCCAAGAATCTAATGTAGAGTGTGTTCTTTGCCTCGTATCCAGATGGCAGTTTGAATTTTGTTCAAAGTATACAGATTGTAACAATGTTTATACACCACCAAAGGACCAAAAAAAGGGGGCGAGAAATTTTGCCCCTAAACAACAAGTTTTTTCAAGGTGCAATCTCCACCTGATCTGGACCCGCCCCCACCTGATCTGCACCTCAACTCCGGCTATTCTACTGTCCCTTGCTAAGGCCAGCAAGGACCTGCCAAAAACCTGTGGGAAGAAAAAACCAAAGCAAATTTCTTGCCCAATTTTTTTTCCGTTGAAGAATTTCTCTCAACAGAAAATTTCGAGAAAAAGTTTCTGGCGGCTGCCAGTTGACCTGGCGGCACTGCTCTGGCTCCGCCCTCACGAGCTACCAGGTCAACTGGTGGCCGCCAAAAAATTGCTTTCCGAAATTTTCAGTTGAAAGAAGTTACTTGTTTCATAATTTGCGATGCTCCGATCTCAAAATATGAACCTCATAAGGGGAAGATTATAAGCTTCGGGGGTAGTTTTGACATCTGTGATGGAAGATAGGATACCCAAAAACATTCAATTTTTTGTACACTTAACACTATGCATAAAGATAACCTTCGCCAGCCTAATTTCTTAAGTGTCAGCTTGCAGAAAGGTGGTCCAAGGGAACTTTCGCATGACATTTATTCCAAACTAGAAGGTCCTATATCATGGGATGTATGTTTCAACTTTGAGCAATAATCTAAGCATTGTCAAGATAAGAGTAAGTGAGTGTATGTTGCCTCTTTCTGAGATGCACGACATTGTTCCGCCATCTCCTGTTCTTGATGAACATGATGCAACTGCATGGGATGTAGAGAGTTTTTAGTCTATTGATGGAGGAGCTACTGCAGGCTTTCCAAATAATCCCGAAGATACTGCGAAAACAGGTGTGCTGAGTGGAAAAAAATGCACAATTGACTGGAGCATTGATGATGCTCATGCTCATGCAATTCGTCGGGCGAAGAATTTTATATATATTTGAAAATTAGTATTTTCTTGGGAGCTCATTTGGGTGATTTTTAGATCAGTAAGTTAAAAAGCCCTTTCACTTGATACCCATGGAGCTAACATAAAATATAGTTGGCAAGATTGAGGCAAGGAACGATTTACAGTATGTGTGGATCGAAGTCCAATGTTCTTCCTCCTATAGTTACAGCAACTAATTCCTCATAATGTTCTTCCTCCTATAATTTCAACTATAATTACGGCAATGTAGCCATGTTTTTAATCTCTGTCACGGTCAAGCAGAGAATGGATCATTTGAGTTTAGAGTAAAAATCTTTAGGCAATGTCAATCTATTGTCAAATCCAAAATTTGTTTGGGTAGGTGCTAGAAACTTGTCCATTCTTTGATTATAAGACAAATATAGCATCATCAATGTGTTAGCAGACACATCATCCAAAGGCCTTTTGTTTACGAATACGAGGCCCAATTGCCTTGCGATTCTAAACTCCAATTGTAGATAGTGAATAAAGGTTCTGAACCTAGTTTACTAACAACTGCGTTATATAACAATAATTTGTGATGTCGGGATTCAATAGTTTTACAACTAGCCAATATGTCTTTGCATTTGTCTATCGCCTTAAGTCGTTCCTTGAAAAAATTAATCCGAATTAGAAAAGGTTTATCTCCCTTGCGAGCGTATTATGCCAAATAAGCGAGCCCGGGATGTTAGTTTAAAATGTAATACTATGTATGTACATGCTTTTCTTGTAAAATAATACCTTTCTATCTTGTTTTGGAAGTATACAATCCCAATCATCTGGCCAATATTTGTTGTCATTACATCTAAATTCGGTTAGAACTTTTTTTTGAGCTATATAAATAAATTTGACTGCTCTCCACTAAGTTCTTTTCAACTATCATTGATCACTGTCCCACATACTATTGATCATGACAATATCACATTTACTTATCAAATTTTGACAAGCAGCTCTTATAAGTCTTGTCACCCAAATCATATGAGATTTACACATAAGTCGTAAGATTTAGGAAGTGTCAATTTCTTAAATTTATATATGACGATGCAAATTCAGTTTAACTCTTGTTGTTGTCATGGAGATAATGGGTGAAGGAAGCTTTTCTCTATGGCTGATGACTTGGTAAGATCTTTATA
Organism: Isoetes taiwanensis; assembly: GCA_021234155.1. Lineage (NCBI taxonomy): Eukaryota > Viridiplantae > Streptophyta > Lycopodiopsida > Isoetales > Isoetaceae > Isoetes > Isoetes taiwanensis. Next base: position 851,946 of record JAJEKV010000205.1, on the reverse strand, counting down.
TATGAGCCACATTGATATTGCAGATAATATTCAGATATTTTATAGAATCTGCTTGCAAACCCATACGTCATCTCTTCTACATGTTGCTCCAACAATGAACCAACGATATTGCTTTTAAGTTTTTTATTTAAAGAATAAATCAGTAAATGAATAACGATATTGCTTTGAGTCTTTTATTCGATTAATCACTAGAGAGAAACTACTTCTTCATTTGCCAAATAATGTTATAAATGGTATGAAGAAATTATACCCATATTGTCCAACTAAAGTCCACATAACCAAACATTAGAGTCAATAAATTCTTCATACCGACTGAATGTGGCAATCTATTTCATATTACACTTTTTGCTAGCGTATACCTCCAACATCTTCACAGGCATTGCATCTTAATCTTTCATGTTATTTAAAGTTGTTGAATAGAAAAAATACATTAAACCTACTATTATTATGTATATCCCCACAATGTCATTAATTTCCCATCAACATTGATTTATAGACAACATTATAATATTCTCAAACATATATTTCCACTCAATGTGCTTCAACACCATTACCATGTCCTTCTATGTAAGTAACAAATTCAGGAGGGCAACACACTGTGCAATAGCACCTTGTTACAATCTACCTATTATTAAAGGGGTCCATACACATTCGAATATTTTATTGCATGGTTATCCTAGAACAATACATGAAAATTTATTGAAAATCTTCATGCCATGTACTAATTCAACTGAAAATTTCCCGTTCCCAATTGGAAAAACTTTCTTTACCCCTGCGTTTTCCAAACACTGTTTATGTTTTGACGAATTTCACTGTTTACCCCTGAGTTTTGATAATCTTTTGCAATGCCCTTGGTCTCTGTAAAATTTAAGTTTCACAAAATGCCCTCCAGTTATCCATGTTTTATGGAATGCCCTTCTTCAATAAATATTGAAGGCGTCTTTTTGATAGTGCCTATTTTTATTCACAGTTTTTCAAAGCAAAGCACCGAACTATCTTCTACTCCATCAATTTTGCTCTCAGCAATATGCATCGGTTTGCTTCCAACAATTTGCTCCACCAATTTGATCTTAGGGATCTGCTCTCACCAAGCTTTGCTCTTGTGGTCAGGCAAAATCAATAGTGTTTCAATTGCTTACTTCTTGTTAAATACTTAGGGTCTCAAGGCTATTTGAGAAATTAACAGAAAACATAACACTAGACACAACTCTGGGACCATTCCTGGTCTATGGACTAGAACTGGTCCATATGGCATGTCATATGAATGTGCACCTAAACAAAAGGGGGTTTTGGGCAGATTTAATTATAAGAGAAAGGATAATGGTTTGTGTTGTGCGGAGAAAAAAGAACCGACCCGAACTAGTGAACCTAGGCAAGACAACTGTCTAAATCAATCCTTTGGCAGTATTATCATCCTACTACTAGACTGAATAGGGCGACATGAATAAAGAGAACTAAGGGATAAGAAACATGAAAGTCTGACTCGTAAAGCCAATAGAACAAGTAAAATCAAAGGTCAAGAAGAAGAGCAGTGAAACTATAAGCAAGAAAAAAATGAAACAACAAAACCAAACAAGAATAACGAGACTAAAAGAACAAACCTAAAACAAATCGCATGTGGCTGGCTTTTATGGTCAATCTGGAAGAGAAGGAGGTTGTTTATCTTTAAGGGCGTAGATATTGCAGATGAGATTGTTCTTCAGTGGGCGCAAAATAAAATTGTTATGGCTTACAATTGTTCTTCTCTTGATCAAGAGAAGAAAGTACTGATCTGCATACTTACCTTCAAGATTCATTCTTTTGCATAGGCAGGTGGTTGTGCTCAGTTGGATCGGTTTGTCCACTGGGGTTATAATCCTGTCTTTGCATTTTATGTTGCTCTGGTTTTTAGTTGGTGAATAAAGCTTGTCGTCCTTCAAAAAAAAAAAAAAAAAAAAAAAATCTAAAACAAATGGACCCAACCAATCGACCCAGCCGTGAAGCAAGTGGAGTAAGATGACACAAAGATGATTAAAGGCAATAAAAAGTGGCCGCTAAAAAAGGAAGGGCGAGAGGGACAAATCGACAATTGGAATAAATAACAACTGAAAGATTATAATAGAAAAACTCCAATAATAGATGTGGAAGATGAGTCAATTAGGAGGAATAAACAGCGTAACGAGAACTATGGAAGCAAATGGAGTGCAAACAGAGGACAAATTGGATAAAGGTAGTAGAAACATCGCCAAAATAGAAGGGGCGAGAGGAACAAATTTGGCAATTGGAATACATAAACAACCTGCAACAGAGAAGACAAAAAAAGTTTCCATGAAGAAATAGGACAGAAAGATCAACTTGGATGAACAAAATTGCAAATGGGGCACAAGTAGGACTGCAAGAGTTCATAGGAAGAAACAAAACATTTGGAACAAGTAGGAAAAGAAAGCAAATACTTAAAAGACACACAGACTGTGGGACAAATGGAGCAATAATGGGCAACTAAAACTAATGGACATGATGGGCGACATAGAGAGAGGAAAATTAATAAGGTAGTGGAACAATAGAGGAGATAAAATTTGAAAGGCACCTTGGTTTAAGAATAGAATAGAATAGTTTTATCGTCCACGGAGACCAACTGGCCTATGGGACCCAAGTACAAAGAGAGAGAGCAGCAGGCGTATTACTACCAGGATTAAAAAACCCCCCGCCCCGAAGGGTTTTTGGGGGAAAAACCTTAGTAGCAATAAGGATGCTGACATACTGCACAGTTATGTACATAATCACAAGTACAGCTGAGGTTAATGTCGGACAGGGGGGCATAACCGAAGTCCGCGTATCCATTACCTCCCTGGAGGTACGATCCCAACAACAAGCCTACAGAGGCCGGCGCAGTAGCTCATGCAAGGCCCGGATAAGAATTAACTAACCGAAAGCATACCGAGCCCCGATATGCTCGTATGCAGCGGGACAAAAAGCCCGAGGGCGTGACTTTCATCCTCAATGGCAGCTGACAAAGATCGACACTCTGCCCTCACGCCCTCCCAAATCCATCTCCTTGTCTCAATGCGGAGGTGGTGTGCACCTGTGCGAATGGAAGCAATCACCCTGCGCTTTTTCATGGGTAGATGGGTGCGCAGGTAGTGGTGTGGGCCCCTCGTGAGCATGGGATTAACCTGCTGTCGATAATTTGCCACCTTGACATGTGACAGGGCCTCTGCATCCCAAAGCTTGGCCATGAAGCAAGCATCCAAGTACTGCTTCAAGGCAGCACGTTCCTTCGGTGTATGCACTGGTCCACATCTGTGTGCCTGCACATTCCATAGCGAGAACCACTGGGCTTGCTTGTCTTTCCAGCAGGCTTTGAGTCGCTGCGGGCCATGGAATAAATTACTACTCCCATATTTTAGTGTAGCCAAAATAGGTTTAGCTAAACTATCTTCAAATTGGGGCTAGAAGTTTCTAACACTTGGCTAAACTAAATGCTTTTTCTCCATCATAGTTTCTTGCTTTTGGCTAAACTTTCACAAAATGGAAAGGCAAATATTAGCCATCACGCTATAGTGATTTAAAAAAACCCAATGAATTTATTGTAAATACATAAATCAAGACACAAACATACATGAACATGTTCAAAAACCTAAAAAAAAAAGGGACAACATTGTTCCTTTTCCTTTAATGCTTCAGCTTTGTACTTAAAAAAAGGAAAATGTAAACTCTATTTGAAATTTCTTAAAGTTAGTACATACATTGGTGTTGAATTTCAGGCTAATCTATCCATTTTTCCAAGACCACTCTATCTTAGGTTTAGCTAATCGATGTCCTGATGGATATGTCTGGAGGTAAAGGTTTGGCTATTCAACCTAAAAACTCACTTGGGCGGCAAAAAAATTGGGCTAAAATTTTCTTTTTTTTGGGCATTTTTTCCATTTACTTTAGCCGTTTTTCTTGGCAAAACTATTACAAAATAGCCATTTGGCTAACCTTAGCCGTTATTTTATTCCATGCTGCGGGCCCATCGCCACTGCCAAAGCAAGGTTGGGCAGCCGGGCTTCATCCATAGCCACCATAGAAGAAGAACCATACCACATAAGAGACACATAGAAAATAAGATAGATCAACTAGTTAAAACAAATACCCATGGCTCATAAACTAAATGGATCCCACACTTATAATGAATATTGATGCAACGTGAAACAGAATGAGATAAAAAGTTGTCATTATAGAACCTGATAATTTATGCTCGATATAGCACGCCTACTACCATAAAGAATGCATAACCTCCATGCCAAAATCCCATGCCTAATGCCTAAAACTCGAACACAATATAGTACGATTGCCATTATAAAGAATGCTCATACATAACCTCAATGCCAAATCTCATGCCTAATGTCTATAACTCGAACATGAGCAAGTCTACAACAAGTCATAATTTGCATGAGAAAATCAAGCGATACAAGAATTGGCAGGGCAGATTGGTATAAATATAGTTGTAACACCAACAAGAAATATACTGCATAAGAAAACTATATAAAAGATAGGTGGACTACATAAGCACATCAATACATCATAAAACCAAATATATCACACTCATATAACAAATACTGATGCAACATGAAACAGAATAAGGTCACCATTATCCATCTAACATCATATACATGCTTGATATAATATTTTTGCCAAACTATAATGAATGCCGATGCATAACCCCATGCCACATCATGCCTAATGTGCATAACTTGCGCATGTCTACTATAAGTTATAGTTCACATAAGAAATCAAGCAAATTTGGAGTTCTAAAAATATGCACTAGTCAAACTCGAAATGTAACAGCCACAAGAAATAAACAATAGTCAACCAGCAAACTGATGAGGCAAGCCAACCTTAGAGACCAACCCTACCCAAGGACCAAGGGGATCCGAAGCATGAAAGCAAGGCCAACAATGACTAATAGAATAGGTAAACCAAAGGCTGGAAGAGGAGCAACCGACAATGAGCATGGACAAAATAAAAACAGCAGAGCCAAACATAAACTAACGAGACTAAAAGAACAAAACCCTAACAAATGAAACAAGAAGAATATGCTACTAAAACTCACTGAAGAGAAAGATGAAGAACGTAGCAGGTAGCCACATGGATTTTGAGAACTTTTCAAAATGCAAGGTGGGAGATGTTTAAAGAACTAAAGAAACCAACCAACCATGGAATATGTGGAGCAAAATGAGACAAATCAGGGTAGAGACAGTAGAAAAAGTATACCACGAAGAAATAGGACAGAAGGGTCACCTGGGATGAACAAAGGTGGTGTACACAGGAAGTACAGAAGCGGGTGGAGCAAAAGTACGACTGTAAGGATCCACAGGAAGAAATGGGACGATTGAAACAAGTCCAAGAAAGCAACCACTAAAAAGGCTCACGAAATATATGGGACAGATGGAGCAATAATAGACAATAGAATTAAAGGATGTGATGGGCGACACAACGAGAAGAAAACGAGTAAGGCAACGAAGATAAACACGATAAAAGAAATGCCATCGATTTGAGCCATCAGATTGGTCGAATTGGCGAGCATGCATCTCTTGCAATGCATGCATGCATTGCATGCATTTTCTGGGGCTCTGGTTCATTTGGGATCGTTATTTCTTGCAGGTTCTTCATCGACTTCTCATCGGCGTTTTCTCCTCTCTTACTAGTTCCCTTGACTCTCTTTTTTTGATACTAGGCAGGGGAGGCGCTTCTCCCTGCTTGGTTTGACAGTTTGGCGTCTTTTTCCATGCTGGGATATGTTCTTCTTCGATCTTGTCTCTTTTTTGGCCATCCTTCAACCTTCGACCTCGATCCCGTTTTGATAAGAAAATTCTCTTTTTGTGGGAGCTTTTGTCTGTTTTCATGCGAGCCCTTATTCGAGAACGCCATCGATCCGAGCCATCGAATCAGTATTCTCAAATGGGCAAGCATGCATCTTTTGCATGCATGTATGTATTGCATGCATTTTTTGGGGCTCTGGTCCATTTGGGATTGCTATTTCTTGCAGGTTCTTCATCGACTTCTCATTGGCGTTTTCTCCTCTCTTAGCAGTTCTCTTGACTCCCACCCACCCTCCCTTAATGTGTACTTTATTGTAAATGTTGTTTTTTGTCGCGTGGCACATGTCGCGTACCAGCCCTTCGCTTTTCGAGGTTGTTGTTTTCTTATCTTTGTGTTCTAGTTTGTTGATGTGCAGGTACAGTGGAATGCGCGACTCCGTCTTCTTCAGACTTCGTGAGTTTTTTTGTGGGAGCATTTATTTGCAGCCTTACATTGTGTTCAAGCCCCTTGACGAGAGCTTATCACTAGGGTTTTTCCTTGAAAACCTGAAAGGGCGGGGTTTTTTAATCCCGGCGATAAGCTCTCGGCAGGTACACTTAACCGACATTTGTAGAATTTTTTTGGAGTCCAGATGATATAAGTGGATATTCCCTGTTTTTTTTTTTTCATTGTGGGTAGCTTGCAAATGTGCAGCTACCTACTCTCAACCATTGTAAAATTTTGCTGAGATGAATAAAAAGTCTAGCTAGCGTGGGTAGCCGCACACATACGAACTACCCACGAAGAAAAATAAAGGGAATGTCCAATTATACAACTTGGACCCCAGAAAATACAATGCTAATAGATGTTTATTTTGTGTACCTGCCGAAAGCTCATCACCGGGATTAAAAACCCCGCCCTTTCGGGTTTTCGAAGAACAACCCTAGTGATAAGCCTTCGACAAGGGGCTTGGACAAATGTAAGGCTAAGAAATCGCTCCCAAAGAACCCACAAATGGAGAAGTCGAAGCTACTGCCGCTTGCCAACCTGTACCTGCACATCATCAACACTAGAACAAATGTGAAAAACCAAACCTCCCAAAGTGGAGGGGCTGATCACGCATGCCATGCGACAACAAAAGAAAAACCTCTTCAAATAGAGGGGATGGTCACGCATGCCAGGCGATAAATACATTAAACAATTAAGGAGGGAGGATGGGTTTCAAAAAATAGAGAATAAGGTACTACTGAGAGAGAAGAGGAAGCGCCGATGAGACGTTGATGAAGAACCTCGCATAATATGGCGATCTCCCAACCAGAGAAAGCATGCAATGCATGCATGTATGCAAAATATGCATGCTCGCCCCCCTAGAATCTCGATCCGAGAGCTCAGATCGATGGTATTCTAGAATGGGGTCCCCATGAAAACGACAAACACTTTTCGAATAGAAGAGAACTTCTTTATCAAAACGGAATTTAGGACGAAGGTCAAAGGATTATGGCCAAATAAGCGGCAAGGCCGAGAGAAAGGACATGCCACAACATGAAAGAAATGCCAAACTGATCAATCAAAGCAGGGAGAAGCCCCTCCTCTGCATGGTTTCAAAGAATAGAGAATAAGGTACTGCTGAGAGAGAAGAGGAAGCGCCGATGAGACGTTGATGAAGAACCTCGCATAATATAGCGATCTCCCAACCAGAGAAAGCATGCAATGCATGCATGCGAAACATGCATGCTCGCCCCCTCTAGAATTTCGATCCGAGTGCTCGGATTGATGGGATTCTAGAATGGGGCTCGCATGGGAGCTTTTGTCTGTTTTCATGCGAGCCCTTATAAAAGAAATGAAAGCACATAGGCTTTAGGGTGGTTGTAACAGTGACAAGAACCATATCATATAAGAGACATATAAACCATATAGAACTAGAGAAAACGAGTCCAACATTGCCATTGCTAAGCATATGAAAAAAGGTTAGATCAAGCAATGAACACTCTAGAGGAAAAATGGACTAGTCTACGAAAATAACCTCCATGCAAGATATCATGTCTAATGCCTATAACTTGGATACATGAAAATCTACCACAAGCAATAAAAAGAAATGATAGAGTTGGTGTTAATGCAATTATGACACCGACAAAAGACATATCACATAAGAAAAAACATATAAAAGATAGTTGGACTACATATAGCAAATACCAATGCCTGGAGATCCAATCTCAGAAGATTTGTGTTCTCACCACAGTTTTGAATTCCTATTGTAACCTTTGCTCCTTGTCTCTGCATTCATTGGCTCAGTTGGCTTGTTATTTGCTTTTGCTCCCCGTTCCCAATTGCTGCTGTCAGATCTGCAAATTCTTTCCATGTTCCTGTGTCGCTTGTTGTCTCGCAGACCAAATCACGAACTAGCTTTGATCCTTTTGCCCACCCAAGCTTTGCTGCCCTGTGACAATCCACATTACTGCCCCAACATCGTTGCTCTAGTCGTTTCGCTTTGCTCCAGCATTTGCCATGAATTATCCAGATCTTCGTCCACAAAATGTCACAGCAAAATCTGCATTGGGTTTTTTGCCAGGGGATACTGGAACGTTCTTGTAGCAAGGGTTTTTTGCACCCGATATTCCTTTAAAAACTTGTTTCTTAAACATTTATTCGTGTTTTTTGGAAAATAAAGTGACATAGTTTGATATGTTCTTTGATTTTTAATGAGGTTGAGTCTAGGGTATTGTATCTTACTTTCCTAGATCTTAAAGCATAGCGGAGGTTTCATTGTGCTTTTTCGGGTGGTGGACCCTAGATCTTGCTCCATCGGTTCTTTGTTTTCCAGGTTCCTGCAAGGTTAACTTAAAATGCCGCACTTGGGCCTTGCTTCTTGGAGCTTATCGAGTTGTCGAAGATAGAGGCTTAAAAGGTTTTGTGTGGATTTTTCGATTTGCATATTGGTGGTTGTCTCAAATCTTGAGTTGTTGTTTGTTTGGTGGTGCTATTGTCCTACTTCTCTGGATCGCTTGAGTTTGGCCTAGTCTATTTGTCATAGTTATGGTTTTTCTTTAATGGCCTATCTAAGTCTTTGTTCGTTTTAGTTCGAGTCAAGATTATCATGGATGGTCTTGATCTTGTTTAATCTGACATTTTTCAAAAGTTTAGCATCTACATTGGTCTAGGTGTTTCTCTTATTTTCTATGGTTGTCAACATCATTGGGAAAAAGCTTTTATCAGTTTGATATAATATCTGGATTTTTTGGGTGGATGGTATTTCGTTTCAGTTCGTTCATCTTGGCAGATTTCCTTACTTTTTCGATTGTCCTTTAATTTCGTTCTATGGTTTTTCTTTGCATTGGTTGCTTGGGTATAGATTGGATAGTTCTCATCCTGGATCTTGTTCTTGTTCTTGGATCAGTTTATTATAGATCCAGCTTTGCTTGTTACGACGTGGGCCATTACCGCGTTACCCTAGAAGTCGATGGAAAATGACAGGTTTATGATCCAGGGGTGGGGGCGATCAAGTCGACATTGGTTTGGAAGCATTCCAACATGGCAACTACACAATTCGACCAGGGACTGACATTTTTTTATTTTCTTTAGGCTAGGGCATACAACTTTGCAAGTTCGCCCGACATGGTGTTGGTCCATCACATCACTTCGGTGTTCTTACCATGGTTAGTCCTATATTACGAGGCTTGATTGCAGTTTGTCGATGCATCCTTGAATGTTATGCACCCCTTTCCATAGGTTTTTGTGTCAATTGTGGTAGTCTTGTTTATAGGGTTGTATGCCTTTATTGAGTTCTAGTTTCTTTTGGTTTCCATAGATTTCGACTTTCTAAATCTACGTTTATTCTCTTTTTCAGCTAGTAAAGTTGTTGTTTATGATTTCTCTAGGTGGGTTGATTTTCTTTTTGTTGCTGGTATGGTCCGCTTTTTGGTTTGTCATGTTGGTTCTTACCATGCTTGTGTTGCTTGTATTCCTTTTAGTAGTCCAGGTATAAATTCTTGGTCCGTTCTTTGGTTGGTTAGAACGGCTCGTCCAATGCTATTGCTTGTAGTCCATTTTGCAATCCTATTGTTAGCCCTATTTCCTTGTGCCACATAGCTTTCTCATTCTTGTTTATCTCATTTATGTTAGTTATTTCTTGTTTCTTAATTCTCTTTATGGTAGTTCAACCTCACAATAGCCGATCTGGTAAACTTGAATCCCTCTCTTGATATTTTTAAATAGGCATATCAGAATTTAGAAGGTAGATGTAAGTTTCGAGGGCTTGTTGCATCACTAGACCGAATTAGAGGTATTCCGTTTAAGCTGTATTAATTTGCCTAATATATATGTACTTAAGTACAAAAGCAAGATGGGCAAGCACTTACATGTTTGCTATTTTGTTGGATTGGTTTTGTACATATTTATGGAAATAAGTTTATCATTATTGCTTATGAGTTATGGAAACGGTTGGGGATCAAATCCCATTGCTCTCCAATTTTTGGTTGCTATTATAAGAAGCAAATACAGTGACATCCACAATCCTTAGTAACATTAGTTTACTAAACTTGAAATGCTTCAAACAACCGTGGGCTAATGTCAACAAACCATGCACATTTAAAACTGTAGTTGTATTGCTGGTTTATTTAATAGTCTAAATGAAATGTTGAAGGGATACATATCGTAAATAGAATAGAATAGAATAGAATAGTACATAAATATTCGACTAGTGAAGATGCCCCTACTTTCAAGATTTGAGGGAAATGACATAAAAAATAAAGAATTAAGGAGGCCAGAGCTTCCCATTGATCTTAGAGTCTAAGATCAATCAGCCTTGGAGTGGTGCTTTTGGGAGCTAGTGACATACTATAACTAAGTTCACATAGGTGGCATTAACATTACCATATTGGGCGGAAAAGTGTTGAAACTTGGTGCTTGGATCAATTTTGATCAAATAGCGCTTCTATGCCAATATCAATGGCACAATTAACAATGTTAGGTCTCAATCACATATTGGTTGTACTTAAATCTTTGGTTAACGCAATATAACTACTAACGTTCGCCACTGAAACCCCTACTGCAACCAAGCTCTTAGCTTGCAACCGGTTTTTGAATGATGGATTTCGTTTGTGAATCAATTCTCTTGTAGATCCGGAATGAAAAATTTGGTATTCCGGATTGGCAGGATATTGATGGGCTTAAGATTTGCCCATCAATCATACGCCGGCAAAATGGAAAAGAGACGGAATTGTTTACATCGCCTTAAAAATTGTTTCCTTCAAGTTAAAATAGATAGAGAGTATTTCAGAAGAAGGCAGAGCTTTCAAATTTGATTGCCTAAAACATGACCAATCTAGCTTTGAAATGCAATTCTACACAAATAATCATTGTTTCTTTTATAGATAAAGCCTACCATCTCCTAGAACTAGCCTCCAACTAGAATGAATGGTTAGGGTGAATCCCCATTACGAGAGGGTGAATCCCCATTAAGAAAACTGAGTTACAAGTTGCAAGGTGAAGCTCTTAGAAAGTGCAAGACGGCAAAGAGTGAAGGTGTTAAAAAGTCTAGAATAATGAAGAACACAAAAAAGACGATGGAGAAGCAGGGTAAATTTTAGCGGCCCTAAATGTTTTTCTATTTGAATTAAGATTGGCTAAACCTATGAAAAACAAAAGTTCTTAGATTTTTTTTCTTGGCGAAATTTGATAAAATAAAGCCCTTTACTTATCTTCCCACTTGGCTAAAATGTAAAATTTATATGACATGAAATTATGATGTTGGCGAATTTTTCTTGGTCCCCAGCTAAAGTGCAACTATTTAACTTCAAACTTTGAGCATTGATTAGTACATGAATGACATTGATTCAATGATAACAAAGTTGTTCAAAGTATAATTCATAAGAAACAAACAATATTGTTTGAAGGAACATGCATGTTTAAGTTGGGGTCAAATGCATCCAAATGGTGAATTTGGTGATGAAGCACTTTAAAGTCAACAATTGCAGGAAGAGATCACTACTATTTAAAGCTTAAAAAACGCATCATATAACATTCTTCATAGCATTTAACCTAAACAACTTATAGATACAAATTCAAAATATGATTGAGGTAGCTAATGACAATTCCTAAATGAAAGAGGTCCCTGAATAGAATTGCCATGGCTATTTGAATTGATCAGAGTTCTCCTAATCAACTTTAGAGAAGGCGATTCAGTACACCATGCAGCAAACAATCTCGGCTAAACTCTAAGCGTTCAGAATTTACCCTCTTTTGGAGTGGCTAAATTTTACTTTTTCTAAAATTTTTGCCTTTATAAACTTTAGCCATGAAATTTGACAAAAGGTCTAAAAAATCGCCATTTGGCGAATTTTAGCCACTCTTTATTACCCTGATGGAGAAGCGTGAAGAGGTAGAGGAATTCAGCTATTTGAAGCAAATGAAAGGTATGTTGTTTTTGGAGAAAGAAGTTGCCATGTTGGATGACTTGTTGGCCCAAGAAAATTTCAATTCTCTATCACAAGAAGATGACTTGAAGGAAAAGAAAGGGGATATCTACTACTCGCAAACCGTTGTAAGCTCTCAAACCCTTGCGGAATTGTTTGATGAAGACTTGCCAAGACTAGAGGAACAGGGAGATATGCTTGACTTTGTCAACGTCAAGAAGCAAACAGACGGGGATATCAATGCAGTAAATGCGTTGTTAGCAAACATTGAGTTGCCAAGCCTTCAAGAATTTTTTGATGAAGACTTGCCTATGCTTTGTGAGGTAAGTCTAGAGGAACATAATAGGGACATGCTTGACGTGGTCAATGTCACTGACGAAGTAGATGGCTTGTTGTCAAAGATAGAATTGCCAGTCCTTGAGGAATTGTTTGATGAAAACTTGCCAACATTTTGTAATGCAAGACTAGAGCAATCAGGAGGCCCATCACAAGAAAATGATCATGAAGACATGCTTGACTTGATTAATGTCTCGGTCAACAATAAGAAGCAAAAGGAAGCAAGCAGGGATAATGATGAGACATGTTGTTGGGATGAGTTTGATGGCATGTTGGCACAAACAAAAGATAGGGATGACAAAGAAGCAACACAAGTAGTAGCATGTTGTTGGGATGAGTTTGATGCCACGTTGGCACGGGCAGAATTGCTAAACAAAGACAATCATATGTCTGATGGACAGGGGTGATGATGAGACATGTTGCTGGGATGAGTTTGATGGCGTGTTGGCACAAACAGAAGATAGGGATGACGAAGAAGCAACACAAGAAGTAGCATGTTGCTGGGATGAGCTTGATGCCATGTTGGGACAGGCAAAATTGCTAAACAAAGACAATCATATGTTTGATGGACAGGCAATACTTGCAGAAACACCACCACAACAGGTTGCATCTGGTTGGGGTGAATTTGATGCCTTAGTAGCAGGAGGGCATTGTCAGGAAAAGTCCATGGTCAACGCATCAATAGCAATTAGAAGTCAACAAGCTATGACAAGCATGGCAGCTGTGTATCAGAACCAATGGCATCAACAGGAGCAACAAGTGACAGCAGCTCCAAGGATGAAAATGCAGAAGACAATCATGCCCAAGTATGTCTGCCCTCGGTGTTTCAGTAGTAACACCCGTTTCGACTATTTTGAGAATAAGGATGTAAACCAACCGAGGTATTATTGTAGGAAGTGCGATAGGAACTGGACCATCGGGGGCAAAGTGAGGCCATCGCAATAAAAAGATCCAGGATGCCAATCGGCGTCGCAATAAAAAGATCCAGGATGCCAATCATAACTTGGCTTCTATACACACTCAGCCACTTGTATGTAGTTATTGAAGTTGCATGGCTGTTGGTCATAAGAGACTTGTACAGTTATTATAGTTATTATATTGGATAGTTGCCATTTGAAAATACTTGTAAATAATATGGCAGAATGTGCCTTTTGTAAATACTCAGCCACTTGTATTGTTATCAAGACTGGCCATTTGTAATATTTATCACAATGTTGTCAACAGTTTTACATTCTTTAGTAGATACAGCAATAATTGAGCTATTAGTGCTTGTGCTCTAGCTGTTAGTGCCTCATTACTAGTGGCGAGCAGTAAGTACTTCTGTTACTGCTTGTGTGCTAGCTATGCGACCAACCAGCCATAATGCTCCTTTAACTACTTCTGTTACTGCTTGTGTGCTAGCTGTGCAACCAACCAGCCATAATGCTCCTTTAACGTTAGTCGTGGACCAAGGGTTTTGGACTAGCAACTTTTGAGTCAATCCGGAATGAAAGAATTGACGTCAAACAACTCGTATTTATATATGTTAATCCGGGTTTTGAAGATGAAGTTTGTTCTTGAATCAAATCTCTTGTAAATCCAGAATGAAAGATTTGGTTTTAAATTGTTCACGCCTCCGGAGGTGCAACTTTTAAAAGTTGATCTAGTGCAAAACATCTTTTTGGATTAGATTTTTTGACATCCCAAATTTTGAAAAAAGGCATCAGCACCAGCACTGTGCCCTAGTTTACCTGAAGAAGAATTGCCCTAGTTTACCTGAAGAAGAATGAAGAAAAGTAGTCATGTGTGGATGACTCTGGCTCAATGGCACATTTAAGTTTAATTTTTCCTTGTTATATAAATAAAGAAAAAATATATTATTAATTAGGGGTGGTAGCTCAGTGGAAGAGCGCTTGTGTACTTGCGTGGATGCAAGAGGTCTGGGGATCGAAACCCCACAACCCCAACTAGCTTTTGTTATCGTTCTTATATTTTTACCTAAAGGGTGTTTAAAGGGTGCAATTTACGGGACAAGACTAGACTTTTGAATTTCAATCTAACACTAGACTTTTGAATTTCAATCCATATGGGTTAGTCTGGTCCTGCAAGTAGTGTCAGATTCTAGCGTTGTAACAGAAACTTGAGCTAAAGATTCTCCTCTTCATAGCCTACAGTATGTTACATAAGATTCGGGTTCATGAAAGAATGAAACCTTCAACATGTCTAGGTTCGTGTTTGCTGAGCTCGTGTTTGCTGACCAGGATGAAAAAAATCTCATTTAAATGTTTTTCTAATTCGAAGTTGAGCAAATAATGCTAAAAATCAGTCCTCGCGCAGTGAGTGTCCAAGTATCTAGTGTCTACGTAACATGACCTGTTTGCCAAATTTGCTCCAAAGAATAATCAGTATGGTTCCAATTGCCAGGCTCGTCAGATCAACAATGTGCTTTCCAAATTCCAAAGGCTGTGTAAGCATTGCATATCTCATTGGACACAATAAGCATCAGAAAAGGCAACCAAGAAAACTGTACAAAGTGTCTCAAGATAATCATACCTTTTAACGTGTCTCAATATGCACAGTTTGTTTTGAGAAGTTAACAAGCCTAGTACAAATAAAGAGCACTTCCATGAAAGATTAGACTATTAAACGCCCTCGTCAATTTACTGAAAGTAGAGGTCATTTCGATAAGACAAAGAAAAGGTAGACTATTGAATGTCTAGACATCGTCATTTTGCTGACAATATTTCAACAAACAGCGCACAAGCTTGGAAGGATCTTGCTGAGTGGGTATATGAACAAGCTCCAAATATGATAAGAGGTTCAGTTCATACAAGCATCAACAACGAATTATATCAAAATAGGAAATGTTTATCTCTTAGGTGGTTGTTTCTCTAGGACTCAATTGGAAGTAATACTTCATAACCGTAGAAGATAATAAGTGTAGGAGGAATGCAACATCAGAGCCAGCAGGATGCAACAAAGAAGGGAGCCTTTTTGAAAGTTTGACCTGGACAAGATTTTCCAGGAAAGCTAACATGTCTGGCCAACTTTCTTTTGAAATTGATTTATAGCCATGAAATGTTACTACCATAGCACAAATTCCATCAAAAAGACATTACCCTTTCTAGCTTCTTCCAGTATCATAAATAAATCTCATTTCTCATTCACAGATGTAAATGCTTCAATACTTGTAGCCAGGAATAACAGTTTATTTCAAAATATGTCATCCGAGGATCTCAAATATTTGTACTGGACACCAAAATATAAATGTATTTTCTTACAGAACTTGGTATTTAGCAACAATTTAAAGAAAGCAATGCACTGAGAACTAGTGTTTATGAATAAAGGAAAACACAGAAGATAGAAGCTCAGTCTGGCAAACTGAACCTTAGTCCAGTAACTATTACTGTAACCCTTTAGCTATACTTAGTCTAAATAACTAGTGTACCCATAATATGGAGGGAGGGAGGGACGGAGGGAGGGAGGGAAGTTACGTCATCAACAACCATGTTAGAAGCTCCAAAGTGTTTCAATAATGATATGACATTGCGTTTCACGTAAAGTCTCTGGATATTGAGGACTTGGCAGTCCATGATAGATCTAAAAGCATTACAAGCAACCAGAGACAAAATGTAATGAAAGAACCAACCCAACTAGCAAAAAAATGGCATACCTTGATGTTCCAAACCTGGTGTTGGAGGAGAAGCCTTGTCTGAGCCACAGAAGATCCCTAGACACAGCTTCATTTTCGTTCTTCTTGCATGTTCTACCGTTGATCCAAAAAATTCCAATGCAGAAGTAAGAAATAAGACAATTCACTTATTGCTTATATGGAAGTGTGATGTGGATAGCCTGATGTTTAGGCTGGCGTGTCCAAAAATAAGACAGATTTACTAATAACAGTTTAACGAGTTGTTAAGGAACATCCTTGATTTGAGAAGGTCTAAACCATTGAAGTCTTAGCTAGACTCTATTAATCCAGAGGTGTTTTCCTAGGATCCAGTGTCTGGCACAATCCGGGGCTTGCTGGATGCCTCGATTGTATTGTTTCAGAGTGCACAGGTGCACGTACAGTGGCTTTTCTGCTCCTTCTGGATTTATTACTATGCAGACGTGCACAAAACTCAGATGATTGAACGATATAGTAAGATACCACATTGCTGATGAAAGTCCAAGGCTGTTGAGGAAAAGTACATGAATGTCTGGGACTAAGCTATTCGAAAATTGACGTGAGGATTCCTCCATCATATATAGGAATAATACTCAAGACGCACCATTAATGTGCTATGGCAGAAGCCCTGCATAAAGGGTTCAACAACCAAGTTGCAAGCGAGAAAAAAGGAAGATCTAAATAATACAAGTAGGATCCAAACATAGCTAGCTGTAAATTAGGTTTAAGTTAAGATACTTAAAACTAATGGAAGTCGAGATTTTATCTTGCAGCCGGACAAAGTATGATGTGATGTTTGTTCTTTCGTGCTTCGTTTTGCTGGAAACTCTCTAGAGCCGCTTTGCTTTTGATGCAGAGACAGGTCAGATTTTCATTCATTATTCCTATACTCATCATTCCTATACTCATTCATTTCTGATCTGCAAATCTGATAAGTCTCAATATGGAAGTGGGCTCGTGGACGAGACCGTAGAATCTGCCTCAGTATGCCATACACACCAACATGTGAAGACAAAATGCTCTTCCAATTACTCAAATTTGTACAAGAAGATGGTATATAAACTTCAAAAGGCTGGAATCAGCCTAAACTCTCAATAGAATTATAAAGACATGCTATAAGAATGAGGTTGGCATTTCTCACTTCTCTAATTTTTGCTTTAACCAATCAAGAGAAATAAACTAGTAAAATTAGTGGAAGCACCAGTGAAAAACAAGAAAATATAGGATTCCAACTGAATCAGAGAAAATATTGAAAACTTTATTAAGACTTCTGTAATATTGCAAAAGCCTTGGCCAACCAATTTACAGATCAGGCCCTGGAAAATGTATATGGGCTTTTAGAACCCACGACTCAGTCAAAAACAATGTATCGGATACACAATGAATTTCGTTCCTTAAAGGTTCAAAATTGTCCTCTCTGTACAAGATATGAAATATGTATATATATGAGCTTCTAATGATCATTTCCTATGGCTGTACAATCAGTAACCTGTAATCGTAAAAGTATCTTGTGTAGCTGCCGTAAAGAATTAGTTGGATAGTATATATACATTGAACATAGCACTTGCCTTGAATATTCTTTTGTGGCTCTCAATTCTGACCCAAAAGGCCTGCACAAAGCTGTGCACGTTCATTTCTGAGCATTGCTATTTCCATGCGTATACCCTCATCTCCCTGACCAGCACCCTCTGCAATGGTTTGCTCCAAAGTTGCAATGATTCTCTCTATGCTTTTTATCTGCTCATTATGCAACATCATAAGCAAAAATATGGTTGGAAGCAGATTTTTGGAAGATTATCTCTTAACATTAAACTAAAAAGTAGCTGCGCCACACAAACCTTCCGATGAGGCCACCTGCGCATGCCATTTCGACGACAAATTTTTTTCAAAACTGTGGGACAAATCCCTAACTCTTTGGCTGCAGCATTGATTGGGAGATGAAAATGCTGTGCCAAGTCTGACATTTTTAACTTCCCTGTTCTCTCTCTCTGCAAGCAGAATAAATTTAATACAAATCTTTCTTCACAAGGCTAATAGGAGGAAACGTCATTGATGGGTTGAAACCCTAAACCAAGGCAGACATGTATTATAATGAATGTGAAGAGAAGTGCTTAACAGCTCTTACAAATGATGGCCTCCTAAATATGAGTGATCTGTGGTCCTCTTTTTAGATGAAAATGCAGAACTCCCAAACAGCGAAGCTCATGCTCTGCCCAGGGCAGGTTCGCCATCAAGCTGCATGATTATTCACCATGCATCTGCATGAGAGCTCTATGGCAATTCACCATAAGCTGTCACGAGCTGCATGGGTTCAATTCCATTATATACTTATCTTGTTATTTCTGTACATAACACTGAGTAATGCTGGTGCTCTGTTCTTAAAGTCCAATTTTACAAAGACATGGAAATGCAAACCTGTGCAGCAGCATTGCTCTTGGGGGGTTTTGGTGGCGCTGTAGAGGGTTCTGCATTGTCCTGGTTCTCTCCATGTAGTAGTTTGCCCTGACTCATCATTGGGTTTCCATATATACAGGCATTGTTGGACAAATCACAACCTGGCAGCAAGAATGGGCTCAAGTTCACAAACTGCACGAAACATAAGAAAATAATCCCAACCTAAAGAACAGTTCGTATGTTAAACATATAGTGGTTAAATAAACATTGGTCCATATTCTAATGCAGTGGTTTTTTGGCACTGATTTATGGGACCCTACAAAGAAAAGATATCCTCAAATGCTGTTCATACCTTCTAAATGTTAGGTTGGGCATCTCAACTTAGGTCAGAGAAGCTTGATTATATTTTCCATTTTAATGACCGATTAAAAGGAAATCCCATCCCAAGGAAATGGATTGTAACCCATTTGCTTTGTAAGGTAAGCCGTAGATGTGTTTAATACACGGTCTGGCACAAAGGCGAAACCGGGTCCTGCATCTACACCAGTTGAAAGAGAGTCATGCCGAAGCACAAAGCCTTCCTTTCTCCGCAGGAGGCTGTACTGCAAAAGGAATTGCCTGACATATTCTGCATTTCCCACTGGAAACCTGCCATGTCCCACAAAAGCTACATTTACTTGGGAAGGTTTGTGATAAAACCACGGTAACACAGATTACATAAAGCTTGCATCACAGCCTTGAAATGTTTGCATTTTGACCAATGTTAGTTTGAAACTAAATTAGAATGATAAGGTTTCCAGAACCAAGGATTTCAGTATGCAAGTAAGATTAATATGAACAAGCTCCAGGAAATCAGGCTTACTCAACCATTTGCTGCTCCAATGCTGTTGGAAATCCATCATCAATACAAAACCGGGTGTGAAGTACTGCATGGTAGCTTATGTTATCACAACCATGAATCTCAAGCTTTGTGTCTTGAACCCCTGGTACCAATAATCCTTGTTAGAAATCAATGACATGGTTACATTGTCTGAAAAGCATAAATAGACGCTGCTTAAGTATAGTTAGTGTCATATTCATCGTTAATTCTGCGTTAAATGATTCATGTTTGACCATTGCCCATTAACTACAAAGATTGACATGCAACGGACATTCCCTTGAATATAACATCTTCTTGGAGTTAGTGTGTACCATTTGAATGGATGATGCATCGCAGAACCTGACATGAATCACACTGCGAAGCATTTTGCTGTACTGGAACGGTCTGGTTGGATACTTCTTCATATTGCACAGTCCATTCACAAGGGTTGCTACCAAACGACACATTGGGAACGGACAAACTCCCTGACATGTGGTCTTCTAAAAGCCCAACAGAGTCTCCTTCCAAAAAGGACCCATGTGCGCCAAACATATTGCCATGCATGTAATTCATGGAGCCCTCGGAAGGAGGGTACAACATAGCCAATGGCGAGATAGAACTGTTGATCAAATTATCAGAAAAAGCGCCTACGAGAGTAAAAGTGTCCCTTACATGATCCACTTCACCAAAGCTGACCAATGCCTCGCTCTCCTCCGTCTTTGGACAAACAAGCAATGAGCTGAAGTCTGGTTCATGTGTAATGCCATCTCCTTTAAGAATCGGGCAAGGCAAAGGGGGGAGGGGAGCAAGCATGCCAAAGGCTGAAGGCGATACATTTAGGCCGGAGAGATTGGAAAAGACTTCATCCGACACTCCACCATCTCTGTGAGGCGTACCCAAAAACTCGGATATGTCAAAACAAGGGCTGTTTGTTGGATTGTCGGAATTGGGATTTTCAGGAGGAATGGCCGTGTTGCTGCTATTGGGTTGGTGGGGTGGCGGATGGAGACCTTCCATCTTACCCCGCTTGTAAATTCTGCCATCGCCATAGCATTGAAAAGGGCACGACAGTTTGTATCTCCGAAAGGAGGGAAATTGCCCGCATCTCGATAATGCAAATTAACAAAGTGAAAAATATCATCTTATCTATAAAGAATATAAAGAATACGGTACAGATGGCGATGCTACGTGGCGCCTAAAAGTAAGACTGGCATTTTTGTATGTGCCATGAGAAGTCTATACCATGCTTCTAAATCCCCAGTAGCTCTATCAATATAATTTGCCGATAATTTGCCGGTAAACGTCATGCTCCATTGGTTATTTGCTGGATTTTGAAGGAAACCCCACAATTTTTTTGCTGGCAAATAAAAATTGGAACCGAAAATTTGTACAAACTAGAAATTTAGGAGAGTAACTCCTAGTTTTAAAAAAAAAAACAAAAAAAAACAAACAAAACAACCTCCTTATGCTCTTTTTGTTTCGTTTTTCCTTTTTCTTCACCTTTTCTCTTTTTTCTTTTTCCCCGGGCCCTTTCCCCCTTCTTTCTTCCCCTTTGCCTCGTGTATTTTTTCCACGTTCCCTTTTTCCCTCCCATTTTTTTTCGTTTCCCTTTTCTTTTTCCCATGTACTCTGTCCATCCCCTTCTTCCCACCTTTTTCCTATCCCTTACCTTACCTTTTTCTCCTTTTTCCACCCTTTCCTTCTTCCCCTTTTCCCATGTCATTTTACTTTCCTTTTCCCCTTTCTTTTCCCTGTTTCTCTTTCCCTTTTTCCCATGCCCTTTTCCTTCCCCTTTTTCTTTTCCCTTTTCCCTTAAGAGATCAAATCATGACCAATCATGGTGGTGGGAAGTCGTGCGATGAATCTCGGCCTTCAGATTCAATCAGATGATCTCAGTCATTCAAACTAGGGCTTGATCCAAATCCAATACGGTATAATATTATAATATAAGAAGATGAATTGAAGTTTCTTGGCAAATGTGTTGGGAATTTTATTGGAATAAATATACATTATATTGGAAGTGCAAACTTGACCACTATTGCAAATATCTCAATTTGGCATGAAAGAATGGGACGTGCTAATAATAATATTGAAACCATGATTAAATTGTACTGGATTAAGTATGAAAAACGGGAAAATGGAGAATCATACCTGCAGAGGGTGTACGTTAGGAAATCAATGGACTCCCCTTCCACAAGGCAAAGAACATGGCAAAAGCAACATTGAACTAGTTCACACAGACATTTGTGGTCCTCTCAATATGAAAGGAATCGGCCATGACTAAGAATCAAATTCTACACGAGGAAGACCAGTTGGTAAACATTTTTCTAAGGCTCTGAGTTGTAGCAGGTTCAGGTTTTTAGTTGGCAAAATAAACTGCAAAGGAGTTGTTAAATTATATGAGCTAAAGGGGGAATGTAAGAAGCTGATTTATTTCGTAATTTTAGATTCAAGATACAAAGGTTTGGCAGTTGAAATAATCTGGTATCGAATATGATTCATATAGAGAAGTGCCAAAAATTATGTTGAAATTATTAAACTAAGGCTTAAGTTGCAATGGTTAAAAAATTCCAAGTCTTGTATTGTATATCGAGACTTATTAAATAGAGCAACTTACCTAGGTTAAAATAATTTTACCTGTAAATATTAACCTTGAATTAAAATAACCTCAGTCGAAAGTTGTGAAGCTATTCCAAATGTGAAAAAAGGCTTCGATCGAATGATCTTTGAGCCAGAGATCATCTGGAGTTGTTCGCTGATTCCTGCATCGTTGGATACTTGTAAATAAATCTAAGACGTCTGAGATGGATATTATACACTACATAGATTTGAAGCATTGCTCACATAGATAATTTGCTTAAGTCAACATTGCTATAGGAAAATGGCCAATGTTGCATGAATAGTAAATTAATTAAGCTACAATGTCTCTTTTCGCCTCGGTAGGAGCAACCGAACGAGAACCGGACTAGGAACTGGAACAAGAACTGGAGTGGAGCTGGGACATCATCTAGAACATGGTCAGAATCTGAGACATGAACTGGAGCAGAGACAAGAACCGAATCAGAACGTGGAGCAGAAATAGAAATAGCAAGGACATAATCAGGAGCCCACAATACTATACGGACTGAAGTAGATATTGATGCAAAGGCCTGAAATCGGCAGATGAACCGGAACTAGATCTCGAACCAACAAACCGAAAGGATCTAGTATGCCAATCAATCTGTACGATATGTAGCTCGAGCCAGGGCAGACCCAAGACTACTGGCGCATGTGGGCTAACGATGAGATTGAAGGAAATGCTACAAGAAGCTCCCTCAAACAAAGCGTGAAGAGGTGCAGTACATTCTGTGACTATGCTAGAAGAGATCTCACGCCCATCAATCATTGGAAGTGTGATATGGATAGCCTGAGGAAAGGCCAAACTCATGTTTAGGCTGGCATGTCCAAAAATAAGACAGATTTACTAATAACAGTTTAGCGAGTTGTTTAGGAACATCCTTAGTTTGACTTGAAGGTCCAGACCATTGAAGTCTTAGCTAGATTTTATTAATCCAGAGGTGTTTTGCTAGAATATAGGTATCTGGCAAACTCCGGAGCTTGCTGGATGCCTCAATTATGTTGTTTCAGTGCACGTGCACCTACACGGTTAACTTCTCTTCGCTCCTTCGGATTTATTACTATGCGTGGCATGCACCAAACTCGAAAGATTGAACGATATAGTAAGATATCACATTGTCGATGAAATTCCAAGGTGATGAGGAAAAGTACATGAATGTCCGAGACTAAGCTATTCGAAAATTGACGTGAGGATTCCTCCATCATATAATGGAATAATACTCAAGACGCACCATTAATGTGCTATAGCGTAAGCCCCGTGATATCGTGGTTCAACAACCAAGTAGCAAGCAAGAAAAAAGGAAGATCTAAATAATACAAGTAGGATCCAAACGTAGCTAGTCAGAAATTAGTTTTAAGTTAGATACGCATAACTAATGAAACTTGAGATTTTATCTTGCGCCAGACGCGATGTTTGTTCTCTCTTGCTTTGTTTTGTTTGGAAACTCTCTAGAGCCGCTTTGCTCCCCGAGGCGTAGACATGTCGATTTTCATTTAATATTCCTATACTCATCATTTCCGTGATAAAGAGCCAAGCATATTTCTGGAGATCCTTTCCTTTTTCCCTTAAGAGGTCAAATCATGACCAATCATGGTGGTGGGAAGACGTGTGATGAATCTCTACCTTGATTCAATCGATGATCTCATTCATTCAAACTAGGGCTTGATCCAAATCCAATACGGTATAATATTATAATATAAGAAGATGAATTGAAGTGTCTTGGAAAATGTGTTGGGAATTTTATTGGAATAAATATACATTATATTGGAAGTGCAAACTTGACCACTATTGCAAATATCTCAATTTGGCATGAAAGAATGGGACGTGCTAATAATAATATGGAAACCATGATTAAATTGTACTGGATTAAGTATGAAAAACGGGAAAATGGAGAATCATACCTGCAGAGGGTGTACGTTAGGAAATCAATGTAGACTCCCCTTCCACAAGGCAAAGAAAATGGCAAAAGCAACATTGAACTAGTTCACACAGACATTTGTGGTCCTCTCAATATGAAAGGAATCGGCCATGACTAAGAATCAAATTCTACACGAGGAAGACCAGTTGGTAAACATTTTTCTAAGGCTCTGAGTTGTAGCAGGTTCAGGTTTTTAGTTGGCAAAATAAGCTGCAAAGGAGTTGTTAAATTATATGAGCTAAAGGGGGAATGTAAGAAGCTGATTTATTTCGTAATTTTAGATTCAAGATACAAAGGTTTGGCAGTTGAAATAACCTAAAAAGTGCCAAAAATTATCGAATATGATTCATATAGAGAAGTGCCAAAAATTATGTTGAAATTATTAACCTAAGGCTTAAGTTGCAATGGTTAAAAAATTCCAAGTCTTGTATTGTATATCGAGACTTATTAAATAGAGCAACTTACCTAGGTTAAAATAATTTTACCTGTAAATATTAACCTTGAATTAAAATAACCTCAGTCGAAAGTTTTGAAGCTATTCCAAATGTGAAAAAAGGCTTCGATCGAATGATCTTTGAGCCAGAGATCATCTGGAGTTGTTCAGTGATTCCCAGACCGTTGGATACTTGTAAATAAATCTAAGACGTACAGATGGATATTATACACGGTCATAGATTTGAAGCATTGCTCACATAGATAATTTGCTTAAGTCAACATTGCTATAGGAAAATGGCCAATGTTGCATGAATAGTAAATTAATTCGCTACAATGTCTCTTTTCAGTTCCCGAAGTAGGAGCAACTGGAACAGGAACTGGACTAGGAACTGGAACAAGAACTGGAGTGGAGCTGGGACATCATCTAGAACATGGTCAGAATCTGAGACATGAACTGGAGCAGAGACAAGAACCGAATCAGAACGTGGAGCAGAAATAGAAATAGCAAGGACATAATCAGGAGCCCACAATACTATACGGACTGAAGTAGATATTGATGCAAAGGCCTGAACTGCAGATGAACTGGAACTAGATCTCGAACCAACAAACCGAAAGGATCTAGTATGCCAATCAATCTGTACGATATGTAGCTCGAGCCAGGGCAGACCCAAGACTACTGGCGCATGTGGGCTAACGATGAGATTGAAGGAAATGCTACAAGAAGCTCCCTCAAACAAAGCGTGAAGAGGTGCAGTACATTCTGTGACTATGCTAGAAGAGATCTCACGCCCATCAATCATTGGAAGTGTGATATGGATAGCCTGAGGAAAGGCCAAACTCATGTTTAGGCTGGCATGTCCAAAAATAAGACAGATTTACTAATAACAGTTTAGCGAGTTGTTTAGGAACATCCTTAGTTTGACTTGAAGGTCCAGACCATTGAAGTCTTAGCTAGATTTTATTAATCCAGAGGTGTTTTGCTAGAATATAGGTATCTGGCAAACTCCGGAGCTTGCTGGATGCCTCAATTATGTTGTTTCAGAGTGCACAGGTGCATCTACAGTGGCTTTTCTGCTCCTTCTGGGTTTATTACTATGCAGGCATGCACCAAACTCAGAAGATTGAACGATATAGTAAGATATCACATTGCTGATGAAATTCCAAGGCTGATGAGGAAAAGTACATGAATGTCTGAGACTAAGCTATTCGAAAATTGACGTGAGGATTCCTCCATCATATACTGGAATAATACTCAAGACGCACCATTAATGTGCTATAGCAGAAGCCCTGCATACAGGGTTCAACAACCAAGTAGCAAGCAAGAAAAAAAGGAAGATCTAAATAATACAAGTAGGATCCAAACGTAGCTAGCTGTAAATTAGTTTTAAGTTAGATACGTACAACTAATGAAACTTGAGATTTTATCTTGCAGCAGGACGTGATGTTTGTTCTCTCTTGCTTTGTTTTGCTGGAAACTCTCTAGAGCCGCTTTGCTCCTGAGGCAGAGACATGTCAGATTTTCATTTAATATTCCTATACTCATCATTTCCAGGTGATAAAGAGCCAAGCATATTTCTGGAGATCCTTTCCTTTTTCCCTTAAGAGGTCAAATCATGACCAATCATGGTGGTGGGAAGACGTGTGATGAATCTCGGCCTTCAGATTCAATCAGATGATCTCAGTCATTCAAACTAGGGCTTGATCCAAATCCAATACGGTATAATATTATAATATAAGAAGATGAATTGAAGTGTCTTGGAAAATGTGTTGGGAATTTTATTGGAATAAATATACATTATATTGGAAGTGCAAACTTGACCACTATTGCAAATATCTCAATTTGGCATGAAAGAATGGGACGTGCTAATAATAATATGGAAACCATGATTAAATTGTACTGGATTAAGTATGAAAAACGGGAAAATGGAGAATCATACCTGCAGAGGGTGTACGTTAGGAAATCAATGTAGACTCCCCTTCCACAAGGCAAAGAAAATGGCAAAAGCAACATTGAACTAGTTCACACAGACATTTGTGGTCCTCTCAATATGAAAGGAATCGGCCATGACTAAGAATCAAATTCTACACGAGGAAGACCAGTTGGTAAACATTTTTCTAAGGCTCTGAGTTGTAGCAGGTTCAGGTTTTTAGTTGGCAAAATAAACTGCAAAGGAGTTGTTAAATTATATGAGCTAAAGGGGGAATGTAAGAAGCTGATTTATTTCGTAATTTTAGATTCAAGATACAAAGGTTTGGCAGTTGAAATAACCTAAAAAGTGCCAAAAATTATCGAATATGATTCATATAGAGAAGTGCCAAAAATTATGTTGAAATTATTAACCTAAGGCTTAAGTTGCAATGGTTAAAAAATTCCAAGTCTTGTATTGTATATCGAGACTTATTAAATAGAGCAACTTACCTAGGTTAAAATAATTTTACCTGTAAATATTAACCTTGAATTAAAATAACCTCAGTCGAAAGTTGTGAAGCTATTCCAAATGTGAAAAAAGGCTTCGATCGAATGATCTTTGAGCCAGAGATCATCTGGAGTTGTTCAGTGATTCCCAGACCGTTGGATACTTGTAAATAAATCTAAGACGTACAGATGGATATTATACACGGTCATAGATTTGAAGCATTGCTCACATAGATAATTTGCTTAAGTCAACATTGCTATAGGAAAATGGTCAATGTTGCATGAATAGTAAATTAATTCGCTACAATGTCTCTTTTCAGTTCCCGAAGTAGGAGCAACTGGAACAGGAACTGGACTAGGAACTGGAACAAGAACTGGAGTGGAGCTGGGACATCATCTAGAACATGGTCAGAATCTGAGACATGAACTGGAGCAGAGACAAGAACCGAATCAGAACGTGGAGCAGAAATAGAAATAGCAAGGACATAATCAGGAGCCCACAATACTATACGGACTGAAGTAGATATTGATGCAAAGGCCTGAACTGCAGATGAACTGGAACTAGATCTCGAACCAACAAACCGAAAGGATCTAGTATGCCAATCAATCTGTACGATATATAGCTCGAGCCAGGGCAGACCCAAGACTACTGGCGCATGTGGGCTAACGATGAGATTGAAGGAAATGCTACAAGAAGCTCCCTCAAACAAAGCGTGAAGAGGTGCAGTACATTCTGTGACTATGCTGGAAGAGATCTCACGCCCATCAATCATTGGAAGTGTGATATGGATAGCCTGAGGAAAGGCCAAACTCATGTTTAGGCTGGCATGTCCAAAAATAAGACAGATTTACTAATAACAGTTTAGCGAGTTGTTTAGGAACATCCTTAGTTTGACTTGAAGGTCTAGACCATTGAAGTCTTAGCTAGATTTTATTAATCCAGAGGTGTTTTGCTAGAATATAGGTATCTGGCAAACTCCGGAGCTTGCTGGATGCCTCAATTATGTTGTTTCAGAGTGCACAGGTGCATCTACAGTGGCTTTTCTGCTCCTTCTGGGTTTATTACTATGCAGGCATGCACCAAACTCAGAAGATTGAACGATATAGTAAGATATCACATTGCTGATGAAATTCCAAGGCTGATGAGGAAAAGTACATGAATGTCTGAGACTAAGCTATTCGAAAATTGACGTGAGGATTCCTCCATCATATACTGGAATAATACTCAAGACGCACCATTAATGTGCTATAGCAGAAGCCCTGCATACAGGGTTCAACAACCAAGTAGCAAGCAAGAAAAAAAGGAAGATCTAAATAATACAAGTAGGATCCAAACGTAGCTAGCTGTAAATTAGTTTTAAGTTAGATACGTACAACTAATGCAACTTGAGATTTTATCTTGCAGCAGGACGTGATGTTTGTTCTCTCTTGCTTTGTTTTGCTGGAAACTCTCTAGAGCCGCTTTGCTCCTGAGGCAGAGACATGTCAGATTTTCATTTAATATTCCTATACTCATCATTTCCAGGTGATAAAGAGCCAAGCATATTTCTGGAGATCCTTTCCTTTTTCCCTTAAGAGGTCAAATCATGACCAATCATGGTGGTGGGAAGTCGTGTGATGAATCTCGGCCTTCAGATTCAATCAGATGATCTCAGTCATTCAAACTAGGGCTTGATCCAAATCCAATACGGTATAATATTATAATATAAGAAGATGAATTGAAGTTTCTTGGCAAATGTGTTGGGAATTTTATTGGAATAAATATACATTATATTGGAAGTGCAAACTTGACCACTATTGCAAATATCTCAATTTGGCATGAAAGAATGGGACGTGCTAATAATAATATGGAAACCATGATTAAATTGTACTCTGGATTAAGTATGAAAAACGGGAAAATGGAGAATCATACCTGCAGAGGGTGTACGTTAGGAAATCAATGTAGACTCCCCTTCCACAAGGCAAAGAAAATGGCAAAAGCAACATTGAACTAGTTCACACAGACATTTGTGGTCCTCTCAATATGAAAGGAATCGGCCATGACTAAGAATCAAATTCTACACGAGGAAGACCAGTTGGTAAACATTTTTCTAAGGCTCGAAGTTGTAGCAGGTTCGTGTTTTAGTTGGCAAAATAAGCCGCAAAAGGAGTTGTTAAATTATATAAGCTAAAGGGGAATGTAAGAAGTCGATTTATTTCGTAATTTTAGATTCAAGATACAAAGGTTTGGCAGTTGAAATAACCTGGTATCGAATATGATTCATATAGAGAAGTGCCAAAAATTATGTTGAAATTATTAACCTAAGGCTTAAGTTGCAATGGTTAAAAAATTCCAAGTCTTGTATATCGAACGGCCTGGTCTGGTCCCGGGTCAACTTCGGGTGCCGCCAACGCGTTATTCCGTCTGCGGGATAAAGAGGGACCATGTGACCCGACGATGCCGTAGGGCGGGGCTTGGGCTTGGGGCGACGCCACATTGGCGGGCTAGCATGCACCCTCGCGCTCCCTGACGTTGGCTTGTGGGGCTTTCCATTCGACCCGCCTTGAAACACGGACCAAGGAGTCTAACATGCGTCGCGAGTTGGTGGGTTCAAAACCCGCCTTGGCGAAAAGGAAACCGATGCGTGGGAGCCCTGTTGTCGGGTGCACCATGCGCGACCATGATCTTCGTGAAAGGTTTGAGTGTGAGCATGCACGTTGGGACCCTCGAAAGATATATTAAATAGAGCAACTTACCTAGGTTAAAATAATTTTACATGTAAATATTAACCTTGAATTAAAATAACCTCACCAAAAGTTTTGAAGCTATTCCAAATGTGAAAAAAAGGCTTCGATCGAACGATCTTTGAGCCGTAGATCATCCGAGTTGTTCGATTCCCAGGACCGTTGGATACTTGTAAATAAATCCAAGACGCATGAGATGGATATTATACACTATTCATAGATTTGAAGCATTGCTCACATAGATAATTTGCTTAAGTCAACATTGCTATAGGAAAATGGCCAATGTTGCATGAATAGTAAATTAATTCGCTACAATGTCTCTTTTCAGCCCCCCAAGTAGGAGCAACTGGAACAGGAACTGGACTAGGAACTGGAACAAGAATTGGAGCTGGGACATCATCTAGAACATGGTCAGAATCTGAGACATGAACTGGAGCAGAGACAAGAACCGAATCAGAACGTGGAGCAGAAATAGAAATAGCAAGGACATAATCAGGAGCCCACAATACTATACGGACTGAAGTAGATATTGATGCAAAGGCCTGAACTGCAGATGAACTGGAACTAGATCTCGAACCAACAAACCGAAAGGATCTAGTATGCCAATCAATCTGTACGATATGTAGCTCGAGCCAGGGCAGACCCAAGACTACTGGCGCATGTGGGCTAACGATGAGATTGAAGGAAATGCTACAAGAAGCTCCCTCAAACAAAGCGTGAAGAGGTGCAGTACATTCTGTGACTATGCTAGAAGAGATCTCACGCCCATCAATCATTGGAAGTGTGATATGGATAGCCTGAGGAAAGGCCAAACTCATGTTTAGGCTGGCATGTCCAAAAATAAGACAGATTTACTAATAACAGTTTAGCGAGTTGTTTAGGAACATCCTTAGTTTGACTTGAAGGTCTAGACCATTGAAGTCTTAGCTAGATTTTATTAATCCAGAGGTGTTTTGCTAGAATATAGGTATCTGGCAAACTCCGGAGCTTGCTGGATGCCTCAATTATGTTGTTTCAGAGTGCACAGGTGCACCTACAGTGGCTTTTCTGCTCCTTCTGGGTTTATTACTATGCAGGCATGCACCAAACTCAGAAGATTGAACGATATAGTAAGATATCACATTGCTGATGAAATTCCAAGGCTGATGAGGAAAAGTACATGAATGTCTGAGACTAAGCTATTCGAAAATTGACGTGAGGATTCCTCCATCATATACTGGAATAATACTCAAGACGCACCATTAATGTGCTATAGCAGAAGCCCTGTATACAGGGTTCAACAACCAAGTAGCAAGCAAGAAAAAAAGGAAGATCTAAATAATACAAGTAGGATCCAAACGTAGCTAGCTGTAAATTAGTTTTAAGTTAGATACGTACAACTAATGAAACTTGAGATTTTATCTTGCAGCAGGACGTGATGTTTGTTCTCTCTTGCTTTGTTTTGCTGGAAACTCTCTAGAGCCGCTTTGCTCCTGAGGCAGAGACATGTCAGATTTTCATTTAATATTCCTATACTCATCATTTCCAGGTGATAAAGAGCCAAGCATATTTCTGGAGATCCTTTCCTTTTTCCCTTAAGAGGTCAAATCATGACCAATCATGGTGGTGGGAAGTCGTGTGATGAATCTCTACCTTGATTCAATCGATGATCTCACCATTCAAACTAGGGCTTGATCCAAATCCAATACGGTATAATATTATAATATAAGAAGATGAATTGAAGTTTCTTGGCAAATGTGTTGGGAATTTTATTGGAATAAATATACATTATATTGGAAGTGCAAACTTGACCACTATTGCAAATATCTCAATTTGGCATGAAAGAATGGGACGTGCTAATAATAATATGGAAACCATGATTAAATTGTACTGGATTAAGTATGAAAAAACGGGAAAATGGAGAATCATACCTGCAGAGGGTGTACGTTAGGAAATCAATGTAGACTCCCCTTCCACAAGGCAAAGAAAATGGCAAAAGCAACATTGAACTAGTTCACACAGACATTTGTGGTCCTCTCAATATGAAAGGAATCGGCCATGACTAAGAAT
Source organism: Isoetes taiwanensis (assembly GCA_021234155.1). Lineage (NCBI taxonomy): Eukaryota > Viridiplantae > Streptophyta > Lycopodiopsida > Isoetales > Isoetaceae > Isoetes > Isoetes taiwanensis. Next base: position 820,376 of record JAJEKV010000205.1, on the reverse strand, counting down.
CAAATTCTACACGAGGAAGACCAGTTGGTAAACATTTTTCTAAGGCTCTGAGTTGTAGTAGGTTCAGGTTTTTAGTTGGCAAAATAAGCTGCAAAGGAGTTGTTAAATTATATGAGCTAAAGGGGGAATGTAAGAAGCTGATTTATTTCGTAATTTTAGTTTGGCAGTTGAAATAACCTGGTATCGAATATGATTCATATAGAGAAGTGCCAAAAATTATGTTGAAATTATTAACCTAAGGCTTAAGTTGCAATGGTTAAAAAATTCCAAGTCTTGTATATCGAACGGCCTCGGCTGGTCTGCCCGGTCAACTCGGGGTGCCGGCCAACGTTGGCTCCGTCTGCGGGATAAAGAGGGACCATGTGACCCGACGATGCCGTAGGCAGGGCTTGGGCTTGGGGCGACGCCACATTGGCGAGCTAGCATGCACCCAATGCGCCCGGACGCTGGCTTGTGGGGCTTTCCATTCGACCCGCCTTGAAACACGGACCAAGGAGTCTAACATGCGTGCGAAGTTGGTGGGTTCAAAACCCGCCTTGGCGAAAGGAAACCGATGCGTGGGAGCCCCGTTGTCGGGTGCACCATGCGCCGACCATGATCTTCTATGAAAGGTTTGAGTGTGAGCATGCACTGTTGGGACCGAAAGATATATTAAATAGAGCAACTTACCTAGGTTAAAATAATTTTACATGTAAATATTAACCTTGAATTAAAATAACCTCGATCAAAAGTTTTGAAGCTATTCCAAATGTGAAAAAAGGCTTCGATCGAACGATCTTTGAGCCGAGATCATCCGAGTTGTTCAAAGATTCCCGCATCCGTTGGATACTTGTAAATAAATCCAAGACGTACAGATGGATATTATACACGGTCATAGATTTGAAGCATTGCTCACATAGATAATTTGCTTAAGTCAACATTGCTATAGGAAAATGGCCAATGTTGCATGAATAGTAAATTAATTCGCTACAATGTCTCTTTTCAGTTCCCGAAGTAGGAGCAACTGGAACAGGAACTGGACTAGGAACTGGAACAAGAATTGGAGCTGGGACATCATCTAGAACATGGTCAGAATCTGAGACATGAACTGGAGCAGAGACAAGAACCGAATCAGAACGTGGAGCAGAAATAGAAATAGCAAGGACATAATCAGGAGCCCACAATACTATACGGACTGAAGTAGATATTGATGCAAAGGCCTGAACTGCAGATGAACTGGAACTAGATCTCGAACCAACAAACCGAAAGGATCTAGTATGCCAATCAATCTGTACGATATGTAGCTCGAGCCAGGGCAGACCCAAGACTACTGGCGCATGTGGGCTAACGATGAGATTGAAGGAAATGCTACAAGAAGCTCCCTCAAACAAAGCGTGAAGAGGTGCAGTATATTCTGTGACTATGCTAGAAGAGATCTCACGCCCATCAATCATTAAAAGTGTGATATGGATAGCCTGAGGAAAGGCCAAACTCATGTTTAGGCTGGCATGTCCAAAAATAAGACAGATTTACTAATAACAGGTTTATGAAGTTGTTTAGGAACATCCTTAGTTTGACTTGAAGGTCTAGACCATTGAAGTCTTAGCTAGATTTTATTAATCCAGAGGTGTTTTGCTAGAATATAGGTATCTGGCAAACTCCGGAGCTTGCTGGATGCCTCAATTATGTTGTTTCAGAGTGCACAGGTGCACCTACAAATTTTTTTTCGCCCTTCTGGGTTTATTACTATGCAGGCATGCACCAAACTCAGAAGATTGAACGATATAGTAAGATATCACACTGCTGATGAAATTCCAAGGCTGATGAGGAAAAGTACATGAATGTCTGAGACTAAGCTATTCGAAAATTGACGTGAGGATTCCTCCATCATATACTGGAATAATACTCAAGACGCACCATTAATGTGCTATAGCAGAAGCCCTGCATACAGGGTTCAACAACCAAGTAGCAAGCAAGAAAAAAAGGAAGATCTAAATAATACAAGTAGGATCCAAACGTAGCTAGCTGTAAATTAGTTTTAAGTTAGATACGTACAACTAATGCAACTTGAGATTTTATCTTGCAGCAGGACGTGATGTTTGTTCTCTCTTGCTTTGTTTTGCTGGAAACTCTCTAGAGCCGCTTTGCTCCTGAGGCAGAGACATGTCAGATTTTCATTTAATATTCCTATACTCATCATTTCCAGGTGATAAAGAGCCAAGCATATTTCTGGAGATCCTTTCCTTTTTCCCTTAAGAGGTCAAATCATGACCAATCATGGTGGTGGGAAGTCGTGTGATGAATCTCGGCCTTCAGATTCAATCAGATGATCTCAGTCATTCAAACTAGGGCTTGATCCAAATCCAATACGGTATAATATTATAATATAAGAAGATGAATTGAAGTTTCTTGGCAAATGTGTTGGGAATTTTATTGGAATAAATATACATTATATTGGAAGTGCAAACTTGACCACTATTGCAAATATCTCAATTTGGCATGAAAGAATGGGACGTGCTAATAATAATATGGAAACCATGATTAAATTGTACTGGATTAAGTATGAAAAAACGGGAAAATGGAGAATCATACCTGCAGAGGGTGTACGTTAGGAAATCAATGTAGACTCCCCTTCCACAAGGCAAAGAAAATGGCAAAAGCAACATTGAACTAGTTCACACAGACATTTGTGGTCCTCTCAATATGAAAGGAATCGGCCATGACTAAGAATCAAATTCTACACGAGGAAGACCAGTTGGTAAACATTTTTCTAAGGCTCTGAGTTGTAGCAGGTTCAGGTTTTTAGTTGGCAAAATAAGCTGCAAAGGAGTTGTTAAATTATATGAGCTAAAGGGGGAATGTAAGAAGCTGATTTATTTCGTAATTTTAGATTCAAGATACAAAGGTTTGGCAGTTGAAATAACCTGGTATCGAATATGATTCATATAGAGAAGTGCCAAAAATTATGTTGAAATTATTAACCTAAGGCTTAAGTTGCAATGGTTAAAAAATTCCAAGTCTTGTATATCGAACGGCCTCGGCTGGTCTGCCCGGTCAACTCGGGGTGCCGGCCAACGTTGGCTCCGTCTGCGGGATAAAGAGGGACCATGTGACCCGACGATGCCGTAGGCGGGGCTTGGGCTTGGGGCGCACGCCACATTGGCGGGCTAGCATGCACCTGTGCGCTCCGGACGTTGGCTTGTGGGGCTTTCCATTCGACCCGTCTTGAAACACGGACCAAGGAGTCTAACATGCGTGCGAGTTGGTGGGTTCAAAACCCGTCTTGGCGAAAGGAAACTGATGCGTGGGAGCCCTGTTGTCGGGTGCACCATGCGCCGACCATGATCTTCTGTGAAAGGTTTGAGTGTGAGCATGCCTGTTGGGACCCGAAAGATATATTAAATAGAGCAACTTACCTAGGTTAAAATAATTTTACATGTAAATATTAACCTTGAATTAAAATAACCTCAGTCAAAAGTTTTGAAGCTATTCCAAATGTGAAAAAAGGCTTCGATCGAACGATCTTTGAGCCAGAGATCATCTGGAGTTGTTCAGTGATTCCCAGACCGTTGGATACTTGTAAATAAATCCAAGACGTACAGATGGATATTATACACGGTCATAGATTTGAAGCATTGCTCACATAGATAATTTGCTTAAGTCAACATTGCTATAGGAAAATGGCCAATGTTGCATGAATAGTAAATTAATTCGCTACAATGTCTCTTTTCAGTTCCCGAAGTAGGAGCAACTGGAACAGGAACTGGACTAGGAACTGGAACAAGAACTGGAGTGGAGCTAGGACATCATCTAGAACATGGTCAGAATCTGAGACATGAACTGGAGCAGAGACAAGAACCGAATCAGAACGTGGAGCAGAAATAGAAATAACAAGGACATAATCAGGAGCCCACAATACTATACGGACTGAAGTAGATATTGATACAAAGGCCTGAACTGCAGATGAACTGGAACTAGATCTCGAACCAACAAACCGAAAGGATCTAGTATGCTAATCAATCTGTACGATATGTAGCTCGAGCCAGGGCAGACCCAAGACTATCGGCGCATGTGGGCTAACGATGAGATTGAAGGAAATGCTACAAGAAGCTCCCTCAAACAAAGCGTGAAGAGGTGCGCACATTCTGCGGACTATGCTAGAAGAGATCTCACGCCCATCAATCATTGGAAGTGTGATATGGATAGCCTGAGGAAAGGCCAAACTCATGTTTAGGCTGGCATGTCCAAAAATAAGACAGATTTACTAATAACAGTTTAGCGAGTTGTTTAGGAACATCCTTAGTTTGACTTGAAGGTCTAGACCATTGAAGTCTTAGCTAGATTTTATTAATCCAGAGGTGTTTTGCTAGAATATAGGTATCTGGCAAACTCCGGAGCTTGCTGGATGCCTCAATTATGTTGTTTCAGAGTGCACAGGTGCACCTACAGTGGCTTTTCTGCTCCTTCTGGGTTTATTACTATGCAGGCATGCACCAAACTCAGAAGATTGAACGATATAGTAAGATATCACATTGCTGATGAAATTCCAAGGCTGATGAGGAAAAGTACATGAGTGTCTGAGACTAAGCTATTCGAAAATTGACGTGAGGATTCCTCCATCATATACTGGAATAATACTCAAGACGCACCATTAATGTGCTATAGCAGAAGCCCTGCATACAGGGTTCAACAACCAAGTAGCAAGCAAGAAAAAACGGAAGACCTAAATAATACAAGTAGGATCCAAACGTAGCTAGCTGTAAATTAGTTTTAAGTTAGATACGTACAACTAATGCAACTTGAGATTTTATCTTGCAGCAGGACGTGATGTTTGTTCTCTCTTGCTTTGTTTTGCTGGAAACTCTCTAGAGCCGCTTTGCTCCTGAGGCAGAGACATGTCAGATTTTCATTTAATATTCCTATACTCATCATTTCCAGGTGATAAAGAGCCAAGCATATTTCTGGAGATCCTTTCCTTTTTCCCTTAAGAGGTCAAATCATGACCAATCATGGTGGTGGGAAGTCGTGTGATGAATCTCGGCCTTCAGATTCAATCAGATGATCTCAGTCATTCAAACTAGGGCTTGATCCAAATCCAATACGGTATAATATTATAATATAAGAAGATGAATTGAAGTTTCTTGGCAAATGTGTTGGGAATTTTATTGGAATAAATATACATTATATTGGAAGTGCAAACTTGACCACTATTGCAAATATCTCAATTTGGCATGAAAGAATGGGACGTGCTAATAATAATATGGAAACCATGATTAAATTGTACTGGATTAAGTATGAAAAAACGGGAAAATGGAGAATCATACCTGCAGAGGGTGTACGTTAGGAAATCAATGTAGACTCCCCTTCCACAAGGCAAAGAAAATGGCAAAAGCAACATTGAACTAGTTCACACAGACATTTGTGGTCCTCTCAATATGAAAGGAATCGGCCATGACTAAGAATCAAATTCTACACGAGGAAGACCAGCTGGTAAACATTTTTCTAAGGCTCTGAGTTGTAGCAGGTTCAGGTTTTTAGTTGGCAAAATAAGCTGCAAAGGAGTTGTTAAATTATATGAGCTAAAGGGGGAATGTAAGAAGCTGATTTATTTCGTAATTTTAGATTCAAGATACAAAGGTTTGGCAGTTGAAATAACCTGGTATCGAATATGATTCATATAGAGAAGTGCCCAAAATTATGTTGAAATTATTAACCTAAGGCTTAAGTTGCAATGGTTAAAAAATTCCAAGTCTTGTATATCGAACGGCCTCGGCTGGTCTGCCCGGTCAACTCGGGGTGCCGGCCAACGTTGGCTCCGTCTGCGGGATAAAGAAGGACCATGTGACCCGACGATGCCGTAGGCGGGGCTTGGGCTTGGGGCGCACGCCACATTGGCAGGCTAGCATGCACCTGTGCGCTCCGGACGTTGGCTTGTGGGGCTTTCCATTCGACCGTCTTGAAACACGGACCAAGGAGTCTAACATGCGTGCGAGTTGGTGGGTTCAAAACCCGTCTTGGCGAACCCTGTTGTCGGGTGCACCATGCGCCGACCATGATCTTTTGTGAAAGGTTTGAGTGTGAGCATGCCTGTTGGGACCCGAAAGATATATTAAATAGAGCAACTTACCTAGGTTAAAATAATTTTACATGTAAATATTAACCTTGAATTAAAATAACCTCAGTCAAAAGTTTTGAAGCTATTCCAAATGTGAAAAAAGGCTTCGATCGAACGATCTTTGAGCCAGAGATCATCTGGAGTTGTTCAGTGATTCCCAGACCGTTGGATACTTGTAAATAAATCCAAGACGTACAGATGGATATTATACACGGTCATAGATTTGAAGCATTGCTCACATAGATAATTTGCTTAAGTCAACATTGCTATAGGAAAATGGCCAATGTTGCATGAATAGTAAATTAATTCGCTACAATGTCTCTTTTCAGTTCCCGAAGTAGGAGCAACTGGAACAGGAACTGGACTAGGAACTGGAACAAGAATTGGAGCTGGGACATCATCTAGAACATGGTCAGAATCTAAGACATGAACTGGAGCAGAGACAAGAACCGAATCAGGACGTGGAGCAGAAATAGAAATAGCAAGGACATAATCAGGAGCCCACAATACTGTACGGACTGAAGTAGATATTGATGCATTGATTTGTACGGCTGCAGCATTGATTTGTTTGACATTTTAACTTCCCTGTTCTCTCTCTCTTGTAAATCCGGAATGAAAGATCGACTGCAGATGAGAAATGGGCCGTTGGTAGATCTAGGTCCGAGTGACCTAAATCCGGGTTGCGGTGACGAATTTGTAGCAATCGTTGGCAAAAAAAATAGAATTGGAGTTGTGAGGTTTCGATCCTCAGGCCTCTTGATTTCCATCGATGTCCACAAGAGCTCTTGTGTGTTCGTTAGGGGATTCGAACTTTAGACCTCTTGCTTCCAAAGAGTACACAAGCGCTCTTCCACTGAGCTACAACTCCAATTAATGTTTTTAAGTACCTTAGTAAACATTTAACTATATTTTAATTTTTAATAATACAACCATCTTTTTAATGCAGTGCTTAGGGAACGTTCCCATGGAACCAACCGGACTCTGTTTTTTCCAGGTCGAAGTCGAAGCTGAGCAGTTCCCATGCAGCAGAGGTAAGGTTGCCTTTAAGGAAAATTGGGATTTTTTCAAAAATGAAAGACCATTTCTGAAAGGTCGGGTTGATGCCTTCGTTTTGTCCTTTAACTGATCAACATGTGACGAAGAAGCAAGCAACCGATTAAGCAGCCGGTGAAGATCGAGCCAGTGAAGATCTAGCCGGTTTCTGAGCAGAAGAGTACTGCGGTCACATGGGAACAGTATTCGTCGCAGTTCAACCTCGCCCTCACGGTTTTGCAGTCAGGTCAGGCTCATGGGAACGTCGCCTTAGATAGTGATTCAATAATAACCTCCCCCTTAAATTTATTACAAGCACAAGCATGTACTGTGGCAGATTCAGTTACTAGTCTGCTGTCTCTTTCTTTTATAATGATACAAGTTCGACATGTATCTTACATGTCTAAAAAAGCACCTTCTCGGAGATGGTGACACAATTGTAAGCCACTTGGTATTAATCATACAATTTTGAAATTTTTGTGTGTGTGTGTGTGTGTGTGTTCTGAACAGGATTATTCTTGTCGGGTAAACAAGACATTGTATCAGGCCTTTCAAACCTTCCACTTTGGCATTGGATGCCTGTTGTTTCGCAAAGAGATTATTCGATATGGTTTTATAAGCACATGTATCTTCCAGAGGTGAAAAAGCTTGATGCAATCTCTTTGCCAAAGTTTGTAGATCTAGATGTAGTCCATGCAAATATTATGTTGACTAAAAGCGAGCTACGTGCAGATATTCAAACCTCACTAAGAGAACATGATGTCATTTGTGGTCACGTAAAGATGGATTTGGATATAGCTATGTACGTCCATAGTCTTATTTGCAACAATCAAGAAGACACCTAACATGTTTATAACTACTGAAGATTTTCTTTCCAGTATGATTCCTGATATTAAGTGGCAGGCAGGCTACACTTCATGATCAGGGTGCGGACACTATTGAATGCATAATTATTTAGATTGAGCTATTGTATTAGAAGCAGACATTGTACTTGAGCTTTAAATCTAGAAGATGGAGGCTAAAGATCGGAAATGAAAAGTGGTATGCCAAGAACAAGATGATAACGATACAATGGCTGAGGAGCAGTAAATTTACAAGGTACTTGATGTACCCAAGATTGACGCACGACCTAATTTTAACGCATTTTTTTACTCACTTTAACGTGAAACAGGGCTATTTTCAACGTCCAACTGTGCCCACATTTAACGCAGACGTGGTTTGTGCGTGACGCAGCTCCAACGAGACGCATTGTCAGAACGTAGAGATCTGAGAGGAGTGGGCGTCAGAATGGCGGTTCCACGTGTTCCCAGAGGTAACATGACTCTTTCTTGCATGCTAGATCTGTAGACTTACTTTTTCTATGCAATTTGATGTAATCTGTATGCTTGCCAAATGGCTCAAAAGGTTGAATTGAATCCAGACAATCCATTTCCTGCATTATTTCTCAGATATTCCTTAACACTTTCAAGCATTTGAAAGCTGAATCAAGCATATTTACGAGATCCCGGTCTGAATATAGTGCCATTTATCTTTGGACGTTATAATTGGTGTGGAATTGAAAAGGTACTAGGCAAACACAAAGTTGTGAAGCCAATGAATATAATCGATCTCAACCTCCTAGTCAGTTTAATTTCTCTGCCATATCTAGTGGTTTAGGCATATCTGTGGAATTAGGGATGATACAATGGAAGCAATATGCTGGATGATTCTGCAGAATGTTAATGCCAAGGATGCAATGCATAATGGATAGGAAGATTTACCAAACACTTGCATATAGGATCAGTTCACATTTTATGGAAGTTGACATCTTGTTTCTTATTTTCGCTCCACATTGTAGAAAGATTCTACTCTATCTAGCAAAAAGCTCATGCCAACTTCTTAGGGGCTTGTAGATCATATGAAATTTGCACAAGCAAAGGGCTGAGCAGTTTGCAAGTTTGCGATAATCCTTTGTACAAAGCCAAGATGATTGTGGATTTATTCAGATGGTTTTAGAGAATGCTCTTAGCTTGATGTATGTGACTTAGATTTCTCCTTCTTACTAAAATCCTCCTACCTCCCGTCAGTAGTTGGGTATGGGGCTCACATCTTTGTAGCAAAGGCTAATTTCTTCTCAACAGACATAGGTTCTGTTACATAACTATTAAGTCCAGAAGAACTCCTAAAACTTTGGCCAAACATAGATGTTAAGGATCGAGGAATTTATGTGCCTTGGTTTAGTTAATGCTCTTATCTCCATGACCTCAATGCCCAAGGCTTATTATATGTTCTGGTAGATTGGTGAAATGTGGATGGTGTCCAGTATGGTGCATGCAACCAGAGATTGGTTCCAAGTATCTTTATTGTATTTTTGCATATTCAATGGTTTAAAACTCTTTGGAACGCAAGTTTGAATGCTTAGATCAATGGCCAATAATGCAAACAGTTTTGGACAGACCATGCAAATCTCTCATTTAAGTGGTTTAGCGGAGCAGTCTAACGATATCAGGTTACTGAAGTCACAGAAAATTCTTTTCAAGCTTAAGCCATTGCACTTGTGGACATCTTGCAAAATCTTACAATCGCCTCGTTGTGCAGTTGTGGTGTCACTTAATCTATTGGAAGGCAGATCTAGCTCTTGCAATGATCTGAAATTCCCTATGCTTTCAGGCACTAGGCCATTCAATATGTTATTTGTTACATAGAGTTATGTGAGTTTGGACAGGAAGCAAGTATTGTTCTACAGATTAAGCCAATTTTTCTCCAAGCTAAAGCAATTGCCGAAGCTTTCTGAAATAATTTAATCTACCTTAAAATTTGCGATGTCTGGTACACTTTTCTGTGCTGTTGTGCTGCTGCTTATGGGACCTCCTATCTAACTTGAAGACAATAGGAGTTTGAAGAAGGCACTTGAGCTTGTTGCTGCTTCTCATTGTTTGATGCACGTGGATTGTAATACAAACTCCCAAACTAAAATGGTACCTACTGTTACTGTTTGATACATCTATGCTGCATGATTAAAGCACTAATTTTGGAGGAGAATAAATCTTGCTGTCCATTTGAATTGGGCTTTCTTACCCATCAATCTGACATAGACATTGTTAGTTGATCCAAACAATACAATCTATGGTGGATGCTAAGAAATCTTGTAAGTACATGATATCTCCTTGCCTAAGTTACTATGCACTAAAATGCAGTAAAGGGTGAAAGTCATGCGAACATCTTCAATGCCTTTTGTAATTTGGATAATAATCATGTTTGTAAGTAATTTGTACAATTTGTCGCAAAAAGAAATTTGGGAGGGATTACTATTGATAATCACTATAGCATATTGCTTGATTGAAATCAAGGATCTAACAGTTAGGATGCTCAAGTTCCCTGGACCCACACTGCTCATAAATTTGAAATAGTTCCAGGTGAGAAAGAGTAGACAAATGGGATTTGCCTCATGTGAACAGAGGAGGTTAGACACAATGGGTTCTGCCTCACGTGAAGTGAAAAGGGCTTTGTCTTTAGGTAGGAAAAAATCACTAAAATCTTATGATCTTTTAATGTAGGGCCCTGATCATCGTCACCGGGCGCTGTCATCTTGAAGTTCGAACCAATACGGTTTGCCAGAGGGGTAGTTTTGGAAACATTCACTTTATAGCAGTTTCCAAAAGTTTTTGCACTTGTTGACCTTGTTTGTACAAACTGCTCTTCCAATGTACAACCAAGAATGCTCCCATTCTTAAGATTGATGGAGGAAGAAAAATGCATGTAGCATCATATATGCCTCGATGCATGTCATTTGATTATCAGCTATTTCTGTGCAGTTGCAGAATTCGCCTCAGAGCAGTACAGAGGCCAACATAAAGCACAGGCCTAACCTGACAAATTGCTAGGAAGCACAGAATGGGCAGCACAGATGTTCTTGAGATTGTATCTATTGATGAGAAGGCAATGCCATGAACCTCATCTTGAGATTCCAGCCAAATGATTCTAAAATAACACATTAGACATATGAACTTTATGTCTATTTAGGAAGTATAACAACATAGTTATGCATCCTTTCTTTCTGGGTTGCTAATACAACATTTCTGAAATGCTTGATTTTAAATCGGATAAAGTGATTGTTCCTGATGCATTTTTGTCAATTATGTGGAACTGGCTCAAAATGTTTCCCACATCTTCGTCTGTTATTTTTTCCATCTCTATCAGCTTAAATATGATAAACTCAGAAGCACTGCACCAACACTCGAAGCAGCAAATGGTGAGAAAGTGTTTATTTTATGTCTTACCTTTTTCAACTGATGAAATAGAGTTGAAGCCTCACTTTGGTTCATGGTTTTTGTATGTCTCAAAGAGTTCTTCCCAACAAACTATTATGGAACAATAAAGACAATCATTTTTCCATATATTAGATTATTAATAACATGATGATCAAGAGCGTGAATGATATGCTCAATTTAACAGCTTAGAAAAACTATATAATCAAGATTTGCTTCTAGCTGCCCTTACTATAGCCATTGGTATCAAACAATAGCTGGCACAATAGATTTATGGACTGACATAAGAGAGGCAGATAATCAGATAGATGCAAAGAGGCCTTGCAAAACATCTTCCACTGTTTGCAAAGATGTTTGGATTGGCCTGTCATGTGATGTAAGATGTGAAGTTATTCATTTCATACTGTACAACATGTTTGTTTTCTTTTCTTTACTGGCTTCTCCAGCTCAAAACTCTTAATTGGACGCTAGATCTAGAGATAATACATGCTGGCTTCAATGATATTGTTTCCACTATGTGCATCAATATTGAAGTGATTCTTATTAAAAGAACCAAGATCTTATTGACCAGGAGCTTGAAGCTATCAACGTCTAACTGTCTAATTGTGCCCACATTTTCGACGTCTAATTGTGCCCACATTTAACGCAGACGTGGTTTGTGTGTGATGCACCTCCACCGAGAAGCATTGTCAGAACGTAGAGATTTGAGAGGAGTGGCTGTCGGAATGGCGGTTCCACGTATTGCCAGAGGTAAGATGACTCTTTCTTGCATGCTAGATCTGTGACTTACTTTTTCTATGCAATTTGATGTAATCTGCCAAATGGCTCAAAAGGTTGAATTGGAGTTCTTAAAGATCCGGACTATCCATTTCCCGCATTATTTCTCAGATATTCCTTAACACTTTCAAGCTTTTGAAAGCTCAATCAAGCATATTTCACTACGATTTACGTTTGATTATAATTCTCCCTTTCTCATTCTACAATAATTGGCCTATATTCACTACAAATTTCTGATACCCTCCTCCTTATTCTAGAATGGCCATACTACGTTCAAAGCGCAACAGTGCCACTCCACTTACAGCACCAACACTAATTTCATCTGCTAAACATGCTAAACAAGGTAAGGGCTCAAGAAATAAAAGGAGGAGAAGGGACATTTCTGCAAACACATCCAAGGCAAAGTTCAAGGCAGCAAGAGGATCATGGACAATTGAAGATTTGAATGCAGCTGTAAACAATGTAGAAGATAATACAATGTCTATTAGAGCAGCTGGACGAGCATATGGTATTCCTGAATCGACCAGAAGAAATCATTTATATGGGAGATCAAAGCGCAAATAAGGAAAATATTCTAGATACCTTACACTTGAAGAAGAATCACAGATTGTGAATTGGTGTTTGAAAAATGCAGATGATGGTAGAGGTGTCACAGTAGATATGTTAAAAGAAAAGGTTGGTGAAATATGTGTTGACAGAGTTACACCTTTCAAGGATGGCATCCCGGGAAGGAAATGGTGGCAACTCTTTCATCGCAGGCACCCGGAGGTCTCTTTACGTTCTGCTGAGACACTAGATACAGCACGTGCCAGGGCTTTAACTAAGAAAAACTTGGATGCATTTTATAACGGTTTAGAGAATGTTTACAATGAGTTTCAGTTTCCACCTTCCAAGATTTGGAATGCAGATGGAACGGGGGTGCAAGCAGGAAAAGTAAGCGGGATGAAAATTATTGCTAGAAGGGTGCTAGAAATGTGCATGAAGTGGTAATGCAAAACAGAGAGTGGGTCACAATTTTAGCTTGTTGTAATGCTGAAGGATATAGACTTTCAAATTACTACATTTTCAAAGGGAAACGTCTAAGAGGATGTTACATCAATGGTTGTGAAAGAATAGAATAGAATAGAATAGTTTTTTTTAACGTCCACGGAGACCAATAGGTCATGGGACCCATACAATCATGGGGCAAGGCAAGCTGTTCAAGATCGAGCCTGGATGGCAGCTGAGCTCTTTAAATGTTGGCTAACTCACTTCAAAAAAAATGTACCTGGTGGCGTTGACCCTTCCAATCCACATCTTATCATTCTAGATGGCCATGGTAGCCATGTTGACAGTGACGTGATTCTTGTTGCTAAAGAGATGGGGATTCACCTTTATATTTTGCCACCACACACTTCGCGTAAACTTCAACCACTTGACGTTACATGCTTTGCTCCTTTTAAAACTGCATTCCAGAAATATAGAGCACAATACATGCTTAGGAGGCGTTGGATGGAGCCTATAAAGGAAGATTTGGCCACTTTGATATGGTATGCAATACGAGATTCTCTAACTGACACTAACATCAGAGCTGGTTTTATGGCAACAGACATATGGCCCTTGAACACAAAGGCAGTCTTACCCAATGGAGTTGCTATGCATGCTTTGCACGAAGAGACTACAACTTTTGAAGGCCAACACATGCATGGTAATGTCATTGCTATAGATCAATTTGACCACGTTGAGAATATGTTCGATCAAGAATACCTGTCAAGTTCAGCCATTGATCAATCTGACCAATTTGAGGGTATGTTTGATCAAGAAAATCCACCAAGTCAAGCCATGGATCAGTTTGGCCAGCTTGAGGATATGTTTGACCAAACAGCCCCACCAACTCAAGCCTCGGAAGACCATTTGGTTCCATTTCAGAGAGGGTTCCAGCGTTGGGAGCCTTCATATAGAGAGCCCCTCTCAAACATAGATCCAAATTCTTTGATGTCCAATGCTATAAGAACATCTAGGGTTCTTCCAACAGCTACAAGAACACCTTTATTTGGGTCTTTCAGTGATACTCAAGCAACTAGGGATGTGAATGATAATTATGTTGCTAATGATCTTGCATCTCAGCCCACTAATAGACGAAAAAGGACTTTTCCAGATTTGCGCGGAGTGCTTCATGTTTCTTCAGATGAATGGTGCAGGGCAATCATGGAAGAGAAAGCTTGGAAAGAAGAGTTGGAAAGGCAAAAGCAACAAAGAATAGCTGAAAAGAAGTTAGAACAGGAAAGGTGAAGAGTTTTGAAAGAGGTTACTGCCAAGAAAGCAAAGGAGAAGAAGGAAGAGAGATAATCAAAACAAATAGCTGATCAATTATGGGAGATGAACACTCAAAGATTGAGGGACCAATTATATGCTCCTGGTAGAATGAGACTTTGCTGGTTATTCAGGATGCGACAGTACATAGATGACGCAGCCAAAGCAAGAAGACAAACAGCAATACTGAGGCTTAAGGAGAAGAGGAAGTCTATAGAAGAGAAAGAGAATGCACTAAATGTATCTATAAAAGGGAATGCACTTGTCATGAGGCCGACAGCAACAAGAATTCAAGATTCTAGAGCACAAATAAGAGAATGGGGTTTGGAAGGTTATGCACAAATGATGGAAGACATGGATACTCAAGCTTGGATCAACGATACTGTATGTTCTAAACTGATCCTTTGTGTCTTTGCACCAAATCTCATTTTATATTTTTTAAATTCTCTATTATTATATAAGTTTTCCTTCCATTAGATTCGTCTGGTCAAGATTATTTCGATCCGTAAATGCACCTATTAGTAATTATGACCCTTTTCTTGTCTTGACAACCTTCTGTGATTGGAACGAAGTTGATAGAACTAAATTAACAAACATGTATGTTTCTAAACCCCTTTCTCTAGTGCAGCTCTATGTCTGAACCATGAGTTTATTTTTAGCTAGCATCAGATTCAAACATGTAATGGTCATGTGCTTATTCAAACATGTAATGGTCATGAGCTTATTCAAACATGTAATGGTCATGAGTTTATTTTCAGCCAGCATCAGATTCAAACATGTAATGGTCTTGCTTTAACATACCCAATACTCTTGCTTGAACATACCCAATACCTCTTGCGTGAACAACACCCAATACCTCTTGCTTGCCAATACCTTTAATGAACAACATCACCCAATACCTCTTGCTGGGTTATCTTTTCTCACTTCTTCTTACAGTATGCATGTTGATTTCCTAAATTGTGACACATAGTAAATTGAGCAGAGCAAGTAAGTATGATATAGTGTACAAAATCTTTGCTGTGATATCAGCCATTTTTTGCTGATATTTTTACATGCAAGTGTTTTCTCTAATCTTCTAAGCAAGAGCGAGAAGTTATTGGTCTTTGGGCACTTTTCTAGAATGCAGTGCCATGATTCTGTCCTGATGCTTAGGCTTTTGGAAGCATGTACATGAGATGTATCTTTAGTGAATTAGAAACTCAGGAATAGCTCTGATCCAAGTGACAAAGCCAATCCTACTACGTACTGAATCTTCTGATTATTCTTGATCAGAAAAGAGATGATTTTACAGTGCATGTACAACCAAGAAATGTTCTATATCTGTTAAGGATGCAGAAGGCGGGTGCCCATATGATTGAAATCAAATTCCAAACTCTCAATGGGTCTGAAGGCAAGGAAGGGAGCTGAAATTTCAAGGCAAGGAAGGGAGCTGAAATTTCAAACCCCAAAACCTTGTAGCGTTCAGTTAATGACTCATTTACTAGAAATTCAGATAAAAAGGATCTAAGTACAACATACATTGGTACGACCAACAAGGAGGTTGAAAAATCAAACCTCAAGGTCAGTCTTCCCTTTGTACAGTTGTATTACCTTGTTTGTGAAAATTCCAGCAGCAAAACGTATCAAGTATGGATATGAGAGAACCTACATTGTGCAGGCAGCCATAAAGTATTGCTACCATAAAGAGAGAAAATTCAGTCTTATTTCACAGCAGCCTAAGTACAACCGCCCATATCCTGAATATGTGGTGTACTCAAACATGGCAACACCCTGTTTGACCATGAGTAAAAGGTAACAAATGCAACCATCTAAAAGACACAGTCTGATCTAGTGGTATATGCCAGAAATACGAAATAGTGTAGTGTGAACTCATACTGAGATGACAGCCAAACCCATTTCAGATTGAGACAATGTTTTTCAAAATTGTTTTTCGCTTTTTAATTTTTGATACATTATATAGTTCCATTAGACACATATAATAGTTTAGATGGTTTAAGGTTACACATGCCTCTATTTCTCTGTTTGTGATGATTTTGTTACAGAGATAAACCATATAGCTGACATGTCTGACAAAATAGTAGATGACATGCCTGACAAAACAGTAGACAGGAATTACTCATATAGCAGTTCTTCATGTGCACATTCTGGCTGGATCAGGAGCTCAGTGTAAGGAGAGGTCTCGCTTCACGGAGGATCAATTGTCAGAATAATTTTTTGCATTTTTTAATTTTGCAAGTTGCATGCTGCATTTTAAAGCTTGGTGCAGATATATTAGTATTTGTTGTAGACAGAGTTTGGAAATATCTTAAATAATATCCACAATTTCAAGGGCAGTTTCTGTTTCTATCCCACAACAATAATAACATTATTATAGAAATGGCAAAAGTTACTTAATGCCTAGTACTGATCTCAAGGTATTTCATGCAACAAGATAGGTTGGCAATATCTAGCCGATGCTCTTTTAATGCATTTGTTGCAGACTGCCTGCCACATCGTGCAAGAGCTGGTTTTTCCTATTAATCTATGCAAAATCTATATGGTTGAGATGGCATACAAGCATGAAAGCAAGCTTGGAGAGAAGTGAATCTAATCTAGGTAAAAGAATATTACTTGTAAAACCCAATTTGACCCTTGCATATCAAAATTTTATAGTGCAAACACTCTTGTTGTTCTTGGATTCATTGCTTGACATTTTTTCAATCTTTGGTGTGGCTATTGATATAATGTATATGCCTGTAGATAATCATTTCGCATAATGCTGATAGATATTCATTTCGTACATGCTGCATAATGCTCTAAATAGGGAGATCAAAGTGATGAAAAGCTAGAGATCAAATCAAAACCAAATTGACTATGCACAAATCAATAAGTTTGGCATGGGTAATTGGCAAATGTGGAGTCCTATTAATAAGAGGCTAGAAATATGCGGCACCATCAATGGTAGGCTAGTGCGGCATTAATAGAACACGTGGTCAACAAATAGTTCTTATAACCTCCATTAAAGGTACACAAGTGCACCAATGATGGAACATTATGTCAACAATTGGGTGCAAAGACCCCCTTTCATTCAAAATGGAATTGCCAAAGCTAGGCCCATCAGATGGGGTAGGAGAGGATATCATTAGAAAGCCTAGAATCTAAGGTTTCTAATGATATACAATATGGCTATAGTTAGGATGTATTTCAATGTTTTTATAACGGTTTAACCTTAAGTGGGCCAAATATGGCGCTCCTCCCCTAATGCAAATTAACAAAGTGAAAAATATCATCTTATCTAAAAAGAATACGGTACAGATGGCGATGCCACGTGGCCGCTTAAAGTAAGACTGGCATGGTCATCATCAAACTATTTTGTATGTGCCATGAGAAGTCTATACCATGCTTCGAAATCCCCAGTAGCTCTATCCAGATAATTTGCCGGTAAATGTCATGCTCTATTGGATTTTGAATATAAACTCGAGATTATTTGCTGGATTTTGAAGGAAACCCCACAATTTTTTTGCCGGCAAATAAAAATTGGAACCGAAAATTTGTAACCAGAAATTTAGGAGTAACTCCTAGTTTTTTAATGCCTGGTCTATATATGGGAGGTGGCATGTTCTTCAAACACACATACAACCCCTCCCCAAAAGACAAAAAAAAAAAACAAAACAACCTCCTTATGCTCTTTTTGTTTCGTTTTTCCTTTTTCTTCACCTTTTCTCTCTTTTCTTTTTCCCCGTGTCCTTTCCCCTTCTTTCTTCCCCTTTGCCTCGTGCATTTTTTCCACGTTCCCTTTTCCCCTCCCATTTTTTTCGTTTCCCTTTTCTTTTTCCCATGTACACTGTCCGTCCCCTTCTTCCCACCTTTTTCCTATCCCTTACCTTACCTTTTTCTCCTTTTTCCACCCTTTCCTTCTTTCCCTTTTCCCATGTCATTTTACTTTCCTTTCCCCCCTTTCTTTTCCCCTTTTCTCTTTCCCTTTTTCCCATGCCCTTTTCCTTCCCCTTTTTCCCTTTCTCGTTTTCCCTTTTACGTGTGTCTTTCCTCCCCTGTCTTTTCCCCTTTTTTCCTTTCCCTTTTCCCTTAAGAGGTCAAATCATGACCAATCATGGTGGTGGGAAGTCGTGCGATGAATCTCGGCCTTCAGATTCAATCAGATGATCTCAGTCATTCAAACTAGGGCTTGATCCAAATCCAATACGGTATAATATTATAATATAAGAAGATGAATTGAAGTTTCTTGGCAAATGTGTTGGGAATTTTATTGGAATAAATATACATTATATTGGAAGTGCAAACTTGACCACTATTGCAAATATCTCAAATTGGCATGAAAGAATAGGACGTGCTAATAATAATATTGAAACCATGATTAAATTGTACTGGATTAAGTATGAAAAATGGGAAAATGGAGAATCATACCTGCAGAGGGTGTACGTTAGGAAATCAATGTAGACTCCCCTTCCACAAGGCAAAGAAAATGGCAAAAGCAACATTGAACTAGTTCACACAGACATTTGTGGTCCTCTCAATATGAAAGGAATCGGCCATGACTAAGAATCAAATTCTACACGAGGAAGACCAGTTGGTAAACATTTTTCTAAGGCTCTGAGTTGTAGCAGGTTCAGGTTTTTAGTTGGCAAAATAAGCTGCAAAGGAGTTGTTAAATTATATGAGCTAAAGGGGGAATGTAAGAAGCTGATTTATTTCGTAATTTTAGATTCAAGATACAAAGGTTTGGCAGTTGAAATAACCTAGTATCGAATATGATTCATATAGAGAAGTACCAAAAATTATGTTGAAATTATTAACCTAAGGCTTAAGTTGCAATGGTTAAAAAATTCCAAGTCTTGTATATCGAGACTTATTAAATAGAGCAACTTACCTAGGTTAAAATAATTTTACCAGTAAATATTAACCTTGAATTAAAATAACCTCAGTCAAAAGTTTTGAAGCTATTCCAAATGTGAAAAAGGCTTCGATCGAATGATCTTTGAGCCAGAGATCATCTGGAGTTGTTCAGTGATTCCCAGACCGTTGGATACTTGTAAATAAATCTAAGACGTACAGATGGATATTATACACGGTCATAGATTTGAAGCATTGCTCACATAGATAATTTGCTTAAGTCAACATTGCTATAGGAAAATGGCCAACGTTGCATGAATAGTAAATTAATTCGCTACAATGTCTCTTTTCAGTTCCCGAAGTAGGAGCAACTAGAACAGGAACTGGACTAGGAACTGGAACAAGAACTGGAGCTGGGACATCATCTAGAACATGGTCAGAATCTGAGACATGAACTGGCGCAGAGACAAGAACCGAATCAGGACGTGGAGCAGAAATAAAAATAGCAAAGACATAATCAGGAGCCCACAATACTATACGGACTGAAGTAGATATTGATGCAAAGGCCTGAACTGCAGATGAACTGGAACTAGAGCTCGAACCAGCAAACTGAAAGGATCTAGTATGCCAATCAATCTGTACGATATGTAGCTTGAGCCAGGGCAGACCCAAGACTACTGGCGCATGTGGGCTAACGATGAGATTGAAGGAAATGCTACAAGAAGCTCCCTCAAATAAAGCGTGAAGAGGTGCAGTACATTCTGTGACTATGCTTGAAGAGATCTCACGCCCATCAATCATTGGAACTGTGATATGGATAGCCTGAGGAAAGGCCAAACTCATGTTTAGGCTGGCATGTCCAAAAATAAGACAGATTTACTAATAATAGTTTAGCGAGTTGTTTAGGAACATCCTTAGTTTGACTTGAAGGTCTAGACCATTGAAGTCTTAGCTAGATTTTATTAATCCAGAGGTGTTTTGCTAGAATACAGGTATCTGGCAAACTCCGGGGCTTGCTGGATGCCTCAATTATGTTGTTTTAGAGTGCACAAAAATTCTACAAAGGGGTTTTTCTCGCCCCTTCTGGGTTTATTACTATGCAGGCATGCACCAAACTCAGAAGATTGAACGATATAGTAAGATATCACATTGCTGATGAAATTCCAAGGCTGATGAGGAAAAGTACATGAATGTCTGAGACTAAGCTATTCGAAAATTGATGAGGATTCCTCCATCATATACTGGAATAATACTCAAGGCGCACCATTAATGTGCTATAGCAGAAGCCCTGCATACAGGGTTCAACAACCAAGTAGCAAGCAAGAAAAAAAGGAAGATCTAAATAATACAAGTAGGATCCAAACGTAGCTAGCTGTAAATTAGTTTTAAGTTAGATACGTACAACTAATGAAACTTGAGATTTTCTCTTGCAGCAGGACGTGATGTTTGTTCTCTCTTGCTTTGTTTTGCTGGAAACTCTCTAGAGCCGCTTTGCTCCTGAGGCAGAGACATGTCAGATTTTCATTTAATATTCCTATACTCATCATTTCCAGGTGATAAAGAGCCAAGCATTTCTGATCTGCAAATCTGATAAGTCTCAATATGGAAGTGGGCTCGTGGAAGAGACCGTAGAACCTGCCTCAGTATCCATATGTAGCAAAATAACAGGGGGTTTCCTTTTGTATTTTTGTACTTGTTTCCCTAAGGTTTTTATATGATTTGATGATGGTATTCCATGAGACGTACTAATTGGTACATCTAGAGTGCGCATACTATCAGCATAGTTTTAGTGGCGTTTTCCAATGGTTACACCTCTATAATTTCACAAACTATCCTAAATCGAACATGCAAGCATCGAACATGGTATTTTAGGGTTTCGATTGTCCATGATTTTGCTTCTATGTTTTCTTTGGAGGTAGGGCAGGAGCCCAAGGGCAGGCCTCAGGTCGCCTGTAGGTTCTGGGCATGGGTCTTGACTGGTTTTGCAAGCTTGGTACTAGTTTTGGCACAGGGAATATCTACCAAACTGTGTGTGTTCCGGGACAAGCTTATGAAAAAAGGAATGCCCATTTTCCCCTTCACGATTTAGAACAAAGCAGAGATGGCTATGTCCGACGTTAAAATCCTATCGCATGTCTACATAGCTGCAAAACCCTATTATTATTAAACATTCAAAAGCGCTTAAGTCCGTGATTTCGTCAATTCTTACGGTTTCTTGCTAATTTCCTCGTCATCCCCATGAGGACCCTATTCATCATTCAAACCCGTGTAAATCGAGAACATCTTAGATCCTTACAGTTCTTGCTAATTTCCTCATCGTCCACGATGAGTCGGATCTTGTAAATGAACAGATGGAGCTACGTCCATGGCTGAGGCGGAGAAGGATGCAGAAACCCTATTGTAGAATGGGTTTCAGATGCTTGTTCCTTAATGTTTGGTTCAGATAGACAAAAGCTTAAGAATGGAAAAGCAACATACAGATAGCTTCTCAAAGACGATCGCCTCGACACAACAGTAATTATCTCGCACTTAAAACCCCCGCCAACAACGATTATAAAGGTGAATGTTTGGGCCATTTACATTACATGCTTTACATAATGCAAGATTTAGTTTGGGAGAAACAAGATATCTGTGGCCTTTCAATGTGAAACCTTCCCCTCAAGTATCCTTCTCTGTATATTTGACTTATCATGAGAGGATGAAGCTTTGAATGCAACAAACTCCATTGTGCTTGCAGGAGAGACTCCTGAAGATGACATCTGAACATCGAGCAGAGGTTGCCTCTAAGCGGGGAAGATCTACTCATCATGTACAAGGTAGCCTTACAGTTCATTCTTATGAGATTCATTCTTATGAGAAGGGATATTTATTTTGTTCATAAGCATGTCTAGTGGCTCTTATCATTTCTCCAGCAAATTAATCGGTTGAATTGATCATTGGTATTATTTTCTCTTCTCAAAATCTCTCGTTCTCCTCCATTTTGCTGCTTGCTTCAATGCAGACAAGATCCTCTTTTTGCTTGGAAATTATTTCATGTAAAGAATTTTACTGTAACACCCTTCCTGTTCATTGCTATAGCTGTGTCAACATTCGATGCTCCAGTTATTGGCGAGAGGTAACGTGATGCATTCTGTGTAGCTTGAGCTGTTGCATTGCTGCAAGAGTTCATTATAGGCTTCTCTTTAAAATTCGAGGCAGATTTGCAGTTCGTTATATGTGCACACCAGCTTGTATGTTTGACATTGTGTGCAGGCTGGCTTGCTAATCTATGTAACCATATTTGTGAGTATATCCGACTTTATTTGTGAGTATATCCGACTTCTTCCATGAACTAAATTGCTGTTGTATATAAATGGGCATCCAAAGCTACATTTGTTGCTGAATTTTGCCACCAATATAACTCCATGAATGTAATTTATCCAATTAGTCCGTTGTATGTATTTGAAGTTTTAAATTCTTATTATCTGCATCTATTCTTCATATTCCTTGCTAGAAGAACCTGGAATGGCTTTGAAGTTCTTGTTACATATAGAGATTGGCTGCCCTCTATTGTGGATTATGGAGAACGTAGTGGTTGTTCATGAACACCTCAACCATGAAGGGCTTGGATGTCAAAGTGTGTTGTCCGCAAAAGTCTTCTGTGTAGGTCTTGGATGTCAAAGTGTGTTGTCCGCAAAAGTCTTGTGTGCAGTTCACAATAGTTTACACGTTTCTTGTATTGCAATATTCATGAATACCTCAACCATGAAGGTCTTGGATGTCAAAGTGTGTTGTCCGCAAAAGTCTTGTGTGCAGTTCACAATAGTTTACACGATTCTTGTATTTGCAATATTCAGATACAGATAATGAATATAATGATTACATAAAATGTACTCATGATTACATAAAATGTACTCATGATTACATAAAATGTACTCAATTTGTTTGTCTTCATGTTATTGTGTTTTTTAGTAATTAATATTTAGGCCCATAAACTTTACCTATGTTTGCTTTGGTTAGGGCCCGAAGGGCCCAAAATTTTTTTTATATAACAATAAACACACAACTACCATTAACATTATTAACACAAACCATTGCATTTAACACATTCAAATTAAAATCCCCCTTAAACCCCCTTTGGTTTGGGTGCATATTCACACGGGGGGTTACGTAGGGCAGCGAGAGCCTTAAAAATATATTTACAATACATGTACAAAATTAACACCATTAAGTACATTCTCTCAAATCTTATAGTATTTTGCAAACTTTGATATACAATATACAAAAACTTGTACATGCATACCCCACAAACGAGGATCGCTATGTACGGTCCAGATCTTGGAATAAAGGGCAAATATGCCTATCCGACAGCTCTCGTTGTCCGGAGTAACCCCCCGTGTGAATATGCACCCAAACCAACATGTGAAGACAAAATGCTCTTCCAATTATTCAAATTTGTACAACAAGATGATATATAAACTTTAAAAGGCTGGAATCAGCCTAAACTCTCAATAGAATTATAAAGACGTGCTATAAGCATGAAGTTGGCATTTCTTGCTTCTCTACTTTTTGCTTTAACCATTAAAAAATATAAACTAGTAAAATTAGTGAAAGCACCAGTTAAAAACAAGACAATACAGGATTCCAACTGAATCAGAGAAAATATTGAAAACTTTATTAAGACTTCTGTAATATTGCAAAAGCCTTCGCCAACCAATTTACAGATCAGGCCCTGGAAAATGTATGTGGGCTTTTAGAACCCACGACTCAGTCAAAAACAATGTATAGGATGCATAATGAATTTCGTTTCTTAAAGGTTCAAATATGTCCTCTCTGTACAAGATATTAAATATGCATATATATGAGCTTCTAATGATCATTAGGGGATTCGAACTTTAGACCTCTTGCTTCCAAAGAGTACACAAGCGCTCTTCCACCGAGCTACAACTCCAATTAATGTTTTTAAGTACCTTAGTAAATATTTAACCATATTTTAATTTTTAATAATACAACCATCTTTTTAATGCAGTGCTTAGGGAACTTCCCATGGAACCAACCGGACTCTGTTTTTTCCAGGTCGAAGTCGAAGCTGAGCAGTTCCCATGCAGCAGAGGTAAGGTTGCCTTTAAGGAAAATTGGGATTTTTTCAAAAATGAAAGACCATTTCTGAAAGGTCGGGTTGCTGCCTTCGTTTTGTCCTTTAACTGATCAACATGTGACGAAGAAGCAAGCAATCGATTAAGCAGCCGGTGAAGATCAAGCCAGTGAAGATCTAGCCGGTTTAAAAGGTAAGAGCATCAAGCGGTCGCATGGGAACGATGATTCGTCGCGCACTTCAACCTCGACCTCACTGTTTTGCAGTCAGGTCAGGCTCATGGGAACGTCGCCTTAGATAGTGATTCAATAATAACCTCCCCCTTAAATTTATTACAAGCACAAGCATGTCTTGTGGCGATTCGCCACTAGTCTGTTGTCTCTTTCTTTTATAATGATACAAGTTCGACATGTATCTTACATGTCTAAAAAAGCACCTTCTCGGAGATGGTGACCCAATTGTAAGCCACTTGGTATTAATCATACAATTTTGAAATTTGTGTGTGTGTGTGTGTGTGTGTGTGTGTTCTGAAGGATTATTCTTGTCGGATAAACAAGACATTGTATCGCCCTTCCAAACCTTCCACTTTGGCATTGGATGCCTGTTGTTTCGCAAAGAGATTATTCGATATGGTTTTATAAGCACATGTATCTTCCAGAGGTGAAAAAGCTTGATGCAATCTCTTTGCCAAAGTTTGTAGATCTAGATGTAGTCCATGCAAATATTATGTTGACTAAAAGCGAGCTACGTGCAGATATTCAAACCTCACTAAGAGAACATGATGTCATTTGTGGTCACGTAAAGATGGATTTGGATATAGCTATGTACGTCCATAGTCTTATTTGCAACAATCAAGAAGACACCTAACATGTTTATAACTACTTGGCGCTGTTGCCTCCGTCTGCGGCTAGGGCGGCAAGGGGAGAGGACGCCGCCCTCCTCTTCCCTGATTCCGGCACTGCCTCAGTACTCCTTGCAGGTCAGAGATTGAACTGGATACTAGCGGGGTTTTGCCATCAGTTTCAGGTGGATCTTTCTTTTCTTTAAAGAATGTTCCGGAGTGCTTGCCTGACACTGCTTCAAGGCGGTCCTAATGTTTTTGCCTGATGCCACTAACGTGGCCCGATTTGCTAATGGATGAGCAAGATCATGTAAGTTTTCTGGAATTTACAATTTTCTTGTTTATCAAGATCCGAAAAGGCATACAGCCTATAAGGTAGCAGATTTTAGCAAAAACGTGAAGAGAGCAGTTTTCATGTAAATATATTCTGGGCAGTCTAATCTATGGTGGATCTTCTGAATGCTGGCTTTTTCCCCTTTCCTCTTGCTCTTTCTTTCTAGTGGAAAGATCTAAGAATGTTGTTCAGGAAGGAGTCAGGGTAAATTCTTGATTTCGATTTCACAGTTTAGGAACAGAATGCTTAATTTTTCTGAGATTGCCGAGCTAGGGAGATAACTGTGTCCAGGAAGACGCTTCCATATCGATTCAGATATCATGAACCAAAATTTAGGGAGGTTTTGGTGCTTTGTCAACGTGTGTCTAGCTTTACGTAGGCTGACTGGCACATCCCGACAATGCAGCATCTCCTTTTAATTTCGCATTCTCTAGAAAAATTGCTGAATCAGATCATAGTTTGAAGCAGTTGGGCTTCTCGAAAGCGATCTTGGGAGAATTGGTCAGATTACTCTTCAGCTCTTTTCTCTTCATTTTCAGTTTTGCAAGAGGTTTTTTTTGGAGCATTCACGACTTATCTGCAGTTTCTGGAAAGCTTGTGCTAAGCTCCTGTAGTATTTTATCTAAACAGGAAGATTGGTTTTAATCATGTAGTACTGTTTAAATAGAAGAAGATGTTGAGAAAGGCAGATTAGTACAGAAATTATGGATATGAAATCTGATCTACATGAGATCTTTGTGCTTAAATTCTTTCTGGTCTATGTGAGACCTATGATGTAATTCTTCCTATCTTTTAATAAAAATTTTCTTACCTTCAAAAAAAAAAAAAAAAAAACTACTAAAGATTTTCTTTCCAGTATGATTCTTGATATTAAGTGGCAGGCAGGCTACACTTCATGATCAGGGTGCGGACACTATTGAATGCATAATTATTTAGATTTAGCTATTGTGTAGGAAGCAGACATTGTACTTGAGCTTTAAATCTAGAAGATGGAGGCTAAAGATCGGAAATGAAAAGTGGTATGCCAAGAACAAGATGATAACGATACAATGGCTGAGGAGCAGTAAATTTACAAGGTACTTGATGTACCCAAGATTGACGCACGACCTAATTTTAACGCATTTTTTTACTCATTTTAACGTGAAACAGGGCTATTTTCGACGTCCAACTGTGCCCACATTTAACGCAGACGTGGTTTGTGCGTGACGCAGCTCCAACGAGACGCATTGTTGGAACGTAGAGATCTGAGAGGAGTGGGCGTCAGAATGGCGGTTCCACGTGTTGCCAGAGGTAACATGACTCTTTCTTGCATGCTAGATCTGTAGACTTACTTTTTCTATGCAATTTGATGTAATCTGTATGCTTGCCAAATGGCTCAAAAGGTTGAATTGAATCCAGACAATCCATTTCCTGCATTATTTCTCAGATATTCCTTAACACTTTCAAGCATTTGAAAGCTGAATCAAGCATATTTCTGGAGATCCTGAAGCTGAATATAGTGCCATTTATGCTGGACGTTATAATTGGTGTGGAATTGAAAAAGGTACTAGGCAAACACAGTGTTGTGAAGCCAATGAATATAATCAGTCTCAACCTCCTAGTCAGTTTAATTTCTCTGCCATATCTAGTGGTTTAGGCATATCTGTGGAATTAGGGATGATACAATGGAAGCAATATGCTGGATGATTCTGCAGAATGTTAATGCCAAGGATGCAATGCATAATGGATAGGAAGATTTACCAAACACTTGCATATAGGATCAGTTCACATTTTCTGGAAGTTGACATCTTGTTTCTTATATTTCGCTCCACATTGTAGAAAGATTCTGCTCTATCTAGCAAAAAGCTCATGCCAACTTCTTAGGGGCTTGTAGATCATATGAAATTTGCACAAGCAAAGGGCTGATCAGTTTGCAAGTTTGCAGTGTCACTGTACAAGCCAGTATGATTGTGGATTTATTCAGATGGTTTTAGAGAATGCTCTTAGCTTGATGTATGTGACTTAGATTTCTCCTTCTTACTAAAGTCCTCCTACCTCCCATCAGTAGTTGGGTATGGGGCTCACATCTTTGTAGCAAAGGCTAATTTCTTCTCAACAGACATAGGTTCTGTTACATAACTATTAAGTCCAGAAGAACTCCTAAAACTTTGGCCAAACATAGATGTTAAGGATCGAGGAATTTATGTGCCTTGGTTTAGTTAATGCTCTTATCTCCATGACCTCAATGCCCAAGGCTTATTATATGTTCCGGTAGATTGGTGAAATGTGGATGGTGTCCAGTATGGTGCATGCAACCAGAGATTGGTTCCAAGTATCTTTATTGTATTTTTGCATATTCAATGGTTTAAAACTCTTTGGAATGCAAGTTTGAATGCTTAGGTCAATGGCCAAGAATGCAAGCAGTTTTGGACAGACCATGCAAATCTCACTCTTAAGTGGTTTAGCGGAGCAGTCTAATGATATCAGGTTATTGAAGTCACAGAAAATTCTTTTCAAGCTTAAGCCATTGCACTTGTGGACATCTTGCAAAATCTTACAATCGCCTCGTTGTGCAGTTGTGGTGTCACTTAGTCTATTGGAAGGCAGATCTAGCTCTTGCAATGATCTGAAATTCCCTATGCTTTCAGGCACTAGGCCATTCAATATGTTATTTGTTACATAGAGTTATGTGAGTTTGGACAGGAAGCAAGTATTGTTCTACAGATTAAGCCAATTTTTCTCCAAGCTAAAGCAATTGCCGAAGCTTTCTGAAATAATTTAATCTACCTTAAAATTTGCGATGTCTGGTACACTTTTCTGTGCTGTTGCTTATGGGACCTCCTATCTAACTTGAAGACAATAGGAGTTTGAAGAAGGCACTTGAGCTTGTTGCTGCTTCTCATTGTTTGATGCACGTGGATTGTAATGCAAACTCCCAAACTAAAATGGTACCTACTGTTACTGTTTGATACATCTATGCTGCATGATTAAAGCACTAATTTTGGAGGAGAATAAATCTTGCTGTCCATTTGAATTGGGCTTTCTTACCCATCAATCTGACATAGACATTGTTAGTTGATCCAAACAATAGAATCTATGGTGGATGCTAAGAAATCTTGTAAGTACATGATATCTCCTTGCCAAGTTACTATGCACTAAAATGCAGTAAAGGGTGAAAGTCATGCGAACATCTTGAATGCCTTTTGTAATTTGGATAATAATCATGTTTGTAAGTGATTTGTACGATTTGTCGCAAAAAGAAATTTGGGAGGGATTACTATTGATAATCACTATAGCATATTGCTTGATTGAAACCAAGGATATAACAGTTAGGATGCTCAAGTTTTTCCACTACTCATAAATTTGAAATGAGCATATACTTAAAGTTCCAGGTGAGAAAGAGTAGACAAATGGGATTTGCCTCATGTGAACAGAGGAGGTTAGACACAATGGGTTCTGCATCACGTGAAGTGAAAAGGGCTTTGTCTTTAGGTAGGAAAAAATCACTAAAATCTTATGATCTTTTAATGTAGGGCCCTGATCATCATCACCGGGCGCTGTCATCTTGAAGTTCGAACCAATACAGTTTGCCAGAGGGGTAGTTTTGGAAACATTCACTTTATAGCAGTTTCCAAAAGTTTTTGCACTTGTTGACCTTGTTTGTACAAACTGCTCTTCCAATGTACAACCAAGAATGCTCCCATTCTTAAGATTGATGGAGGAAGAAAAATGCATGTAGCATCATATATGCCTCGATGCGTGTCATTTGATTATCATCTGTTTCTGTGCAGTTGCAGAATTCGCCTCAGAGCAGTAGAGAGGCCAACATAAAGCACAGGCCTAACCTGACAAATTGCTAGGAAGCACAGAATGGGCAGCACAAATGTTCTTGAGATTGTATCTATTGATGAGAAGGCAATGCCATGAACCTCATCTTGAGATTCCAGCCAAATGATTCTAAAATAGCACATTAGACATATGAACTTTATGTCTATTTAGGAAGTATAACAACATAGTTATGCATCCTTTCTTTCTGGGTTGCTAATACAACATTTCTGAAATGCTTGATTTTAAATCGGATAAAGTGATTGTTCCTAATGCATTTTTGTCAATTATGTGG
This sequence comes from Isoetes taiwanensis, assembly GCA_021234155.1. Taxonomy (NCBI): domain Eukaryota; kingdom Viridiplantae; phylum Streptophyta; class Lycopodiopsida; order Isoetales; family Isoetaceae; genus Isoetes; species Isoetes taiwanensis. Next base: position 790,756 of record JAJEKV010000205.1, on the reverse strand, counting down.
AACTGGCTCAAAATGTTTCCATATATTAGATTATTAATAACATGATGATCAAGAGCGTGAATGATTATTAATAACATGATGATCAAGAGCGTGAATGATATGCTCAATTTAACAGCTTAGAAAAGCTATATAATCAAGATTTGCTTCTAGCTGCCCTTACTATAAATAGCTGGCACAATAGATTTATGGACTGACATAAGAGAGGCAGATAATCAGATAGATGCAAAGAGGCCTTGCAGAACATCTTCCACTGTTTGCAAAGATGTTTGGATTGGCCTGTCATGTGATGTAAGATGTGAAGTTATTCATTTCATACTGTACAGCATGGTTGTTTTCTTTTCTCTACTGGCTTCTCCAGCTCAAAACTCTTAATTGGACGCTAGATCTAGAGATAATACATGCTAGCTTCAACGATATTGTTTCTACTATGTGCATCAATATTGAAGTGATTCTTATTAAAAGAACCAAGATCTTATTGACCAGGATCTTGAAGCTATCAACGTCTAACTGTCTAATTGTGCCCACATTTTCGACGTCTAATTGTGCCCACATTTAACGCAGACGTGGTTTGTGTGTGATGCACCTCCACCGAGAAGCATTGTCAGAACGTAGAGATTTGAGAGGAGTGGCTGTCGGAATGGCGGTTCCACGTGTTGCCAGAGGTAAGATGACTCTTTCTTGCATGCTAGATCTGTAGACTTACTTTTTCTATGCAATTTGATGTAATCTGCCAAATGGCTCAAAAGGTTGAATTGGAGTTCTTAAAGATCCGGACTATCCATTTTCCGCATTATTTCTCAGATATTCCTTAACACTTTCAAGCTTTTGAAAGCTCAATCAAGCATATTTCACTACGATTTATGTTTGGTTGTAATTCTCCCTTTCTCATTCTACAATAATTGGCCTATATTCACTACAAATTTCTGATACCCTCCTCCTTATTCCAGAATGGCCATACTACGTTCAAAGCGCAACAGTGCCACTCCACTTACAGCACCAACACTAATTTTCATCTGCTAAACATGCTAAACAAGGTAAGGGCTCAAGAAATAAAAGGAGGAGAAGGGACATTTCTGCAAACACATCCAAGGCAAAGTTCAAGGCAGCAAGAGGATCATGGACAATTGAAGATTTGAATGCAGCTGTAAACAATGTAGAAGATAATACAATGTCTATTAGAGCAGCTGGACGAGCAGATGGTATTCCTGAATCGACCATAAGAAATCATTTATATGGGAGATCAAAAGCGCAAACAAGGAAAATATTCTAGATACCTTACACTTGAAGAAGAATCAGAGATTGTGAATTGGTGTTTGAAAAATGCAGATGATGGTAGAGGTGTCACAGTAGATATGTTAAAAGAAAAGGTTGGTGAAATATGTGTTGACAGAGTTACACCTTTCAAGGATGGCATCCCGGGAAGGAAATGGTGGCAACTCTTTCATCGCAGGCACCCGGAGGTCTCTTTACGTTCTGCTGAGACACTAGATGCAGCACGTGCCAGGGCTTTAACTAAGAAAAACTTGGATGCATTTTATAACGGTTTAGAGAATGTTTACAATGAGTTTCAGTTTCCACCTTCCAAGATTTGGAATGCAGATGAAACGGGGGTGCAAGCAGGAAAAGTAAGCGGGATGAAAATTATTGCTAGAAAGGGTGCTAGAAATGTGCATGAAGTGGTAATGCAAAACAGAGAGTGGGTCACAATTTTAGCTTGTTGTAATGCTGAAGGATATAGACTTTCAAATTACTACATTTTCAAAGGGAAACGTCTAAGAGGATGTTACATCAATGGTTGTGAAAGAATAGAATAGAATAGAATAGTTTTGTTTAACGTCCACGGAGACCAATAGGTCATGGGACCCATACAATCATGGGGCAAGGCAAGCTGTTCAAGATCGAGCCTGGATGACAGCTGAGCTCTTTAAATGTTGGCTAACTCACTTCAAAAAAAATGTACCTGGTGGCGTTGACCCTTCCAATCCACATCTTATCATTCTAGATGGCCATGGTAGCCATGTTGACAGTGATGTGATTCTTATTGCTAAAGAGATGGGGATTCAACTTTATATTTTGCCACCACACACTTCGCGTAAACTTCAACCACTTGACGTTGCATGCTTTGCTCCTTTTAAAACTGCATATAGAGCACAATACATGCTTAGGAGGCATTGGGTGGAGCCTATGAAAGAAGATTTGGCCACTTTGATATGGTATGCGATACGAGATTCTCTAACTGACACTAACATCAGAGCTGGTTTTATGGCAACAGGCATATGGCCCTTGAACAAGAAGGCAGTCTTACCCAATGGAGTTGCCATGCATGCTTTGTACGAAGAGACTACAAGTTTTGAAGGCCAACACATGCATGGTAATGTCATTGCTATAGATCAATTTGACCACGTTGAGAATATGTTCGATCAAAGTTCAGCCATTGATCAATCTGACCAATTTGAGGGTATGTTTGATCAAGAAAATCCACCAAGTCAAGCCATGGATCAGTTTGGCCAGCTTGGGGATATGTTTGACCAAACAGCCCCACCAACTCAAGCCTCGGAAGACCATTTGGTTCCATTTCAGAGAGGGTTCCAGCGTTGGGAGCCTTCATATAGAGAGCCCCTCTCAAACATAGATCCAAATTCTTTGATGTCCAATGCTATAAGAACATCTAGGGTTCTTCCAATAGCTACAAGAACACCTTTATTTGGATCTTTCAGCGATACTCAAGCAACTAGGGATGTGAATGATAATTATGTTGCTAATGATCTTGCATCTCAGCCCACTAATAGACGAAAAAGGACTTTCCCAGATTTGCGCGGAGTGCTTCATGTTTCTTCAGATGAATGGTGGAGGGCAATCATGGATGAGAAAGCTCGGAAAGAAGAGTTGGAAAGGCAAAAGCAACAAAGAATAGCTGAAAAGAAGTTAGAACAGGAAAGGCGAAGAGTTTTGAAAGAGGTTACTGCCAAGAAAGCAAAGGAGAAGAAGGAAGAGAGACAATCAAAACAAATGGCTGATCAATTATGGGAGATGAACACTCAAAGATTGAGGGACCAATTATATGCTCCTGGTAGAATGAGACTTTGCTGGTTATTCGGGATGCGACAGTACATAGATGACGCAGCCAAAGCAAGAAGACAAACAGCAATACTGAGGCTTAAGGAGAAGAGGAAGGAAGTCTATAGAAGAGAAAGAGAATGCAATAAATGTATCTATAGAAGGGAATGCACCTGTCATGAGGCCGACAGCAACAAGAATTCAAGATTCTAGAGCACAAATAAGAGAATGGGGTTTGGAAGGTTATGCACAAATGATGGAAGACATGGATACTCAAGCTTGGATCAACGATACTGTATGTTCTAAACTGATCCTTTGTGTCTTTGCACCAAATCTCATTTTACATTTTTTAAATTCTCTATTATTATATAAGTTTTCCTTCCATTGGATTCGTCTAATCAAGATTATTTCGATCCGTAAATGCACCTATTAGTAATTATGACCCTTTTCTTGTCTTGACAACCTTCTGTGATTGGAACGAAGTTGATAGAACTAAATTAACAAACATGTATGTTTCTAAACCCCTTTCTCTAGTGCAGCTCTATGTCTGAACCATGAGTTTATTTTTAGCCAGCATCAGATTCAAACATGTAATGGTCATGTGCTTATTCAAACATGTAATGGTCATGAGCTTATTCAAACATGTAATGGTCTTGAGTTTATTTTCAGCCAGCATCAGATTCAAACATGTAATGGTCTTGCTTTAACATACCCAATACTCTTGCTTGAACATACCCAATACCTCTTGCTTGAACAACACCCAATATCTCTTGCTTGCCAATACCTTTAATGAACAACAGCACCCAATACCTCTTGCTGGGTTATCTTTCCTCACTTCTTCTTACAGTATGCATGTTGATTTCCTAACATGTGACACATAGTAAATTGAGCAGAGCAAGTAAGTATGATATAGTGTACAAAATCTTTGCAGTGATATCAGCCATTTTTTGCTGATATTTTTACATGCAAGTGTCTTCTCTAATCTTCTAAGCAAGAGCGAGAATTTATTGGTCTTTGGGCACTTTTCTAGAATGCAGTGCCATGATTCTGTCCTGATGCTTAGGCTTTTGGAAGCATGTATGTGACGCTCCCTGAATATATACGACACCTAGCCGTATACATACAGGGACTTTCCCCTCCCATGGCAACCAACTTGCCATGAGCAGGGCCCTCCGTCTATTTCGGGCCATCTATGAAATGATGCCTGAAAGAAGGACACGAAGGGGTCATTCGGCCCACGCCTTCAATGGGACTCCTACGTCGCGGAAGCATGAATACAAGGGTTAGCACACAGCATAAATCATATATAAATAACCACCACGAAGGGTGGCGCATCCATCCAAATACCAACGGCATAGAATATGCATCTAACCTAAGAAAACACCCAAACCCCAGGTTCTACCCCGGCTCAGACTCCAGTGAGGATCGACTGACGGCTGGGCCTCAAGAGATCAGCAGACCGAAGTCTTGGCATGGCGTTGGGCGGCATAGAACATCGGGCTAGGGTTGTCCACTCCATCCGCCCCTCCTGTGCACACTTTGCAGATGGGTCAATTCATGCTATGGCTTTGCTATAGCCTTCCGGAGACGCAGGTTCTAGGGATCACCCTTTTGAGCCTACTCCAGGTTCATGACGCCTGGTCCGATGAGGCAGGTTGGGGAAGCGTCCCCTTCCAGAATCACAGTGGTTCCATGGGTGAGCTAGAGAATACGTGCCGCATCAGCGACCCCCGCATCCGTACCCGACTTACTCACCCTAAATCTACTCAAAGTGCAAGGTGCTCCATACGGATCACACCTCTACACCTGGGGAGTGTCGGACCCATACCCGGCCCTCACGTGACCAGGCTATCGCCTAGCCCATCAGAGGAGTCTCAGGAGCCTTGTATGCTCATGCAAGACCCCACCCCTCATGTCACCACTGTGTTCCTTGTCTGGTGCTAAGCCAGACCATAGCATCTAGGACCCGGTGGGTTCTTGTGCACAGGCCGCAATATTGGGAATTACAGGGTTTTATCTAGGAACATACTAACGATATGAGTTCGGGTCTCTACCCAGCCCTTATTTCCCCCATTTCCGTAGTGATACCATACAAAGAACTATCAATCCATCCTTTTTAGGAACCAAACCCGAATCGGAATATAAAGAGAACTTACCTTTACAATCAAGGGTTAGTTCCTACCATTAAAACACACGAGAGAACAGATTGAACATCACAACAAGTGCCCAACAGGGCGCTACCCTAGAATTCACAACTAAACTACTACCAACCGGTTTTTACTGGACCCGTTATCGTGGGGTGCTTCCATAGTGTTTGTCTTAAGGGTGGCAAAGAATGACTAGGGGTTGTTTAGTGATTTTGGTGAGGTCAGCAACAGTCCTTGGGCCAAATGCTCCTTGGGCCAAGAACAGTCCTTGAGGGCTCAAATGCTCCTTGGGCCAAAGAATAGTCCTTGGCCAAATGCTCCTTGGGCTCAACCGCTCCTTGGGCCCGCAGCTCCTCTCCTCCATCTCCAGCTGCTCCTAATTCGAATTGGGGCACAAAAAAGCCCTAATTTGGGTGTCCAAAATGGAAACCATGCCTTGCCCAATCGATTTGGGCCAAGTGGCACCCCCTTGTTGGTGCTAATTAACTAATTTAGCTTAATTAGGTAATTAGGCTATATACTTTATAATTATCCACAATGGATTTATTAACATAGCTAAATAAAACCATTGTGGTCGATGCCCACTTAGCCAATTACCCCTTATGTCCTAGTGACGTGTCCCGGCGTGCATACGTATACCGTATGAATGCCTGGAACGTCACATTCTCCCCACCTTAAAATGATGCTTTGTCCTCAAAGATCGGGGACTACTATTGTTGCAGGGCAGCACATCATGATCATCGCTTAGGAGTGTTAAAAGTGAACAGTGAAAGTTTGTGGAAGTGTCACTGTTTCATCTGTGGTGACGAGCTCACACTCTATCTATGTTAGAAAGCATTCTTTCTATAGATACGTAACTCGATTATATATTAAAGATGTATAGATATAAAGAACTTCCATTTGTTGTTATATTATAATACTGAGTTATTAACCTCAAGACCGATTAATAGAAAGTCATTCTAATCATATTAACTTTTGTGTGTATATGTATTATATTCTCCCTTCACTTTACAATTTCGTTTTCCTATTTTGGTACAATTTTAACAACTCATATATTGCTATTGTGAGTGTTTAGATGCCTCTGACATTTATAGTTACCCTTTAATAGAATTATATATTGTACCGTATATTCCATTTTGACCTATATACGTTAACGTTATCTAAGTCTCAAGTATTCCCTTAGGAGTTTGTGTAAGACATACATACTTATCCCCTTCTATTATATTTGATTATGTGTTTAATAACTTGTCGATTATCTTTAATGTTTCCACAATCACACTTTCTATCTTTAGCATAGATTGCATCACATGAGGACACATATTAATTCATTGGTTATGTTTGTACATTTACCGGCGTCCCGATATTCTTATATTTGAATTACTTATTTATTTTATTGTTATTTTCATAAATTTATCACACATACAGTACAGTGTGCAAAATGACGATACATTCAACGTTGGTACCGCCCCCGGCCGCTATCCCAAGCAATTGCTATGGCTATGCAATCGCCCCAGATCACGTAAGGCCGGGCTTAACTATGGTGTTCACTCAGCGAAGCATCGAAACCATGCGTGTCTGCATACGAGCCTGTTAGATGATGATAACTGAGGAGGTCCCGGGCTCCTACTTGAAGTAGAAGTGCTGAATGTTGGGAATAAGGAGTGTTAAGATATCCCTAATTTGGATGGATACTCGAGAAAATTGGTATGACGATGTTTGGTATCTAAGTGAAATGCTGGACCTAAAAATTACGAGGATTCATGTATGATGCGCATCTAGGTTGCTATTCAATGTAGAAGGAGACCGATATAGCACGATATATCTGGTGGAGAAGTGGTTTATGATTATCTACTATAGACCATGTTAAGGAGGTACTATGCCAAGGTGGAAACTGGATTATAAGTACCCAGCTCCTGAGAGGGAAAACACTTTAAAAGTGTAGGTTTGATTCGTGGAACGGTAGAGAATAATGTGTATGAGGATGTTGATCCATAAATTATGGATTATAAAATTACACATATATTGTGTTTGGTAAAGAGATTGATGTTCCTGAGGTGTGAAACAAAGACGCAAGATTATAGACGACTAAGAAGACCACGTAGGCACGTGAATACACTTAATAACGTTGGTCAAATGCATGATCCTTATGCAGGGTGAAAATTAAAGAAATGGCCAGATCCTATGTCGGCCGGGGGTATGTAGACACCGGATAAGAGACTGGACAATAGTGTGGGACGTAGTTTTCCCACAAGGTGAAGAGAGCTGAGGTCGAACTGACGAAGGCAGGAATAAGCATTCTCAAAGATCACTGGAATGGAAGACGAGAATTGCTAGCAAAGGGTGCAACCGCCCCGAAAGCTACAAAGTATGTTGGAGCTCGCAAGCTTATTCTATGAAGGAAAGTTGACGTTAAACTAATGATACATTAGGAAGGCAAGTAATGTACCCACACGACAAGTGGGAGACAAGAGGTGCTTGAAAGTTGTTGTAAACAATGTTTCAAATATAGAGAGTTTGGAGAGACACTTTGAAGAGACCAAAGCCTGGAATATGAAGAAGGGAGGCATCCAATGAACGTCTCGCCAAGGAGGATGTGCTCTGGATTTGGTATCGTGTGTGCATCCCGAGGAGTAGTTCCGCGTTGGTAGATGTGTATTAGGACCATTTACTAGGAACATAGCTAGAAAAAAAGATAGGGTATATACTAGAACTTTTAGTTCATATATATGAATACGGAGGTAATGAAGATAAGAATTCCTATAGTAGACATCAAGTATGGCCACTAGGAACTTAGGGTGGCATGTGCCCCTATGGAATTTATGACTAGAGCGTGAGGACCAAGGCAGCCTAAGGATAGAGAGTCTAGAAGGTGTGGTGTGAAATCCACAGCATATATAGGAGAAGCATCTAGGGCTACGTCAACGAATCATATATGAGTCAAGAGTTAGGGTTGGTGCACACATGTTACTATATCTCATAATAACAACGTAGTGGTTTCGGATGTTTGAAGGATTTAGTAGTATTACATACTACACTAGCGAGGATATCAAGGATGTCGATTGTGACATCCAGATGTATGTCATATTAAAAGAGAATAGAATATTCGTACAAGGCGAGGGAAATATTACTTGACAAGGTTTACAGAAGGTGCATAATGATATGCTTATATACGAGATATTGGGTTAGGTATGCTTTACCAGAGATAAGCATTCAAGTTATCCGAATGGTTAGAGTTGATTATCTTAGATACGTCGTACTAAGGAAGACGAGAAAAGTTTAAATGAGTGAGAATAGCTAGAGTAAGTCTAGCATATACGGTGATGTTACGTTCAAAAACATCCCGAGGATGGTTGGAACGGTATTGGAATAACCGATAATGAGAGCTTAACTACTCAAAGGTTCTAGATACCAATGTATTAGTTCAACGTTATAAGCTAAGAGCATTTATTTGGTTTTGGGAATGAAAAGATATATAAGAATATCGCCCCCCCGATGGAAGATAAGAAGGAGTACGATGACTTTGGCGATTATACCTTTAGGGGTAACCAAGAAGAGGGCAAAGACATAGGAATTCCAAGTCCCGATAAAATCAAGACGAGGTGTATTGATCGTAATCCGGTTGTGGTTATATAGACCAAGAGTCCATATAATCGAAGAGTTACCCTACACGCCAAGTGAACAATTCTAGGTACGTATAGAAGCCGGAGGATCCGCTTCCTTGCGGCATAGACCCGTTAGAGATTATGACTTCAAACTCTTAAGAGGGTAAGGAATTGGATAATCATATGGCTGTTACTAACGAAGATTGAAACATTGGATTTTCCTATTAGAAGACCGGGGGTTTTAGTGCCTCCGCTTCATTCATTATGAGGGAGCCAAAGACGACAACATTCAAAGGGATCAAAAGTTGAGGTTGACATGCTAACTTAAGATAACTAGGTTAGGTGTGACAAAACATGGCGAAACGCAAATTAACTGAAGGAACCTTTAGAAAAGGCCTTGGACTGTGGTAGAAACCTTTGGAACTATGGCATAATCCCATGGGAAAATTATAGTTTATGTAATGGGTTGAAGTACCATAAGTTTAAATTCATCCCTTTTAGGTCAACCCCTTAGGTTAAGATACTCCATGGTGGCGCACCTTTATTGGGTGACGGTCGACTTATTTATACATATACCATATAAATACATGGAACGTCACATTCACCCCCTCTTAGAAAATAATGCTGTCCTCAGCATTGGGGTTAGTTAAACAAATGACGGTTAATCGAAAATCGCAATAGAAGGAAGTATCCTTAAACCTTCTTATGATAAGTATGTTAAATGCACCTTGGTGCTTAAACTCGCTATGCAGATCCATACATGGGCAAGTCACGATCGCATCGGGCCCGCACATGTGAATACATCAGCATGTACAAGTCCAACGTGAGTTGGCCCCCCGCCCATTTGGGAAGTAGGTGGTACAAACCCACATCATAAGAACTACAAAGGTTACATTTCAGCTAAGTTAGAGCAGATCTCTAGCAAAGCAGGGATGAGGATATATGTTTGTTATGTACATAGCATGGACACATACGATAAACATGCTGGAGAGGTAATCTAGGTGGTGACACTAGGAGAGAAAGACGAGCGTATCCTAAAGTTACTGATGGAGGGTCTGAGATACGTTCGAAATGTGCAAAGGATGATCAATCCGCTGCATGCTAGGGTATGATGTGGTAGTTTGCACTTGAAGTAAAATGTCAACGGCCAATAGAATAAAGCTTAAGGTAGTGGGGTTGAGTAGTACAATAGTACAATTCCGTGATAAGTATCAAATAGGAGTTACATGCTAGAAGCTAAAATGTGTCTTGAATAGACACGTAAAACTAGCTTTCCCACATGATCCATACCTGGATCAGGCAGAGGTGACGCCATGGGTTTCATGGAGGTCTCGAACATGGATACAAGTCCGTGTTGTCTCAACATAGATAATTGTAGAAAGGCTCACAAAGTACAAGGCAAGCACCTTGTAATTCACGATTTATTTATCGAGGCTCACCCGCTCTTAGGCCATGACTATGGCTTAAATGCGGATGCCAAGTCATTTGGAATGCCAGAACAGCAGCATGACATCATGACAGAGAAATGTAATGAGTAACATTTCCAGGATGTAGGACAATGTTGGATTATAACTCCCAATGATAGGTAGGTTTACAATATAAGGGCCGTATAATAGTGGCTTAGAAGGCACAAGACGGTTAACGAATACGTAAAGGAGTAATTGGATTGGTGACTCTACTAAATATTGATCACAACTAAAGGATGATTTGTATACGATGTGGCAGACGTAAGGGCCAGAATACTAAAAATCGGCCATAGTCGTAGAAAACATGTTGACGAAATAAAGGACCCTGATGCATGATATTTAGCAATCTGGATAGAAAGGTTATTACCTAACATGAAGGGTGGTCATTGCTAATATACAAAGGTAGACTTGCGGCTTGAAAGGCAGCAAGAGCTGAAAAAACTCCTTAAAGATTTGATGCATGGCTTAGGGAAGAAGACTTCCATGTCCTAAGACAACATGGTGAATTGAATTGACCAAGGATATTTTTAATAAATAGATAGATAGGTAGATAGCATTTATATGTCATGCCACATTGGCAAATGTCCATGAGGACATATGACGGACCCCCAGAGACTTGAACACAAGATCTCGGAATAGAGGAGGCCTATCTTGAGGGGTCTTTGGGTGGTACTGTCCTTTGGGATATTCACATAACCTGTTGGAATATGTAAGTTCATTTGTGGAACTTAACGCCATTTGGGCACTAAAGGAATGGTTGGAAATACTTTGCCCCAACCATATCTAGATACCCTAGAAGGAGGTGAGTAATCAACAATGGTTGGGTGGCATTGGATTGTACGGGAGAACAGCTCTAAAAAGAGGGTAGATCACCGTCACTTTGACAAACGTGTGGTACAGATAATTAATGACATCCATATAGATGGTGAAGTTTGGCACAAAGTGTTGATAATATTGTGGGGGTTCTAACAAGCACTCACTACGTATTACAGAGTTTGTACCGTGGTCTGGGAAAATGGTCCATAAAAAGAACACGACCATTGGGAAGAAGTAGTGAGGAGTGGTAGGATGAAAGCTACCCATGGTCTAGAGGGGTGCTGCATGGCAGTCCCTAGTTGGTTGGGCGAAAAGAAATCCTTTCTCTAGGAAATGAGACGAGTCAAGGTTTAGACACTAGAGAGAGATAACGTTAATTATAAATATGTCTATAAAACATTACTTATATAACGTCGAATAAGGTCTAATATAAAGCATATGAATGTAGTATAGATTGAATGATGGCAAGGCCCGAAGAAATTGTGTTATCAAGGCATCTACCAAAGGAAAAATAATTAAAGTTATGGATCGAGGAACGCCGATAACTGGACATTATTATCGTCGCCTAAAGAATATCCAAGGATATAACACATGCTGCTATTCTAGAGAGTTGCTCTGTCGTTAATTAAATCCCGGAATTAGTCCCACCAAGTGAGTTGATGTTATCATAACAAGTTGGCCGGACTTGCTAGATTACGTCATGTCATTTGGTCGGTTTATTCCTAGGGGATACTAGCTTTATATATGGTTAACAATTATCCGGTTGACTATGGCAGAGAAAGGTCGACTCCGTGGCCATGGCGGGAGCGCTTACTCCGGCTATGGCGAGAGTTTGCCCCGGGCGGGCGGCGAGAGCTTGCTCCGCGGCTATGGCGATGGCGAGAGAGCTTGCTCCGGCGGCTATGGCGAGAGAGCTTGCCCTGGCGGAGTTGCTGCCTCCACTTCGTGGGTTTACCAAAGGCACGGCTCTAATTTTAAAATATAGATGCATTATAAATATTAGAAAAAGGGTTACATCCCTTCAAGAAAGAAGTTGGCTTATTGGTGAAGGTGTTGGTTTGGGTGCAGAAGGTCAGGGGTTCAAGACCCCATAGTGCCTTTTTATATAAAAGTTGCTATGCAGAGAAATAGAGTACTATATGTGTATAAGAAATGTGTGAAACACATATGTTACATTCAAGAGAGAGTTTGGTGTGGTGGTAGGCACCTAGGCTTGGAGTTGGGAGGTCATGGGTTCAAATCTGGATTGAGGCGCCATAAAATATGTATATAAGAAAAATAATAAAATTTTATACGGCGGAAATACGCGTTTTATACGGTCGGGCGCCGACAGCATTATACGCGTTTCTACCGCGTCTGTGAGTCGATCAAAAGCAAGCGGCGCCCGAGTTGACTTTCGGGGCCCCTCCTTGACCATTTTTCGCCAGCTAACGACTGTCCTAGGGTATTTGGGATACGCCCGATCCAATGGAGCCATTTCCGCCTTCATCCCAGCTACCTACAAAAGGTTATAGCAACTCCAAACTTGGGTCCTCCAGTCGCCCTAACTTCTTTAAACCTAACCGACGAGCTACGAAGTTAGAGTTTGGTTATGCTATGATTCCGGTCAACCGTAATCATGGCTCGATACCATCAGGACGCCCCCCTAATATATAATGACACCTAGCCGTATACATACGAGGGGATTTTCCCCCCATGGCAACCAACTTGCCATGAGCGTGGCCCTCCGCTCTATTTCGGGCCATCTATGAAATGATGCCCTCGAAAGAAGGACACGAAGGGGTCATTCGCCCACGCCTTCAATGGGACTCCTACGTCGCTGAAGCATGAATACAAGGGTTAGCACACAAAGATAAATCATATATAAATAACCACCAATGAAGGGTGGCGATCCATCCAAATACCAACGGCATAGAATATGCATCTAACCTAAGAAAACACCCAAACCCCGGGTTCTACCCCTCGGACTCCAAAGTGAGGATCGACCGACGGGGGGGCCTCAAGAGATCAGCAGGCCGAGTCTTGGCATGGCGTTATCTGGCATAGAACATCGGCTAGGGTTGTCCACTCCATCCGCCCCTCATTGCACACTTTGCGATGGGTCAATTCATGCTATGGCTTTGCTATAGCCTTCCTGAGACGCAGTTCTAGGGATCACCCTTTTTTGAGCCTACTCCGTGTTCATGACGCTGGTCCGATGAGGCAGGTTGGGGAAGCGTCCCCTTCCGAATCACAGTGGTTCCATGGGTGAGCTAGAGAATACGTGCCGCATCAGCGACCCCCGCATCCGCATCCACTTACTCACCCTAAATCTACTCAAAGTGCAAGGTGCTCCATACGGATCACACCTCTACACCCGTGGAGTGTCGGACCCATACCCGCCCCCACGTGACCGGCCATCGCCTAGCCCAATCAGGAGTCTCAGAGCCTTGTATGCTCATGCAAGACCCCACCCCTCATGTCACCACTTGTGTTCCTTGTCCGGTGCTAAGCCGCACCATAGCATCTAGGACCCGTGGGTTCTTGTGCACGTGCCGCAATATTGGGAATTACAGGGGTTTTATCTAGGAACATACTAACGATATGAGTTCGAGGTCTCTACCCTCCTTTATTTCCCCATTTCCAGTGATACCATACAAAGAACTATCAATCCATCCTTTTTAGGAACCAAACCCAGAATCGTAATATAAAGAGAACTTACCTTTACAATCAAGGGTTAGTTCCTACCATTAAAACACGTAGAGAAATGCATTTAACATCACAACAAGTGCCCAACAGGGGCGCCCCTAGAATTCACAACTAAACTACTACCAACCGTGTTTACTGGACCCAACTATCGTGGGGTGCTTCCATAGTGCTTTATTTAAGGGTGGCAAAGAATGTACTTGGGTTGTTTAGTGATTTTGGTGAGGTCAGCAACAGTCCCTTGGGCGCCAAATGCCCCCTTGGGCCAAAGAATAGCCCTTAAGGCCACCGGCTCCTTACGCCCAAAGAAGCGCCCTTAAGCGCCACTGCTCCTTGGCGCTCCAATCAAGCCTTTGAAGCCCCAAAGAGCTCCTCTCCCTCCATCTCCAGCTGCTCCTAATTCGAATTGGGGCACAAAAGCCCTAATTTGGGTGTCCAAAATGGAAACCATGCCTTGCCCAATCGATTTGGGCCAAGTGGCACCCCCTTGTTGGTGCTAATTAACTAATTTAGCTTAATTAGGGTAATTAGGCTATATACTTTATAATTATCCACAATGGATTTATTAACATAGCTAAATAAAACCATTGTGGTCGATGCCCACTTAGCCAATTACCCCCTTATGTCCTAGTGACGTGTCCCGGCGTGCATACGTATACCGTATGAATGCCTGGAACGTCACAATGTACATGAGATGTATCTTTAGTGAATTAGAAACTCAGGAGTAGCTCTGATCCAAGTGACAAAGCCAATCCTACTACGTACTGAATCTTCTGATTATTCTTGCTCAGAAAAGAGATGATTTTACAGTGCATGTACAACCAAGAAATGTTCTATATCTGTTAAGGATGCAGAAGGCGGGTGCCCATATGATTGAAATCAAATTCCAAACTCTCAATGGGCCCGAAGGCAAGGAAGGGAGCTGAAATTTCAAGGCAATGAAGGGAGCTGAAATTTCAAACCCCAAAACCTTGTAGCTTTCAGTTAATGACTCATTTACTAGAAATTCAGATAAAAAGGATCTAAGTACAACGTACATTGGTACCACCAACAAGGAGGTTGAAAAATCAAACCTCAAGGTCAGTCTTCCCTTTGTACAGTTGTATTACCTTGTTTGTGAAAATTCCAGTAGCAAAACGTATCAAGTATGGATATGAGAGAACCTACATTGTGCAGGCAGCCATAAAGTATTGCTACCATAAAGAGAGAAAATTCAGTCTTATTTCACAGTAGCCTAAGTACAACCGCCCATATCCTGAATATGTGGTGTACTCAAACGTGGCAACACTCTGTTTGACGATGAGTAAAAGGTAACAAACGCAAGCATCTAAAAGACACAGTCTGATCTAGTGGTATGTGCCAGAAATACGAAATAGTGTAGTGTGAACTCATACTGAGATGACAGCCAAACCCATTTCAGATTGAGACAATGTTTTTCAAAATTGTTTTTCGCTTTTTAATTTTTGATACATTATATAGTCCCATTAGACACATATAATAGTTTAGATGGTTTAAGGTCACACATGCCTCTATTTCTCTGTTTGTGATGATTTTGTTACAGAGTAGATAAACCATATAGGGCGACATGTCCGACAAAAAACAAAGAGATGATATGTCCGACAAAAACAATGAGACGGAATTACTCATATAGCGCGCTCTTCATGTGCGATTCTCGGGCGGATCGAGCTCGGTGTAAGGAGAGGTCTCGCTTCACGGAGGATCAATTGTCGTAATAATTTTTTGCATTTTTTCATTTTGCAAGTTGCATGCTGCATTTTAAAGCTTGGTGCAGATATATTAGTATTTGTTGTAGAACCCATCTTATTTTACTCTTGTGATATCTTATTTGGCTTGTATAATATCTAATTTTGCATTTATAAGTTATATGTCTTGTGTCGTTCAGTTGCTTTCCTTTTTCACAGAGTTTCATGTTGAACTAAGTTTCAGATACAAGAAACCTAGGCAATTCCTTGTATTCCTCCTATGAAACAGATCTAATGCACGTCAATATACTTGCTTTAATGCAGGGAAGGAACGTGACGTAGGCACATGCAAGTTTCCAGAATCTAAGTGAAGTAGTCAAGATTGTTATTGATCGTTACATGTCGGATCGCACAAGTGGAACTGTGACATTTAAGTGTTTGGCCAATATTTGGATGGAGTTCATTTGTGTTGGTCAACTATTAACAACGCCATTCTCACAGACAGGAATGGATTATCTAAGCATTTGGAAATACATAATCTAGAAATATCAATAGACAGAGTTTGGAAATATCTTAAATAATATCCACAATTTCAAGGGCGCTTTACTTCTATCCCACAAAGAATAATAACATTATTATAGAAATGGCAAAAGTTACTTAATGTTTAGTAATCGATCTCAAGGTATTTCATGCAACAAGATAGGTTGGCAATATCCAAATTGATGCTCTTTTAATGCATTTGTTGCAGACTGCCTGCCACATCGTGCAAGAGCTGGTTTTTCCTATTAATCTATGCAAAATCTATATGGTTAAGATGGCATACAAGCATGAAAGCAAGCTTGGAGAGAAGTGAATATAATCTAGGTAAAAGAATATTACTTGTAAAACCCAATTGCATATCAAAATTTTATAGTGCAAACACTCTTGTTGTTCTTGGATTCATTGCTTGACATTTTTTCAATCTTTGGTGTGGCTATTGATATAATATATATGCCGGTAGATATTCATTTCGCATAATGCCGATAGATATTCATTTCATACATGCTGCATAATGCTCTAAATAGGGAGATCAAAGTGATGAAAAGCTAGAGATCAAATCAAAGGACAACCAAGATAATTGACTATGCACAAATCAATAAGTTTGGCATGGATAATTGGCAAATGTGGAGTCCTATTAATAAGAGGCTAGAAATATGCGGCACCATCAATGGTAGGCTAGTGCGGCATTAATGCCACTTGATATTAATCATACAATTTTGAAATTTTTGTGTGTGTGTGTGTGTGTGTTCTGAACATGATTATTCTTGTCGGATAAACAAGACATTGTATCATGCCTTCCAAACCTTCCACTTTGGCATTGGATGCATGTTGTTTCGCAAAGAGATTATTCGATATGGTTTTATAAGCACATGTATCTTCCAGAGGTGAAAAAGCTTGATGCAATCTCTTTGCCAAAGTTTGTAGATCTAGATGTAGTCCATGCAAATATTATGTTGACTAAAAGCGAGCTACGTGCAGATATTCAAACCTCACTAAGAGAACATGATGTCATTTGTGGTCACGTAAAGATGGATTTGGATATAGCTATGTACGTCCATAGTCTTATTTGCAACAATCAAGAAGACACCTAACATGTTTACAACTACTGAAGATTTTCTTTCCAGTATGATTCCTGATATTAAGTGGCAGGCAGGCTACACTTCATGATCAGGGTGCGGACACTATTGAACGCATAATTATTTAGATTTAGCTATTGTATTAGAAGCAGACATTGTACTTGAGCTTTAAATCTAGAAGTTGGAGGCTAAAGATCGGAAATGAAAAGTGGTATGCCAAGAACAAGATGATAACGATACAATGGCTGAGGAGCAGTAAATTTACAAGGTACTTGATGTACCCACGATTGACGCACGACCTAATTTTAACGTATTTTTTTACTCATTTTAACGCGAAACAGGGCTATTTTCGACGTCCAACTGTGCCCACATTTAACGCAGACGTGGTTTGTGCGTGACGCAGCTCCAGCGAGAAGCATTGTCGGAACGTAGAGATCTGAGAGGAGTGGGCATCGGAATGGCGGTTCCACGTGTTGCCAGAGGTAACATGACTCTTTCTTGCATGCTAGATCTGTAGACTTACTTTTTCTATGCAATTTGATGTAATCTGTATGCTTGCCAAATGGCTCAAAAGGTTGAATTGAATCCAGACAATCCATTTCCTGCATTATTTCTCAGATATTCCTTAACACTTTCAAGCATTTGAAAGCTGAATCAAGCATATTTCTGGAGATCCTGAAGCTGAATATAGTGCTATTTATGCTGGACGTTATAATTGATGTGGATTTGAAAAAGGTACTAGGCAAACACAGTGTTGTGGAGCCAATGAATATAATCAGTCTCAACCTCCTAGTCAGTTTAATTTCTCTGCCATATCTAGTGGTTTAGGCATATCTGTGGAATTAGGGATGATACAATGGAAGCAATATGCTGGGTGATTCTGCAGAATGTTAATGCCAATGATGCAATGCATAATGGATAGGAAGATTTACCAAACACTTGCATATAGGATTAGTTCACATTTTCTGGAAGTTGACATCTTGTTTCTTATTTTCGCTCCACATTGTAGAAAGATTCTGCGCTATCTAGCAAAAAGCTCATGCCAACTTCTTAGGGGCTTGTAGATCATATGAAATTTGCACAAGCAAAGGGCTGAGCAGTTTGGTAAGTTTGCGCGTCACCGCATGTACAAGCGGATATGATTGTGGATTTATTCAGATGGTTTTAGAGAATGCTCTTAGCTTGATGTATGTGACTTAGATTTCTCCTTCTTACTAAAATCCTCCTACCTCCCATCAGTAGTTGGGTATGGGGCTCACATCTTTGTAGCAAAGGCTAATTTCTTCTCAACAGACATAGGTTTTGTTACATAACTATTAAGTCCAGAAGAACTCCTAAAACTTTGGCCAAACATAGATGTTAAGGATCGAGGAATTTATGTGCCTTGGTTTAGTTAATGCTCTTATCTCCATGACCTCAATGCCCAAGGCTTATTATATGTTCCGGTAGATTAGTGAAATGTGGATGGTGTCCAGTATGGTGCATGCAACCAGAGATTGGTTCCAAGTATCTTTATTGTATTTTTGCATATTCAATGGTTTAAAACTCTTTGGAACGCAAGTTTGAATGCTTAGATCAATGGCCAAGAATGCAAGCAGTTTTGGACAGACCATGCAAATCTCTCACTTAAGTGGTTTAGCGGAGCAGTCTAACGATATCAAGTTACTGAAGTCACAGAAAATTCTTTTCAAGCTTAAGCCATTGCACTTGTGGACATCTTGCAAAATCTTACAATCGCCTCGTCATGCAGTTGTGGTGTCACTTAATCTATTGGAAGGCAGATCTAGCTCTTGCAATGATATGAAATTCCCTATGCTTTCAGGCACTAGGCCATTCAATATGTTATTTGTTACATAGAGTTATGTGAGTTTGGACAGGAAGCAAGTATTGTTCTACAGATTAAGCCAATTTTTCTCCAAGCTAAAGCAATTGCCGAAGCTTTCTGAAATAATTTAATCTACCTTGAAATTTGCGATGTCTGGTACACTTTTCTGTGCTGCTGTGCTGCTGCTTATGGGACCTCCTATCTAACTTGAAGACAATAGGAGTTTGAAGAAGGCACTTGAGCTTGTTGCTGCTTCTCATTGTTTGATGCACGTGGATTGTAATGCAAACTCCCAAACTAAAATGGTACCTACTGTTACTGTTTGATACATCTTTGTTGCATGATTAAAGCACTAATTTTGGAGGAGAATAAATCTTGCTGTCCATTTGAATTGGGCTTTCTTACCCATCAATCTGACATAGACATTGTTAGTTGATCCAAACAATAGAATCTATGGTGGATGCTAAGAAATCTTGTAAGTACATGATATCTCCTTGCCAAGTTACTATGCACTAAAATGCAGTAAAGGGTGAAAGTCATGCGAACATCTTGAATGCCTTTTGTAATTTGGATAATAATCATGTTTGTAAGTGATTTGTACGATTTTTCGCAAAAAGAAAATTGGGAGGGATTACTATTGATAATCACTATAGCATATTGCTTGAAGGATCTAACAGTTAGGATGCTCAAGTTCCCTGGACCCACACTGCTCATAAATTTGAAATGAGCATATACTTAAAGTTCCAGGTGAGAAAGAGTAGACAAATGGGATTTGCCTCATGTGAACAGAGGAGGTTAGACACAATGGGTTCTGCCTCACGTGAAGTGAAAAGGGCTTTGTCTTTAGGTAGGAAAAAATCACTAAAATCTTATGATCTTTTAATGTAGGGTCTTGATCATCGTCACCGGGCGCTGTCATCTTGAAGTTCGAACCAATACAGTTTGCCAGAGGGGTAGTTTTGGAAACATTCACTTTATAGCAGTTTCCAAAAGTTTTTGCACTTGTTGACCTTGTTTGTACAAACTGCTCTTCCAATGTACAACCAAGAATGCTCCCATTCTTAAGATTGATGGAGGAAGAAAAATGCATGTAGCATCATATATGCCTCGATGAGTGTCATTTGATTATCAGCTGTTTCTGTGCAGTTGCAGAATTCGCCTCAGAGCAGTAGAGAGGCCAACATAAAGCACAGGCCTAACCTGACAAATTGCTAGGAAGCACAGAATGGGCAGCACAGATGTTCTTGAGATTGTATCTATTGATGAGAAGGCAATGCCATGAACCTCATCTTGAGATTCCAGCCAAATGATTCTAAAATAGCACATTAGACATATGAACTTTATGTCTATTTAGGAAGTATAACAACATAGTTATGCATCCTTTCTTTCTGGGTTGCTAATACAACATTTCTATTATGGAACAATAAAGACAATCATTTTTCCATATATTAGATTATTAATAACATGATGATCAAGAGCATGAATGATATGCTCAATTTAACAGCTTAGAAAAGCTATATAATCAAGATTTGCTTCTAGCTGCCCTTACTATAGCCATTGGTATTAAACAATAGCTGGCACAATAGATTCATGGACTGACATAAGAGAGGCAGATAATCAGATAGATGCAAAGAGGCCTTGCAAAACATCTTCCACTGTTTGCAAAGATGTTTGGATTGGCCTGTCATGTGATGTAAGATGTGAAGTTATTCATTTCATACTGTACAGCATGTTTGTTTTCTTTTCTCTACTGGCTTCTCCAGCTCAAAACTCTTAATTGGATGCTAGATCTAGAGATAATACATGCTGGCTTCAACAATATTGTTTCTACTATGTGCATCAATATTGAAGTGATTCTTATTAAAAGAACCAAGATCTTATTGACCAGGAGCTTGAAGCTATCAACGTCTAACTGTCTAATTGTGTCCACATTTTCGACGTCTAATTGTGCCCACAATTAACGCAGACGTGGTTTGTGTGTGATACACCTCCACTGAGAAGCATATCAGAACATAGAGATTTGAGAGGAGTGGCTGTCAGAATGGTGGTTCCACGTGTTGCCAGAGGTAAGATGACTCTTTCTTGCATGCTAGATCTGTAGACTTACTTTTTCTATGCAATTTGATGTAATCTGCCAAATGGCTCAAAAGGTTGAATTGGAGTTCTTAAAGATCCGGACTATCCATTTCCCGCATTATTTCTCAGATATTCCTTAACACTTTCAAGCTTTTGAAAGCTCAATCAAGCATATTTCACTACGATTTACGTTTGATTGTAATTCTCCCTTTCTCATTCTACAATAATTGGCCTATATTCACTACAAATTTCTGATACCCTCCTCCTTATTCTAGAATGGCCATACTACGTTCAAAGCACAACAGTGCCACTCCACTTACAGCACCAACACTAATTTCATCTGCTAAACATGCTAAACAAGGTAAGGGCTCAAGAAATAAAAGGAGGAGAAGGGACATTTTTGCAAACACATCCAAGGTAAAGTTCAAGGTAGCAAGAGGATCATGGACAATTGAAGATTTGAATGCAGCTGTAAACAATGTAGAAGATAATACAATGTCTATTAAAGCAGCTGGACGAGCATATGGTATTCCTGAATCGACCAGAAGAAATCATTTATATGGAAGATCAAAGCGCAAATAAGGAAAATATTCTAGAAACCTTACACTTGAAGAAGAATCAGAGATTGTGAATTGGTGTTTGGAAAATGCAAATGATGGTAGAGGTGTCACAGTAGATATGTTAAAAGAAAAGGTTGGTGAAATATGTGTTGACAGATTTACACCTTTCAAGGATGGCATCCCAGGAAGGAAATGGTGGAAACTCTTTCATCGCAGGCACCCGGAGGTCTCTTTACGTTCTGCTGAGACACTAGATACAGCACGTGCCAGGGCTTTAACTAAGAAAAACTTGGATGCATTTTATAACAGTTTAGAGAATGTTTACAACGAGTTTCAGTTTCCACCTTCCAAGATTTGGAATGCAGATGAAACGGTGGTGCAAGCAGGAAAAGTAAGCGGGATGAAAATTATTGCTAGAAAGGGTGCTAGAAATGTGCATGAAGTGGTAATGCAAAACAGAGAGTGGGTCACAATTTTAGCTTGTTGTAATGCTGAAGGATATAGACTTTCAAATTACTACATTTTCAAAGGGAAACGTCTAAGAGGATGTTACATCAATGGTTGTGAAAGAATAGAATAGAATAGAATAGTTTTTTTTAACGTCCACGGAGACCAATAGGTCATGGGACCCATACAATCATGGGGCAAGGCAAGCTGTTCAAGATCGAGCCTGGATGACAACTGAGCTCTTTAAATGTTGGCTAACTCACTTCAAAAAAAATGTACCTGGTGGCGTTGACCCTTCCAATTTTGCCACCACACACTTCGCGTAAACTTCAACCACTTGACGTTGCATGCGTTGCTCCTTTTAAAACTGCATTCCAGAAATATAGAGCACAATACATGCTTAGGAGGCATTGGGTGGAGCCTATGAAGGAAGATTTGGCCACTTTGATATAGTATGCAATATGAGATTCTCTAATAACATCAGAGCTGGTTTTATGGCAACAGGCATATGGCCCTTGAACACGAAGGCAGTCTTACCCAATGGAGTTGCCATGCATGCTTTGCACGAAGAGACTACAACTTTTGAAGGCCAACACATGCATGGTAATGTCATTGCTATAGATCAATTTGACCACGTTGAGAATATGTTCGATCAAGAATACCTGCCAAGTTCAGCCATTGATCAATCTGACCAATTTGAGGGTATGTGTGATCAAGAAAATCCACCAAGTCAAGCCATGGATCAGTTTGGCCAGCTTGGGGATATGTTTGACCAAACAGCCCCACCAACTCAAGCCTCGGAAGACCATTTGGTTCCATTTCAGAGAGGGTTCCAGCGTTGGGAGCCTTCATATAGAGAGCCCCTCTCAAACATAGATGCAAATTCTTTGATGTCCAATGCTATAAGAACATCTAGGGTTCTTCCAACAGCTACAAGAACACCTTCATTTGGATATTTCAGTG
Organism: Isoetes taiwanensis; assembly: GCA_021234155.1. Classification (NCBI taxonomy): domain Eukaryota; kingdom Viridiplantae; phylum Streptophyta; class Lycopodiopsida; order Isoetales; family Isoetaceae; genus Isoetes; species Isoetes taiwanensis. Next base: position 767,793 of record JAJEKV010000205.1, on the reverse strand, counting down.
ATACTCAAGCAACTAGGGATGTGAATGATAATTATGTTGCTAATGATCTTGCATCTCAGCCCACTAATAGACGAAAAAAGACTTTCCCAGATTTGCGCGGAGTGCTTCTGTTTCTTCAGATGAATGGTGCAGGGCAATCATGGAAGAGAAAGCTCGGAAAGAAGAGTTGGAAAGGCAAAAGCAACAAAGAATAGCTGAAAAGAAGTTAGAACAGGAAAGGCGAAGAGTTTTGAAAGAGGTTACTGCCAAGAAAGCAAAGGAGAAGAAGGAAGAGAGACAATCAAAACAAATGGCTGATCAATTATGGGAGATGAACACTCAAAGATTGAGGGACCAATTATATGCTCCTGGTAGAATGAGACTTTGCTGGTTATTCGGGATGCGACAGTACATAGATGACGCAGCCAAAGCAAGAAGACAAACAGCAATACTGAGGCTTAAGGAGAAGAGGAAGTCTATAGAAGAGAAAGAGAATGCAATAAATGTATCTATAGAAGGGAATGCACCTGTCATGAGGCCGACAGCAACAAGAATTCAAGATTCTAGAGCACAAATAAGAGAATGGGGTTTGGAAGGTTATGCACAAATGATGGAAGAAGACATGGATACTCAAGCTTGGATCAACGATACTGTATGTTCTAAATTGATCCTTTGTGTCTTTGCACCAAATCTCATTTTACATTTTTTAAATTCTCTATTATTATATAAGTTTTCCTTCCATTGGATTCGTCTAATCAAGATTATTTCGATCCGTAAATGCACCTATTAGTAATTATGACCCTTTTCTTGTCTTGACAACCTTCTGTGATTGGAACGAAGTTGATAGAACTAAATTAACAAACATGTATGTTTCTAAACCCCTTTCTCTAGTGCAGCTCTATGTCTGAACCATGAGTTTATTTTTAGCAAGCATCAGATTCAAACATGTAATGGTCATGTGCTTATTCAAACATGTAATGGTCATGAGCTTATTCAAACATGTAATGGTCATGAGTTTATTTTCATCCAGCATCAGATTCAAACATGTAATGGTCTTGCTTTAACATACCCAATACTCTTGCTTGAACATACCCAATACCTCTTGCTTGAACAACACCCAATACCTCTTGCTTGCCAATACCTTTAATGAACAACAACATCCAATACCTCTTGCTGGGTTATCTTTTCTCACTTCTTCTTACAGTATGCATGTTGATTTCCTAAATTGTGACACATAGTAAATTGAGCAGAGCAAGTAAGTATGATATAGTGTACAAAATCTTTGCAGTGATATCACCCATTTTTTGCTGATATTTTTACATGCAAGTGTTTTCTCTAATCTTCTAAGCAAGAGCGAGAAGTTATTGGTCTTTGGGCACTTTTCTAGAATGCAGTGCCATGATTCTGTCCTGATGCTTAGGCTTTTGGAAGCATGTACATGAGATGTATCTTTAGTGAATTAGAAACTCAGGAATAGCTCTGATCCAAGTGACAAAGCCAATCCTACTACGTACTGAATCTTCTGATTATTTTTGATCAGGAAAGAGATGATTTTACAGTGCATGTACAACCAAGAAATGTTCTATATCTGTTAAGGATGCAGAAGGCGGGTGCCCATATGATTGAAATCAAATTCCAAACTCTCAATGGGTCTGAAGGCAAGGAAGGGAGCTGAAATTTCAAGGCAAGGAAGGGAGCTGAAATTTCAAACCCCAAAACCTTATAGCTTTCAGTTAATGACTCATTTACTAGAAATTCAGATAAAAAGGATCTAAGTAGAACGTACATTGGTACCACCAACAAGGAGGTTGAAAAATCAAACCTCAAGGTCAGTCTTCCCTTTGTACAGTTGTATTACCTTGTTTGTGAAAATTCCAGCAGCAAAACGTATCAAGTATGGATATGAGAGAACCTACATTGTGCAGGCAGCCATAAAGTATTGCTACCATAAAGAGAGAAAATTCAGTCTTATTTCACAGCAGCCTAAGTACAACCGCCCATATGTAGCATTATAACAGGAGGTTTTTTTTTTGTGTTTTTGTACTGTTTTCTCTAAGGTTTTCATATGATTTGGTGGCCGTATTCATCTAGGTGTACTAAATAGTATTTCTAGAGTGCACCCTTTTGTTAGCCGTTGATTTTAGAAAAGAGGGCAAATCCTGTGGTGAAGGCTTTTGTGTGGATTAGGGTTTGGTCTGCTTTTTTTTAGGGTTGCTAGGTGGAAGAGATTTTCTATATGCCATAATCGAGGCTTGCTCTTCAGTCCAGAAGAGATGAGATTGGGTAAGGCTAGCATTAGGAAAATGCCCAGCAAATTCAGAGATGCAAGAAGCATCAGGTTTGCCATGGGGAGTTTCCGTTACTCCTCTTGGACTTTGGGACGAAAAGGGGTAATCCAAATTCTTCAAGGTAAAGGTGGGCACCTTCTTCCCCGCTTGTGAGAGTCTGCCGGGCTTACATTAATGGTCTTTGCGACTTCGATCGATGGGCATGGACTTGTGTTCTTTGTGGGTCTGTCATACCTTCTCCGACATAGAAGCAAAGACGTTATGATTCCCCTCGTAAAGTTTGCCGAAAGCCGTCTTCTTTTGTGGATCTCGAATTTTCGGTGGAATGCCTTTCGGTAGCGTGATCTTATGTTCACCGACTTTTATCTCATCCCCTTCGATTGCGTAACATGCACAAGATAATGCCGATGAATTCTACGCAAGGCCCCGTGTATGTTGTTCGCCGTTGATTTCGTGTACAATTCGCGACGGATTATGCTCTTTGATTCCTAAGTAGGTTTTAGACCAAAGTTTCACTACTGGTTATAAATCAAAACTCTGCCTAGCTACGGCGACCCAGCCCTGTCCAGAAATTTAGTTTCATGATGCTAGATATGTGACATCTACAGATTTGTATTCTTTGCATAATAAAGGCAAGCAAAAATCTTAAGTACATTTGTTATGCGATTGTGTAAGGTAAAAGGCGATAGAGCGTAAGAAACAAAAAGTAGATGTAGATCGCGTGGCACTTTCCAGGCCAGGCTTCAATTGGCTTATGAACAAGATGCAGCTAGTGTACTAAAATTCGTAACTCTGATGCAGAAGAAAGCTAATGAGCTACTTATTCATTTCAAAGGTCTGCACAGTATAGACAAGCACCTTGCAAGGGTAAAAAAACATGTCTTCTTATGCTGGTCCTCTCTAAACTTGCTCTACAAATGTGTTGGCATATCTCTATGTCTTATTGTAGCTGGAATTCTGTGAATCCTGGCTGTCATAGCAGGGCTTTTTTGCATTTACTTTCTTAAGCTTTATTGTAGCTTTATTGTAGCACAATGCAGTAGATTTGGCTTTCAAGATGACTCAATATGCTGGTCTGATCATTCTCCAACCATGTTCTGTCACACTGTTATTTCTTCTTGCCAAATCTATTCATAATGATAACTTTGGTTCATCTGTGTTAGATCTTGCAGAAGCAGATTGAAGAGGTCAAGAAGCACCAATAACAACCGGCAGGTATCCGGCAAGCAAGTTAGAACTTATTGGTACATCACAAGGGTTTTGGTTTACTCCATCATTCAGGATATTTTATGTCAAAGTTCCAGAGAATATTGTGGCCAATACATTCCAATTGCTCTTTTTTGTACTGTTTGGCTTAACTGCCAAATTAATGGTTTCTTGTGGAGTTGCAATGGCCTATACTAGCAAAAGATTGCTGTTTGTGTGATTTCTTTCTAAATCCCAAATAGTTGAAGAGACTAGCAACAACATATTTCTGAATCTGTATCACACTACTTCAATTCCTTATTTCTATTGCTCTGTTCATAGGATTGGTTATTCTTACATTCTACACCTTTCAATTTTCTTCAGACATGCTTTTCCTCGCATTTGTTGCCATAATATTTTCTGTGGCATTTGCTCATTTGATTTTTAGTAATTAATATTTAGGCCCATAACATTTACTTATGTTTGCGTTAGTTAGGGCCTGAAGGGCCCAAATTTTTTTTTAATATAACAATCAACACACAACTACGATTAATATTATTAACACAAACCATTGCATTTAACACATTTTAATTAAAATCCCCCTTAAACCCCCTTTGGTTTGGGTGCATATTCACACCTGGGTTACGTGAGGGCAAAATGAGAGCTCCAAAATATATTTTCAATATATGTACAAAATTAACACCATTAAGTACATTCTCTCAAACCTTATAGTATTTTGCAAACCTTAATATACAGTATACAAAAACTTGTACATGCATACCCCACAAACGAGGATCGCTATGTACGGTCCAGATCTTGGAATAAATGGCAAATATACCCATCCGACAGCTCTCGTTGCCCGGAGTAACCCCCCGTGTGAATATGTAGCATTATAACAGGGGGTTTTTTTTGTGATTTTATACGGCTTTTGGCATGGTTTTCATATGATTTCATGGGCGTATTGCGCGAGGCATACTAATCAATATATCTAGAGTGCACTCCCCATTTTTATTGTCTAAATTTCATATCCCCAATGGTTTACCCCCTTTTTTTTTTTTTTTTTTTACTTTAGGGTTATTTTAGGGTTCGAGGGCCCAGAGATAGAAGCCGAGCATGGTTTTAGCTGGGTGATCCGGTGGAGCTGGTTCTGGTAGCATGATTTTAGGCTAGGTGATCCTGTTAAGCTTTTTGATTGGCATTCTTATGTGTATTTACCGGGTGTTCGAAATTATAGTGGCGACCGGTACTTTCGAGATCCCACCCATGACAAGGTCGTTACATGCATTTCTCGGTTGCATATTATCATCCGTGGAAGTCGTATTCGCATTTTCATCTTCCTCGATGGCACGTTCGGTGTGGGACATGTCAATTCCAATGCAGGTGGAGGTAATTTTTCCGGGTTGTGTGTGTGCTCTTTGGGCTTGCCCAACTAAAGAGAATTTTCCTTGCCTAATAAGGCGACTTGCTCATCATACACTTCACCATATCACCAGCCTTTTAACATTTATTGCACCTTCTTCATAGGCAAATGCCAGGCATCGATTGGACAAACTATTTCCGTTGGATCAAAAGTCATGGTTGCTGATTCCATGGTGCTTCTTCCCAACAAACTGGATATTTTGTTGGCTATGGGGGGTTTGGATAACCAAATTCATCTATACATCAAGACTAGTTCGAGCATCAATTAGTGTCGGCAGGAAAATTAAAAGGTCATCAAGGATGGGTTCAGTCGCTTGATTTTTCAACCTCACAGTAGAGAATGGAATGCAAGCAATATTTTTTGCAAGTTGTTCTCAACATAAACATATTCTTCTTTGGAGGATCACCCCGAAGCAAGCTGTATTGAGTAATGACAAAGGGTCTAGTTTGAAGGGATACATTACTGGGCCAATGTAACAGACCTAAGCTTGAACTCAGGGATTGTCCTATTACTGAGGCTGGAATTGTAGCCACAGTTAGATCGTTACAATCGTTGAGATACATATCGGCCAAAGGCTATGAAGCAAGAAATACAACTGATTTTCTTGCAATGGGGCCTTATTGGAACATAGAATACCCCCCCGAGTTCTTGTAAAAGTTGTGCATATTCTGAAGTTGAAGTGCTCAAGTATTTATGTTCATTTCAGAGCTTATACCCATCCATTTAAGTTGCCTTGCAATTCTATAACACCCTATGCATACTTGTGGAGATGTTTGATTATTCCCCACAACATATGTATCCAAGATGGCATTTTTTAAATATACGACAACACATGTGCCATGGCAAAGCACATGGTTTAAGTGCTCTTCTCGACTATATTGTTTTAGGCAAGGCCTTGAAGGGGCCAAATTTTTTTTAATCTAACACAAACCATTACATCTAATGTTTCCAAGTGTGATATAATGTTTGTTTTTTGCCCCGAAGGGGCAAATTTTTTTTAAAGTTATACATTACACACCTTAAAATTAAATTCCCCCTTAAACCCCCTTTTGTTTGGGTGCATATTCACACGGGGGGTGATGTAGGGCAGCGAGAGCCCCTATAATTATGTTTTGTACGTACAAAATCAACACCATATAGTATGTTACCTGAAATCTTATAGTATTTTTTAAATCTTGTTATACAGTATCATAATTTCTATACATCCATACCCCACAAACGAGGAATTTTGTGTACGGTGTAGATTAAGGAATAAGGGGTGAATATGCCTATCCAACAGCTCTCGATGCCCGGAGTCACCCCCCGTGTGAATATGCACCCAAACCAAAGGGGGTTTAAGGGGGATTTTAATTAAAATGTGTTAAATGCAATGGTGTGTGTTAATAATATTAATCGTAGTTGTGTGTTGATTGTTAATCGTAGTTGTGTGAATATGTGGTGTACTCAAACATGGCAACACCCTGTTTGACCATGAGTAAAAGGTAACAAATGCAAGCATCTAAAAGACACAGTCTGATCTAATGGTATATGCCAGAAATACGAAATAGTGTAGTGTGAACTCATACTGAGATGACAGCCAAACCCATTTCAGATTGTGACAATGTTTTTCAAAATTGTTTTTCGCTTTTTAATTTTTGATACATTATATAGTTCCATTAGACACATATAATAGTTTAGATGGTTTAAGGTTACACATGCCTCTATTTCTCTGTTTGTGATGATTTTGTTACAGAGTAGATAAACCATATAGCTGACATGTCTGACAAAACAGTAGATGACATGTATGACAAAACAGTAGACAGGAATTACTCATATAGCAGTTCTTCATGTGCAGATTCTGGCTGGATCAGGAGCTCAGTGTAGGGAGAGGTCTCGCTTCACGGAGGATCAATTGTGAGAATAATTTTTTACATTTTTTCATTTTGCAAGTTGCATGCTGCATTTTAAAGCTTGGTGCAGATATATTAGTATTTGTTGTAGAACCCATCTTATTTTACTCTTGTGATATCTTATTTGGCTTGTATAGTATCTAATTTTGCATTTATAAGTTATATGTCTTGTGTCGTCTAGTTGCTTTCCTTTTTAACAGAGTTTCATGTTGAACTAAGTTTCAGATACAAGAAACCTAGGCAATTCCTTGTATTCCTCCTATGAAACAGATCTAATGCACATCAATATACTTGCTTTAATGCAGGGAAGGAACGTGACATAGGCACATGCAAGTTTCCAGAATCTAAGTGAAGTAGTCAAGATTGTTATTGATCGTTACATGTCGGATCGCACAAGTGGAACTGTGACATTTAAGTGTTTGGCCAACATTTGGATGGAGTTCATCTGTGTTGGTCAACTATTAACAATGGATACTGACCCTAGTCCATTCTCACAGACAGGAATGGATTATCTAAGCATTTGGAAATACATAATCTAGAAATATCAATAGACAGAGTTTGGAAATATCTTAAATAATATCCACAATTTCAAGGGCAGTTTCTGTTTCTATCCCACAGCAATAATAACATTATTATAGAAATGGCAAAAGTTACTTAATGTTTAGTACTGATCTCAAGGTATTTCATGCAACAAGATAGGTTGGCAATATCCAGCCGATGCTCTTTTAATGCATTTGTTCCAGACTGCCTGCCACATCGTGCAAGAGCTGGTTTTTCCTATTAATCTATGCAAAATCTATATGGTTAAGATGGCATACAAGCATGAAAGCAAGCTTGGAGAGAAGTGAATCTAATCTAGGTAAAAGAATATTACTTGTAAAACCCAATTGCATATCAAAATTTTATAGTGCAAACACTCTTGTTGTTCTTGGATTCATTGCTTGACATTTTTTCAATCTTTGGTGTGGCTATTGATATAATGTATATGCCGGTAGATATTCATTTCGCATAATGCTGATAGATATTCATTTCGTACATGCTGCATAATGCTCTAAATAGGGAGATCAAAGTGATGAAAAGCTAGAGATCAAATCAAAGGACAACCAAGATAATTGACTATGCACAAATCAATAAGTTTGGCATGGATAATTGGCAAATGTGGAGTCCTATTAATAAGAGGCTAGAAATATGCGGCACCATCAATGGTAGGCTAGTGCGGCATTAATAGAACACGGGGTCAACAAATAGTTCTTATAACCTCCATTCAAGGTACACAAGTGCACCAATGATGGAACATTATGTCAACAATTGGGTGCAAAGACCCCCTTTCATTCAAAATGGAATCGCCAAAGCTAGGCCCATCAGATGGGGTAGGAGAGGATATCATTAGAAAGCCTAGAATCTAAGGTTTCTAATGATATACAATATGGCTATAGTTAGGATGTATTTCAATGTTTTTTATAACGGTTTAACCTTAAGTGGGCCAAATATGTTGCTCCTCCCCTAATGCAAATTAACAAAGTGAAAAATATCATCTTATCTAAAAAGAATACGGTACAGATGGCGATGCCACGTGGCCGCTTAAAGTAAGACTGGCATGGTCATCATCAAACTATTTTGTATGTGCCATGAGAAGTCTATACCATGCTTCGAAATCCCCAGTAGCTCTATCCAGATAATTTGCCAGTAAATGTCATGCTCCATTGGATTTTGAATATAAACTCGAGATTATTTGCTGGATTTTGAAGGAAACCCTACAATTTTTTTGCCGGCAAATAAAAATTGGAACCAAAAATTTATAACCAGAAATTTAGGAGAGTAACTCCTAGTTTTTTAATGCCTGGTCTATATATGGGAGGTGGCATGTTCTTCAAACACACATACAACAACCCCCAAAGAAAAAAAAAAAAAAAACAAACAAAACAACCTCGTGACGTTAAAACTACTATCTTATGCTCTTTTTGTTTCATTTTTCCTTTTTCTTCACCTTTTCTCTCTTTTCTTTTTCCCCGTGTCCTTTCCCCCTTCTTTCTTCCCCTTTGCCTCGTGCATTTTTTCCACGTTCCCTTTTCCCCTCCCATTTTTTTCGTTTCCCTTTTCTTTTTCCCATGTACTCTGTCCGTCCCCTTCTTCCCACCTTTTTCCTATCCCTTACCTTACCTTTTTCTCCTTTTTCCACCCTTTCCTTCTTCCTCTTTCCCATGTCAATTTACTTTCCTTTTCCCCCTTTCTTTTCCCTTTTTCTCTTTCCCTTTTTCCCATGCCCTTTTCCTTCCCCTTTTTCCCTTTCTCGTTTTCCCTTTTACGTGTTTCTTTCCTCCCCTGTCTTTTCCCCGTTTTTCCTTTCCCTTTTCCCTTAAGAGGTCAAATCATGACCAATCATGGTGGTGGGAAGTCGTGCGATGAATCTCGGCCTTCAGATTCAATCAGATGATCTCAGTCATTCAAACTAGGGCTTGATCCAAATCCAATACGGTATAATATTATAATATAAGAAGATGAATTGAAGTTTCTTGGCAAATGTGTTGGGAATTTTATTGGAATAAATATACATTATATTGGAAGTGCAAACTTGACCACTATTGCAAATATCTCAATTTGGCATGAAAGAATGGGACGTGCTAATAATAATATTGAAACCATGATTAAATTGTACTGGATTAAGTATGAAAAACGGGAAAACGGAGAATCATACCTGCAGAGGGTGTACGTTAGGAAATCAATGTAGACTCCCCTTCCACAAGGCAAAGAAAATGGCAAAAAGCAACATTGAACTAGTTCACACTGCACATTTGTGGTCCTCTCAATATGAAAGGAATCGGCCATGACTAAGAATCAAATTCTACACGAGGAAGACCAGTTGGTAAACATTTTTCTAAGGCTCTGAGTTGTAGCAGGTTCAGGTTTTTAGTTGGCAAAATAAGCTGCAAAGGAGTTGTTAAATTATATGAGCTAAAGGGGGAATGTAAGAAGCTGATTTATTTCGTAATTTTAGATTCAAGATACAAAGGTTTGGCAGTTGAAATAACCTGGTATCGAATATGATTCATATAGAGAAGTGCCAAAAATTATGTTGAAATTATTAACCTAAGGCTTAAGTTGCAATGGTTAAAAAATTCCAAGTCTTGTATATCGAGACTTATTAAATAGAGCAACTTACCTAGGTTAAAATAATTTTACCTGTAAATATTAACCTTGAATTAAAATAACCTCAGTCAAAAGTTTTGAAGCTATTCCAAATGTGAAAAAGGCTTCGATCGAATGATCTTTGAGCCAGAGATCATCTGGAGTTGTTCGATTCCTGCATCGTTGGATACTTGTAAATAAATCTAAGACGTACAGATGGATATTATACACGGTCATAGATTTGAAGCATTGCTCACATAGATAATTTGCTTAAGTCAACATTGCTATAGGAAAATGGCCAATGTTGCATGAATAGTAAATTAATTCGCTACAATGTCTCTTTTCGCCCCCCCGGCGTAGGAGCAACTGAACCGAACCGACTAGGAACCGAACAAGAACTGAGCTGGGACATCATCTAGAACATGGTCGAATCGAGACATGAACCGGAGCGTAGACAAAAGAACCGAATCGGACGCGGAGCGTAAATAGAAATAGCAAGGACATAATCGAGAGCCCACAATACCGCATGGACCGGTAGATATTGATGCAAAGGCCTGAACTGCAGATGAACTGGAACTAGAGCTCGAACCAGCAAACCGAAAGGATCTAGTTTGCCAATCAATCTGTACGATATGTAGCTCGAGCCAGGGCAGACCCAAGACTACTGGCGCATGTGGGCTAATGATGAGATTGAAGGAAATGCTACAAGAAGCTCCCTCAAACAAAGCGTGAAGAGGTGCAGTACATTCTGTGACTATGCTTGAAAAGATCTCACGCCCATCAATCATTGGAAGTGTGATATGGATAGCTTGAGGAAAGGCCAAACTCATGTTTAGGCTGGCATGTCCAAAAATAAGACATGCATTTACTAATAAATGCTTTAGCGAAGTTGTTTAGGAACATCCTTAGTTTGACTTGAAGGTCTAGACCATTGAAGTCTTAGCTAGATTTTATTAATCCAGAGGTGTTTTGCTAGAATACAGGTATCTGGCAAACGCTGGGGCTTGCTGGATGCCTCAATTATCCGGGGCTTGCTGGATGCCTCAATTATGTTGTTTCAGAGTGCACAGGTGCACCTACAGTGGCTTTTCTGCTCCTTCTGGGTTTATTACTATGCAGGCATGCACCAAACTCAGAAGATTGAACGATATAATAAGATATCACATTGCTGATGAAATTCCAAGGCTGATGAGGAAAAGTACATGAAAGTCTGAGACTAAGCTATTCGAAAATTGACGTGAGGATTCCTCCATCATATACTGGAATAATACTCAAGACGCACCATTAATGTGCTATAGCAGAAGCCCTGCATACAGGGTTCAACAACCAAGTAGCAAGCAAGAAAAAAAGGAAGATCTAAATAATACAAGTAGGATCCAAACGTAGCTAGCTGTAAATTAGTTTTAAGTTAGATACGTACAACTAATGAAACTTGAGATTTTATCTTGCAGCATGACGTGATGTTTGTTCTCTCTTGCTTTGTTTTGCTGGAAACTCTCTAGAGCCGCTTTGCTCCTGAGGCAGAGACATGTCACATTTTCATTTAATATTCCTATACTCATCATTTCCAGGTGATCTGCAAATCTGATAAGTCTCAATATGGAAGTGGGCTCGTGGAAGAGACCGTAGAACCTGCCTCAGTATGCCATACACACCAACATGTGAAGACAAAATGCTCTTCCAATTATTCAAATTTGTACAACAAAATGATATATAAACTTTAAAAGGCTGGAATCAGCCTAAACTCTCAATAGAATTATAAAGACGTGCTATAAGCATGAAGTTGGCATTTCTTACTTCTCTACTTTTTGCTTTAACCATTAAAAAATATAAACTAGTAAAATTAGTGAAAGCACCAGTTAAAAACAAGACAATACAGGATTCCAACTGAATCAGAGAAAATATTGAAAACTTTATTAAGACTTCTATAATATTGCAAAAGCCTTCGCCAACCAATTTACAGATCAGGCCCTGGAAAATGTATGTGGGCTTTTAGAACCCACGACTCAGTCAAAAATAATGTATAGGATGCATAATGAATTTCGTTTCTTAAAGGTTCAAATATGTCACAAGATATGAAATATGCATATATATGAGCTTCTAATGATCATTTGCTATGGCTGTACAATCAGTAACCTGTAATCGTAGCTGCCGTAAAGAAATAGTTGGATAGTATATATACATTGAACATAGCACTTGCCTGAGCATTGCTATTTCCATGTGTACCAGCACCCTCTGCAATGGTTCCCTCCAAAGTTGCAATGATTCTCTCTATGCCTACCTACAAAAATATATCCGCTGGGCAAAAATATGTGGTGAGTTGGTATATGCCTAATAATGCCAAAATAAATGTGCATTTGGTCATGGGTTCAAACCTTGCCAATGTATGTTTATCTTTGGGAGTTGGCAATTGACAGGATGGAAAAAATAAGATGTGAAGGCGAAATATAACTTCACCGAACTCGATAGACGGTTGTAGCAGAAGGTCGAATTTGTTCAAAAGGACAATTTTGGCGGAGTTCTTTTTGTGCCGATATGGGTCTTTTGAAAGATTCAGATAAACAGTCGGTGTTGTGCTATCTAGTCGGTGTTGTGCTATCTAATCCCTCTTCATGATTGCAGTGCAGAGATGGAAAATGGAAATTACCTGAGCCAAAACAGAAGCACGGTCCTGTGGATGCAGAAGAGCCAAAACAGAATCACGGTCCTCCTAAAGTGACCCAAAACAGAATGCCTCCACTACTATTAAAAAAACCTGCTCACGACCTGCCCAGGGTACAAAAATTCAATTTCAACAACAGAAGCATAATCCGACCATGATGCCCAGGGTACAAAAATCTAATTTCAACAACAGAAGCATAATCCGACCATGATGCCTGTGGTACAAAAAAATTCAATTTCAACGAAACGTAAGCATAATCCCACCATGATGCCTGTGGTACAAAAATTCAATTTCAACGAAACAGAAGCATAATCCGACCATGATTGATGTAATCCGATTATGAAAAAGTGAACAACAATTAAACAAAGGCATTAATAGGGATGCTTTATTCACTGTTATATAAGCTCAAGATAACAAAAACAAAATTCAAAGCTAACGATGCCTGCTTCCAACTTTTTTCATGTCTTGGGTCATAATGCCGAGCTTTTGTTTGTATCCAGAGAAAGTTTGATCCATTGGTTAGAAAGTTATGAGATCAATATTGAAGTGGTGGATCAAGATTTTTGCGATTGTAACAACGAAAGGATTTTTATTCCACAAATTCTTTGTTTTACAAAGCACCAAATCCAGGATTCGTGTGACAAACTCAACAGTTTGATAAGTGAAAATACCATGGCCCGAAATAGGCCTACCACTCTTCTAACATGCTATTCTCTCAATGATTTTGGAATAGATCATGATTGCCTATTTGGAGGATGTGTTCTTGTGGCTAAAAGGCTGGCCGAAGTGATTTCTGTTTACAACCGTGATGATTTGGATGATGAGGAAAAATGCTTTAATGGTATATTCAACAAAACCTGGACTTATTCATATTTAATAGACAAAGATGTCATTTTAAGATTATATGTAAAGTTTAATTCTTCTTGATTCTTGTAATTTTTATATGTTCTAATTATATAACTTTATATTTAAATTAAAAATGTAATGGTTATAAAAGGATAAAATTGATTTCTAGACTAATTTTTACTTGAATCTATTTAGATTTAGCATGTCAAGAATATTAATTTTAGATTTTAGTAATTTGTTAGCAAATTTAAAATTTGGCAGTTAGGATAATTTATAAATGAGATATGGTGGTTTGATAAGTGGTTGACAAAAAATAATATGAGAATTTCACAATTTACAAACTCTTAGCACTATAAAAAATACTTTAAAAAGAGTTTTAGATTGAAATTAAGTAAGAGTTTATGTTTTAATAACAAATATCGAATAGGTTATTATTGATAAAATGAAATATATTGAAAATTAATTAGAAATAAACTATTCTTTTTTATTTAATCAAAACATAAATATAAATATAATCATTTAATTTGTTTCATCTAAAACTTTCTTTAAACATTTTGAAAAAATAACATTTTAATCATATAGAGTTCATCTTAGATGAAAAATTAATTCTAAATAAATTGAAGCATAAATTAGTCTAAGCAATTTTAAACTTTGATAACCATCATACTTTTTATCTAAAAATAAACTAGAAATATTATAAGAATCAACAAGAGTTAAAAATATATATAATCTTATTATGACATTCTTGAAAATATCTATTAGATTTGAATAAGTCTAAATTTTGTTAAATATGTCATTTTATTTGTCAAGAGGAATACGTGCAGGAAGATGAGGATCGAGGTGATATTGTGGGATTCGATGCGTGTGGGCATCACTGCCACGGGAGTTGTTTGTATAACTGGGTTAGATCTGTGGGGGCAGTCCCTTATAATCAATCGGAGGGGAGAGCTTTGGATTGCTTTGTGTGCTTGCAAGAACAAGATGATGAAGGTCTTGAAGCTGAAATCTTGCAGATCACACAAAGATTTCCACAAGATATTGGTTGTCTTATGGAATGGATCGGGCCAATAGTAGTCATTATAAAGTGCCCATGTGTGGCGAAAGTGGTATTAACTTAGAGATTTGTTTGGTCAAGGGAAAGTTATTTGATATTTTAGAAAGTTTTAATTTAGGTTCATTTGTTTTGCGGACCTATTTATTCATTTTGATATTTTAGAAAGTTTTAATTTAGGTTCATTTGTTTTGCGGACCTATTTATTCATTCCTTTTTGTTTTAATTTAGGTTCATTTGTTTTACGAACCTATTTATTCATTCCTTTATGGGTTTTTTTTGCATCTTCTATTCTTGACCATCGATCTCTAGAATATTCTGCGTTTCATCCCAGATCAAAGGCCATTACATTTTTCATCAACAATCTGCCTGCCACTTCCAATGGTTCAAACCAACCATATGATTGCAAGCCAAAAAACCAAAAATCTCCAAACCCTTCACCAGGCATTCAGTCACTCTACTCCGGCCTTCAATCCCTGCCCCTTCAACCCTTGCGCGGCTCAGCACGCCGAAATTTGCTCTGGCTCTCTCTGGCCACTGATAATGATTTAATTCGGAGCAAACAGGCCATCGATTTGTTTGATCTGAGCAAGAATTCCGCTTCCTTTTGCGGACATGCAATCGGATGCCCCTTCAATCCTTGCCTCAGACTTTGCCTTTTTTTAATTTACGAAACCCTACATGTGTTATTGAAATCTAGCTATAGTTTTCCTAAAATAAAGACATGTAAAAAATAATATTATTACACGTAGAAAAAATGTGTGTTTCTAATGTAATTGTTTAACTAATGAGATATTGACACGTGGCATACTTTTTAAATAAAAAAACATTATTCTAGCTAATCAAATATGGACACGTGGCATACTTTTGAAATAAAAAAGCCTTATTATTACATGTAGAAAAAGAAGGTATCTACTTTGTTAGTTTGGAAATTTCCGGTACGGTGGAAAACCTTTTTGGTATTTTTTATTATGGGATGTCACTATGATTTCGAGCTTTTCAGGCAAATAGAAATAATTCCGGCTTACAAAAATTGGGAAAACATTTTTGCGACATAAAAAATGGGCGTTGAAGGCTTGGGTTTGATCAGATTATGCATGCTTGCTTGCAGGTGGCGTTGGAGCTCTGCATGCGTGCCGGATTAGGATGGCCATGTGAATCGCGAAATATATAAATACAAAAGATCAAGACAGGCGGTGGACAAAGATATTAACTCAGATTGTGTGTTTTGTGATTTTCGGGCTGAAAGGAGGTCAGTCGGCAACAAATTTATGAGATGTGCAGGCCTAGCTCCACATTTTTTGTACAAAAACTTACCTATTTCGATTTGACAATAACCTCTGCATGTCAATCATTCTGCCATTCTAAATCGGCTGTCATCTGGCCAGAAAAGGTAACACTGCTTTTATTTTCCACTTGGAATTCTAGGAGGATCCATATATCATCGACATTATTCTGTCATGCTTTTCATTAGGTGTTGCATTTTTTTCGGATTCAGAGAGCCTAGCAAATAGACGGCCAAGGACAAGTTACTGGGCATTAACATGGTACCTCTAGACATATTATCTTATGATGCTTTTTGCTAATATAAAGGATGCATTTACGATTTAAAATGCTAACAATCAAGTTTACATGCTCAAGGCTGGAGCATAATGATTAGATTTAGATACAACATCTTTGTCACACTGCTTTTAATCCATTTCTTATTTTTGCATTTTATATTCCAAAATGAATGCTCCATTCATTTTAGTTGTGGTATGTACTAAATTCTTATTGTTGCTTTTTGTACAGTATAGTTGATCTTCTCCAGCACCCAGCAATTGTCCGGTAGGTGCAACTGTATGGCCATCTACTATGGCCATTATAACATTATTCTATTTCAAGCCCTCACAAGCACATTCAACACTTTTCTTTGGACTTCCTGCAGATTCATTTTGTATTAGCTGCACAGCCGAAGTCATGAAGATCTAATTGAAGGAACAAGACATATCGATATGGGTTTCCAGCCTCGCCACCCAGCCCTGCATTCTAAGATTTCAACGGTCAAAGCAGCTCCATGCTTGCAACAAATATTCGATACTTCTCTCTCAGTCTTTGGTATCTGCCACTAGATTCTCAAAGGTATGTCACAAGAAGCTACGTTGAGATATGTCTATGTAGATTTCCTTTTTTATGTTCTCTAGAAATACTGAGGGTTTTGCTCATAGCCGATTGTTGCTTCTACTTTCGTTTGTAAACATACATTGGCAAAGGTTTGAACCCTTGACCAAATGCACATTTATTTTGGTATTACTAGGCCTATACCAACTCACCACAAATCCGTTGGGCAAACCTTTTGCCTTACATGCACACTTTGTAGGTAGGATATAATCCCACCTTAGGAAGTTGGGCACCATAGCGCTGTAAGACAGCGGTCGATCCATGGCCCATGAATTTTTTAGAGCTTGTTTAAGGTCCATACTAGACTAATCTTGTACAGACTAGCTAGTTTATCCCACTACCTTGCGGCAGCCAAAGTGGAGGACACGTATAGCTTTTAAGTTCTACCACGTCGGGGATCATCATCGTATAACCCCAGTAACCAACTCCCAAAGATAAACATACATTGGCAAGGTTTGAACCCTTGACCAAATGCACATTTATTTTGGCATTACTAGGCCTATACCAACTCACCACACATCCGTTGGGCAAAACTTTTGCCTTACATGCACACTTTGTAGGTAGGATATAATCCCACCTTAGGAAGTTGGGCACCATAGCCAGAAGACAAATGGCTCCATCCATGGCCCATGAATTTTTAGAGCTTGTTTAAGGTCCATACTAGACTAATCTTGTACAGACTAGCTAATTTATCCCACTACCTTGCGGCAGCCAAAGTGGAGGACACGATAGGCTTTTAAGTTCTACCACGCCGGGGATCATCATCGATAAACCCAAAGAAACCAACTCTCAAAGATAAACATACATTGGCAAGATTTGAACCCTTGACCAAATGCACATTTATTTTGGCATTACTAGGCCTATACCAAGTCACCACACATCCGTTGGGCAAAACTTTTGCCTTACATGCACACTTTGTAGGTAGGATATAATCCCACCTTAGGAAGTTGGGCACCATAGCGCTGTAAGACAGCGGTCGATCCATGGCCCATGAATTTTTTAGAGCTTGTTTAAGGTCCATACTAGACTAATCTTGTACAGACTAGCTAGTTTATCCCACTACCTTGCGGCAGCCAAAGTGGAGGACACGTATAGGCTTTTAAGTTCTACCACGTCGGGATCATCATCGTATAACCCCAGTAACCAACTCCCAAAGATAAACATACATTGGCAAGGTTTGAACCCTTGACCAAATGCACATTTATTTTGGCATTACTAGGCCTATACCAACTCACCACACATCCGTTGGGCAAAACTTTTGCCTTACATGCACACTTTGTAGGTAGGATATAATCCCACCTTAGGAAGTTGGGCACCATAGCGCTGTAAGACAGCGGTCGATCCATGGCCCATGAATTTTTTAGAGCTTGTTTAAGGTCCATACTAGACTAATCTTGTACAGACTAGCTAGTTTATCCCACTACCTTGCGGCAGCCAAAGTGGAGGACACGTATAGGCTTTTAAGTTCTACCACGTCGGGGATCATCATCGTATAACCCCAGTAACCAACTCCCAAAGATAAACATACATTGGCAAGGTTTGAACCCTTGACCAAATGCACATTTATTTTGGCATTACTAGGCCTATACCAACTCACCACACATCCGTTGGGCAAAACTTTTGCCTTACATGCACACTTTGTAGGTAGGATATAATCCCACCTTAGGAAGTTGGGCACCATAGCGCTGTAAGACAGCGGTCGATCCATGGCCCATGAATTTTTAGAGCTTGTTTAAGGTCCATACTAGACTAATCTTGTACAGCACTAGCTAGTTTATCCCACTACTTCGGCGGCAGCCAAAGTGGAGGACACGATAGGCTTTTAAGTTCTACCACGCCGAGGATCATCATCGTTATAACCCCAAGAACCAACTCCCAAAGATAAACATACACATGGCAAGGTTTGAACCCTTGACCAAATGCACATTTATTTTGGCATTACTAGGCCTATACCAACTCACCACACATCCGTTGGGCAAAACTTTTGCCTTACATGCACACTTTGTAGGTAGGATATAATCCCACCTTAGGAAGTTGGGCACCATAGCGCTGTAAGACAGCGGTCGATCCATGGCCCATGAATTTTTTAGAGCTTGTTTAAGGTCCATACTAGACTAATCTTGTACAGACTAGCTAGTTTATCCCACTACCTTGCGGCAGCCAAAGTGGAGGACACATATAGGCTTTTAAGTTCTACCACGTCAGGGATCATTATCGTATAACCCCAGTAACCAACTCCCAAAGATAAACATACATTGGCAAGGTTTGAACCCTTGACCAAATGCACATTTATTTTGGCATTACTAGGCCTATACCAACTCACCACACATCCGTTGGGCAAAACTTTTGCCTTACATGCACACTTTGTAGGTAGGATATAATCCCACCTTAGGAAGTTGGGCACCATAGCGCTCTAAGACAGCGGTCGATCCATGGCCCATGAATTCTAAGACAGCGGTCGATCCATGGCCCATGAATTTTTTAGAGCTTGTTTAAGGTCCATACTAGACTAATCTTGTACAGACTAGCTAGTTTATCCCACTACCTTGCGGCAGCCAAAGTGGAGGACACATATAGGCTTTTAAGTTCTACCACGCTTCTGGGATCATCATCGATAAACCCCAAGAATCAACTCCCAAAGATAAACATACATTGGCAAGGTTTGAACCCTTGACCAAATGCACATTTATTTTGGCATTACTAGGCCTATACCAACTCACCACACATCCGTTGGGCAAAACCTTTGCCTTACATGCACACTTTGTAGGTAGGATATAATCCCACCTTAGGAAGTTGGGCATCATAGCCTAAGACAAGCGGCATCCATGGCCCATGAATTTTTAGAGCTTGTTTAAGGTCCATACTAGACTAATCTTGTACGTATTAGCTAGTTTATCCCACTACCTTGCGGCAGCCAAAGTGGAGGACACGATAAGCTTTTAAGTTCTACCATCATCATCAATAACCCCAAGAACAACTCCCAAAGATAAACATACATTGGCAAGGTTTGAACCCTTGACCAAATGCACATTTATTTTGGCATTACTAGGCCTATACCAACTCACCACACATCCGCTTGGGCAAAACTTTTTTGCCTTACATGCACACTTTGTAGGTAGGATATAATCCCACCTTAGGAAGTTGGGCACCATAGCCAGAAGACAGCCGGTCCATCCATGGCCCATGAATTTTTAGAGCTTGTTTAAGGTCCATACTAGACTAATCTTGTACGCACTAGCTAGTTTATCCCACTACCTTGCGGCAGCCAAAGTGGAGGACACGTGATAGGCTTTTAAGTTCTACCACGCCGGGGATCATCATCGTATAACCCCAGTAACCAACTCCCAAAGATAAACATACATTGGCAAGGTTTGAACCCTTGACCAAATGCACATTTATTTTGGCATTACTAGGCCTATACCAACTCACCACACATCCGCTGGGCAAAACTTTTGCCTTACATGCACACTTTGTAGGTAGGATATAATCCCACCTTAGGAAGTTGGGCACCATAGCGCTGTAAGAAGGTCATCCATGGCCCATGAATTTTTAGAGCTTGTTTAAGGTCCATACTAGACTAATCTTGTACGCACTAGCTAGTTTATCCCACTACCTTGCGGCTAAAGTGGAAGTGGACCTTTAAGTTCTACCACCAAAATGGAGGGATCATCATAGGCTTTTAAGTTCTACCATCGAACCAACTCCCAAAGATAAACATACATTGGCAAGGTTTGAACACTTGACCAAATGCACATTTATTTTGGCATTACTAGGCCTATACCAACTCACCACACATCCGTTGGGCAAAACTTTTGCCTTACATGCACACTTTGTAGGTAGGATATAATCCCACCTTAGGAAGTTGGGCACCATAAGCCACCGTAAGACAAAGGCCCATCCATGGCCCATGATTTTTTAGAGCTTGTTTAAGGTCCATACTAGACTAATCTTGTACAGCACTAGCTAGTTTATCCCACTACCTTGGCGGGCAGCCAAAAGTGGAGGACACGTGATAGGCTTTTAAGTTCTACCACGTCGGGATCATCATCATCGATAACCCCAAAGAACCAACTCCCAAAGATAAACATACATTAGCAAGGTTTGAACCCTTGACCAAATGCACATTTATTTTGGCATTACTAGGCCTATACCAACTCACCACACATCCGTTGGGCAAAACTTTTGCCTTACATGCACACTTTGTAGGTAGGATATAATCCCACCTTAGGAAATTGGGCACCATAGCAATCAGAAGACAAATGGGCGATCCATGGCCCATGAATTTTTAGAGCTTGTTTAAGGTCCATACTAGACTAATCTTGTACGCACTAGCTAGTTTATCCCACTACCTTGCGGCAAAAGTGGAGGACACGATAGGGTTCTACTACTAAGTTCTACCATAAACCCCAAGAATCCAACTCCCAAAGATAAACATACATTGGCAAGGTTTGAACCCTTGACCAAATGCACATTTATTTTGGCATTACTAGGCCTATACCAACTCACACACATCCGCTTGGGCAAAACTTTTGCCTTACATGCACACTTTGTAGGTAGGATATAATCCCACCTTAGGAAGTTGGGCACCATAGCTACAGAAGACAAATGGGCGATCCATGGCCCATGAATTTTTTAGAGCTTGTTTAAGGTCCATACTAGACTAATCTTGTACAATGACTAGCTAATTTATCCCACTACCTTTGCGGGCAGCCCAAAAGTGGAGGACACGTATAGGCTTTTAAGTTCTACCACGTCGGGGATCATCATCGTATAACCCCAGTAACCAACTCCCAAAGATAAACATACATTGGCAAGGTTTGAACCCTTGACCAAATGCACATTTATTTTGGCATTACTAGGCCTATACCAACTCACCACACATCCGTTGGGCAAAACTTTTGCCTTACATGCACACTTTGTAGGTAGGATATAATCCCACCTTAGGAAGTTGGGCACCATAGCCATTGTTAAGACAACGGTCGATCCATGGCCCATGATTTTTTTAGAGCTTGTTTAAGGTCCATACTAGACTAATCTTGTACAGACTAGCTAGTTTATCCCACTACCTTGCGGCAGCCAAAGTGGAGGACACGTATAGGCTTTTAAGTTCTACCACGTCGGGGATCATCATCGTATAACCCCAATAACCAACTCCCAAAGATAAACATACATTGGCAAGGTTTGAACCCTTGACCAAATGCACATTTATTTTGGCATTACTAGGCCTATACCAACTCACCACACATCCGTTGGGCAAAACTTTTGCCTTACATGCACACTTTGTAGGTAGGATATAATCCCACCTTAGGAAGTTGGGCACCATAGCACTGTAAGACAGGGTCGATCCATGGCCCATGAATTTTTTAGAGCTTGTTTAAGGTCCATACTAGACTAATTCTTGTACGCATTCAGCTAGTTTATCCCACTACCTTCGGCAGCCAAAGTGGGACATTATAGGCTTTTAAATGGAGGACACGTATAGGCTTTTAAGTTCTACCACGTAACCAACTCCCAAAGATAAACATACATTGGCAAGGTTTTAACACTTGACCAAATGCACATTTATTTTGGCATTACTAGGCCTATACCAACTCACCACACATCCGTTGGGCAAAACTTTTGCCTTACATGCACACTTTGTAGGTAGGATATAATCCCACCTTAGGAAGTTGGGCACCATAGCGCTGTAAGACAGCGGTCGATCCATGGCCCATGAATTTTTTAGAGCTTGTTTAAGGTCCATACTAGACTAATCTTGTACAGACTAGCTAGTTTATCCCACTACCTTGCGGCAGCCAAAGTGGAGGACACGTATAGGCTTTTAAGTTCTACCACGTCGGGGATCATCATCGTATAACCCCAGTAACCAACTCCCAAAGATAAACATACATTGGCAAGGTTTGAACCCTTGACCAAATGCACATTTATTTTGGCATTACTAGGCCTATACCAACTCACCACACATCCGTTGGGCAAAACTTTTGCCTTACATGCACACTTTGTAGGTAGGATATAATCCCACCTTAGGAAATTGGGCACCATAGCACTGTAAGACAGCGGTCGATCCATGGCCCATGAATTTTTTAGAGCTTGTTTAAGGTCCATACTAGACTAATCTTGTACATGGACTAGCTAGTTTATCCCACTACCTTATGCAGCCAAAGTGGGAGGACACGTATAGGCTTTTAAGTTCTACCACGTAACCAACTCCCAAAGATAAACATACATTGGCAAGGTTTGAACCCTTGACCAAATGCACATTTATTTTGGCATTACTAGGCCTATACCAACTCACCACACATCCGTTGGGCAAAACTTTTGCCTTACATGCACACTTTGTAGGTAGGATATAATCCCACCTTAGGAAGTTGGGCACCATAGCACCCCAGAAGACAAATGGGTTAGATCCATGGCCCATGAATTTTTAGAGCTTGTTTAAGGTCCATACTAGACTAATCTTGTACGGACTAGCTAATTTATCCCACTACCTTGCGGCAGCCAAAGTGGAGGACACGATAGGCTTTTAAGTTCTACCACGTCCGGGGATCATCATCGTTATAACCCCAAGAACCAACTCCCAAAGATAAACATACATTGGCAAGGTTTGAACCCTTGACCAAATGCACATTTATTTTGGCATTACTAGGCCTATACCAACTCACCACACATCCGTTGGGCAAAACTTTTGCCTTACATGCACACTTTGTAGGTAGGATATAATCCCACCTTAGGAAGTTGGGCACCATAGCTACCAAGAAGACAAATGGTCGATCCATGGCCCATGATTTTTTAGAGCTTGTTTAAGGTCCATACTAGACTAATCTTGTACGCACTAGCTAGTTTATCCCACTACCTTGCGCAGCCAAAGTGGAGGACACGTATATAGCTTTTAAGTTCTACCACGTCGGGGATCATCATCATTATAACCCCAAGAACCAACTCCCAAAGATAAACATACATTGGCAAGGTTTGAACCCTTGACCAAATGCACATTTATTTTGGCATTACTAGGCCTATACCAACTCACCACACATCCGTTGGGCAAAACTTTTGCCTTACATGCACACTTTGTAGGTAGGATATAATCCCACCTTAGGAAGTTGGGCACCATAGCAGCGTAAGACAACGGTCGATCCATGGCCCATGAATTTTTTAGAGCTTGTTTAAGGTCCATACTAGACTAATCTTGTACGGACTAGCTAGTTTATCCCACTACCTTCGGGCAGCCAAAAGTGGAGGACACGTATAGGCTTTTAAGTTCTACCATCATCGTATAACCCCAGTAACCAACTCCCAAAGATAAACATACATTGGCAAGGTTTGAACCCTTGACCAAATGCACATTTATTTTGGCATTACTAGGCCTATACCAACTCACACACATCCGTTGGGCAAAAAGCTTTTGCCTTACATGCACACTTTGTAGGTAGGATATAATCCCACCTTAGGAAGTTGGGCACCATAGCTAACAGAAGACAGCGGGCCCGATCCATGGCCCATGAATTTTTAGAGCTTGTTTAAGGTCCATACTAGACTAATCTTGTACAGACTAGCTAATTTATCCCACTACCTTGCGGCAGCCAAAGTGGAGGACACGTATAGGCTTTTAAGTTCTACCACGTCGGGGATCATCATCGTATAACCCCAGTAACCAACTCCCAAAGATAAACATACATTGGCAAGGTTTGAACCCTTGACCAAATGCACATTTATTTTGGCATTACTAGGCCTATACCAACTCACCACACATCCGTTGGGCAAAACTTTTGCCTTACATGCACACTTTGTAGGTAGGATATAATCCCACCTTAGGAAGTTGGGCACCATAGCGCTGTTAAGACAGCGGTCGATCCATGGCCCATGATTTTTTTAGAGCTTGTTTAAGGTCCATACTAGACTAATCTTGTACAGACTAGCTAGTTTATCCCACTACCTTGCGGCAGCCAAAGTGGAGGACACGTATAGGCTTTTAAGTTCTACCACGTCGGGGATCATCATCGTATAACCCCAGTAACCAACTCCCAAAGATAAACATACATTGGCAAGGTTTGAACCCTTGACCAAATGCACATTTATTTTGGCATTACTAAGCCTATACCAACTCACCACACATCCGTTGGGCAAAACTTTTGCCTTACATGCACACTTTGTAGGTAGGATATAATCCCACCTTAGGAAGTTGGGCACCATAGGCGCCATGGCCCATGAAATCCCACTACTTGCAGGACTAGCTAGTTTATCCACACCAAAAGTGGAGGACACGTGATAGGCTTTTAAGTTCTACCACGCCGGGGATCATCATCAGATAACCCCAACCAACTCCCAAAGATAAACATACATTGGCAAGGTTTGAACCCTTGACCAAATGCACATTTATTTTGGCATTACTAACCAACTCACCACACATCCGTTGGGCAAAACTTTTGCCTTACATGCACACTTTGTAGGTAGGATATAATCCCACCTTAGGAAGTTGGGCACCATATAGCCAGAAGACAAATGGTCGATCCATGGCCCATGAATTTTTAGAGCTTGTTTAAGGTCCATACTAGACTAATCTTGTACTGGACTAGCTAGTTTATCCCACTACCTTTATGCGGCAGCCAAAAGTGGAGGACACGTATAGGCTTTTAAGTTCTACCACGTCGGGGATCATCATCGTTATAACCCCAAGAACAACTCCCAAAGATAAACATACATTGGCAAGGTTTGAACCCTTGACCAAATGCACATTTATTTTGGCATTACTAGGCCTATACCAACTCACCACACATCCGTTGGGCAAAACTTTTGCCTTACATGCACACTTTGTAGGTAAGATATAATCCCACCTTAGGAAGTTGGGCACCATAGCCAGAAGACAAATGGTCCCATCCATGGCCCATGAATTTTTAGAGCTTGTTTAAGGTCCATACTAGACTAATCTTGTACGGACTAGCTAGTTTATCCCACTACCTTTATGCAGCCAAAGTGGAGGACACGATAGGCTTTTAAGTTCTACCACGTCGGGATCATCATCGTTATAACCCCAATAACCAACTCCCAAAGATAAACATACATTGGCAACGTTTGAACCCTTGACCAAATGCACATTTATTTTGGCATTACTAGGCCTATACCAACTCACAACACATCCGTTGGGCAAAACTTTTCCTTACATGCACACTTTGTAGGTAGGATATAATCCCACCTTAGGAAGTTGGGCACCATAGCGCTTTAAGACAGCGGTCGATCCATGGCCCATGAATTTTTTAGAGCTTGTTTAAGGTCCATACTAGACTAATCTTGTACAGACTAGCTAGTTTATCCCACTACCTTATGCAGCAGCCAAAGTGGAGGACACGTATATAGGTTCTACCTAAGTTCTACCATCGTAACCAACTCCCAAAGATAAACATACATTGGCAAGGTTTGAACCCTTGACCAAATGCACATTTATTTTGGCATTACTAGGCCTATACCAACTCACACACATCCGTTGGGCAAAACTTTTGCCTTACATGCACACTTTGTAGGTAGGATATAATCCCACCTTAGGAAGTTGGGCACCATAGCGCTGTAAGACAGCGGTCGATCCATGGCCCATGAATTTTTTAGAGCTTGTTTAAGGTCCATACTAGACTAATCTTGTACAGACTAGCTAATTTATCCCACTACCTTGCGGCAGCCAAAGTGGAGGACACGTATAGGCTTTTAAGTTCTACCACGTCGGGATCATCATCGATAACCCCAGTAACCAACTCCCAAAGATAAACATACATTGGCAAGGTTTGAACCCTTGACCAAATGCACATTTATTTTGGCATTACTAGGCCTATACCAACTCACCACACATCCGTTGGGCAAAACTTTTGCCTTACATGCACACTTTGTAGGTAGGATATAATCCCACCTTAGGAAGTTGGGCACCATAGCCAAGAAGACAAATGGGTCGATCCATGGCCCATGATTTTTTAGAGCTTGTTTAAGGTCCATACTAGACTAATCTTGTACAGACTAGCTAGTTTATCCCACTACCTTGCGGCAGCCAAAGTGGAGGACACGTATAGGCTTTTAAGTTCTACCACGTCGGGGATCATCATCATATAACCCCAGTAACCAACTCCCAAAGATAAACATACATTGGCAAGGTTTGAACCCTTGACCAAATGCACATTTATTTTGGCATTACTAGGCCTATACCAACTCACCACACATCCGTTGGGCAAAACTTTTGCCTTACATGCACACTTTGTAGGTAGGATATAATCCCACCTTAGGAAATTGGGCACCATAGCACTGTAAGACAGCGGTCGATCCATGGCCCATGAATTTTTTAGAGCTTGTTTAAGGTCCATACTAGACTAATCTTGTACAGACTAGCTAGTTTATCCCACTACCTTGCGGCAGCCAAAGTGGAGGACACGTATAGGCTTTTAAGTTCTACCACGTAACCAACTCCCAAAGATAAACATACATTGGCAAGGTTTGAACCCTTGACCAAATGCACATTTATTTTGGCATTACTAGGCCTATACCAACTCACACACATCCGTTGGGCAAAACTTTTGCCTTACATGCACACTTTGTAGGTAGGATATAATCCCACCTTAGGAAGTTGGGCACCATAGCGCTGTAAGACAGCGGTCGATCCATGGCCCATGAATTTTTTAGAGCTTGTTTAAGGTCCATACTAGACTAATCTTGTACAGACTAGCTAATTTATCCCACTACCTTGCGGCAGCCAAAGTGGAGGACACGTATAGGCTTTTAAGTTCTACCACGTCGGGGATCATCATCGTATAACCCCAGTAACCAACTCCCAAAGATAAACATACATTGGCAAGGTTTGAACCCTTGACCAAATGCACATTTATTTTGGCATTACTAGGCCTATACCAACTCACCACACATCCGTTGGGCAAAACTTTTGCCTTACATGCACACTTTGTAGGTAGGATATAATCCCACCTTAGGAAGTTGGGCACCATAGCGCTTTAAGACAGCGGTCGATCCATGGCCCATGAATTTTTTAGAGCTTGTTTAAGGTCCATACTAGACTAATCTTGTACAGACTAGCTAATTTATCCCACTACCTTAAGGGCAGCCAAAGTGGAGGACACGATAGGCTTTTAAGTTCTACCACGTCGGGGATCATCATCGATAACCCCAAAGAACCAACTCCCAAAGATAAACATACATTGGCAAGGTTTGAACCCTTGACCAAATGCACATTTATTTTGGCATTACTAAGCCTATACCAACTCACCACACATCCGTTGGGCAAAACTTTTGCCTTACATGCACACTTTGTAGGTAGGATATAATCCCACCTTAGGAAGTTGGGCACCATAGCGCTGTAAATCCCACTACCTTGCGGCAGCCAAAGTGGAGGACACGTATAGGCTTTTAAGTTCTACCACGTCGGGGATCATCATCGTATAACCCCAGTAACCAACTCCCAAAGATAAACATACATTGGCAAAGTTTGAACCCTTGACCAAATGCACATTTATTTTGGCATTACTAACCAACTCACCACACATCAGATCCGCCAGGCAAAACTTTTGCCTTACATGCACACTTTGTAGGTAGGATATAATCCCACCTTAGGAAGTTGGGCACCATAGCCCAGAAGACAAATGGCCGATCCATGGCCCATGAATTTTTTAGAGCTTGTTTAAGGTCCATACTAGACTAATCTTGTACAGACTAGCTAGTTTATCCCACTACCTTGCGGCAGCCAAAGTGGAGGACACGTATAGGCTTTTAAGTTCTACCACGTCGGGGATCATCATCGTATAACCCCAGTAACCAACTCCCAAAGATAAACATACATTGGCAAGGTTTGAACCCTTGACCAAATGCACATTTATTTTGGCATTACTAAGCCTATACCAACTCACCACACATCCGTTGGGCAAAACTTTTGCCTTACATGCACACTTTGTAGGTAGGATATAATCCCACCTTAGGAAGTTGGGCACCATAGCTAAGACAGCGGTCGATCCATGGCCCATGAATTTTTTAGAGCTTGTTTAAGGTCCATACTAGACTAATCTTGTACGCACTAGCTAGTTTATCCCACTACCTTCTGGCAGCCAAAGTGGAGGACACGATAGGCTTTTAAGTTCTACCACGTCGGGGATCATCATCGTATAACCCCAGTAACCAACTCCCAAAGATAAACATACATTGGCAAGGTTTGAACCCTTGACCAAATGCACATTTATTTTGGCATTACTAGGCCTATACCAACTCACCACACATCCGTTGGGCAAAACTTTTGCCTTACATGCACACTTTGTAGGTAAGATATAATCCCACCTTAGGAAGTTGGGCACCATAGCGGCCCAGAAGACAAATGGCCCATCCATGGCCCATGAATTTTTTTTTTTAGCTTGTTTAAGGTCCATACTAGACTAATCTTGTGCACTAGTTTATCCACTACCTTGCGGCAGCCAAAGTGGAGGACACGTATAGGCTTTTAAGTTCTACCACGCCGGGGATCATCATCGTTATAACCCCAAGTAAGCAACTCCCAAAGATAAACATACATTGGCAAGGTTTGAACCCTTGACCAAATGCACATTTATTTTGGCATTACTAGGCCTATACCAACTCACCACACATCCGTTGGGCAAAACTTTTCCTTTACATGCACACTTTGTAGGTAGGATATAATCCCACCTTAGGAAGTTGGGCACCATAGCGCCAGAAGACAAATGTCGATCCATGGCCCTTGAATTTTTAGAGCTTGTTTAAGGTCCATACTAGACTAATCTTGTACGGACTAGCTAGTTTATCCCACTACCTTGCGGCAGCCCAAAGTGGAGGACACGTATAGGCTTTTAAGTTCTACCACGTCGGGGATCATCATCATTATAACCCCAGTAACCAACTCCCAAAGATAAACATACATTGGCAAGGTTTGAACCCTTGACCAAATGCACATTTATTTTGGCATTACTAGGCCTATACCAACTCACCACACATCCGTTGGGCAAAACTTTTGCCTTACATGCACACTTTGTAGGTAGGATATAATCCCACCTTAGGAAGTTGGGCACCATAGCCTGTAAGACAGCGGTCGATCCATGGCCCATGAATTTTTTAGAGCTTGTTTAAGGTCCATACTAGACTAATCTTGTACTGCACTAGCTAGTTTATCCCACTACCTTGCGGCAGCCCAAAGTGGAGGACACGATAGGCTTTTAAGGTCTACCACGCTTGGGATCATCATCGTATAACCCCAGTAACCAACTCCCAAAGATAAACATACATTGGCAAGGTTTGAACCCTTGACCAAATGCACATTTATTTTGGCATTACTAGGCCTATACCAACTCACCACACATCCGTTGGGCAAAACTTTTGCCTTACATGCACACTTTGTAGGTAGGATATAATCCCACCTTAGGAAGTTGGGCACCATAGCGCCAGAAGACGGGATCCATCCATGGCCCATGAATTTTTAGAGCTTGTTTAAGGTCCATACTAGACTAATCTTGTACGCATTTAGCTAGTTTATCCCACTACCTTGCGGCAGCCAAAAGTGGAGGACACGTGATAGGCTTTTAAGTTCTACCACGCCGGGATCATCATCATCGATAACCCCAAGAATCAACTCCCAAAGATAAACATACATTGGCAAGGTTTGAACCCTTGACCAAATGCACATTTATTTTGGCATTACTAGGCCTATACCAACTCACCACACATCCGCTGGGCAAAACTTTTTTGCCTTACATGCACACTTTGTAGGTAAGATATAATCCCACCTTAGGAAGTTGGGCACCATAGCTACTGTAGAAGACAGGCGGGCATCCATCCATGGCCCATGAATTTTTTAGAGCTTGTTTAAGGTCCATACTAGACTAATCTTGTACGCACTAGCTAGTTTATCCCACTACCTTCCTGGCAGCCAAAGTGGAGGACACGATAGGCTTTTAAGTTCTACCACGCCGGGGATCATCATCGTTATAACCCCAAGAACCAACTCCCAAAGATAAACATACATTGGTAAGGTTTGAACCCTTGACCAAATGCACATTTATTTTGGCATTACTAGGCCTATACCAACTCACCACACATCCGTTGGGCAAAACTTTTCCTTACATGCACACTTTGTAGGTAGGATATAATCCCACCTTAGGAAGTTGGGCACCATAGCCAGAAGACAAATGGCCCATCCATGGCCCATGAATTTTTAGAGCTTGTTTAAGGTCCATACTAGACTAATCTTGTACGCACTAGCTAGTTTATCCCACTACCTTTGGGGCAGCCAAAGTGGAGGACACGATAGGCTTTTAAGTTCTACCACGTCGGGGATCATCATCGTATAACCCCAGTAACCAACTCCCAAAGATAAACATACATTGGCAAGGTTTGAACCCTTGACCAAATGCACATTTATTTTGGCATTACTAGGCCTATACCAACTCACCACACATCCGTTGGGCAAAACTTTTGCCTTACATGCACACTTTGTAGGTAGGATATAATCCCACCTTAGGAAGTTGGGCACCATAGCCCCAGAAGACAGTGATCCCATCCATGGCCCATGAATTTTTTAGAGCTTGTTTAAGGTCCATACTAGACTAATCTTGTACAGACTAGCTAGTTTATCCCACTACCTTGCGGCAGCCAAAGTGGAGGACACGTATAGGCTTTTAAGTTCTACCACGTCGGGGATCATCATCGTATAACCCCAGTAACCAACTCCCAAAGATAAACATACATTGACAAGGTTTGAACCCTTGACCAAATGCACATTTATTTTGGCATTACTAGGCCTATACCAACTCACCACACATCCGTTGGGCAAAATTTTTGCCTTACATGCACACTTTGTAGGTAGGATATAATCCCACCTTAGGAAGTTGGGCACCATAGTGATATATCCGTTGGGCAAAAATATGGTTGGAAGCAGATTTTTGGAAGATTATCTCTTAACATTAAACCGCACAAACCTTCCGATGAGGCCACCTGCGCATGCCATTTCAACGACAATTTTTTTTCAAAACTGTGGGACAAATCCCTAGCTCTTTGGCTGCAGCATTGATTTGTTTGACATTTTAACTTCCCTGTTCTCTCTCTCTTGTAAATCCGGAATGAATCCGGTGACCTAAATCCGGTGACGAATTTGTAGCAATTGCGGTAACGAATTTGTAGCAATCGTTGGCAAAAAAAATAGAAGTGGAGTTGTGAGGTTTCGATCCTCAGGCCTCTTGATTTCCATCGATATCCACAAGAGCTCTTGCGTGTTCGTTAGGGGATTCGAACTTTAGACCTCTTGCTTCCAAAGAGTACACAAGCGCTCTTCCACTGAGCTACAACTCCAATTAATGTTTTTAAGTACCTTAGTAAACATTTAACCATATTTTAATTTTTAATATAATACAACCATCTTTTTAATGCAGTGCTTAGGGAACGTTCCCATGGAACCAACCGGACTCTGTTTTTTCCAGGTCGAAGTCGAAGCTGAGCAGTTCCCATGCAGCAGAGGTAAGGTTGCCTTTAAGGAAAATTGGGATTTTTTCAAAAATGAAAGACCATTTCTGAAAGGTCGTGTTGCTGCCTTCGTTTTGTCCTTTAACTGATCAACAGGTGACGAAGAAGCAAGCAACCGATTAAGCAGCCGGTGAAGATCGAGCCAGTGAAGATCTAGCCGGTTTCTGAGCAGAAGAGTACTGCGATCGCATGGGAACAGTATTCGTCGCACTTCAACCTCGACCTCACTATTTTGCGGTCAGGTCAGGCTCATGGGAACGTCGCCTTAGATAGTGATTCAATAATAACCTCCCCCTTAAATTTATTACAAGCACAAGCATGTATTGTGGCAGATTCAGTTACTAGTCTGCTGTCTCTTTCTTTTATAATGATACAAGTTCGACATGTATCTTACATGTCTAAAAAAGCACCTTCTCGGAGATGGTGACCCAATTGTAAGCCACTTGGTATTAATCATACAATTTTGAAATTTTTGTGTGTGTGTGTTCTGAACAGGATTATTCTTGTCGGATAAACAAGACATTGTATCAGGCCTTCCAAACCTTCCACTTTGGCATTGGATGCCTGTTGTTTCGCAAAGAGATTATTCGATATGGTTTTATAAGCACATGTATCTTCCAGAGGTGAAAAAGCTTGATGCAATCTCTTTGCCAAAGTTTGTAGATCTAGATGTAGTCCATGCAAATATTATGTTGACTAAAAGCGAGCTACGTGCAGATATTCAAACCTCACTAAGAGAACATGATGTCATTTGTGGTCACGTAAAGATGGATTTGGATATAGCTATGTACGTCCATAGTCTTATTTGCAACAATCAAGAAGACACCTAACATGTTTATAACTACTGAAGATTTTCTTTCCAGTATGATTCCTGATATTAAGTGGCAGGCAGGCTACACTTCATGATCAGGGTGCGGACACTATTGAATGCATAATTATTTAGATTTAGCTATTGTATTAGAAGCAGACATTGTACTTGAGCTTTAAATCTAGAAGATGGAGGCTAAAGATCGGAAATGAAAAGTGGTATGCCAAGAACAAGATGATAACGATACAATGGCTGAGGAGCAGCAAATTTACAAGGTATTTGATGTAGAAAGTGAGTGGTCCTTATTCGGATTTTGAAGTTGAGGGTGATATAAATCATTTTACATTCCGCGTAAATGATGTTATCATAGAAAGACATGCAGAGAGAAGTTTGTGCAGGCAAAATCATGTCTTCCTCCAACTGCAATTTACATGCCTGAGATGTAGTTGTCTTTTTTACTTAATCTTAAAACAGTCAAGGTCACGCATGATTGATGGGTTCGATTCCCAACATGATGTCGTTGCTCATCTCTTCTTCGGGTCTTATTCTCTTTCTGCAAGTTCTAGTGGTTGTACATTAGGTGTAACATTGTCTAAATGTGGTTACTATGAGAGTTATACTTGTTCTTCAAGCCCAGCCCCTTTGTATACCATTGGATATCCAGTTCGTCATTTCTTGCAATCTTCCAATGAACTACGGCTTTGAGAACTGCAATATACCGCTGATTATAATCCCTTATTAATTCATCCTTCTTATTCGACATGACTATTCTTGTTATAATGCAAACTGTGAGTAACAATATACTCAACGTATCAAAATGTCGCCTTGGTAGCAATATGTGTGAATTCTTCAGCGTGTACAAAACTATGTGGCTTAGAGTCAGCCTATAATCTTACGTCTATCACGCACAGCATCGATCTGCCCTCCGTACATATTTCTAGAGAGTCACATCATGCACCGTATTGGATCTTCATACCCATTCATGTACTATATATGTGTCCCCATTTTTGTTCTTAACAAGAACATACGATATCGCCTAAATCTCGTCACATTAACTTATATTGTACCTGTTTTAGAACAAAGGGAGAGTTTTACGATGGATACACAATTAATGTACCAAGCTATTGAAAGGATTTCAATGCCAACCAATACGTTGGCTGAGCTTAGGACACCCATGCTATTGGCGCTAATCTTGAATGTTTAGCCGTGCAATAATCTTGTAAGTAAAGCATTCCTTATCGTTTGGGCAATCTTTGAAGTCACATCAAATACCAACTTCTTTCAGCATTACAGTTGGGCTCCTCATATTCTGAGTGTATACTATTCTCTGTCCAGGTTTCACGAACATATTTTGTTCTCATTATAATCAAAAACATGAAACTAGCTCTATTGTTTGTCAACTCCACCTGCAAATATCATTTTCTTCTAAAAAAACTGACATAGGTTGCCACATCAATGAAGCTCCAAACAACATGAGGTATAAACCATGTTAATAATTGGAGATTAGATTTCATGTTCCAATACAAGATTAGATTACATGCCTGTGCATGGATGTATATCAGTGAACCATCTATGCTTTAAATGTTTTGGATGTTTGCACCAATAACAAATAAAAAGAGGGGTTGAGGCCATAGCCACAATTCATGAGATTGATCCCTTCTTATTGTTGTGTTATTGGAGGGCCAGGTTGAACCAAAACTTAATGGTAGTATGCGGATCTGACGATTTGCTAGAAGACCCTATCAGTTATCCTTTGTTTCTCCTAGGTTTTTCAAGATTCATCTATAAGACATGATCTTTCAACAAACTGTGATCAACAATATATTCAATGAACCAGAATATTGGTGCGATAGCAATATATGTGAATTGTTATGTACAAAACAATGTGGCTTAGAGTATTCAACCTAGGATTAAACTTCTACTTGTCTGCTTCATATCATCCCCTACAAAATATCCAACTGGTCTCACAGACCAGAATACTGTGTTCTTGATGATGAGATGAGTTTTTCATATTTAGCAAGATAAATCTTGTAGATAGCGCATCAAACTACAAATCTTGAATTTGGTAGGCAACTGCACTTCGTTGTTGGTATATAATGGCCTTGATTTGGTTGCCACCTTTGCATACTACATCATTCGTCTATTCAATGCCAAAGATACCCAGCTAACCTATGTGAAGGTGCATTATCCTTGGTTCATATATAATAATAGACTAGAGTAGGGTCCCCATACTTGGTACAATAAGAACTTGGAAATCATTGATGAACATGGGATGTCCATATTCTGTTCTCATCATAATCAAAAACATGAAACTAGCTCTATTGTTTGTCAACTCCACTTGCAAATATCATTTTCTTCTAACAAAACTGACATAGGTTGCCACATCAATGAAGCTCCAAACAACATGAGGTACAAACTATGCTAATAATTGGAGGGTAGATTTCATGTTCCAATACAAGATTAGATTACATGCTTGTGCATGGATGTATATCAGTGAACGATTTATGCTTTACACATGTTTTGAATGTTTGCGCCAATGGCAAATAAAAAGAGGAGTTGAGGCCATAGCCACAATTCATGAACTTGACCCCTTCTTATTGTTGTGTTATTAGACGGCCAGGTTGAACCAAAACTTAATGGTAGTATGCGGATCTGACGATTTATATCAGTTATGCTTTGTCCCGTTGGGTTCCCGTGGACGTAAAAATCTATCTTATCTTATCTTATCTTATCTTATCTTGTCCTAGGTTTTTCAAGATTTATCTATAAGACATGATCTTTCAACAAACTGTGATCAACAATATATTCAATGAACTAGAATATCGGTGCGGTAGCAATATATGTGAAGTCTTATGTACAAAACAATGTGGCTTAGAGTATTCAGCCGCAGATTAAACTTCTACTTGTCTATTCCATATCATCCCCTACAAAATATCCAATTGGTCTCACAGACCAGAATACTGTGTTCTTGACGGTGAGATGAGTTTTTCAGATTTTGCGAGATAAGTCTTGTAGATAGTGCACCAAACTACAAATCTTGAATTTGGTAGGCAACTGCACTTCCTTGTTGGTATATAATGGCCTTGATTTGGTTGCCACCTTTGCATACTACATCATTTATCTATTCAATGCCAAAGGTAATGTGTTTGAAGCTAATCAAGCATTTAACGCAAGATTTAACATGGTCGCAAATCCAACTTAGTATTTATGGAGTGCTTTTGCAAGAGCCCAAGCTAACCTATGTGAAGGCGCATTATCCTTGGTGCATATATAACAATAGACTAGAGTAGGGTGCCCGTACTTGGTACAATAAGAACTTGGAAGTCATTGACGAACATGGGATGCATCAATTCACCTGAAAAAAAGCAAGACATGTAGAGATTGACATGAATAATACAAATTGTCCAAAATCTGACTAATTAAATAGTTTTTATAATGTAAAAGATTGCTTCAAATATCTCTACCTTTTTGGACTGAACTAGCACATCAAAAACCCAGGCACGGTAGAATCTCTAGATGGTACTTGTGATACCTATAATTGGAGTTTTGGCCTGCAATTTGCAGTTTCACAATGGAACAACCTGTACCCTATATTAAAACAACATAACACCAAGATTGGAACTCAAAACTTGTTAATTGATGTCAAAATAGATACATGCTTTATAAATTCAAGCTGCAATTCAAATACTTTCACAATGTGCTCTTCTATCAGCAATGCTTGAATTATTTTCGCAGATCCCTAAAGCCTTGTTTGCAAGATCAATAGACCAAAATTTGGAGGGACTATTTAAGTGCCAAATATCAGCATTATTGGCTTGAGATTCTTTGTGCCTCAATACCATGGTAGCATTCATGGGTTTCCTCCAAGCTACAGCCAAATTGGCTAGGGCTTTCAGGTAGCTGGCAGAGAGTGTGGAATGCGGGATCACGCAAATGCCAGGTACGGCTCCTATCAGACTCTCATAATAGAGGCATATACATGAATTCAAGCCAGAGAGACGGTAAGGTATCATAGAGTATTGAAGAAGCGAAATAGGATAGAGAATCACACAAAGGAAGATGGTAACCATGCGACTTCAGAAAGGGGGTAATGAGCTGGCATGCAACGGTCGCGGACTGAGGCTCTATTGGAAGAACTGAATAGGTTGCAGAGTGAAATCCAGAATTCCAACATTGTGTCAAGCGATTGATCGAAGTAAGAGCCCACATAGGGGGTTAGAGAAGGATGAAGATGCAATGGGAAAGCAAGAACTGGTAGACTATTTATATCTGCTCAAGAAGGAAGTGATCAGATGCAAGGCATTGGAGACACTCTTGAAGAAAAGAGATCTGTGGATAGGCAATGATTTTAAAGCCCACTTCGAGGCAAACTACCATCTGTTCCAACAGAGAAGGGAAGCGCAAAAGGATTCCAGGTTCCAGAAATCTCTCATAAATATTCTTCCCAGTTGATCGAGATTCATCTTCTAAAAACACCTTGGACGTGCACAGTAGAATTCTACTTAACACGATAATTCTGGAGGCAGAGATAATATTCGATTCTCTTTGATTAGGGTTGTTAATAATTCCATCCTCTAAGATCAACAAGGCTGGTTGTGATATATGTGGAGAAGATTCTATGCAAGAATCTTGACACAAAGGAGACGACCACATGCATGATTCGTCAGATAGTTTGGCCCTTTTTGACCGAGCAAGAGAGGTGAAGACATCATTTTTCAGTGTTCCATCAAAGAGCATAGATTGTCTCTTCAATCACTCATAAATCTCCTTGACCCCCCTCTCTCTTATGACAAATCACCTCTCTTATATGAAAATGGCATATGGAGGGGATGGCCTCTCTCAGGCATGGTGGTTACCACCTTTACGAGCGAGTAAGCACGGAAGGATATCTAAGAATATTCCGTATTCGTTTTTCTCAAAAAGCCCCGTCGAGAGTGGTTTGCATGATTCCGAGGGAATTTGCGGCCAATCTAAACCGTCCAGATTTTATCCAATATATGGCAGCCAACTAATTATTACATTTATTACATTTGAATACTCGATATTCCCATTTGAAATCGAAAAAATCAGGTCTTTAAGCTCGAAAAATGGATTGAAATGTTTTTCTGCCACAAAAAAATAATTATTTGATTTCTCTTCACATTTTAGTTATCCACTAAAAAGAGAGGTGCTAAGGAGAAGCAGGCTATGGCGACGGATCTCTGCATGGGAATTCCTTCGCCTGTTCGATCTGCTACCGAAAATCTGGTTTTCCATCGCAATGTAGGAGGCTTACTCCCAACTCCGATGCGCCAGTTGGCTCTAAGAACCTCCTTTTACAATGGAGGCGCCACTCTTCTTCCTGATGCGCTCACAGCAACAGCTTCTCGCATTACCATGAGAGTAGCTTCCAAAAACGCTTATATCTGCAGAGATTGCGGGTAAATTCACATCTCGTTTATTATCATTTTTTCATAACATTGATGCAGACAAACAGGGTTAAGCAGAGTAGACCTAAATTACAAACAGAAAATGTTCATTTTCATCAAGTTCAGTTCTAGTTTATTTTATCTTATCTATTTTTGCTAGATTGAGCATTCTTTAATCGGAGTTTTAATGGTGCCCTGTATTGTAGTTCTGGAACATATAGGTTTAGTGATAATCTGGGTTTGGAATTCTGTGTTTCAAATGTGGGGTTAGGGATAATTTACGTTTGGATTCTGAATAGGTACATATATAATGATCGAAAGCCATTTGAGCAGCTGCCAGATGATTACTCTTGTCCAGGTAAAAGAGTTGCAATAAGAAGATATGCACTTGCTTAAATTATTTTGCAGTCCTTATAGGGATTGCATGGTTTTGTATATTCCTTGCTTGAAGGACAATGTTGACAGGGAAACATGGCTGATGGCAGTCTGTAGTGCCTCTAAGAAACGGTTCAGACCTTATCAGGATGTGGTTGCAAAGGATGCTAATGATCTTAAAGTAAGAAAAGCTCGCAAAGAAAAGCTTAAGCAAGTCGATTCGGCCATAGGGTACGATATTGTTTCCAAAATATGTTCATTGCCACTGCAAAGAAAAACTCATTGCCACTCCAGAGAAAAAAACTAAAGAAAGTTTTCAACACTCTAATGATCATTGACTTGTTGTTTTTCTTTGCAGTTCTGCACTTCCCATTGGGGTTGCTATTGGAGTCCTAGCACTCATTGGTGTTTACATCTATGTGAATCAAATATGATATAAATATCTCAACCAATTTAAAGATATATTGATAATTTGAATGTTCTTAACTAAATGAAGTAAAGAAAACTGGCCACAATCCAAACCGGCCACAATTCGGTCCTCTCGCCACTGTAGTCTTGTCAGATTACAAGCTTTCTTATTCAGAATAGTAGTTTACTTGCATACTCTATTTCCTTGAGAATTTGTAGCAGCATTAGCGTCCAAAGGCATGTCCATTTCTGTATAAAAGAATTTCCTTCTACTTGCAATTCTGCTGTGGAAGATGTGCATTAACGAGGAGGCATATCTGACCCAGCAGAATTGCAAGTAGAAGGAAAATCTTGAAACGTGAAATTCGGTTACCTGCAATTCAGGGGAAAATCTCTGCTAAAATCTCCAAAAACGTCGAGTAAAACAGCCAAGCCAAATGCCGAGTAAAACGTCGGAACCTGGAGTTAAAATCTAGTTTTAAAACTTAGTAACATTTTTGTTTAGAATTATTGCCACGTGGCATAGCGTGGTTGGGCAAGAGGCTGAATTGCAGGTAACCAAACTTTACGTTTTGTGAATTTAAGGCCTAGATTCCACTAGTGGTAGCTAGTTAAATTTTTTGTTTCGAAACTACCAGCGTATTTGATGCCACGTCAGACTGGTCGTGATTCCATAAGCAATTTTTTTCACGGCATTTTTATGCCACGCCAGCGCTGAGTTAGCATTGCACCATCGAAGAAATCGAAGAAGATGTGAACTACGGAAGCCAATCACAGTTTCGGATAGAAGATTCGACGTGCAGAATAGAGCATTACGGCAAGGATGGATCCTCAGACAGGTAAATCGATGCTTTTGTTGAGTGTTAAATTTTTTTCTTGGTCGAATCTCCATAAGAAAACTAAAGAGATTAGCCTCCATCTCAAGTCTCAAAGATAGTAGGATCTGAGATTCGACTTCTCAAGAATAGTAGGGTCTGAGAATAGTGGGATCCGAGAATGTTGATATTATGGAATGACAGTTAAAGAAATAACATAATATTAGATCACATTATTAACTTTGATCACATTCTTAACTTCTGATCAGCATTGTATTATGATTTTAAGTTACATCAAGGCCTTTTTCCTAACCTTGTTTTCTTCATTCCAAAGATGTAACAATTGGACCTGATAGTGGTCAAGGCAGAGAGAATTTTGATCGAGAAACAACGAATTCATTGGGTCAGCTTTTATTATTTTTTTATATTCGAGCTTTAGATGAAGACATGTCATGCATGATGAAACAACATCTTCAAGCATGGATGGATTTTTCTACTCAAGCAATATGTGGTGCAGATTCAAGAGCAACAAGAGTACCAAATCTATGGAAGTATGACAGGGTTAGCATTATGGAAGCCAGCTTACTGCACTCTTATGATGATAGGATGTTCAAGAGCAGGGTAAGAATATCTAGAGCTACATTTAATTACATTTTTGAAATGCTTGAGCCACTCTTGAAACATGAAGATACACGGATGCGCAAGGCCATACCAGTAGAAACGAGGATTTTTTTGGCACTGTCTAGGTTAGCAACAGGCAATTGTCTTAAAGATATTGCTGATACATACGGTGTGGGATATACTACGGCACAAAGAGTTGTTTCAGAATTTTGCCACGCAATGAAAGTTAAGCTTCATGATTTATGTATAAAGTGGCCTTCCACGGGTCGAATGGATTCAATTGCAAGGGATTTTGAGAAATTGAAGGGGATTCCTTTCGTGGTTGGTGCTATTGATGGAAGCCACCTGCCAATTATTGCGCCAAGTGATCATCCTCAAGATTACTACAACCGGAAAGGATTCCACTCCATTCTTCTTCAAGTGATTGTTGATTCCAAAGGCTGCATATGGGATTATGATGTAGGTTGGGCTGGAAGTCTTCATGATTGGAATTTGTTTGAAAAATCAGCAGCAGGGAAGCGTATAAAGGCTGGGCATCTTGGACATTATTGTCTAATAGGTGATGCTGCATACCCGCCACGGCCATGGATGTTGTCGCCATATAAAGGTCATAAAAATGGTCTAACTAAGGTTGAAGCAAATTGGAATTACATCCAATCTAGTACAAGGATGACTGTTGAATGTGCTTTTGGAATGTTAAAATCACGCTTTCGTATTTTGTTGAAAAGAAATGATACAAAATTGGATAATGTACCTGAAATTGTGTCCACTTGCTTAGTTTTGCATAACTTATGCCTACGGCATGGGGATGACTTTGATATGGAGTGGAAGATTGAGGCTGAAGTCGAACTGAAAGATGCTTTGGAGAGTGAGAATAGAAGAAAAGTTTTGGCATCTCAAGTAAAACGTATGAAAATTCCAGAAAGTGAGGTTGCACGGGCTGCATCATATGGTTTATATAGGGTCCAAGGAGTGTCATTGGATCCATTGGAAGCGCTTGTGAGAGCAGTTGATGATGATCCCAAGGAAATTCAATATTTGATTGAACATATGCCAAAGACTCACGCTAAGATTTCTGCAGCCAATCAAGAACGTAGAAATGCCTTGGCAAAAGTTCTTTATGAGAATCTTGGAAGAGAACCTCGTGGAGATACAAGGCAGTCGAGTGAATATGAATCTGAATAGAAGGGATTTTCGCATAATCCTTGGCATCTTGTCTCGTAGTTAACTTTTGTTGTGTGTTTTACTTGACAGACATGGATATTGAAATAAAAAGGTGTTTTTATACACCACAATCCTTGGATATTTTTCAACTGGACTTGATCCGAGGTGCAGGCTTAGATTTATGCTCTATTTGGTAATGCTGGACACCACTTCTAATCTGTTGCATGTTGCTCAGGATAAAGCAGTTGCTGCAAAGAACCAAGCTGGAGAAATTCCGCAGCAGGTATGCTCAAATCTGGGGTATTCACAAGACTCCAAATCTTTCTCCAAAATCTTGCATTTCTCCAAATCTTGCATTTTGGCATATTCACATTATTGTCATGCTTGAGTCTCAAGTTTGTCAAGATGTCATATGCTATCTTGCTCGGGCCATAGTTTCTTTCGGGCAAAAGCAAAATTCTTGTCATGTATGTTTCTTTGTATCTTCATTCGAGAACTCTTACTCAACAAAAACTGGGATTCCACATTTTGGATCAACATACGAGAAGCTTGAGAAAGTACCCCACCCCATGGTCCACCCAACTCAAGTGAGTGTTTTCCATCTGCCTCTGTCAACTTTGGTGTTCGTAACAGAAATGTTTGGCTTAAGCAGGATTTGGTATCTGTAAGATGCGATGTGTTAGACTGATTTTTGTTATTTCATGAGCATTTAATCATAGAAGAAATGTTTGCTGGTATGCTGGAATGCTCAATTTATAGCTTTGTGGATCTGGCTTGACCTACAATATGAACAAGGAATTTGTTTAAGTGAGACATTCTGTAAAAACCTTGGCATTTCACCTTTTACAACAGTCCTCCCCAGAAAGGAAAAGAGTTGTGTTTTACACTATGTTTTTTGACCATGTATACGTCTCTAGGTACATGTGAAAGAGTTGGGTGTATCTGGGATAATCCATGCATAACAGTTTAGTAATATGGCAATCTTGCCAAAGTAAAATGGCAATTGACTAGGCTCATAGCAGAAAGATTAGCTTAGGCTATGTATACTCTTACGACCAAAAGAGTATGTCATCATCATCACCATCAAATAATAACAGCACCAGCAGTGACAACAATAACAATAAAGTAATTATTGGCGTTGCAGTTGCTGGTTTCATTCTCCGGGATTTATTGCAATTGTCCCGGTATGTTGTCGAAGAAAGAAGAGTAAGGCTTTCTATAATGAACATCCAAATCCACGGGGAGGGTTCCCCGCCTTCTATAAAACAGTAAGCATTTTCTCATTAGTCAAATATTCTCCAAAGTTCAAATGAGCATTTCACATAGTTGTGTATATATTGCCTTTCTAAACTATTTAGTTCCTCTCGCATTCTGATGATGGGGGTTATGATGTGGAAGGCGGGCAAAGATATGACTCTTATTCATCCTCATCGGGTCTTTTAAGGAGTAATTACTATTCTTCGGAAATATGTCTAATGGTCAAAGTTATAATTCACCATCGGGTTTAGGAGCTAGTTTAGGTGGTACTTCCAACGCTTCCTTGATTATGAAGATTTAGCAAAGAAGAACCAATGGCTTTGCCAAAGCAAACATCCTTGGAGAAGGAGGATTTGGATGTGTATACAAGGGTTTCTTAGCTGGAGGGCAATGTGTGGCAGTGAAGCAGTTGAAAGTTGGTGGTGGGCAAGGTGAACGTGAATTTCGAGCAGAGGTTGATATCATTAGCTGCATCCACCATCGCCACCTGGTCTCCTTAGTTAGTTATCGTGTCTCTGAAACACAACGCTTTCTTGTGTATGACTACGTTCCTAATGGCACATTTGAGAATCACCTTCATGGTTAGTAAATGCTGCTGTATTGTATAACGGTTTTCAAGCTTCAGGTAAATGATGAATTGCATGTCGCAGGAAAGGGAAGACCTGTATAAGTTGGCAGTTGCATGGGTCACCCATTAACTGTATATAGAAATTGTAACATGCATAGGTATAAATTATGTCTGAAAACATTCTGAGAATTATATCTAAGAATTATGTCTTGTAGCGTTCTCAAGGTTTGCATAATTCAAGTGCATAAGTTTTGAATTATGTTATGTTTGCATTTGAATGCAGAGAACTTGCTTATTATGCGCTGGGCATTGGCACCGCAGGGAAGGATCCAGTAGATTTAATTAATAGGGCTTTCATATGTTGATCATCCAGATGGGCAGAAATTTATTTAGGTACTCACTTACTTCATGGGCGAAATTACAGAACTTCATTGTTTGTCAGTATCCATATTGTTTTTAGCAGTTCCATAGGTTCCTCTTGCATTTGCTATTGTGTTTGCTCAGAAGTTGATTAAGAATATCAGTCCAAT
Source organism: Isoetes taiwanensis (assembly GCA_021234155.1). Taxonomy (NCBI): domain Eukaryota; kingdom Viridiplantae; phylum Streptophyta; class Lycopodiopsida; order Isoetales; family Isoetaceae; genus Isoetes; species Isoetes taiwanensis. The sequence continues at coordinate 723,741 of JAJEKV010000205.1, read as the reverse complement.
TCCTGGCATTAAATAATTGGGTGTTTATCTGTGCAGACCATTAATGAAGAGAAGGCTTATATGAATGATATAGTTGTGTGAATAATGTCTTATGTGATCTTCTTGTCTAAAGCTTGCAATAGATATTTCAGAAACGTGGCACAGTAGTAGCATAACTAAAGTACAATATGATCAGTATAATCTGGAGCTCAGATTTGTCGCTAGAAATTCTCTGTACAATATGATATTTGTTGCTATGTTGCTAGAAATTCTCTGTACATCTGTTTGGCTATGTAATGATATGGCTAGCAGTGACCAAGAAATTATTAAATGTGAAGGTATGGCAGATATGTCTCTACATTTGCATAGGTGCCAATTCTCAAGCATTTACAAATACAAGAGTTGTGGTAACAAGTGTGAAAAATTTTCCAAGGAATCGCGGCATTGTCATAGGTTTGCTCAAAGGATATGTTGGTCTGAGTGGAGCCATGCTCACTCTCCTTTATCAGGCCTTGTATGGAGATCAGCCAGCTTCATTTATTCTGCTAATAGGCTGGCTTCCTTGTGCTGTTTGCCTTGCATTCATGTTTGTAATCAGGAGAATACCATATGAAGAAGATAAGAAAGAAGATGAGACCAAGATCTTCTATGATTTCCTTGCCATTTCTTTGGTCTTGGCTGCACAGACAAGCACATTTGTATCTGGAACTTCTTGGGAAGAGTAGGGTCAGGGTTTATATCAGAAATATTTCTGCAAAGGAAAGGGGTGCCAAGGCCTTTCCTCATTTAAAACGCCATAACTAAAAATACTATCATGACTAGCCTTAAAAATACTCATTTAAGAATAAGGGGTGCTATCATGACAAGCCATAACTAAAAATACTATCATGACTGCTCATGTCTGTATGCTCCCCAACTCTTTAAATCTTATTGGGATCTTCACGAAAAGGGAACTCAAGAAAATCTTAAAGAGCAAACCTCTTAATCGAAGTTGATTGACAATGAAAAAAGTGCCTGATCCTGCATAGATATCTACTGTATCCACATTTTTTATTGCAATAGAAGGCAAGTCCATAATTCTTTATGCAAATGGATGCATAAAGATTTTTACCAAAAGGTATACATGTTCTTATCTCCTTTCAACCTTAAGAAAAGGAAAGAATGTGTTGACCATAATCATTTCCAACACATACGCAATCTCCCATGTGGATGGAAATTCTGCCACTGCCAAGGAAAACTGTTGAATGGATGAGCAGCAAACCAGTTCAATCATATAGAGACATTTTAAGATTTCTTTTGTGATAACAGTTAATGAGAAGTCAAACATTGTGTAATCCATGTAAGAATTTACAAGTAAAATGCAAAGCTTTTACCTTGCATCAAAAATGGATTTTTTTATTGGTTATCTAATTAACATCTTAGAAAAATCGTCCTTGCATACCCCTTTGTTATCTTCTCCGATTCCACTTGGGTTGTATCATCAATATGCCTTTTATCCTAATGTCATTAAATATTGATACTTAGCCAAGCAAAAACAATCCTAAAACATAATTATAATTCTTATTTTAATTATTCCTCTTCAATATTTAACATGTTCCTTTTGAACAACATCCAAGTAACTGCCCTTTATGGCTATATCATAAACCTTCTCAATTCTGATTGAAATCCATGTGTATAGACAAGGTTATGAAAGTATATTCATCTATACAAAGAACTACATTCCTATATGATGATGCTCATTTATAAAAAAACACATCCCTATATGGCACTGGTTGCAGCCAATAGCAGAATATGGCACTGGTTGAAGCCAATAGCAGAAATGCACCTCAACTGTATCCTTATAGACCAGAAATGCACCTCATTATCTACATTATGAGGAATTTAACAACGTCCATTATGCAAAAACTGTGAAATTTGAAGTAAAAAATTTGAAATTTAAACCTGTAGAGAACTCACAGTATCTACAGTGAATGTTAAAACTCACAGTAAACTCACAGTGAATTAAAACTGCTATCTATAGAGAACTTACCACTATCTGTAGATAGCAGAGCGCGCTCCTGAACTCTTCGTAAACACGTAACTCCGGAACTCCGGAGCTGATTCTTGGTCCGACGTGGATACCACGTAACCAGGAGTGGCGAACTCACGGGGGACTTCCCCCGTCAATTTCAGACGCCGATGGCAGCTCCACGTAATGGACACGTCAAAAATAGACACTCTTTAATGGAATCTCAAGCATGGGTAGAATTACGGACGTGGCAGAATATTATTGGATATTTTAACAATTGACACCCAAGTGGAATCTGGGCCTAAGTAGTATGCAGTTAACCCATACTTAAAGAGGCTTCGACCTATGCTCAATAATGCCTCTAACGTCTTAGTGCAATTGTTGATACTGTGATGCATGCCAAATTATCTTCTTAATACTTGAAGAAACTTGATTTGGTTAGCACTATTTTACTACAAGCGAAGACATCCATCGATGCTCCATGCAATATGTCAATAAAGCTGAAATGGCACATGAAGAATAGGCTATATGACATAGCGGCTGATCGTAAGTCCTACGTCAGTCCTTTCACAATGGACACTCTTATCAGCTGCCTTTGTAGGGCTGGAGGACAGAAGGGCACATTAAATGTTTTCAAGAGAATCGTAAATATGGGGTAGATCCGTTACTATTGACCTATGCAATTTTGATTGGGTATTTTTATAGAAATCGAGAAGTAATGAGGCATGCATTCTTCTTGACCAATAAGTTGACACAGGATCTTTCGCTCTTGCAATCTCCTTCTAGATGCATTTTGTGAAGAAAATATGATAGGTAAAGCATTGTACCTTTTCAATCAGATGGAGGACTTTCAATGTTTACCCAATATGGTCATGGATGCTAATGATACAGTTTTGCCACATTCATCGCTTAATGCTAACAAACCTGTCTAAACATTTGAAAGGGAGCTCATGCAATTGTGCGAGTCTTTGTGATGGTAATTTGTAATGATTAGGGCAATGGCCACACTTTAGAGATATTTCATGCAAACATGATAGGCAATGGGGTGGTACTAGTGTTGTTAGTTATATCATTTCTCAAGTGAAGATTTGAATATCATTTCAAATTTTTGAATCGTATAGAGATGAGAAAATAAATTTGATCACTATTCCCTTTGTTTTTGTCATTAAAGTGACAGTTCAACCAGTTGAATATACATGCTCATACTCTCCTTTTTTCTTTTAATAATAGGGATTTATGTTTTTTTAAGGGTAACTTTTCCTTCCGACCTTTTTCTTGTGTCTTTTCCAACCTCCTCCAGTCGCCATAGCCATCGGATTAAGATGCTTTCGCCATAGCTGAGAGATGCCAATATCCAAGAGGTAGGGATCCAAGTTTACTGACATACCATACCCATAGTCTATGCCAATAGGCAGGAGTATCTTTTGCTCGAAGACATTATGTGGACCTATCGTGTCATTGCTAATCTCAAGCACAAACAGAAGACTGAGGTCCTCTACGAGCTTGTTGAGTATTGCATGGGTGACTTCCTTGATTTCTCTCCAGCTGAGTTCCCGCCATAGGTTCAATGGCTGTTAAGTTTCCAGCCAGAGGATATTGAACCCTGGATACCCTTTTAAGGCTGCGACAATTGATATTGCAGGGCACCCCATCAGAACCTCCTGCGAAAGCTTTTGCCGCGATGGGATCTCACGTCTCCAATATCAATGATGTCGAGGTCACTATGAAACCCGATGAGGAAGGTGAAAAATAAGGATCATGCCCGGGAAGAGAAACGGGAAGCAAAAGAAGAAGAAATGTCTGTGGACATTGACAATGAAGTAGAGACCTCCACTACAGAAGAAGCAAAGGCCCTCGGTAACCATATCTCGCTCTTCTTCTTATCAGCATTTAAGGAAGGGCAGGTCCTCTTTGTTGCATGGGACCTTGCTCCTAAGGCCAAGGCATTATGGTATGCACTGCGTGCCTTCTCAACTTTGGCAGGTCATAAAAAGATAAATTACCGCACATCTACTCTTGAGCTAGTACGTTGAGACCTTGCCATTACTGCTTTGGGCCAGGATATAGCGGCCTGGATGAGCATGAAATTGCTCGTAGCAGCACCTTTGGCCATCGCCATCCCACCAGAGGTTGCGTCTGCAGCTGCCCTCACCATCAGCCCAGGCGTCACCTTACTCCGGCACTGACGACCTCCTGAGCCTCCAACTCCCATGGAGGAAGGCGCAGAGCCCAACTCCTAAGTATTCTTATGGAATAATTATATTAGCCTTCGGGCACAAAACCTTGTAAAACCATAGCTGGCATTTTTCTAATATTATATAGTATAAATTTTGATGTCTTATGAATAGCTCGACTACTCAATTATGGTTGATTTTTGTGTATGTTGAATCATTCTTTTTTCATACGCATATACCATCTATAATCTATTTTTTCTTTCTGATATAGACAGCATACGAAATCCAATTTGGGTAATCCCAGTGGACCCTGGCCAACTGACACCCGAACAAGAGTTAATCATCATGAAGCGTCAAATGGCCGAACTTCAGGCATATGTCCTCTAGAGGCATCCTCCGCCCATAGTTCCGAAGTATGGCCCTGAAGTGCTAGTAGCCGAAGTCAATCAGGTACCTCCACTTGCACCAGCCCGTGCGCAACTACGTCGACACGTTCCATACGTGCTCGCACATCCTCTTTCTCTGGCTCTGGTTCAGATTCTTCTGACCCTTCAGACTCTTCAGCGTCACAGGAGGACCGTGTTAAGTCCCTTAACAAGGACTACCAGAAAACAATTGATTCAATCGTTACCAGCATATGGAAGAACCGTAAGCTTGCGCAGTTCTCAGGCAAGTCTAGATCCGGTGTCGATGCCGAATCCTGGCTCGATGAGATGCACGAGTTCAGGAAGTCGTATGGTATGACTGAGAAGGACATTGGTAAAGTCGCCACCACAAATCTTATCAAGTCCGCACGTATATGGTGGAAGGGATATGCTAGATCCCATGGCTTGACTAGGGATAATTGCAAGTTCAAAATTTTTGTCAAAGTATTTAAGTCCCATTATGTTCCTAAGGCACACCGTTGTCAACAGATATAGACCTTTTATCGGCTAGAACAGAAGAACATGTTAGTACAGGCCTACATCGATGAATTTATGTGTCTACGCCTCTATGTCCCAGGTATTACCGAGCGCCACGATGCCAAGGACTACATTGAGGGCTCGTCTCTAATTCTTAGGAAGATGGTCCGCGCGATTGACCCTAAGACAATGGCAGAAGCAGAAGCCAAAGCGTCGAGTCTAGAAGAAGATTACCCCAGATTTCCATACCAGCATCCCTCCAATTATGGCATGGAAAAGTCTTATGCGACATACAAAGCCCGATCTCCTAGCACGAGGATCCCTCAGCAACCGGCTTATCAGAAGCCCGACAAAAAGATGATCTTTAATGTCCCAGACAAACCAGCAACCGTCACGGGCACCATGCAACAGATCCTCCAATCTATTCCTAGGGAGGCTCATGATCAGGTAAGGCGAGACAAAGCCTGTTTTTTATGTTTCCGACCAGGACACCATATGCAGGATTGTCCCTATGTGACCCAAGTAGTGCAAGCAGCCCTAGTCGAAGTTGAATGGGATGAGATGTTAGCTATATATGATCTTCCATTCTCACCGACGAAGAAGCACCTGAGTACATACAAGGTGAGTCCCATATTTTTGCTGCAATTGAAATATTCTCATGGATATGGGTAGTACATACAATTTTGCATCTCCTAGACTGGCCGAAGCTTTACAGCTCACCCTTTTGAAGTCTAATCCATGTCCAGTTACATTGGCTAGTGGAGCTATCCATCACATAACAGGGCTGCTGGGTTAACCTCATCATTCAGTTGCCAGGAGCACCCGTTACTTTAGATGCGAAGATTATGAATATTCGAAAGTATGACCTTATCGTCGGTACAGAGTTTTTGGCCGCTGCAAAGGCCAATATTGACTGTGAGAAGCAAGAGGTCACATTCAATGCATCTAAGGGGACCCGTGTCACTGTAGCAGGTAACCCAATAATTCCTATTATGCAATGTATATCATTGTGTCAGTTGGATAAAGCCATCAGGAGAGATAAAGTTGCTTGTATTGTTAGACTTGCATCAGTAGAAGCTATTTCTAAGCAAGAAGAGACTACTAGAGGCTTGCCCAAAGCCATTGCCAGCTTGATTGAGGAATTCCAATACCTTTTTCCAGATGAGATTCGAAAGTTATCACCTTTCAGGGGAGTGGAATGTGAGATTGCACTTCAACCCGGTACGAAACCTACCAGTAAGGCTCCGTACTACATGAGCACCCCAGAACTAGCCGAACTCAAGAAGCAGTTGCAGGAACTTCTTTAGCTAGATTTCATTCACCCATTCTATTTGTCAAGAAAAAAGATGGCATGCTACAGATGTGTATTGATTACCGACAACTAAATAAGCATACTATTAAGAATCGGTATGCTCTACCGGGGGCCGATGACCTTATAGACCAATTGCAAGGAGCTAAATGCTTCTCCAAGATCGATCTTTCATTCGGGTATTCACTAAATAAGGATAAAAAAGGAGGATATCCATAAGTTAGCCTTCAGGACCCATTATGGGCATTATGAATTCATGATTATGCCCTTTGGACTAACCAATGCCCTTGCGACATTTATGCAGCTAATGAATGATGTCTTCCGTGACTATCTGGATGAACTTGTCATCATCTTCTTTGATGACAAATTTATTTATAGTAAGACTTTAGAGGACCATATGCCATCTTGGGCTGGGCCTACAGTGCCATCAACTATTTGCTAAATTCTCCAAGTGCAAGTTTGCGGCCATTAAAGTGGATTACTTAGGACACATTGTTTTTGCTGACGGCATTTCCACGGATCCAGCTAAGATTGAGGTAGTTAAAGAATGGTCCGCAGTCTGCTCCTACAAATGTTTCAGAGGTCAGAAGCTTTCTGGGTTTGGCATGTTACTATCAAAAATTTGTTAAGGATTCAGCCAAGGTAGTTGCCTCCCTCACTGATCTCACAAAACATGAAAAAGTCAGGGATTGGATAACACATTGGAAGGGGAAAGTCCAGTCCAGATTCCAGCAATTGAAGGATGAATTAACTACTGCTCCAGTTCTCACCTTGTCGGATCCTGAAAAGGATAAGTGGGTTGCCACTGATGCCAGTAAGATAGCTACGGGAGGCATATTAATGCAAGAGGGAAGGGTCATCGCATATGACTTCAAGAAGATGAATGACACGGAGCAGTGACACCCAATGCATGACCAAGAATTGCTTGCCGTTGTGCAGGCAATGCGAATTTGAAGATATTACCTTCTTAGGAGGAGATTCTAGTTGGACACAGATCATCAAAGTCTTTAATATATATTCACACAACCCCACCTCAATATTCGTCAACATAGATGGATGGAATTCTTGGAGGAATATGATTTTGACGTTATCTACAAGCCGGACAAGCACAATGTCATTGCCGATGCCTTTTCTAGGCATCCTTTGTCATTCGCACGCATTGTAATGCTATCTCCATGCTCACCAGTGAGTTTGGGAAGACAGGTGAGCAAGCTCTTCCGACCGATCCTGAATTTCACGAGATTTGGCAAAGTTTAGCTGAGGAAGCCAGGACGGATAAAGAGCATTTCCGTCATTATAAAAAGAAAGGCAAGCTCCTTTTTTACAACAATAAATTATGGGTGCCAGAAACATCAGGGGTTAGGAAGCTGATCATTTCAAGATTAGATCCAGCTATTTTTGGCTGGGAATGAAGAAGCACATTGCCCGTACATTAAGAAGTGTAAAATTTTCCAGCAGATAAAGGCAGAACAGTTATGGATTCTAGGAGAGCTAGAACCGTTGGAAGTTCCCCATGCCAAATGGGAAGTCATCACCATGGATTTCATCGTTGGTCTTCCAAGAACTCTTAGGGAATTTGATTAATGGTAGTGGTGGACAAACTTTCTAAGATGGCCCATTTCTTGCCATGTCGCACTACTAATATCGCTTTGGACATGGCATTATTGTTCTCTAAGGAGATTTTTTGCCTTCATGATATGCCACGCACCATCGTCTCAGATCGGAACCCTAAGTTTGTTAGTGATTTTTGAAAGGATTTCTTTGGCATTATTCAAACCAAGCTTGCCATGAGTACTGTATATCACCCACAGAAAATCGGTCAGACGGAGCACACTAATAGAATCTATAATAGTACCAAACAACATCTTCCAGAATGTCTCCATTTATGATTAATTATGGGTACCAATGCCTTACTCCAGACACATGGCACAATCCTATTTTCAAGGTGGAACTTTCCCAACAATTGCTCGGATATGCAAGCCTTGGTGGAGGAAGTCCGTGCTTATTTATCGGCTGCCAGAAGTAGGCAAAAGAGTGTCATAGACAAGCATCGCACGCCACGGGAATTCCAAGTTGGTGAATCTGTCTGGTTGAAGATTAAGATCAAGCAAGCTAAGCTTAAAATTGGCAATTGTAAGAAACTGGCGCCACGATGGGCGGGCCCCTTTGAAAGCATCCAACGAATAGGCCCTCAAGCTTATAGGTTGAATTCGCCCACGCATCTAAAGGTCCATAAAGTTTTCCACGTAAGCCTTTTGAAGAAGCATACACCCGATCCAGAAGAGATTCTCGATACAACAACACTTATGGAAATGACTGATGAAGAATTGGAGATCGTCCCAGGGGCTCTTCTTGATCGAGCATATAAACAAACCCGAAGGACTCAAATCTTGTAGGTTCGTAAGGCGGATCTTTGTGACGTTCCAGCACAGTATACGGTCCCAGGACGTATACTGTACTGCCTCGTCACGCGTACACGCCACCCCGACTGACGCGTACGCCGACGTGTAGCCAGGCTAGTAGCCCCTAGGGGGCAACTTGCTAGGTATGTGCATTTCTTATTAATGTGCACATGCACATTTATTAAGATGCACACATTTCGATGTGGGCACATTTAGGTGCACACATTTCCATGTGGGCACGTTTAGGTGCACACATTTCCATGTGGGCCCATTTAGGTGCACACAATTCCATGTGGGCACATTTGGGTGCACACATTTCCATGTGGGCACATTTGGCCACCTAGCTATTAAAGGCAAGTGGGCCCATTTCCCAATTATCCCACATGCCTAAAGGGGATAATTGGAAACCCTAGCCTAACCCCTTGCCTATTTAATTAGGAGAACCCTAACTTGCCCATTTTCGTTCCTAGGGTTTTAAACCTCTGTTTTGGCTGCTCCAGGAGTCAAAACCGCCTCCCAGACTCTGTCTGAGAGAATGGCACCATTAGTTTCCCTTGATTCGAGCAGTTCAGCAGGATGGTCGGCCTCAGGTCAGGAGGAGCAACCCAAGGATCAGGTATTTAGTTAATTTAATAGCCTAAACCATCTTCTAGACATAGAATCAGTAGGTTTAGCCTATTAAATTGCCCATAGCAGCTCTCTAGATCTCTAGATACCAGACTCTAACTAAAGAACCTAACTCTATGACATAGATTAGATCTTGTTCTTTAGTTCTTCTGTGATGTATATGGATGATGTATCTCTATGAACTCCTTGTATTGGGAAGGGGGGTAGAGACCTAAAGCTTGGTAGTAGATGCTCCTAGATTAGCCTTTCTAGCACACTATAGATTCGGCCTGTGTACAAGAACCATACCTGGTTGTGGGTGAAGGGGCCAGACTGGCTAAGAAGGAGGTTCGTGTTCTGACTCTTGAACGATCCCTCTGGTGTGTAAGGTCTACCGGGGCTCATTGTGACTAGGTCCAATGGCTTGCCACTGAGTGCGGGCAAGGCATGGGCTCGACACCCATGAAGTGGTGTTTATGACTTTCCAGTGGGTTCAGTCGAATAAGGGCAGTGGCCCTCTAGTCACCTTGAGTCAGCATGTAGATCTCTGGAGGGAGTGATCCCTACCTGCCCCATCGGACCTGGGGAGATGTAACCCAGGAATAGCCCCTTTGGCTATGCATCCGGCGGGCTACAGTCGGGTCCCAACACTTTTCAACCTACTCTGCAAAGTGTGCACAGGAGGGGCGGATGGAGTGGACAACCCTATGCCATGTTCTTATGCCAGCCAAATCCATTGCCATGAATTCATGCGCCCCAATGAACTCGAGACCTGCCGTCCGGTCATCCCCTTTGAGTCTGAGCCTTGGGTAGGATTCCCTTATGTGATGTGCTGATCTTTGTCTATGCAGATATGTGGTGAACCATCCTTCGTGATGGTCTTATGATGTTGATGTATGTACTACTGACATGTATGTTTACGCTTCCGCAGCTAGGTAGGCCCTGAGGGAGACGGGGTAAAATGACCCCTTCACTCTTCCCACCGGACTCGTTCTAATCGCGATGATTGTGGAGGGCCCTCAGATCGGATGAAGTCGGGTATGGGGATGAACTCCTGTTTGTATACGGTGAGGCACCGTATATGAGTAGGGGACGTCACAATCTTGATAAGGTTTATCCAGACTTTATGCGACAGTGCTAGGGTCGGACCATCCACGATGCTATCGATTCCAATTTCGACGATAAATAGTTGAGTGTTTGATCCGGTAGAGATCATGCAGGGGTTGGGATTAGCTGCATCCTAGGATTGGAAATGAGCATTTAGGTATGATAGGATCGTTTCGCCTACAACTATAATGGGAATGATGCCATTCCTTACGCCGAGACAAATAGCAGCCTTAGGCATGATAGGACACCCTTTTTCATTGCTTTTCTTTATTACTTTTAAAAGGAAGTGGACCCTTCAACCACAGTCTTTACATTATCTTTGTAAGTACTGATGTACCCTCAACCTGCAGGTCAGTAGCGGTTATTGTGGGCCCTGCAGCTTCTTAGGGGTCACTGAGGCCCCATATACTTGTTTTCATATATGTTTTTCTTTCGACGTGTTGTCTTCTACCAATATGGTCCACTGAGACCCCCTTGTAATTGCATCTGTATTGTCTCTAAGCTTTGTGGGAAGGACTGTGGTCAGAACTATGATCGACCATGATCAATTTATGTGTCTTCTATATTACTTGTTTAAATATATTAAATCTTTTATAATTTAATTGTTGTATCATCTAACCACCTAATTCCAATGCTGAGGACATCATTCTTCTAAGTGGGAAGAATGTGATGTTCCATATATTTATACAGTATACGTATAAATATCATGACACATCACTATGGGTATTTTGGACCGTTGTGGAATAAACTAAAAGAGTTTAAGTTAACTATGCTAATATACCAGCTAATTAAGCTATTTAATGATTAAATGTTTAGTTATTTATTAATAATTAGAATAATTTGACCAATGGGGTAAAGCCACCTGGATCAACTCGATTGGCCCAGACTACTTACATATTTGAGAAGTAATCAGGTGGGTCTCCAGCCCAATTCTGACCCAAATCGATTTGGGAAGAGTTGGAGAAGGAGCAGCTGCTTGTTCATAGCTGTCAAACCAGCTAACCATGGAAACTCTCAGAAACAACGGATCAAGCCAGGAAACATGTTAGTACCTAAATAGATTGATTTTCTAACTAACCCTTCTATGTGTAGATGTGTGATTAGTCTCTATTTTATGCTTTGATTAAGGTTATGGATGAACCAATATATATGTAGTGGATGTTCTCTTTTTGTTCCTCGTGTATTTTAGGAATTAATTAGAGGGTAGAGACCTAAAGGCCATCTAGTAGTAGATATGCTCCTAGCAAGATCCCTTAAACTCCGTTAAATGCGGCCTGTGCACAAGAGCCCACCTAGCTAGAGATGGTATATTGTGGTTCAGCACCAAATAACGAACACGGTGGTGAAGTAGAGGTGGAACCTTGCTTAGCATGGCTACAAGGCTTTCTATAGTGTGCTAGGCTTATAGTCGATCACTGTATGTGGGCCAAGTATGGGTCTGACACCCCCTGGGTCACAGGATACGTACCTATAGTGACGTCCTAGACTCGATGAGTGCAGCCGGGGCCAGCTTGTGGATTTTAGGGGGTTAAGTCAGGTACGTATGCGGGGGTACCAGGGGTGCCACGATCCTCTAACCATCTATGGAACCATTGTGCCCGGGAGGGGATTCACCCCTTTCTTGCCTCATCAGATCGAGGAGATGTAACCTGGAGTAGTCTCATAGGGTGATTCCATGAGATTGCATCTCCGCAAGGCTACAACCATGACATAGCATGTTCCAGCCTATCTGCAAAGTGTGCACAGGAAGGGGCGTGAGTGGACTACCCTAGCCATTGTTCTATGCCTATCAATGCCATTGTCATGATTCCGCTATTGTTATCCGAAGGACCTGACAGTCAGTTGGCACCCTTGGAGTCTGAGCCTGGGGTAGAACCCTCGTTATGATGCATTTCATATGTATTATATTAGTATTATGTTGATGTGCCTTGATGATGGATGGGCCACCCTTCGAGGTGGCATATTACTATGTATGTTGTGCTAGGTGCTAATATGTATATACGCTTTCGCTATATAGGATTCCCATAGAAGGTGTGGGACAAATGACACCTCCGTGTCCTTCACCCGGACACTTGCCCATCACAAGTGGACCGAGTTAGATGGAGGGCCTTTCCATGGTGATGGAGTCACTATGGGAGGGGAATTTCTCATATTTATACGATGGGAGCATTGTATATGTTCGGGGAGCGTCACACAGAGAAGGATTCAGAGAAATAGAAGGTAAAAATAAAATAGACTAATCATGATTTAATATGTAGAATCTAATAAGCATTTCAACAGAAAAAGATTGAAAAGGAAAGGAAAAAATATGGCAATATCAAAGTCCTATCCAGAAAAACTTGATATCAAAAAAAAAAGAACTCGAAATGAAAAAAGAAGGCCGCATTCGACAAACAGGAATATGTGGTGAAGTTTAACAAGAATAGCATAGATAACAATAGCTCCATAAAAGACTTTCTGAATGGCTCCAATAAGCGTTGAACACAATTAAACATGTCTCCCTTTGGATAATGATTAAACATATCTCCCTTTGGATAATGTTGTTACATAGGAACAAAGTTACTCTATCTAGATGTGCAGTCAACATAATGCGGATGAAAATTGCTTGGGAAGTTGAGATTGCTAAAACTGCAATGGCCTATAAGCAGAAGGCAGAATAGTTTAAAAAGTCAAAAATTTTAGAAAAGTAATTGGTAATTCGAATTTTAGCCTAGCAATTAGCTAGATTAGTCTAGCTTTTCAATCTATTTGAACCTCATCTTAAAAGGATTACCACAGTAGCAGGAATCGAACCTCCCACCCACAGGGTTGAACCCCCCCAAACCCCCCTGTGCCAACCACTGAGGGCGGGCATCGTTTGTGTTTGAATTATAATTCTTAATTAGATTTAAGCTTTAATAATGTTATAAAATGTAAAAAGTAATAGTTTAAAAAGTCAAAAATTTTAGAAAAGTAATTGGTAATTCGAATTTTAGCCTAGCAATTAGCTAGATTAGTCTAGCTTTTCAATCTATTTGAACCTCATCTTAAAAGGATTACCACAGTAGCAGGAATCGAACCTCCCACCCACAGGGTTGAACCCCCAAACCCCCTCGTACCAACCAATCGAGGGGCATGCATCGTTTGTGTTTGAATTATAATTCTTAATTAGATTTAAGCTTTAATAATGTTAGATAATATTAATGGCTAAGCCTTAGACTTAGAAGCAAGACCCTTAAGCTAGATAGAGACAGCATCCTGATAGACACCAAGACTCCGATCGACATGACACGCACCAAACAGACCGCTCGACTTCCTCGACAAGGCGAAACAGCCAGAGGCCAAGGAGGCCGAAGGAAACAAGAAGAGGAGAGGGCAGAACGAGAGCGGGAGGCCAAGGGTCAAGAAGCAGCAGAGCAGAAGCTGGTCCAACATTTTGAAGACTCAACAGCCTGCACATTACACGCCAAGAGAGTAACACTAATGAAGAAGGACATGCAGCTTGCCAGCTACATCAAAGATGAGCCTTATTAATTTCGTAAATGATGAAGTTACTTAATTAAGTCGAGTTAGTAAGTTTTAGCTTTTGTTTTAGTCAAAACAGACATCCTAGGCCAATTCGAGAGGATGTCTCACACGTCGCGCCAGGATAGAAAATGAAAAGTTCATTATTGGTCTGGGCGCAACGTGTGAGACCATGCTGTGAGACCATGCCCCAAAAGTGCCCAAAACTGCTCCAAATCGACCAAATAAGGGGTCAATTCTGCCTAACTCGACGAATCTAGCAGAATTACACCCTTAGATCACCCAAATTGGACAAGTTTAACCTATTTAGAGCCAATGTCTCACACGTCGCGCCAGGACAGAAAATGAAAAGTTCATTATTGGTCTGGGCGCAATGTGTGAGACCTCCAAACTTTGAACCTCCATAACTTGAGCTACAGAGCTCCAAATCGCCTGAAATTTGTTGCAATAGGACCGTTAGATAGCCTAGAATCCATTTATGACCTCAAATTAGGCTAGAAATGTCAAACCCTAGCTCAAAATGACCAAAATTGCTCAAACCCTTGAATTGTTTTTCCAAACTGTGGTTTCTTTGTAAATAGAAGCATATCCCATTAGTACCTCGCAAGTATTGCTCTCGGCTCGAAGCTGATGCCTTACTCCTAGATAGAAGTGCCCAAGAACACCCCTTTGTCATAGTCATCTAGACCTCAGCATAGCAACCCAAGTCCAACTGTTGGTACATCACCTCTGCTCATGCCAAAGGCATAAACCTTGACCTAATTTTGTGTCCTTCTAATAGAGTTGACTTATATAGCCGCCACATTGACACTCCCTATTGCCAGGATACCTAGAAAGGAGCTAGAGTCTAGAGCTGCCCAAGTCACTCCATGTGTAGAGATTGGACTACCCCAAACCAACTTTGCTAGGACCTTAGAGTATGCCTCAAACATCATGGAGGTTTTGCAAAACAACCCTCATTTCATGCCATACCACACGTCCTAATGTCCATAGATTTGGAGATTATAGATATGTCTCCAGTAATGCTGCTGGAGCCATCTTGCTTGCTTATAGAGCCCAAAATGTTGTAGGAGAGCCCTTCAAGTAGAACCTTAGACTCTAGGATATACGAGCGTTGCTTTCGAAGTACAGGGCCAGAGCCACAAGCGAGCTAGAGGCGCAACTTCTTGAAGACATCGAGGTCCCAGCCGATGTACAAACAGATAAGGAGAGGAGACCCAAAAGGCAGACCCAAGAGAGGGAAGCACAACGACAAACACCTCAACCGACAAACGAGTAGAACAGGACACCACCGGCCTATCATCAATCTTCAGCAAATGGGAAGAATATTTGGTAACCAACAGCATCAAGAATTTTTCTAGATGTCAACCTCTCGGCTACCACGTCCACGAGCTCACATCAGAAAGAGGATCTCAACGCCTTCACCAACTCGATGCACATGAGTTCAAATGGAAGAACTTAAGGCAGCAAAATACAGGCGCAGGAAGACGTTAGACATCGATGTCGCGTTAGCATCACGAGCTAGGGCCAGAGGGCATAATCTTCCGTCGAGGAGAGAAGTAATGGCGACACAGGAGCGTATAGAAACCGGAGGGAAGATCACCACGACCTTGCAGCCCAGCAGCTCAAGCAAATGTCATGCAACGTCAACAAAAGGAGTAACCAAGCTAGGCAACCACAAAGCACCTAAGGCTGACCAAGATGAGCTTCCAGCTCCCTTGCACGCAGAGACCACGAGGGGAGGAGACGCATATCAGGGAAGGAACATCTCCAACTTGAAGGCCTATATCAGCATTAGGGGCAAGATCAAGGAGGAGAATATTCTGCTCAAACAAGAATTTTGGACCCAGAAACACCTAGAACCAAGGGAAGGACGACCTTACTACGTCAGCCAAGGAGTGCGAGACTCGAATGGATAGGACCCAAAGGACGGAGGAGACGACCTAGCCAGCAGGTACAAATCACGCAAAGGCGACCAGAAGGAGCTATGATAGGGCAATGGAGATGACCACACTTCCAGGCACAGGAGAGGCACCTCGGAATGAAGCAAAGCCCAAGCAACAGGAGTCGCACTCAGAAATTCAACCTGCGGAGGAATGACAACACCTGCCTATCGACAACGATCTCAGAGCTTCGAAGACATTCAAGAATGCTCGACTGCAACAGCCAGGTGACCCTACTCAAGCTCGATCAATGGCACCGCACATCAGCAATCTTGCAACGACACACCGCATGTAGGGACGTGAGCGGTCACCGCATTCCTCACGACGAACATACACAATAAGGAGGAGCATCTTTTTCAAGGGATCACATCGACGAACACTCTTCGCAACTTGAGGTGACGAGCTCGGATCAGACATGAAGCTCAACAATAGTAGCAGCGTCTCAAGGAATCCCGGAGTCAACCAGAACGAAGAAGAGGCAGCAAAACCGAAGAATCAAACGAGATCGAGGAGGGGAAACCCTAAAGGAGTATAAATAATTAGGTAGATCTTTGTAGTTGTTTTGCAAAAGTGGATGAATTAAAATCCCAATGTAAATGCATATATGTCTATTGTATATCTCGGGTGTTCACAGATATAGTGGAGAAACATGAGTTTACAGTCAGGTTTTATGGATTTAGCGCTTAGATCAGGAAGCTCCTTCACTTCGACTACCAAATGAGGAAACAAGGAAGCACAACTTTAGCCCAAGATCAAAATGGAAGAGCAAGTACGAGGGAGAAATGACCAGGGGCCAAGGCACTTCCAGAAATGCCCTCAAGTAGAAGACTTCT
The DNA here is from genome assembly GCA_021234155.1 of Isoetes taiwanensis. Classification (NCBI taxonomy): domain Eukaryota; kingdom Viridiplantae; phylum Streptophyta; class Lycopodiopsida; order Isoetales; family Isoetaceae; genus Isoetes; species Isoetes taiwanensis. The sequence goes on along the minus strand of JAJEKV010000205.1, from coordinate 706,974 downwards.
CGTCCACCCAATGTCAGAACAAGAGACAACACCAGTCATGTCAAGATCATCAGCACTGCATCAGCACATCGTCAGGGTGCAACACTACATCTTGAGGCAGCAGCAACACTTGACGAATTTATGACACGAGTGGCCTCAACAATAGAAGGAGGAACGCCCGACATCAACGAGCCAACAAAGAAGGCAACATCTCGACGACCATAATTCCACCTTGTGGTAATATAGGGTGATGCGCTATGACACGCGTATTAGATGGAGAGGCACTTACGAAAGGCACTGCGACGAGGAGATATGCCTTCAACAACTAGGTGATGACTTCGTCAGGTACTCCTACCAGTAATTAGAAGAAAAGAAGGCGATCGTATCTCCGACATGTGGGACATCAAACGCCCAAGGAAGAAGCATTCGATACCTTAACGACAAGATAGCAACTGAAGCACCTTCGGCAAAAAGAGAGTTCAGGATAATAGCCAGGCTATCCAACGACAAGAGTATATCTAAGGCAGGTACTTCTTCAACTCAAGGGTCAAGCTGCGCAGATATAGGGATCCATCACCCCGACAACATAGCCAGCAGGGAGGAGAGCCATGATGCTTTACTTGCCAGCGAGACCGACATGCATAGAGGGACAAAGGTCAGGAACTGAAAGCTGGAGAAGTGCTAGCAACCGACTTCTTCCACGAGCTCCCTAGAGGCAACAGGAGGATCAAAACTGACGAGCACAATCAAAGCCACCGGAAGGTACCTCAAGACAAGAAGACGGCATAGCACTGAGGAACGTGACAACGTTCAAGCCATGTGATCGAGGGGATCAGACAAGGAGGATTGGAAGCTCGATGGAGAAGCAACTAGGTGAGGCGAGCCGATGACTTGCACGCGGACTTGCATGCAACTTGGTGAACCCAAGGATGGACGATTCAAAGAACAAGTGCAGAAGAGAGCAACTTCAGAGGAGTATAGCCAAAGGAATCGCGCACAGAGAGACGCCTCCAAATAGCTTCAAGTATCATGAAGGGGGGAACAATTACCGCCCGAGAACAAGATCAGGAAGCAGACCGAAATGTCGAAGCATCAACGACCAGCACACCTTTAGTTAGAATGTGATGCAAAGCGTGTTGTGCCATAGCCGACAAACATCGGAGGGCCCAAGTATATCAACGTTACCCCGGAGTATGAGCTGACGTACAAATAGGAGGATATAGATCGTCAACACCATTGCACTGGGAGGAACATCGATGACATTGCCAAGGAGTAGGTGTGCAACTCGAAGGGAGGCACAAGGGGGACCTAATAGCTCTAGTAGTAATTGTAATTATGTAAGCTATATACTTTGCATGTATAGTTCCCTTGTTATTCCTTCCCTCCCATAGCGTAACAGATCAAAGAAAGAGATGTCAGGCAATTTGCAGGGGTGAAGCAATCAACATCCTCAACACTATTCGGGCAACACGATAACGACAAGAGGACTCGACGTATGAGACGTCGATGGAGTCGAAGAAGCAATATCGGATACAGAGTCGTCCTTTAGCTGCCAAGACAAAGAGTTCAAGATGAAAGATCTTTTTCAACGGCGCCACCTTCAGGCTTTTGAAAAGCGGCATGGAAGATTCAAGTGATCAACTACGCCATCAAAGTCAACCTCTACATCAAAGAGGAGCCACTGTCAAGGGGACTGAAGTATCGAGCGACTCGGGAGAACGTTACCTTGCTACTTCAAGCAGGCAACGAGTGGATGAGCTTCTAGCTCAAGCATCTAAGGCCATGGGGCCTAGTAGGTTAAATGTATGGACGGTAACATCCATATTGGGATTAGAAGGCATTTCCAGATATTCTCGCCGAAAGGATTGCCCAATATTGAGCTAAGCGTCAAGTATTGGGAAGGAAACGCATAGGAGTAACTAAAATTATACATGACTGTTAACAGACATCCAACATATTGAAACCACTTGGTGAGATTGATCACCTCGCTAAAAAGGAATCATTACTAGGATAATTGTTGACCATGTATAAATCTAGTACCTCCAAAAGAATAATCCAACCGAAAGAAAAGAAGTAATCTAACAAGTCCGGCCAACTTGTTACGATGGCATCAATTCGATTGGTAGGAATATTCCAAGAGTTTATATAACTAAGAAAAGGGGGAATCTCTAGAATATAAAAGAATAATACATGTAAAGTACATCTAAAATAAGAATTATAATAATCAAATAGTCTTTTGAGACAAAAGGAATTGTCATGATGACAAAGCCTTGTGATTTAGAATCGTTCTAACTAAATAGGTAACCCATAACTATATTGAAATAAATGATAACATAATATGTGCATCCATCCTAGATGGTTATATATGTTAGCTAAGGCTAGTAAATTAATGCGCTAAGTAAGAAGCGTATAACCTCTTAAGGAGAGAGAATAGATATGACGTTGTGTACAACGTCATTGAAGGGGTGCAGGACCATTTTCTTTTCGAAGAAAGTGGGAGGGCTCAATCTTATGATTGAACGTACTTGCATCGAATTGACTGACCCATAGAATAGAGTTCACTCCGGCAATGGCCGAAGCGAATAGAGCGTAAGATAGATAGATACCTTAATGCTCAAGAGGCCTTCAACGTGCGACACTGAGGTGATAGCTAACTACACCAGTGAAGTGGAGCAAAACTATGGGAGCAATGCAATGACCAAGTCATCTCCAAAGTACTCGACGCCGGCTCAATGGGTGGATGCGTTCTAGCATTAGGTACGGTGTGCGCGTGTATTATAAGCTTTAATGTGTCTTATTGATAAGTTAAATATAGATCCTAATAACCGCATAGAATTGTTGTACGTATATGTATCATAGGGAAATAAGTTAAATAACAACGGTAATGTGAGGTAGCATGTTAATTAATCCTTCGCAAGGATGCAATTCCTTCCAAGGATAGCTATATGACCTCGGGGTCCTTATAAATATAAATGGAAAATAGAATTCGGATATACTTAAGTGCATCTTAGGGATATACTTCCAAGGGTAATGCAGGACCCAAGGAAGAGAATAAGAAGCACATCTAATTCTTGTGTATGATAATTAAAACCTTGTCTATGATACAATAGGTCTAAATCAGGGTTATTGTTTAAATAATCGCGATCTAAAAGTCGTTAAATATTGCAAAGCTTAGAGTAAATATAATTGTACTATCGGAAGTAATGTATCCATAAATATTACCTTAGGGTAATTATGTTAATCACATGCGTTAAAGGAGCCAGCAAAAATCGGCTCAGGCATGTCGAATTGTGTAGATTAATTCTATGTGTAGTTAAGATTAATTTGCGCATGCATTCTATGCTAGGTATGGGTTGCATGCGTTGTTACCGATGATGAGACCACTACGGTGATCTTTAGGGCGTGGTGTAATGTCAATGTAGGCATGACCGCGTTTCCGCTTGGATGAGTGGAAGGTAGATTAGAAAGTCTACTTCTGTTCCACAGAAGTAGACGACCTCGAGAGAGAGGAGGTCATTCAGGAATGCATTGATAGGAAAAGCACCTCTAGCCCCATATATGCTTTGATAGGAGGAATCTGTCCTTCACGCCCCATATACGGGAAGGACCCTATCCTCCACGCTGGGCAACTAGGGTGTAGGCATGAGCGGCATATAGGCATTATAGGGCGCTGTCTCCACGGCCACGATGGAAGAAGCATCCTCTTCCTACGCCAGGAGATTAGCCATGCATTCATGTAGATAGGTGGGGTGGTCACCATATAACCAAAATTTTATTAATAATTAAAATGGTAATAACGTGGGGTCGGCTCCACTAGGCCAATAGAGCCCCGAGGGCAAGGAGGTCGAAGTTCTTTAAGACTTGCAACACAAATTTTGTTATAATGTGTTGCAAGGGATGAAGAGTACCTTAGAAGTGTAAATTTTGTATGAAATTGATAAACTTTGATAAACTTAAATGTTGTATTAAGTAAGGTTAATAATTACCTTGCGTGGATTAAGTTAGGAAGTGATAAGTTAATTGGATAATGAAATAGTACAGTAATGTCTTAAACATTACCTTAGAGTAATTCTAATAATTAAGATAGTAAGTATGTAATTATAGATATTGTAAAATTAAAGCAGGATTTTATGCGAAGACTTGCAACACAAATTTGGTTGGAATGTGTTGCAAGGAATGAAGAGTACCTTAAATAATAATGGTATATGAAAGTGTTAAATTGTGATAAACTAAATGTTATGATAACGGGAACTAATAAGTACCTTGTTTTAATAGAAGTTACGAATTGACAAGTTATTTGATAATGTAATGGCGTAATAATGATTTAAAAATAGGCCCTCAAGCTTATAGGTTGAATTCGCTCACGCATCTAAAGGTCCATAAAGTTTTTCACGTAAGCCTTTTGAAGAAGCATACACCCGATCCAGAAGAGATTCTCGATACAACAACACTTATGGAAATGACTGATGAAGAATTGGAGATCGTCCCAGGGGCTCTTCTTGATCGAGCATATAAACAAACCCGAAGGACTCAAATCTTGTAGGTTCGTAAGGCGGATCTTTGTGACGTTCCGGCCAAAAACAAAGATATCTGGTCCCGGGCGATATCTTTGTCTTTGCCTCGCCACACGCTGTACCGCCCCCCCGACGCGTCTGTACGCCGACGTGTAGCCAGGCTAGTAGCCCCTAGGGGGCAACTTGCTAGGTATGTGCATTTCTTATTAATGTACACATGCACATTTATTAAGGTGCACACATTTCGATGTGGGCACATTTAGGTGCACACATTTCCATGTGGGCCCATTTAGGTGCACACATTTCCATGTGGGCCCATTTAGGTGCACACATTTCCATGTGGGCACATTTGGGTGCACACATTTCCATGTGGGCACATTTGGCCACCTAGCTATTAAAGGCAAGTGGGCCCATTTCCCAATTATCCCACATGCCTAAAGGGGATAATTGGAAACCCTAGCCTAACCCCTTGCCAATTTAAGTAGGAGAACCCTAACTTGCCCATTTTCGTTCCTAGGGTTTTAAACCTCTGTTTTGGCTGCTCCAGGAGTCAAAACCGCCTTCCAGACTCTGTCTGAGAGAATGGCACCATTAGTTTCCCTTGATTCGAGCAGTTCAGCAGGATGGTCGGCCTCAGGTCAGGTGGAGCAACCCAAGGATTAGGTATTTAGTTAATTTAATAGCCTAAACCATCTTCTAGACATAGAATCAGTAGGTTTAGCCTATTAAATTGCCCATAGCAGCTCTCTAGATCTCTAGATACCAGACTCTAACTAAAGAACCTAACTCTATGATATAGATTAGATCTTGTTCTTTAGTTCTTCTGTGATGTATATGGATGATGTATCTCTATGAACTCCTTGTATTGGGAAGGGGGGTAGAGACCTAAAGCTTGGTAGTAGATGCTCCTAGATTAGCCTTTCTAGCACACTATAGATTCGGCCTGTGTACAAGAACCACACCCAGGTTGTGGGTGAAGGGGCCGACCGGGCTAAGAAGGAGGTTAGTGTTCGACTCTTGAACGATCCCTCCGTGTGTAAGGTCTACCGGGGATCATTGTGACTAGGTCCAATGGCTTGCCACCGAAAAGGGCAAGGCATGGGCTCGACACCCGTGAAGTGGTGTTTATGACTTTCCAGTGGGTTCAGTCGAATAAGGGCAAAGTGGCCCTCTAGTCACCTTGAGTCAGATGTAGATCTCTCGGAGGGAGTGATCCCTACCGCCCCATCGGACACAGGGAGATGTAACCCGTGAATAGCCCCTTTGGCTATGCATCCCGTGGGCTACGGGGTCCCAACACTTTTCAACCTACTCGCAAAGTGTGTGCACGGGAGGGGGCGGATGGAGTGGACAACCCTATGCCATGTTCTTATGCCAGCCAAATCCATTGCCATGAATTCTGTCTGCAATGAACTCTGGAGACCCAAGCCGTCAGTCATCCCCTTTGAGTCTGAGCCTTGGGTAGGATTCCCTTATGTGATGTGCTGATCTTTGTCTATGCAGATATGTGGTGAACCATCCTTCGTGATGGTCTTATGATGTTGATGTATGTACTACTGACATGTATGTTTACGCTTCCACAGCTAGGTAGGCCCTGAGGGAGACGGGGTAAAATGACCCCTTCACTCTTCCCACTGGGACTCGTTACGGGTGCAGTGATTGTGGAGGGCCCTGTATCAGTATGAAGCTGGTATGGGGGATGAACTCCTGTTTGTATACGGTGAGGCACCGTATATGAGTAGGGGACGTCACAATCTTGATAAGGTTTATCCAGACTTTATGCGACAGTGCTAGGGTCGGACCATCCACGATGCTATCGATTCCAATTTCGACGATAAATAGTTGAGTGTTTGATCCGGTAGAGATCATGCAGGGGTTGGGATTAGCTGCATCCTAGGATTGGAAATGAGCATTTAGGTATGATAGGATGCGTTCGCCTACAACTATAATGGGAATGATGCCATTCCTTACGCCGAGACAAATAGCAGCCTTAGGCATGATAGGACACCCCTTTTCATTGCTTTTCTTTATTACTTTTAAAAGGAAGTGGACCCTTCAACCACAGTCTTTACATTATCTTTGTAAGTACTGATGTACCCTCAACCTGCAGGTCAGTAGCGGTTATTGTGGGCCCTGCAGCTTCTTAGGGGTCACTGAGGCCCCATATACTTGTTTTCATATATGTTTTTCTTTCGACGTGTTGTCTTCTACCAATATGGTCCACTGAGAACCCCCCTTGTAATTGCATCTGTATTGTCTCTAAGCTTTGTGGGAAGGACTGTGGTCAGAACTATGATCGACCATGATCAATTTATGTGTCTTCTATATTACTTGTTTAAATATATTAAATCTTTTATAATTTAATTGTTGTATCTTTATGGTAAGTTTTACTTATGTTCTATTTGTTTTATTGTGATGAAATTCAAAAGCTACGGGTGATGAAAGCCTCAAATGAATTCTAGTTTTTTTTCTGGTTTGAATTCTAAAATTTTTATCCAATTAACATTCAACCATTAAATCCCCCAACACATAACAACCATTGACATTAACAACCAACACATAACTACCATTGACATTAATTAACACAACCATTGGGTCCAACACATTTAAATTAAAATCCCCTCAAACCCCTTTGGTTTGGGTGCATATTCACACCAAGGGGGTGACTCGGGACCGAGAGCTGTTGGATAGGCATATTCACCCCTTATTCCTTAATCTACACCGTACGTAAAGTTCCTCGTTTGTGGGGTATGCAAGTACAAAATTTGCTATACTGTATAACAAGAATCGCAAAATACTATAAGATTTCAAGCGAAATACTATATGACGTTGATTTCGTACGTGCAAAATACGTTTATGAGGGCTCTCGCTGCCCTACGTCACCCCCTGTGTGAATATGCACCCAAACCAAAGGGGGTTTGAGGGGGATTTTAATTTAAATGTGTTGGACCCAATGGTTGTGTTAATTAATGTCAATGGTAGTTATGTGTTGGTTGTTAATGTCAATGGTTGTTATGTGTTGGGGGATTTAATGGTTGAATGTTAATTGGATAAAAATTTTAGAATTCAAACCAGAAAAAAAACTAGAATTCATTTGAGGCTTTCATCACCTGTAGCTTTTGAATTTCATCACAATAAAACAAATAGAATATAAGTAAAACTTACCATAAAGATAGAGCAGATTAATCCCATTATTCTGAAAGTCATAAAGTTTGCAACACCCATACACAAACATTTTTCAACTGGAATTTAAGAGCAGCCTTTGGCCTCCATGGATTCTTGTGGTGAGAAACCAAAGTGGGAAACTTTTATGCTTGTTAGCACAAGGATCTAGAAGCCTTGGAATTTGCTTAATAACTGCCTCAAAATCTAAAAATGCATGGTAATTTTTTGCAAGCTTCATTCGGAATGAGCCATAAAACAATATCCAATAGCGCAATCCTGTATTAATCAACTGGTAGGATGTGAAAGCCTACCAAACCCGGCCGAAAAATTGATGTTTTAGCATAGATAACTTAACCAAACATATCCACATCATACACTATCAAAAAGATCTCGGAGATAGCTTTCCAAGGCAATAAAAATCATCTAAAACAGAGCTCTGGATCAAAAGTTATGATACAAAATGTGTTGCCGGTGGGGAAACTGCACTACATGCGCCCTTCAAGCCCTTCATGTGCCCTTCAAGCCCGTCATGTGCCCATTATGCACCACACACACAAAAAGAGGGCTTTTGTTGTGAGCCATTGGTTGTTGACCATTATGCACCACACGCACAAAAAAATGGCTTTTGTTGTGAGCCATTGGTTGTTGACCATTGAAAAAAAAGGCTAAAATCAATGGCTCAGAAATGGTGCACTCTAGATGTACGCATTAGTACATCCATTTGAATACATCACGAAATCATAGGAAAACCTTAGTGAAAAGCGTACAAAAACACAAAGAAAACCCCCTGTTATTATGCTACATATTCCAATGCTGAGGACATCATTCTTCTAAGTGGGAAGAATGTGATGTTCCATATATTTATACAGTATACGTATAAATATCATGACACATCACTATGGGTATTTTGGACCGTTGTGGAATAAACTAAAAGAGTTTAAGTTAACTATGCTAATATACCAGCTAATTAAGCTATTTAATGATTAAATGTTTAGTTATTTATTAATAATTAGAATAATTTGACCAATGGGGTAAAGCCACCTGGATCAACTCGATTGGCCCAGACTACTTACATATTTGAGAAGTAATCAGGTGGGTCTCCAGCCCAATTCTGACCCAAATCGATTTGGGAAGAGTTGGAGAAGGAGCAGCTGCTTGTTCATAGCTGTCAAACCAGCTAACCATGGAAACTCTCAGAAACAACGGATCAAGCCAGGAAACATGTTAGTACCTAAATAGATTGATTTTCTAACTAACCCTTCTATGTGTAGATGTGTGATTAGTCTCTATTTTATGCTTTGATTAAGGTTATGGATGAACCAATATATATGTAGTGGATGTTCTCTTTTTTGTTCCTCGTGTATTTTAGGAATTAATTAGAGGGTAGAGACCTAAAGGCCATCTAGTAGTAGATATGCTCCTAGCAAGATCCCTTAAACTCCGCAAATGCGGCCCTGCACAAGAGCCCACCTAGCTAGAGATGGTATATTGTGGTTCAGCACCAAATAACGAACACGGTGGTGAAGTAGAGGTGGAACCTTGCTTAGCATGGCTACAAGGCTTTCTATAGTGTGCTAGGCTTATAGTCGATCACTGTATGTGGGCCAAGTATGGGTCTGACACCCCCTGGGTCACAGGATACGTACCTATAGTGACGTCTTAGACTCGATGAGTGCAGCCGGGGCCAGCTTGTGGATTTTAGGGGGTTAAGTCAGGTACGTATGCGGGGGTACCAGGGGTGCCACGATCCTCTAACCATCTATGGAACCATTGTGCCCGGGAGGGGATTCACCCCTTTCTTGCCTCATCAGATCGAGGAGATGTAACCTGGAGTAGTCTCATAGGGTGATTCCATGAGATTGCATCTCCGCAAGGCTACAACCATGACATAGCATGTTCCAGCCTATCTGCAAAGTGTGCACAGGAAGGGGCGTGAGTGGACTACCCTAGCCATTGTTCTATGCCTATCAATGCCATTGTCATGATTCCGTCTATTGTTATCCGAAGGACCTGACAGTCAGTTGGCACCCTTGGAGTCTGAGCCTGGGGTAGAACCCTCGTTATGATGCATTTCATATGTATTATATTAGTATTATGTTGATGTGCCTTGATGATGGATGGGCCACCCTTCAAGGTGGCATATTACTATGTATGTTGTGCTAGGTGCTAATATGTATATACGCTTTCGCTATATAGGATTCCCATAGAAGGTGTGGGACAAATGACACCTCCGTGTCCTTCACCCGGACACTTGCCCATCACAAGTGGACCGAGTTAGATGGAGGGCCTTTCCATGGTGATGGAGTCGCTATGGGAGGGGAATTTCTCATATTTATACGATGGGAGCATTGTATATGTTCGGGGAGCGTCACACAGAGAAGGATTCAGAGAAATAGAAGGTAAAAATAAAATAGACTAATCATGATTTAATATGTAGAATCTAATAAGCATTTCAACAGAAAAAGATTGAAAAGGAAAGGAAAAAATATGGCAATATCAAAGTCCTATCCAGAAAAACTTAAAGAACTCGAAATGAAAAAAGAAGGCCGCATTCGACAAACAGGAATATGTGGTGAAGTTTAACAAGAATAGCATAGATAACAATAGCTCCATAAAAGACTTTCTGAATGGCTCCAATAAGCGTTGAACACAATTAAACATGTCTCCCTTTGGATAATGTTGTTACATAGGAACAAAGTTACTCTATCTAGATGTGCAGTCAACATAATGCGGATGAAAATTGCTTGGGAAGTTGAGATTGCTAAAACTGCAATGGCCTATAAGCAGAAGGCAGAAGAAACTTTGATCACAATTAGAATGCTCTTGGTACTTTTGTTGGTCCTTCAAATTTCTTTGTTTGTTACAATATGAATCTTACCACAGGGGCTTTTATTGTATACAGAGTTGCTGAAGGTGGACAACTACCAAATCTTGCACACCTTAGCTTGATGATTTATCCCCAGAAGGTGCTTGGAACTGGTTGTTTGAAAGCCTTTGAGACATACCTGGTAATCACTCTGATGCTCTTAACAAAATGTATACCTTCATGCTTCATGGCCTACAAATGCTTTTTCTGGACAAACATGTTACTATCTTTGAAAGGCTTTTGCTGAAGAACAATTTTATCTCTTTAGAAGAATGTACTATTACCCCAAGGAAAAGTTTTTTAGCTTGGGATCTGAGCTTGTGCATGAGATACATCCTCTTTGGCTATTCTCTTTAGCTCCAGAATGGAATGAAATCGTATGGCTTGCTCAGCCCTTTGCTGCTGGAGACCCTACTTTCTTATATAGCACCCAGCTTAGATTGCAGTAGACCCTTTTCTGGATGCCATCCCACTACAACAGATTCCTCCAATCTCTATTCGACACCCGTTGTTCATCTAGCCATTCCATCCCCCTCCACATCCTCCTCCCCCTTCCCCCGCCCTCTCCCACCTCCAATTTGACAATTTATGGGACCTAAATCATCATCTTCTAACAACTTCTCCTAGATAAAGAGCAAAGTTCTGGAATTCTTGGCTGTGCATGTATGTACAATGAAGAAAAGACATACATCTATTTTCAACGCACCCTTCACTTGTTGAAGGCTTCTTGGCAGGTAAGGGCACCTTTTTTGGTCCTTTATTTTCTCTTATGTAATTTTCTTTTATGATAACTAGAAAACCTTCCCATTAGGAAAAAAACCATCATGTGATTCTCTTACCGCACTTGAACTATTAGAATTACAGCCCTGGCACAAATTGTTTTCTCGACTGAACATGCACCAGATGAAGGGGTTGATCTCCCTTGCCACAATAAGCAAGCAAGGGACATTAACCCTCTTAATCAGCAGACCCAAACTATATATCCACATCTCAATTATCCTAGGTTTGGAAGCTCCACTGTTCAATTATCATAGGTTCAGGATGCCCATCAAGTAATGGAGAACGGAATGGGGGAAGCCATTCTTGCTGCCCCCATTGCGCTCCCTGATTCTGCAGGTCATGGGGGCAGCAAGAATGGCTTCCCCCATTCCGTTCTCCAACGTCAAGCAAAGAGAAACCGGATTCTACCAGTTTGTGCAAGGCCATTTGCCATTCTTGATCAGAATGGCTCAAGATTTTTCAAGAACCCTCACCTACTTTGCTTGACGTTTATCACAGGTTTGGAAGCTGTTTATCACAAGTTCGAAGATTTTATCGGAGGTCTAGAGCTTTCCAGGCAAAATATCTCCCAGCTACGTTGTTTCAACCGATTTCGCCCTCTCATGAGGCTGGAATGAAACCTCGCAGTTAAGGATGCACACCTGATGACATTTACAACAGGGAGTACCCATTATCAACCATTTCATATTGACACGTGGTGACTACGTCACCACCTAGTGATGCTCCGGCCATTTCAAAAATCTCATCGACTAGGATTTTCGCAGAGCTTTGTTCTTAGAACCCAGAGCACGGTTGCTGCAACACAGACAAATGACTTACTTGAGGGTGAGTCTTCTTCTTCACCCGTTGCTGCAAATTGATATGGTACTGAACGTATTACACCTTCGTTTTCAGTTAAACTTGGGGTTGAAAAAGAATATGTCAGAGGGACTTGGATTCGGCAAAAAAAGGAGGATATGGTCATCTTATGTAGCCAAGGGGGCCTGATAGAGGGTTTGGCCTGTCTTGAAAAACAGGGATTTTATCACACTGATTCATTCTATGCCTCCTTAATACGAATGTGTGGAAAAACTAAGGCCTTATCAGAAGGCAGAAGAATCCATCGGCACATTGATAAAAATGGGCTACAAGGGCATGTTTTTCTTAGAAACCTTCTCATTCAAATGTATGGGGATTGCGGAAGCCTTGAAGATGCCAGAAACATTTTTGACAAACTTTCTAATCCTAATATTTTCTCATGGACAGTTATCATGGGGGCTTATGTTAGGCATGGCCGAAGAAAAGAGGCAATTCGAATGTTTAGAATGATGATGAGAACTGTGGAGCCAGATAAGGTGTGCTTTGTTGCCATCCTTGGTGCGTGTTCTGCCATTGAGGAGCTAGCAAATGGGAGGCTGATCCATGCTTGTCTTATTGATAATGGCTTCCAGAATGATCTTATTGTAAGCAATGCACTTATTAATATGTATGGTAAGTGTGGGAATCTACAGACAGCTCAAAGTGTTTTCGAGGAAATGCATGAACATAATCTAATTTCATGGAATGTTATGATTGCAACATCTTCTCAAAATTGGCAGGGCAGGGAAGCCATGAAGGTGTTTCAACAAATGCAACAAGAAGGGGTAAATCCAGATAGGATAACTTTTATTTCTACCCTTAGTGCATGTTCCACTATAGCAGAAGGTAGAATGATACATGCCTATATTTTTTGTGCAGGGCTAGGAGAAGGTGACACCATTATTGACACTGCAATTATACATATGTATGATAAGTTGTGCAGTTTGAAGGATGCATTGATGGTTTTTAAGCACATGCTGAAGAGGGATGTAGTCTGTTGGAATGCTGTAATTAGAGCATATGGGCATGGGAGTCGTGTATTTTCGCTCTTCAGCCATATGAACAAAGAGGGCCTGAAACCAGACAAAGTTACATACATGGCACTTCTTAATGCATGTGCATCTCAAACTAATCTCTCAGAGGGTAAGTTAGTGCATGCGCTCATTATTAACAATCCAGTTGAGCCTGATATTGTGCTGGGAAATGCCATTATGAATATGTATACAAAGTGCTGCAGCATACAGGATACTTCTAAGATATTTGAAATAATGCATGATCATGACATTATTTCTTGGAATACTTGGATTTTGGCCTTTACGCAACGTGGAAATGAGTATGAAGTTTTAGATTTGTTTCAAGGAATGCAGCAAGAAGGTATAAGGCCTGATAAAGCTACCTATATCAGTACTTTAGATGGCGCAGTTGTCTTACCTGTAGTAAAGCTCCTACATTCATTTGTTATTGATGATGGAATGCTGGATATGGTTGTGGGGACTGCCTTAATCAATGCATATGGGAAATGTAGCAATGTAACAGATGCGTCTAGGATTTTCTTCAGGATGATGGAGGAGGACGTAATATTATGGAATGCAATGATTACTGAATATATTCAAAGTGGACAAGAGAAACAAGCGCATACATTATTTTGGGAAATGAAAAACGAAGGTCTAAAAGCAGATAACATAACATATATTACTATCCTTGATGGTTGTGCTGGATGTTCAGCCCTCTCCAGAGGCAAGCACTTACACGCATGCACCGTTGACAGTGAACTTGAAACTGATGTTCTTGTGGGAAATGCACTCATCAACATGTATGGGAAATGCGGAAGTGTGAAAGATGCAGAAGTTATTTTTGAAAGCATGCATGAACGAGATGTTGTCTCATGGAATGCTATGCTTGCAACATATGTGCTACATGGGCAAGAAAGTAATTCCCTTAAACTCTTTCAACAAATGGTGGTAGAAGATGTAAAACCGGAGAAAATTACCTTCATCATCGCTCTCACTGCATGCTGCACCCCTTCAGCTCTGATAAAAGCCAAGTCCATCCATGTTGACATTCTTGAGGCAGCTCTCGCTTCAGATGTGGCTGTCGGGACTGCACTTGTCAATATGTATGGAAAGTGTGAATGTCTAGAATGTGCATGTAATGCATTTGATGACATATCGGACCGAAATCTGATTTCATGGAATGCAATAATTGCTGCGTACAGTCAATGTGGATGTGGGAAGGAAGCAACGATGCTTTTCCATGAGATGCAAAGGGAAGGGTTGAAGCCAGATAATATATCTCTTGCTACAGCACTGGATGCATGTGCAACACTTGCAGAGGGAAGATTGTTATGTGTTTATATTCATGAAGCCGGATTTGAATCAGATGTCATTGTAGGGAACGCTCTTGTGAATATGTATGGGAAATGTGGAAGTTTAAATGAGGCATCTAATGCTTTTGAAAAATTGATGGAAAAAAATAAGGTTTCTTGGAATATTTTGATCGATGCATATGCTAAACACGGTCATGGGAAGGAAGTTCCAGATATCTTACAAGCTATGCTTGAACTTGGCACAAGACCTGACGAGATCACATTTGTAAGCTTTCTTTGTGGATGTAATCATGGGGGCTTTTTGGACGAGGGTCTTTATTACTTTACTTCTCTAAGTAATACTTATGGCGTTACTCCTACGGGGGAGCATTATGGATGCCTAATCGATCTGCTTGGTCGAATGGGTCTTGTACATGAGGTGGAGGATTTGATAAGCAATCTACTATTTTTACCTGATATTGTTGAATGGACAAGTTTACTTAGTGCTTGTCAAATTCATGGCATTAAGGATGTAGCTGGACGCGCTGCACGCAATGTCCTTGAATTGGATCCTTACAGCATCACAGCATACGTAACAATGTCCAATGTTTATGCTGGAGCAGACGCGTGGAACTGTATGCAGGTGAGCAAAGTCATGACAGTATGACTGTAAAATGGGTATCACAAAGTCACTCATACTGCACAGATTCAAATCAACATTGAATAGTCAATTGTAAGGTGAACAAATGACAAACTGTTCATAAAGCTGTACTAAATTAAGCATGGTTATTGCAATTGAGAATCATTCGACTTGAATAGGTCGTTAAGGGAAAAGTACAGGACTTCAAAATGCATCATATCTGGTTTATGTACTAGGGAATCTATGCCCCGAGGGTATTCCGCCGAGGAATTTCCGAGGCGGCTCTGCCAGCTGAGGCAGCGCACGAGCGGCGGAGCCGCGAGTGCTCCGCTGAGGCTGGCGGCTCCGTTGAGGAATATTTTGAGGGGGATACCTGAGGATTTTGGATCAACCATGAAACTATTGTGTGTTTGGGAAATTGCTGAAACTATGAAAACATTATGAAGTGTTAATGTCTTAATGTTACTGTTCTGAAGTTTTGAATTCTGAAATGCTATGTCTGTATTGTCATTGTAACTGTAATCTTGTAATTCTAAGTTTAGTATCAAATAATAGCTGGTGGAAATATAATTACTGTGGTGGAGATAGAATTACTGTTTTTAAAACACATGGAAAAACACAGTAATCCCACCCTTACGTGGATTACGTTTATTGGTCTTGTTTTGAAGCCTGATAAACCACTGCATGCCACTACTTGATTTCGAGATCAACACTAATTAGGATGCCATTTAATAGCCTAAATTGTGTGGTCAATATAATTTATGCGCCGATGGGAGCCCGTTATTAACCCGAGCTTATTAAGAAAAAATGTGGGCATTTCATGGGTGTTGGTGACATGCAATAAACTGATGTTTATGGGCAACCATCATGTTACAAGAAGGTGCTGTATTTATTAGTCAGAGCCCTATTAATATGCCAAATACTTCACTTAAACATATTGTGTGATTTAACTCCAGCATTGCCAGCACATCACTGTTCCCTCTGATATTGCAATATCTTTACAACAATTGCTAGTTAATGGACACGAGGATGAGGAAAATCCAGCATGCGCAAGGAAGGGAGAGGATGAGGAAAATCCAGCATGCGCAAGGAAGGGAAAGCATCTATACTATCTTCTAAAGTGATGGAACTTTACTTCTTCTAGGATAGGGTTGTCATGTCTTGCACACTTAAGAGCACAATTTCCCCTTATTGAAAAATACGAAGAATCCGCAAACAATATCGCCGCAAAATTCGGCTTCCTAAAGTTGTACCCTACTCGAACGTTAATTTCTTCGAGCTAAAAGTTGTCTACAAAAAAAGTTAAAAGGTGTCCACGTACTATTCGCTCATTCCTTATAATCGCTCATTCCTGGCCATAGATGCAGGGAATATTCTTCAGAATATTCCCTCTCCATCATCCTGGCCGTCCGCTAGAAAATAAGATGGGGTCAAACCCCCTTTTCCACGTCACACTATGATTTGGAGACAATGGTCCCCAAGTCAATGATTTCTAAGAGATTGACTTCTCAATTACATCATTAAGTATGATTTCATTAATTGGAGAGAATAACGCAATTTTGAGAATTTCAAGCAGAGCTAATTTTTTTTGTTGAAGGACGTCAGACTTTATTCAATCAAAGAGTCAAATACAAGTATAAATGCAGAGACAGGAATAAAATCTCAGCGGATAAGCGGAGACCCACCGAGTGAAGCAACCTGCCTAAGCATAAGAGTGCACATCCAAAAACTCCTCAAAAATCAATCGCCTCTTGCGAGGGGCTAATTTGCTCAAGCACAAATACTTTCACCTACTTCTTGAGCCCAAGATACATGAGGTCACATGATACATATATCCATACAAATTATGCATTATACTTGTACGTGTACATGATACTTGTACACGCTCAATAATGGCGCTACAATGTACACCAATAATTCACATCAATACTTTTACTTGACTATAAAAGCAGCTCCATTCGGTGGTAGAGGTCAATTATCTCCCATGGATTATTCGCCTACTCCTGTGCACCACATCGAGGCGATCAAGTGCTCAATGAGCTACAATGATCTTGTCGGTTGCCAAATAAGGGGTATTCTTCTTGATCCCTACCTGCAATCAAAAGCTAATGGTGCTGAGATTCGTTGCCCCGGGCTAACTCGTGTTATGATCCATCTTATTTGGCGTCTTGAGCGCAATAGCTATGAGATAAATGGGATCACCTCAACAGATGTTGATGATGAGTGAATCACCTATTCAGCAATGTATAGTGTAGTGATGTTCTGCATATAAGATATAGTAATGCATAAGAGCACTTTTATTAATCTGAAAAATGCAGAGAGTAATAAAAAATAACTACTTTAATGTACCTTGAAGACTCAAGTTTCATCTCCGTCCTCTTTGGCCTCTTTAGCCAATAGTTCCAGCACCTGGATTCCTACGCTAGCGGGGATCACAACCAATAATGGCTTTGGTTCAGCTAACCAAGCATAGTCTATCGTTTTGAGAGGCTGATCTTGCTCGTGGTTTGAAGGAAGGAGAAGTAAGTTGGCAGCTATGGTGGATTTAACATTGAAAGCGCTTATAATGACATTGTCTCGCGTGTTGATGCATAGTTGCATTGATGTTCGAGAGGATGTTGGTGTAACATGTGAGTTTGAAGACACATGTTAGTTCCTTCATGCAAATTTCAAGGTCATTATACCTGAAAGAAGCTATACACGTACCTCTCAAGGCACACAAAGGAAAGATCCTAGATTATGGCACAATATTGCAAGAAAGTATCATTGTAACATCACTACATGGCCCAGAATATTGGAACTTTATTTCTTTTCAACGATCACCACTTTTGGATAAATTGGTTGAGATTACAAATTTAGAGATTGATTTTGAATGCATTTGAGCGTATTTTGTGAAAAGACAAGTAATTACAATTTTTACTTCTTAACAAGATGAGCATATCATGTTACTTGCCCTTCGTTCACAATTGTTACTGTTCATAATTGCATGAACAATTTGATTTGAGAAATTCAATGTCCTATAGGAAAAGAAGTAATTCTCTAATGGAACCCATATGACACCAGGAATTTTGTTCCAACTTGGACAAACTGGTGCATATGGTTTGAACTCACAGAATTTGAATCTTGTGTGTTGTTTTCTGTCACTCTGAGGAATGCACAAGAATGAACTCCAATACTAAGCTACCTAAGGATTACGAAATAAAAATTTCCTTCTTACCAAAATTTGTAGTTAATTAGGCAAGGGTTCAAATATAAAATCATTCCTTTTGAAGGCAATCTAAAGCCAACAACGTGTACACTGCAATTTAGTTTCAATGCTCAAATTTATTTGGTTGTTCCAAACATAAGATAATTATATTTATCAAGTTTCGCCGCATGGCAAGGTTTTTCTGCAACCACCAAAGAAAAAACCAGAAGGCACGATGCCTTCCGTTGGCCTACTTGCCTTTTGTTTGAATAACCATAGTCAGTCACGATCCTACTTGCCACTTGTTCGAATAACCATAGTCAGTCACGATCCACTGCCTGCTTTGCCAAAGGATGCCTAAAGAAATATTCCAAGTGCTTTATGCACAGTCCTTGGTGTGAGGACGCCTCGTTGCAGCTAAGTCGTTTAAGATTTAGATCAAAATCGTAAATCCTTGTTAAGCCTAGACAGAGTTACGTGAATCATATGTGCAAAGGTGGAGGATGAGTCGTACCAACATATATTGTAATGCCTTTCTGCATTTGGGGTAGAAAAACTTGGGCCTTCAATCTTATGCAGATTATGAACCTTGTTTATAACTTTCTTATTTTGGTACAGTCACAACAAATTGGAACCATGGATTAGTTCAATATATAAGACAATCTGAATCATGTGCTTCGAATATCAATTATACTTTAAGTTTGTTTCTGAGTAATGCGATACTACTTCCCTAATTTATTCATAGCTAATAAAATGTAGTATTGTTACATTACATTACACAATATAAAAACTACTTGCATCCATGAACTTGAACTCCGACCTTTCAGCATGCGCCGTTCCCATTCTATCCATCTCTTCGACATTTCCCTACTTTTTGCTTGCCTCAAGCCTGCACTACTACTAGTTTCTTCTTTAATTCTTTGCCCTTTTAACATTAGAGAATGCAGAAGACATCTAATGTGCTCAACAAACCGTACGCTTGTGGATTATAATTATCAAACTTTGAAGTTCTACAACTCTTGTGAAATTGACAGCGTCACGATGTAACTTTTATCTCTCCCCCATGGTATTCTTATCCATGCTAAAGTTCAGAACAGGTCTACACTGGGTTTATTGGCCATGTATCAGAAGTGTGGTAGTGCCGTCTTGCAGATTTGTTAGGTAATGTCATGCTGACACTGTATATGGCTATGAAGCCAAGGCTCTTCAGCTTTAGCATGAGGTGCATTTAGATAGATAAGTACATTCACCCCTTTTGGGAAATGAACATGTGGGCTCTCTAGTTGAATCTCCTCTTCAAGTTGTCTTAAAATATCAATGCAAGGCAAAACAAGTTTTAGTGACTAGATTGCAAGCCATAATGTAATCAAGATTTGGAACCCCTTGCACGTGATCATTGAATGTTTTTTAACATGTGTAGTTTTACACCCCACCTTGTTTGAACAATTCGACTATAGAACTATATTGCTAGCTACTTTATGTATGGTCTACATTCTTAATTATTTTGCAATCTATTAGGGTTCTTTATGTTCAATGCGACCTATTTGTTTGGATTGCATTCCATCGTCATTGGATCTCAATTCTTGACATTAAATTATTAGTAACAATAAAAACAGTTAATGGCAGTTCTACTTGTGAATACAAAACAATGTGCCAACAAATGAAACGGAAGCAAACAATATATTTCAAAGGAAGCAACAATGTATTTCAACTTCTCTAAACTAGATCAAACATCATTCTGAAATCACTAATACTCAAATGTAAGGAAAATGTCTAATATTCTTTCTTTCTTAAGCATTGCACTCAGAAACTGATATAGATAAGTAACATTCCTCTACTTTGCCATTTCCATACTAAATGACACTAAGTCTTTGAAAGCCTAACAAGTTTGAGCTTGCAAAAACCTAAGCCTAAAGGCAAACTTGGCCTTGCAAAAACCTAACCTAGTTGAATGATACTAAGCTTAAATGCCTAACCACTTTGACCTTGCCAAAGCCTTCTGATGTGCTTTTTGCTCGTTTATCTCTCTTTTTATAAGTTCGACTATATTTTTAATTTTGCATGATCTCCCTTTTTTGTGCATAAGCAGTAAAGTGTACATGTGATAGGTTTCATGAGTTTGATGCTGATGGAGTCTTGGTGCGTGGAATACAAGTTGGTTGGCGCATAGACTGCATAACCATCCGTTTGTACTAATCGGCATTTATGTTTCTAGCAGTGCATCTGTAATACATTTCTATGTGTTGTAGCACTCAATAGAAGATAAGGTAGATGACATCATAAAAGTACATGCATGAACTTGAATTTTCACATGCTACAGAAATGAATATGAATTTGCATATGTACATAGGAAGAAACAAAATGTAATTTGGTGATCATCCTTTATGACATTTGGTACAGTTTTACACGAGCTTATATATATAAAGTTATTATACAATCCTAATCTCTATTTAATTTTCTTCGGGCTACCCTTACAAAGCATTCTAAAAAATCCTCCTATGAAAGTTATACTCCAAACATTTTAGTACCTGAAGCCAACTTGTGTGAGAAGGTTGAAGGAGAGAAATACATGCTTGTGCTGAAGCATGAGCAAATGAATCTTTTTAAAAAAGCTTTCAACAGAATGAGATCAAAGTTGGACGAGAATTGTACTTGCAATTGCCCAATCTGCCTTGTTGATAGCCATGGAGGTATTTGCCAAGCAAAGAATAGTACATATAGAGTTCATTATGGGGAGCCACTGTTTGTAACAAATATATTAGTACAGAATGGCATGTTGTGGACTACCTGAAGAGTACCTGCAGCAAACATGGGACAAAACAAGTTGCAATATGTCCTCAAAAAATTGCAAATGCTAGTGAACTAGAACAGGTAGAATGTGAAGCATACCAGGGGCATCTATGAGATTGAAATTGGTATTAAAAGCAGCAACACTTGCTATCATGATGAAGACCATATTTGATCATTTCGCTAAGTTTACCATACATAGCTTCACCTCACGCTGGCACACCGAACGATTCAAAATTTGTGTAGACAACTCGAGATCAACATTTGTTGATGTACAGATGTTTTCATTGGTCTATTGTTTGTGGGCAGCACATCACATATAATGTGCTGCTATATAATGTTTCCCTTGGTCTATTGTTTGTGGGTAGCACATCACATTATAATATGCTGAGCGCCCTGAGCTATGGTAGTGTTGTTTGAGCATTTGTTGATGTGCACAGTTTATGAAGCATAGCACATGTGATGTGCTTGTGTTGTACTTAGATTCAGGTCGATTATGAGCAGACCTCATATTAAAGAATAGCCACTTTGACATGTTGCATCTTTCCTTTTTGTAATTGAATATAATTTGTTTAAATTTGAATGATGTAATTGGGAAGTCGATCTCTTGGAAATCATTGACTTGGGGACCATTGTCCCCAAATCATAGTGTGACGTGGAAAAGGGGGTTTGACCCCATCTTATTTTCCAGCGGACGGGCCAGGATGATGGAGAGGGAATATTCTAAAGAATATTTCCTGCATCTATGGCTAGGAATGAGCGATTATAAGGAATGAGCGAATAGTATATGGACACCTTTTAACTTTTTTTGTAGACAACTTTTAGCTCAAAGAAATTAATGTTCGAGTAGGGTACAACTTTAGGAAGCCGAATTTTGCGGCGATATTGTTCGCGGATTCTTCGTATTTTTCAATAAGGGGGAATTCTGCTCTTAAGTGTGCAAGTCATGACAATCCTATCCTAGAAGAAGTAAAGTTCCATCAGTTTAGAAGATAGTATAGATGCTTTCCCTTCCTTGTGCATGCTGGATTTTCCTCATCCTCGTGTCCATTAACTAGTAATTGTTGTAAAGATATTGCAATATTGGAGGGAACAGTGATGTGCTGGCAATATTGGAGTTAAATCACACAATATGTTTAAGTGAAGTATTTGACATATTAGTAGGGCTCTGACTAATAAATACAACAGCTTCTTGTAACATGATGGTTGCCCATAAACATCAGTTTATTGCATGTCACCAACACTCATGAAATGCCTACATTTTTTCTTAATAAGCTCGGGTTAATAACTGGCTCCCATCGGCGCATAAATTATATTGACCACACAATTTAGGCTATTAAATGGCATCCTAATTAGTGTTGATCTGAAATCAAGTAGCGGCATGCATTTATCAGGCTTCAAAACAAGACCAATAAACATAAACCAGCTATGATGCATTTTGAAGTCCTGACTTTTTCCTTAATGACCTAGTCAAGTCGAATGATTCTCAATTACAATAACCATGCTTAATTTAGTACAACTTTATGAATAGTTTGTCATTTGTTCACCTTACAATTGACTATTCAATGTTGACTTGAATCTGTGCAGTATACTAAATCTTTTAAAGCCTAACAGATTTGAGCTTGCAAAAACCTAAGCCTTGTTGGAAAAATGAAGTCATTGCAGGCATGCCAAGTGTTGAGCCTTCTTGGACGGCAAAACTTTGATCGGTGATTTCTCTCTTATCTGGTGTCGGATTTTGGCGTGCTTGGGCTCGTTGGAAAGCTTGCTCTAAGCTCTTTCCAGCGGTGTATAGCATCAGCTATTTTGCATGTGATTTGTTGCTGCAAACAGCTGATTTCCGGACTGGTCCGGATGACATGGCTCCTGCCAGACAGGCTGATGGGGGCTCGATTGAGCCTCATGGCTTGGGGCTGAAGCCAAGGGAGATGGCGAGGAGAAAGAATCCTCCAGTAAAGGGGAAGGGCGCGGGTCTCAGCATGCATGAAGAGGCGCGGGCTGTAGGAAGTGGCATGCAATTGGTGGCAGAGATGAGGGAGCTCTTGGAATCCCCTTCGGTTGAGAGGTATGTGGATTGCTCTTCCTCTCAATATAATTCTGAGACCCAAGTAGATTGTGTTTTGGAGACTCCGGTCTTGATTCCATCAAGCATGCCCCCTTTGAAACCGGATCCGATGCCCTCCTGCCTCGGCTTGGGAAGGGATCACTTGCTGGTGATGCGCCCTCTTCTAGGGTGCATGTAGCTGATGTGTCTCCTGGGGTGCCTCTGGATACCTCTCAGGGTGCCAGGGCGGCAGCCCCAAATCCTGTGCGCCCGGCCTGGCGGAGCAATGACACTTGTTGCTTTCGCATCACTTTCGGCCGGGTTTTCGGATTGGATTAAAGCAAGGCTCGAGTGTAGAACCGCCTGTGTTCAAGAAGCTCAAGTTTGTGGAGGATCATCACTCTGTTGACTTGCAGGCAGCTCTTCCAGAGACTCCATGGATAGATATTGATCATACCAGGCATGTTCAGACCATTGAGAATCTAGTTTCATTTGCAGTGTTGGGCTATTTCACGTGTTATATATTGGACACGAGAAGGTTTAGCTCTTGGCTTGCTGGACATCTGAGGCGGATTGGTTTGCCTAGGTATCGATCTCAAATTCTTACCAAATAATTTCTTCCTAATCATGTTTGAGGCTGAGTCTTCTGTGCGGCAATTGGTTAGTCGGGGGGTGGATACGTTGGGTGATTCATATGTGTTGTATCGATTATTATACTCCAAAGAATGTCCACCAGTTCTTTGACAACGGTTAAAATCCGTGGTTGGTTCCAGATTCGGGATCTTCCTCCCGACCGATGGTGCCCGATTTTTGGTTTCTATGGCCAATGGCCCGGGTGTATATTTGGCTCATTCTATTGTGCGGTCCCCAAGATCCGTGTTGCTCTGCCGCTTTTGTAGCTGCCTGCGTGCCCACTTCTCTTCGGTCGGCGTAGTGGTCCCCGGCATTTTCTTTTCGATTGAAGCTTTTGAATGGCTCGAGATCCCGCGGATGTTTCCATCTATTGTGCTACCATTTGACCCCTGATGATCCCGCTAGTCCTGCTGGTGCTTATGATGTGGTAGGGGTTGCGGTGTTGATCTGGGCCGGATTCCTGGTCGAGGTCACAGTGAGGCGAGGACTCCGTGGGTGCGATGGAGTGGAGTTGGACGAGGTGGTGTGGTT
Source organism: Isoetes taiwanensis (assembly GCA_021234155.1). Lineage (NCBI taxonomy): Eukaryota > Viridiplantae > Streptophyta > Lycopodiopsida > Isoetales > Isoetaceae > Isoetes > Isoetes taiwanensis. The sequence goes on along the minus strand of JAJEKV010000205.1, from coordinate 682,706 downwards.
GGGAGAGGTGGTGTGGGATCGAGGCCGGGCAAAGCTTTTCTTGCCGGGCCGCCCTTGATGGCGGGGCTAGGGGCGTGGTGGCTCGAGGGGGAGGGCTTAGATGATTTGGTTGTGGCTAGATCCGAGGACGTGGTTGTGGCGGGGGCTGGTGATCCCGGCCGGGATGTCCCAAAGAGCGGTATGTCTTGAGCATGAGGTGGCTGGAGCAACCCGGTTGGAGGTAGAGACTAGTGTGGCCCATGACTCTATGGAGGTGCACGGGGACTTCCAACACGTGTTGGAAGTGGAATATCACGAAGTTGTGGCCCATGACTCGTGGGAGGTGCCCGGGGACTTCTAACACGTGTTGGAAGTGGAATATCACGTAGGGCGCTACCGGGGTCACATTGCCGTGATTAATCCTCCGCTCTAGATGTTGACTCGCGGGAGTGGGCTGATGGCCCGGTGGGTAGGCATGTGGGGCTGGACACTTCTCCTCCGGGATGAATAGGTCGATCCTCGCTTGGAATGTCGCGGGTGCGGTCCTCTAGTAGTAAGAGGGCCCGTTTCTTTGGCACTCTGGCGCTAAGGCCCCGATATTGTTTGCATTCAGAGCATAAGTGTCACTGTGGGTGATATGTCCAGCTCATGAATATGGTTGGTAGGCGCTTGGCTTTATTGCTTCTTCTTCCGGGCGACTAGTGGGGGTACTCTTATTGCTTGGAAGATGGATGTGCGTGTCACATACCTCGCAGCGCATGTGTTTGGTCAAGCAAGGCAATAATTAAGTGGTTGGAGGGCGGGCAAGAGTGGGGGATTGTTAATGTTTATGCCCCTAATCAGCCTTCTCGGTAGGGTGCTTTGTGGGCCACATGCGGAATAAGTTCACGAGCCCTTGGTGGGTTGCGTGTGTTGCTTGGTTGTTGTTAGGGGATTTCAATATGGTAGAGCCGAGTAGAAGATCGCCCGTTCCGCACCCAGTTTGTGCAGGGATTTGAGAGGGACCAAGGGTCTCGCTTTGTTGCGCGATTTGGCCTTGGTTGAGGTCCCCGGGACTTGTCTTTCACCTATTGTAATAGGCAGATTGGTGCGGGCGGGCGTATGCTAGGCATGACCGGTGCTATATGCTTCCCCATGCGCATTGGATGGTGTGCCCTCTTTTCTTGTGGGAGTAACATTCTCGTCTACCTCCATTTCTGATCATTACCCTCGTTTTTGTCCGGGCCAGTGCGGTTGCCTCTCGCCTTCTGACGGTGGTTTTGGTTTGAACACCCTACCTGGCCGATGTGGATTTCTACCAAAGGGAGTTGTGGCTTGATACCTTTTCATCTCCGGGCGGGTATGTCCGTATGGTGACCGCGCTAGCCGTGGTGAAGCGCTTTGCTAAGGTCTTTGGTAGGCGCGTGCAGCAGCCAGAGCGGCGGGAGTTGCATAGTCTTTATCGAGTTGGAGAAGATTCTACGCAACCTTCGATGGCATTAGGAGAATGCGTTGTTGCGTATTGTTGCTTTGGAGCGAGGTTAAAGTGCATGAGGCGCTGTAGTGAAGGCAGCCCTACCTGGTTGAAGGAGGGGGATACAAGTTCGCGTTTGTTCTTCTTGAAAGCTTGACTAGGCAGCGTGGCGATATCGCAAAGATCTATGGCGCCCCTTGCTTTGCCCTGATGGCCGGACTTTGGAGGATCCCGACTGAGTTGCGAGGTATGTGCATGCTCATTTCGGGGTTTTTGCGCAAAAGCGACTCTTCCCTATGAGCGTGAGATGCGGGGAGCTTGTTTTGGGGGGTTATTAAGCCATCTATTTTGCCTCACCAACGTGAGAGCTTGGAGCGTGAGCTCTCGGAGAGGTTTAGCGAAGGCATGTATGTGCATGGCCAAGGATAAATGTCCCGGGCTGGATGGCATCCCCGTGGAGTTCTTTCGGACTTATTGGGGAGTGGGCTGGTGAGTCCGTTATGCCGTGTGTATCTTGAGTTGCCGCAGTCTTCTCACATGGATAGGATCTTGAATACCGCATGCATTTCCTTGATTCCTAAGGTTAAGCAAAATTCTACTATTAATGATTGAGGCCTATATCCTTGTTGTCCTCCTCAGGTACAAGATTATTGGCGAAGCCCCGCCGAAGTTGAAGCCTGGTGTTGACTTCTTCCATTAGTAAGGTGTACCGGGTTTGTTCCCCGGAGGAACATTTTGACTAATGTTGTCGCAGCCTATGAGGGCCTTTATTGGGCCAGAGAACAGTCAAGGCATTGCCTATCTTAAGCTTGACTTTGCCAAAGCTTATGATAGTGTCCGTTGGGAGTTCTTGTCGGCCATGATGTTAGCGCTGGGTCAGGGTCCACGCTTTTACGTAGACAGATCCATGAAGCTGCATAGGTCAAAGACTCTGCTACTGTGCAGGCCAGGTGAACCCTCCCCTTTTCTCCTTAGGCGTAGGGTGCGGCCGGGGGTGCCCTTTGGCACCATTTTTGTTTACGACAGGCGAGGCACCGCCTCCGCTTGTTTTTGGTCGCGGAGGGAGGGGTGGTGGATGGGCTTCTGGATGCGTGATGGTAGTCAGCAGATTATTAACCGGCCGGCCGATGACACTTTTCTCTTCTTGGTGGCGTAAGAGAGGAATTTGGCGGATCGGAAGGGTTTGCCGGATACTTTCTCCTTGGCCTCGTGCATTCTTCGATTGGGGTAAATGCTCCGCATTATGGGCCCGATTGACTCCGCCTCCCCTTGTTTGGCTCTATTCCCTTGGAAGGTGCTTCCGTGTAATGTGTGTACTAAGTCAAGGGTATTCCCTTTGGAGGGATGTTTCCATGGGGAGGGTGTGGGATGAGATTTTGCGGGGGTTGCGTAAACACCTCAATTGGTGGAAGGGTAGCAAGTTGTCCATGGCGTGTAGGATCACTATTGCCAAGTCGGGCATTTTGTAGCACTCATGTGTATACAAAGATCTGCGATGTTAGCTCCTCGAGGGTAAGATACGTGCTTTGGATAAGATTGTTCAAATTTTGTGTGGGGCGGGGATGATGAAGGGGCGGTTGTTAAAGTGGCTTGGTGGAAGTGTCTCCGCCCGGGAGGATGGGGGCTTGGCCATTCTCGATTTGGCAATCGCATAGTAAGGTGTTGGTCTCTAAGTTTATTTGGAGCATTCCGGGATGGAGCATCTTCTCCGGTGCGCACTATTGTGGCAATCTCTTCGCCATTGTGTGGCATTTGGAAAGTCGCCCATGCATGTAGAGTTGCCCCGGCAATCGCTTGTATGGTCTCCCCTTTCCCACATGCATCCCCTTTTCTCACGGGGGTGTTATGGGCTTGGGATCACGGGCGCAGTGCTCTTCCAAATAGATTATGCCTCGGCCTTTATCACCACTCTTCTCCTTTCTTGTGGGTTCCTCTACCCCTGCATTTTGCCCTCCTGGTCGCCATCGCGGCATGCTCTGACGCAGTTCGCTGGAGGCGAGCGAGCCGTGGCTCACCTTGGAGGATTGGTATTGGGATGGTCAGCTAGCTTCGTGGGAGTTCTTTCGAGCTCGCTTTTCACTGAAGGATAGTGACCGCTATTCGGGAACAAGTGGCGGGGAGTATTCCGCTACATATACCTATAGTCCCTCGTGGTGATGTGGTGGTGCAGTTTGGAAGGTTCATCCAGATGTTGTATCTTCTTGTTTTGTGTGGTCTTGTTACCGGTGTTGGCTATTCATGACACTCGCCTCTTCTTCGTGCAAGTGGTCTCGCAGCTCTTCCTGTTCTCGATGGCGCCGGTTTGACGGACATGGAGCTCACTTCCCCCCGGGGTTCGGTGCTTCATGGCGGTGGTGCACCGTAGACGGGGTGAATGTCCTTGTAAGTCGGGCTTAGGCGGGTGTGAGCCCCTTTGCCCTTGTTGTGGCCTTCATCGTGAGACCGTGGAGCATTGTCCGGTTTTATGCCCTCACTTGCGTTTGCCTCGATTGGGTCGGCTCGCTTTCGTGAGATTGAATAGCCAACAATTGCCGCTTCATGTATATCCCGGTGCTTGGCCGCCAGACGCAAAAACAAGCCTTGCATCCGGCGTGGCTTGGTTGGTGTGGTTGATTTGGAAGCGGCGGTTGTGGATCTTTCAGGGATTCAACGACTGCAGCCTCTCTCGATTCCTCGACTCGGTACAAGCTATTTCAAAGCTTTTGGTGTTCCCTGGATTAGTAGAGCGGAAGTTTTCCATTTGGCGGGACTTCTTGGGTGTGGTAGATGGTGATGGTCAGTTTGTACAGCAGTAGAGTTGCAGTTGTTGTGGAGTGTCGAGGTATCACTGTCTCTTTGGGGCAGTTCTCCTTCCTCCTCACTTGCTTTGTAACATTACTATTCTTTTAATATATTGCTGACACAGTTCTTCAAAAAAAAAAAAAATGAAGTCATTGCATAATTGTTGCAGTGTTTTACTAGTGCCAGTTGCAGTGTTCTCTAGTGCCAGTTAAATAGGGTTTACAGGAGGAGGAACTTACAATCCTTGTGAGTTATGCATGATCCCTAAAATGCTAAGTGGATGCAAGTTTATTAAGTGAAGTTGAAAAAATTAAAGGGATACACTAGAAACCATTGGAAAATAATAGTCAAAAGGTCAACAAGCTATTTTGTGGTAATTGGCCTGTGGGATAATTGAGGCAACGGAATTTCTGGACGGGCAGCTCTATCCATCCCGGATCTATAGCCTTGTCGGTCGATTTGAAAGAATAGAATAGAATAGAATATGATTTTATCGTCCACGGAGACCAACTGGCCTATGGGACCCAAGTACAAAGAGAGAGCAGCAGGCGTATTACTACCAGGATTAAAAAACCCCCGCCCCGAAGGGTTTTCGGGGGAAAAGCCTTAGTAGCAATAAGGATGCTGACATACTGCACAGTTATATACATAATCACAAGTACAACCGAGGTTAATGCCTCGGACGGGGGCATAATCGAAGTCCGCTGTATCTATTACCTCCCGAGGTAATGATCCCAACAAGCCTACGAGGCCGTGTGCTCGCATTAGCTCATGCAAGGCCCGATGGGGCATTAACTAACCGGCATACCGGTTCCCGATATGCTCGTGCACCGACAGGCCCGGAGGCGCGACTTTCATCCTCAATGGCGCCCTCGCTGACAAGACCGGACTCTGCCCTCACGCTGCCCCCGAATCCATCTCCCCGCCTCAATGCGGAGGTGGTGTGCACTGCGGCGAATGGAAGCAATCACCCCCGCTTTTTCATGGGTAGATGGGTGCGCAGGTAGTGGTGTGGGCCTCTCGCGTGAGCATGGGATTAACCTGGCCGCCGATAATTTGCCACCTTGACATGTGACGGGGGCCTCACGATCCCAAAGCTTGGCCATGAAGCAAGCATCCGGTATCGCTTCAAGGCAGCCGTTCCTTCCTGTGTATGCACCGGGTCCACATCCGTGCCTGCACATTCCATAGCGAACCACCGGGCTTGCTTGTCTTTCCAGCAGGCTTTGAGTCGCCAAGGGCCCATTGCCACCGCCAAAGCAAGGTTGGGCAGCCGGGCTTCATCCATAGCCACCACCTTCGGAAGTAAATAATGTGACGCTTCAGTAGACCCTCAGAATGGAAGGAAGCCTGTCTCCCCGAGCAAGATCTGATATGGGACCGCGGGATTTCACTCCCAGCCGCCGGGCCAAAGAAAGCCTTCACTGCTCTAGATCGCTCCAAGTGGTGAAGGATATCACCGCCCCCACACTTCTGCCCCATAGAGGAGGACCGGTTCAACCAAGGCCACTCAACAAGTGTGCCCCGGTGACCCCATGCATACACTACGCCTTTGGATCGCGAGTTTTGCATTGCATACGTGGCTTTCCACCTGCGAGGACCCGTAACCCGATGGATGCATCCCAAAGGTGTGTGGTAGTAGAAAACTCAATGCCCAAATACTTATAAGATCGAGCCACCTCCACTACCGCCTCGTAAGTGAATGAGGGAAGGCGTGGGTGCCGGATGATGGGACCAGCAAAGACTTTGTCTTAGCCAAGTTAACTCTCATGTCGAAATTGGCGTAAAGTGTCCAAAGCATCCGTGGCGTTGCATGTCCTCCGGGTATATGCGGCAGGTCAACATCATCAAAGATATATGAGCTGCCGGATTATGTGGTGCATCAATCAAGCGCCTCCCGTTCTCGCCTAGCCATTCTTCTAGCTGGTCAATGTACAAGCCTAAGAGCTGCCGGGGATAGAGGGCAGCCCCGTCGCACTTTGAATGCTACTAACAACGGGCTCCCCGACAAGCAGTGAGACGACCGAGCAAGCCTCCTCAATAGTCCTGCATTATATAGCATTCCTCGCAAGAGGGGGGTCCCTAGCTGCCTCAATCTGCCCCACAACTTATCCCAGGCACCGTGGTCAAAAGCCTTTGGCGAAATCCACAAAGCAACAAAGATGCATTCTCAAGGCCGATTCCGCTATCCTCTATGAGTGTTCGCAGAGTGAAGATATGGTCAATAGTAGAATGCCTGGGGCCGCACCGCGTCTTGAGTAGCCCGCACTTCTCCATCCTCGCCTAAAGTGTCAATCGCGCCAAGAATCCCTGCAAGCAACTTGGCAAAGACAGAAATGACCATAATGGTAACGATAATTGGTTACCGTGGGGGTCCCCCGCTTTGTATATGGGCACAACTCTACCGTAGTCCAAGGGGAAGCCTTCTTGCAATGCCCCGTTGAAGAGTGTTGTGAGAACCCAAGACCATTGGGGGCCGCCCACTTGAGAAGCTCCGCCGCATACCATCCAAATCTGTCCGCCTTCCCATTAGCGTAGGCGCTGCCAGTGCCCATTATGACATCCCCTTCGGCGAATGACCGCCATGGGCCTGTCTCATGGAGGTACCGTGTGCCCGCTTCCCATTGGGTCATACAACCGCCGCAGTATATCTCACCCATTGTTCCGGGTAATATTTCCCGTGGGTCGCGGTGCTTACTCAAGACCTTTCTCCGTAAGGCCCTAGGGTGGCGGTCTAGAAGACCAAACATCCATTGTCGGTGCTCCACAAGGTACCCCGCTTTCTTGGTCTTGAGGAAGGAGCGGTATTGACGGACGGCCGCAGCGAATGGTGGGTCCAAAGACTTGGCGAGCCATCAAGCTTCAGCTCCCGACATTCGCCATCGAACCGCTGATTGCGGGGGAAGGTGGTTGCAGCCCCGTGAATCGCCGAGAGCGGCCTCTTCCAAAGCATCCGGCCCCTACCCCCGAAGGAGCTGGTTCAAATGGGCCATCTCGCCGCTGAAGTGTGGGGAGTTGCAACACTCCCTGCAGCTCATGCTCAAGCATCCTCACATAGACCGCCCGCATGATCATAGTCCAGATGCAACCGTGGTACATGGGGTGTTGGGGCAATGGGTGCTCGGTTGGCTCGCCAATCTATCTCGCAAGAACATGGGCCGATGGTCTGAGTCTACTTCGCCCCCCCACCGCCCCGACATTAATCGCCGTGATGATCAAGTGTAGGCATTGCTCGCTCTGCTAGCACGCATCCACCACACCGTGCCGCCGGTTCTTCTCCGTCTACAAGTGAAGCGGCCGAGGACGGCCACCGTGCCGACCCATTGCAAATGACCAGTCAAAGATAACAAAACGCCGCTCACCCGCCATACCGTGTCACACCGATGTCGATGGCCCTTGTCCAAACCATCTCTTGGGGGTCCATTTGCAACACATCCTCGCCTAGAGGTGCGAATTTTGGGATCTGCTTCCTCGCGGCGCCGATTGAAATCTCCAAGCAACATGACCTTGCCCAATTGTTCAGATCACCAGATGTCATCATATAGATCGACATAGGGCTCCCGCCCGCCCACATCCAAGCGCGGTGGTAAAAGTTGCTCTCAAAGATGTGGGAAGTAGCAAGCCGCCACAAAGAGAGGGCTGCCATCGCCGTTCGCAGACTCGCACTACGTATCTCCATGCTGTGCCCGCCTTTGCACAGGAGACCGATTGGGCTGGGTGTCGTGCGGGTAGTAACACGCAATTCCTCCGCGGTCCTCGCTTCCTGTGCACTCATTGAAGATGGAGTAGCGCTGGTATCCTCGGGTAAATCGTAGCTCAGGACCAAAGATGTTCCCATGTTTCCATGAGGAAGATAAGGTCCATGTCCATGGCGACCGAATTGAGATCTGCCCCCTTCTACCATGGAAAGCCACGGCAATTCCGTGATACCACGCTGAGGCACGATCCCTATTTAGTGGCATGCATCGCCACTTCAGTCCGGCGGTAGTGGTGGTCCCAGCCGCCGGAAGATGTGGATGCTCGTGGGCCCCTCGTGAGGGGACGCTGAGGGGCCGAGTGCCCGCATCCCCGCTTTGGTCACCAATTCCTCGCGATCCTTCCCCGACCAGCCCTCATGCTCCATGTTCAAAAGCAGCCCTCGACTTTGGCCAGCTCACGCCGGGTCCCCGGCAGGCCGGGTCAAGTCCCGGCCAATGTACAAAGCCGCCCCTTCAACTTCCTACCCCGACGCAGATGGCCACCCGCCTGCACGCCTCAACAATCAGTGAAGATGACCACCCTGGGGCGACCGTATCCAATTCCATGACGACCGCCTTTCCAATGGTCACAGGTGTGGGGAACATCATCCCGGGTCCAAGATCCGTGGTCCGAGCTCCGAAGTGAGATGTTCTCCCGACTCCTCCGCCGCCCTCGCGACTACCACATTCGCGGCTCCTGCGTCTCTGCTCCTCGAGTTGGGTGGGGGCGCACCCGGTGTTGGTTGAGGTGGATGAGGCATAGGTCGTGGCGGTAGCCGGTGGTGGGGGCGGCGTGATCTGATGTGTCCGCGGCATGTGTTCCGTGTTGACGCCCCGTAGGTTGGTGGGTTCACGGGGTTGGTGTGTTCTTTGCCGTGGTTTTACGTTCTCCTGAGTCCGGAGCTCAGCTCTTGCGGGGCGTTGTCATGTCTTGCCATCTCCTGCGTGCAATGGCGGAGTTGCTCATGTGCTTTTCGGCATGGAGGCCCTTTGCTTCTTGTCGGCAACGGCCTGCACCGCTCCCCGTAGCTCCCGATCGTGCTAAATCCTTACTCCGGAAGAGTGCTCGGTTTTGCCTGGCTAGCTTCCAAAGCAGCCTGGAATCCTTGTCTCACGCTGGCGGCCTCGCCCCTCCTCGGCGGGGAGGGCGGCACGTGCTCCTCGTCGTGCGTGGCCTTAGCCTCCTTAACCTCGGCTGGATCCGGTGACAGGGTTACGAGTGTCTCGCTCTACCCTGTTCCGCGTCCTGCGTCCCAGCTTCCATAGCCGCCAACCACGGTGTCTACACCCCTCATATCCGCAAGCTCCTGGCGGTATTGTTGTCTGTCAAATTGTAGCAAGTGGATGCTATCATCCGCGTAAATGCAGCGATCCTCCATTCGTGATTCATCGCTTTTTAAACGCACCAATCGCTGCGCAACATCCAGAGATGTTATGTTCTCCACCTCACAGCCGGAGGCACGCAGGCGTGCGCTGGTGGCCTCAACCCCTCGCTGGATCGCGGCTCCAAGGTTCGACCGGGATTGCACTGTGGCCCGCCTTTGTCGGGTCGATTGGGCCTTGGCTCGGGCCTCCCTCTTCATGGAAGACGTCTCTCCCTCTGCCCGAGGCCTCTTCCTTGGTGGCCCGCTTCATGGACTTCCCCAGAGGGCTCTGCCTGCGTGGGGTCAACCGGTGGTTGGTGTGTTTGGGCCTTTCCAGGATGGGTTGGTGTGGTCTGAGGTAGCTCACCAACCAAGTGTGGGTCCACACACGGGACTGTGTCTGTGGCCATGACTTGGGGTATGACTTGGGCGACGACTCCTGGATATCTGGTGTGTACCGGCTGCCACAAAAACCCCTAGCACACAGCCCGAAAAAGATAAGGCTATGCATTCGATGCTGGTAGGTACAGTGGATCGAACGGATCCATTCACAGATGCTCGAGGTTGAAGCTAAGGTTAATACAATCAAAGGAAGTTCGGGTTGAATTCACTGCAGTAAATTTCGTTTTATTGGAAAGCTTTATGAATGTTAAAGGTTGAATAGGGACTATTGAAAGTTCAAATATTTGTTAACATCCTATTGTTATATTTGAACAAAGGGAGTTTAGTATTTGCTTGTGTACAAGTTGTGTGTCAAGTGTGGTGAATCAAGAAGTGCTTAAGTTGCAATTTGTCTTGATATAAGTGCTAAAATTTACATCTGGTATCAGAGCATAGGTTGATACTTGAGAAGATATGTCTAGTCGATTTGGTGCTGGACTTTTGGCAACAGTTGAAGTTTATAAAGGGGGGCCTGGTTTCCAGATCTGGAAAGATGTTGTGAAACATGTATTGGAAGTTGAAGATTTGTGGGATCTTGTTGATCCTGCTTTTGTTGACACTGGTGCAGGTGCTACAAGCCCAGCTGCAAGTACAAGTGCTATAGCTGTTTCCACTGCAGGAGGTATTGGAGGTGTTGCAGATACTGCCAGTGCTGGTGATGTGACTTCTGGTGAAAGTAGTGGAGCAAGAGCTCGTTCCAATCTAGCCAAAGTTAAAGAGGCACAAGGGATCATTGCTTCTAAGGTTAGTCCTACTATTAGGCTAAAATTAAGAAACAAGAGTCCTAGAGAGATGTGGGTGTTTATGCTCAAACATTATGAGGAGAAAATCTCTTCACAAATAGACTTGTTGGATAAAGAGCTCAGAAACCTTAAATTACATGAAGAGGATGATGTATCAGAGTTTTTTAACAAGTTTGATAATATAGTGGCTGATCTTGGTGGGGCTGGAGTAGAGCTCACTGAGAGGTATCATGTGACGTTCCAAGTATTTATACGGTATACGTATAAATATATTGACACGTCACCCGGTATAGATACACAACTATGGGGCATGTTGACCTAGGGGGTTGGCCACAATGGATTTAATTAGCTATGCTAACTTAATTATAAAGGATAATTACCTAATACTTTGGTGTTCTTGTCTGACTAGTTTTGGTTCAGATTAACCCTTCTTTGGTAACTAGGAATATTGTTCAATTATGAATGATGCTCTGTATGGAAGGGTCGATGTCTCTATGAGTTAGTTCAGTAATTTCCAAACTTGGGGTTAAAAGGGGGTAGAGGCCTCGAGCTCAAGTATAGAATGCTCCTAGTACTTCCTTAAATGCCCTACTAGATTCTACGGCCAAGCACAAGAGCCCACCGGGTCATAGGCGCTATGGTCCGGCTTAGCACCGCACAAGGGACGATGGTGAAGTAGGGGTGGGGTCTTGCACGAGCATAAAAGGCTCCCCGACTCCTACAAAGGGCTAGGCCTCGATAGCCTGGCCACGGGAGGGCGGGTATGGGTCCGACACTCCCCCAGGTGTAGTGGTGTGACCCGTATGGGGCACCATGCACTTTGAGTAGAATTAGGGTGAGTAAGTCGGGATGCACGGATCTCGGGGGTTACGCGATGCGACGATACTCTAGCTCACCCACGACACCACCGGTGATCCCGGAAGGGGACGCCCCCCCGGCCTTCCTCATCGGACCAGTGTCATGAACCCCGAGTAGACTCAAAGGGTGATCCCTAGAGTCTACGTCTCCCCAAGGCTATAGCCGGCCATAGCGTGATTCGACCCATCCGCAAAGTGTGCAATGTGGAGGGGCGGATGGAGTGGACAACCCTAGTCGATGTTCTATGCCAGCCAACGCCATGCCAAGATTCGGCTCGCCGATCTCCACGAGACCCAATGGGTTCGCTCCCCACTAGAGTCCGAGCGGGGGTAGAACCCGGTTTTGGGTGTTTTCTTAGTCTTAGATGCATATTCTTGCCGTTGGTATTTGATGGATGTGCCACCCTTCTCGGTGGTTATTTATATGTGATTTATCGCCGTGTGCTAACCCTTGTATTCATGCTTCCGCTGACGTAGGCTTCATCCATCGGCGTGGGCGAATGACCCTCCGTGTCCTTCACCGGCGTCTCCTCTACGTAGACGGCCCGGTTAGATGGAGGGCACCGCTGGGCGCCGATGGTCGCCATGGGAGGGGAAAGTCCCCGTATGTATACGGCCGGGGGTCGTATATATTCAGGGAGCGTCACATATCAGGTTTTAGCAATTGCAAGAGTTGTCATGGACAATGAACAGCTGGGTTTATTTATAAGAAATATTGCCAAAAACAGGGATGAGGATGAAACAATTATTAGGACAGAAATTGAGCAGAAAAAGGTCACTAAAGGAGTTGAAGAGGAGACTGAAATTTTATATGCTGGTAAAAGGCAAGATAAAATCATTTGCTATTTCTGTCATGAGCCTGGCCATGTCAAAAGCAACTGTCCTAAGCTTAAGAAAAATTACTTTAATTGTTATACATGTGGTGGTCAACGTCACTTAGCATCTAAGTGTCCTACTCCAAAGGAATTTAGAAGAGGTAGAGGTGGTTTTAACAGAGGAAAAGGTGCATCAAGAGGTCGAGGAGGAGGGAGAAAATCTGCTGGTGCATTCATTGCACAAGAGCATGAAGAAGGTGAAAAGATTGTTGATGAAAATGAGGTAAACTTGCTGAATTCTATTGTTGAAAATAAGAACAATACTAACAAGTTATCTCATGCTCTTGTAGTTGATAGTGGAGCTGAAAGATCAGTAGTCCACTCTGCTCATTTGCTCAAAAATTTGGAACAAGGAGAAGCTAGGAGTGTGCAAGTAGAAAATGGAGCTTTGCAAAAGATTGAAGGGAGAGGATTGTTGCAGCTATGGGATTTGCATGGAAATGTAGTGAACATTAAAAATGTTTTGTGTGTGCCTGGAATTATCAAAAATCTTATATCTGTTAGTCAGTTAGTTGACTTGGGTTACAGAGTTGTATTTGATGATGTTGGCTGTAATATATGGTTTGATAATGAAATCAAATTTCATGCCAAGCGTGTTGGTAAATTATTTCAGTTGGAACATGACAGTGATTTGCCTTGTCAAATGTTGATGCTATCTGAATTTGAGCTATGGCACAATCGATTAGCACACACTCATGCTAATAATCTCAAGTCACTAGCAAAGAAAGGTTTGTGTATAGCCAATGGCATTAAGAGGCAATTAACTTGTAGATATAGTCCTCAACAAAATGGGGTGGCAGAAAGAAGGAATAGAATTTTGATGAATGCTGTTAGATCAATGATTAAGAATAGTGGATTGCCAAACTACTTGTGGGAAGAAGCTTTGCTAACTGCCAATACTATACAAAATAAACTACCTACCTCAAGCTTGCAAGGAAATATTCCTGATCTAATGTGGTATGGAGAAGATTCATAAATTGATTATAAAAAATTGATTCAGGTATGGCAAGTAAAGCTTATGGATGTTTGGCTTATGTACATAAGCCAGATGAGCTTAGGAAAAAGCTTGATGATAAAGCTGAAATTGGCTTCTTAGTAGGCTATGATAACCATTCAAAAGCCTACAGGATTTTTACTCCAGAAAATAAAAACATAATCATTAGTAGAGATGTAGTATTTTGTGAGGATGTTCTATATGCCCATGCATTAGTAGAGATGTAGTATTTTGTGAGGATGTTCTATATGCCCATGCATTACTCCAGAAAATAAAAACATAATCATTAGTAGAGATGTAGTATTTTGTGAGGATGAGCACCATGCCCTCCAAATGTGCCCAAAGATATGCCCATGTTCGAAAGCAAACCGATCTTAGATGCTTTCGACACACCGCTACATCGCTACTCATCACCTATGGTAGCGCGACTGGGAGCTTACATCCTGCAGATTTCGGCCGTCAGACTTGCTCTTCAGGGGCATGGTATTTGAGAGCCTACTGTTAGGGTTTTTCCTCCCAAGTGGGGGTTTTTTCATCCCGGTAGTAGGGTTCTACTGTACAGTTACATTGCTTGTTTTTGGTGTTGGGGTTTTTGGCTTTTTTGCCTGTTCTCTGCATGTACCGTCTCATAGGCCTCTGGCCTCCGTGGACGTTAAAATAAACTTCCTTCCTTCCTTCCTTCTATATAAGAATAGACATCAAGTCACAAAAGAAGCCACTTTGGAGAAAATTTCACAAGTAACAAACAATCAAATTGACTATGAAGAGGAGGAGAAGGCAATCAAAGAAAATGAACAAGGTGAACATGCAACATAAGTTCAGAAGGCTGGACCTGAGATTATTGAACCTGAAATAGGTGAAGTTGATATACCAGAGAAGAAGGTTAAAAAAAGAAGAACTGAAGCACAAAGGCTTTTAGATGAGGTTCAGTTTGACAAAGAAGCATATGGGAGAAATATATTAGGTGGAAGTAAAAGATTAGAACAAGAACCAGTGGTTGATGTTTCAGAACAAATCATGGCTATAATAGAGGATGAAGAAATACCTAAGACTGTTGAGCAAGCCTTGAAAAGCATTAATGCTGAACAATGGAAAAATGCTATGAATGATGAGTTAAGCTCCTTTGCAGACACTCATACTTATAATGTTGTAGAACAGCCTGCTGGACAAAATATAATTGGCAGCAAATGGATTTTTAAAATTAAAGATAATGCAGATGGTTTAAAGAAATACAAAGCACGGTTAGTTGCACAGGGATTCACTCAAAAACAGGGCCAACATTATGATGAAACCTATTCTCCTATAGTCATTAACTTACAAGTGTAAGAGTTCTTTTAAGTCTAGCAAATGCCCTTGATTTTGAAATACATCATATGGATGTGAAGACTGCCTTTCTAAATGCTATACTGGAAGAAGACATTTACATGAGACAAGCCCCTGGTTTTGAACAAGGAGAAAATCTAGTTTGGAAACTAAACAGGGCAGTTTATGGCTTAAAGCAAGCTCCAAGAGAATGGTATCTTTGCATGGATACTTTTCTTAGAGAACAAGGATTTGAAAATTTGCTAAATGATGGCAATCTATATAGGTACAATCTAGGGAATAATTTCTGCACTCTAGCCTTGTGTGTAGATGATTGTATCATGATTGCCAGCTCAATTGAAGTTCTAAACATTTGCAAGAATATTTTAAAACACAGGTTCAAAATGACAGATTTGGGACCCTTGCAAAGATTTCTGGGAATTGAAGTCATAAGGGACAGGAAGAATAAAATTCTGAAATTAAAGCAAAGGGGGCATATAGAGAATATGCTTAGAAAATTCAATATGCAAGATGCTTGTACTGTCAAAACTCCAATTGTTCCAGGGCATAACTTGACTGCAAATATTGAAGCTGATGCAAATGAACTTGAATCCATGAAACAAGTGCCATACCGTGCTCTAGTTGGCTGTCTATTGTACTTGAGTAATAGTACCAGGCCTGATATTAGTTATGCAGTCAATATTCTTAGTAGAAGATGCAGCAACCCTGGTAAAGCACATTGGCTAGCTGCAAAAAGAGTGCTAAAATATTTGAAAGGGACACAGGATTATGGAATAACTTTTGATGATGATAATCTTCAAATGTATGCCTACTCAGATGCTGATTGGGCAGGTGATCAAACTGAAAGAAAATCTACTACAGGGTATGTAATATTTCTTGGAGGTGGTGTCATAACTTGGAGAACAAAAAAGCAATCTGCAATTGCATTATCATCAGCTGAAGCTGAGTATGCTGCCTCATCTCTCTTGTCTAGGGAAATAGCTTGGCTCAGGAGATTATTGGAAGAGTTGAATTTTAAACAGGTAAATCCTACCATTATCTTTTCAGATAGTCAAAGTTGTATTGCAATTGTCAAAAATCATGTTGAACATGAGAGGACTAAGCATATAGAGTTAAGCATGCATTACATCCCATCGATCCGAGACATCGGGTCGCCATTCTAGAATGGGACGAGCATGCATGTTTTGCATGCATGCGGGCGGCGCATGCCCGTTCTGGTTGGGACTTCGCTATTTTAGGCGCGTTTCTGCTTCGACTTCTCATCAGCGCTTCCTCTTCTCTCTCAGCAGTACCTTATTCTCTTTGAACCCACCCTCCCCCCCTTCTTTGTTATTTTATTTTTATCGCGTGGCACGCGCGTAATCAGCCCCTCCACTCTGGGAGGTTTAGTTTGTCTTGTTGTTTTGTTGGTGATGTGCAGGTACAGGTTAGCGAGCGACATCTGTTTCGACTTTTCCATTCGTGGGTTTTGGGAGCGATTTTTATGCCTTACGTTTGTCCAAGCCCTTTGCCGAAGGCTTATCACTAGGGTTTTTCCTCGAAAACCCGAAAGGGCGGGGTTTTTTAATCCCAGTGATAAGCTTTCGGCAGGTACACTAGCCCAGTCTCTATTAGCATTGTATTTTATTGGGGTCCAAATGATATAACTGGATTTTCCCTTTATTTTTTATGGGTAGTTCGCATGTGTGCGGCATTGTAGAAAATCTGCTGAGATGAATGAGAAGCAAGTCTAAGTTCCTCTTCTCTCTCAGCAGTACCTTATTCTCTTTGAATTGTTTCCAGGCAGGGGAGGGGCTTCTTCCTGCCTGGTTTGGCCAATTTGGCGTTTCTTTCATGCTGTCCGTTCTCGGCCTTTAGCCTTCATCCTGTGACCTTCGTCCTCAATCCTAGTTTGTTAAGGAAGTCCTTTGGTATTCGGGCGGTTTGTTGGTTTCATGCGAGTCCCATTCTAGAATCAGAGATCAAGCTTCAAAAGGTAATATTCAAATGATATATGTTAGGACTGACAGACAGATAGCAGATATTTTCACAAAAGGACTTCCAGAAAATAAGTTTACAGGGTTTCAAAAACAGTTAAAGGTTGATTGCTTATGCAATGAAGGAGGAGTGTTGGAAAAATGAAGTCATTGCATAATTGTTGCAGTGTTTTCTAGTGCCAGTTGCAGTGTTCTCTAGTGCCAGTCAAATAGGGTTTACAGGAGGAGGAACTTACAATCCTTGTGAGTTATGCATGATCCCTAAAATGCTAAGTGGATGCAAGTTTATTAAGTGAAGTTGAAAAATTAAAGGGATACACTAGAAACCATTGGAAAATAATAGTCAAAAGGTCAACAAGATTTTGTGGTAATTGGCCTGTGGGATAATTGAGGCAACGGAATTTCTGGATGGGCAACTCTATCCATCCCGGATCTATTGCCTTGTCGGTCGATTTGAAAGGATATAAGGCTATGCATTCGATGCTGGTAGGTACAGTGGATCGAACGAACCCATTCACAGATGTTCGAGGTTGAAGCTAAGGTTAATACAATCAAAGGAAGTTCGGGTTGAATTCACTGCAGTAAATTTCATTTTATTGAAAAGCTTTATGAATGTTAAAGGTTGAATAGGGACTATTGAAAGTTCAAATATTTCTTAACATCCTATTGTTATATTTGAACAAAGGGAGTTTAGTATTTGCTTGTGTACAAGTTGTGTGTACAAGTGTGGTGAATCAAGAAGTGCTTAAGTTGCAATTTGTCTTGATATAAGTGCTAAAATTTACAAGCCTAAAGGCAAACTTGGCCTTGCAAAAACCTAAGCCTAGTTGAATGATACTAAGCTTAAATGCCTAACAACTTTGACCTTGGCAAAGCCTTCTGGTGTGCTTTTTGCTAGTTTATCTCTCTTTTTATAAGTTCGTCCATATTTTTAACTTTGCATGATCTCCTTATGCAATAAAGTATACGCGTGATAAGTTTCATGAGTTTGATGCTGATGGAGTCTTGGTGCATGGAATACAACTTGGTTGTTGCATACACTGCATAACCATCCATTTGTACTAATCCACATTTATGTTTCTAGATAAGGTAGATGACATCATAAAGGTATATGCATGAGCTTGAATTTTCACATGCACAGGAAGGAACAAAATGTAATTTGGTGAACATACTTTCATGCGCGAAAGGAACAAAATGTGATTTGGTGAACATACTTTATGACACCTAGTACAGAAATGAATATGAATTTGCACATGTACATAGGAGGAAACAAAATGTAATTTGGTGATCATCCTTTATGACATTTGATACAATTTTACACGAGCTTACATATCTAAACTATATAATTGTGATAGGCAAGATTCTTTTGGAATATACTGCACAAATTCTTATTTGATTTATTGACACGTAAGCTTATTTGTTTATAACACATTTAAGCCAAATTTTCAACACGTGTCCTTTAAAAACTTGTGGTTCAAATAAAAACAAAATCCGATTTAGATCTGTGATCTATTAGATGCGGCCAACAGCTTATCTGTTCGTAACACAAATATTTTGGTTTAATCCTTTGACAGACAATGAATCTGCAACCCCTATCGATCTGCCACTTTTTTCTTGCTTCCTAATTCAAAATCGCTCCCGAATCAGAGCCCGACCTTCCCAGCCATGGATCCAGAACTTTGAAATCAGGCTTCTCTACTTTGCTAAATCTGTGCAACACTTTGGGCATCATCTGCTTCCATTTTTTTTTTTAAGATGAGGATTCTCTCAAATCTTGATCTGAATCCCTGAGATTTTTGGGATTTCTTTAATGGAGGCTGTTGGAGGGGGAAAAGCTGGAGGAAATGATACCGTCTTGGAACAGATTCTCTGTCGCCAATATGGGCATATTAGACTGTGCAACGGATTTTGGCAGGAGTGGAGTGGTGAATTCAAGATCCTTGCTGCAAAATCTGGTTCAGAGCTTGAAATATCAGGTCTTGGATCTACAAATAAGAGGTGTCTGCAAAGCCATCTCTGTCGAAATCGCATGCAGATCCTGTTACAATTGTGACCATGGAAAAGGGCAATCCACCAAGTCTCCTGCTGGGTTTTCCAAATAATTATCCAAAGTGACAGCTTTAGTGGGCCTCTATCCCTCTATCACAGCCGGCTAACATCTCTGTTCTTCTTCCCTTTAAACCGCCAGCTTAATATGTCACAATCCAGGCATCAATCCTTAGCTCCAAAGAATCGAAACATTGGCGGATTCTACACGCCTCTACCCGAATCAAATTGGATGCCCTATTCGTTGAGAAATTCAACCGGTCACACCAATCTTCTGAATCCCCGAATCTCCATGTATGCTTAAACTCCGTCGTTCTGCACGTCCTGTTTACCGACCTTCATTTTTGTCTTTTCATTATTATTGCCATGTTAACAAAACCCTTATCAAACATCATAAATTTTATAAACTTGAAACTCAACTTTAAACTCCAAGCCTATGAATGCTGGATGCCGATTTCTAACAGACTCAAAGGATTGGATACTGTGGCTGGAGGCCATGGAGCTCTGTCGTTGCAACACGAAAAACCCATTGTTGATGGTACTAGAGATTTTCACGTTGCTTGCAGTTTTGCTAGTTATACTATTATTGAGCCTCATAGCTCTGCTTTGTTTAACTGCACTATTTTTCTTGCCGAGCTAGACTCCCTTGCTAGTCATTGCAGTTATGTTTAGAGCTCCTTCTTATTGTGTGGCATTGGAGATTCTCTGTTACCAATGGCATGAAAAATTTGGCTTGCTTTGAGTTTTAAAGAGTGCTTTATCTCCTTTCTTTCAAGTCATGCTATAGAGTGGAATATTATAGACATGTCTTTCCATTTAAGTGCCACCCCATAGTTTAGCATTTTCAACAAGATCATATTGTTATACGTAAGCCCTACATGGTAAGAGCTAAAGTTGTGGACGGAGACCACCTAGGGGAGATTCACGTGTTTTGATCAATTTGTTGAAATAGACTCTTATTATGCTAGAGGATATGTGCTTATTGCAAGTATCTGTCTCACTAAACCTGATAACTTTTTCACCGAGTATCTTATACACAAGGTGACCTTTTTATTAAGTCGATTCGCGGCGAGATTGATTTCAGTTTGAATAACTATAATACCAAACAAAAGTTTAGGATAATTTCTAGTTTCTGACAGGATGCTTTAAAAATTAAATAGGAGTAGTGGTGTCAATGACATGTAAATCCTAGACATCAACATCCATGCAAGAATATGGGTTCAAATCCAGTATTGAACCTCGTATGTTTATAAATTCTTACTAGTTCAGCCCAACGTGAACATTTCTCTTTCAATGGAGGTATATTATAGTAATGTTTAGCAAGTTTTTTCCCTTAGAAATGTCATTTATTTTCATCATTTTGGATGTGCTTTATTCATTTGCAGCTAACATGACCTAGAACTTATTGCAGGCCTCCCACCTCCAACTTAACACGATCTGGAACTTATTGCCTCCAACTTAACACGATTTAGAACTAATTGCAGACGTTGAATATCATAGGGTTTAATTTTCCATTGGGCTAATCCTTACAAAGCATTCTAAAAAATCTGCCTATGAAAGTTAGTCTAAACATTTTAGTACCTGAAACCAACTTGTGTGAGAAGGTTGAAGGAGAGAAATACATGTTTGTGCATGAAACATGAGCAAATGAATCTTTAAAAAAAAACTTTCAACAGAATGAGATCAAAGTTGGACGAGAATTGTACTTGCAATTGCCCAAGCTGCCTTGTTGATAGCCATAGAGGTATTTGCCAAGTAAAGAATAGTACATATAGAGTTCACTATGGGGAACCACTGTTTGTGACAAATATGTTAGTACAGAATGGCATGTTTTGGACTATCTGAAGGGTATATGCAGCAAACATGGGACAAAACAAGTTGCAATATATCCTCAAAAAATTGCAAATGCTAGTGAATTAGAACTGATAGAATGTGAAGTATACCAAATTGTGAATGAGAAGTCAAAAGGGGACATCTATGAGATTGAAATTGGTAATAAAAGCAACAGCACTTGCTATCATGGTGAAGATCGTGTTTGATCATTTTGCTACGTTTACCATACATAGCTTCACCTCATGCTGGCAGACCGAACGATTCAAAATTTGTGTGGACAACTTGAGAAATGTTGTTGTGCTCTTAGTTCTAGACCTTTCAAAGAAACACTTTAACCTGGTAGGGAGATTTAGTCTCAATATTGGCACAATCAGTAGGTAACTATACTGGTCCATATTACCATGCTAAAAACGATAGACTTCATGACTTCTGATGATAGACGTCATGACTTCTACTTTTTAATATGCATTCAAATTGCATCAAGCTTAATTGCAAGATATTGGGACTACACACATCAGATATCATATTGTATGGTTGTGCTTCACAATTTAAGCAAGTGTGTATCTTCTTGTTCTTGGGCAAATATTTCTTGATGCATAGAATCAGAATGTGCTGGAATTATTTTGCGTCAACACATGGTAAGGGAAAGCATAATGCTGAGTTTGCCAAAGCAAAGAATGCTTTATATGATAAGCAACCTAAAGAAGAAGGTCTGCCAATAAATGGTGCTACCACAACTTGTGTGTCCTTGAAAAATAAATTCCCGTCATCAAAAAGTGGTCCAAATAGGTTGTTTTGGGAGGTCAAGCAGAGGAACTAGGTAGAAATGTGCCATATGGTTGTAGGATATTGTCAAGGACCTTAGCCTTACATTTTGTAATGGCTCTTAACAAGTCAAGTCCTGTTATGATAATGACTAGTTCACTTTCTTGTTTCTGTCCTACTTGCATGATAATGCAATGGAAAAGTCGTGAAAATCTGCTCCATGCTTGGTACTTGGGATATCAAAGTTTACGAATAATAGTGCATCTAATGAAGAAGATAAACAGACTGAACACGCATTGTTTGCATATAAGGAAGGCATTCCATCAGCTGACATTTGTCGAAGCTGCAAATATTTTTGCCTCCTTTGTAGAGAGGTCGGGCTCAGTTGTGTCGTACATTCTTATTCTTCTTCTTATTCTATTTTTTGCTTATATGCAAGAAAGAGAAGAGGACACTACAGGTGGCAACTAAAGATGAATGATGTTGTTGGGGCATTCTACTTTGAAAAAATAAAAGGGTGTCATAACAAGTACAAATTGTTTCGAAATAAAACCATGTTTATTCATACGTGCTCCATTATTAGAGTGGTTGAAGTTAAACATAAAATTAAGAGCAATCATTTTATTTCAAGCCCACAGGCGTCTTTACATGTACACCATATACAAGATGTACAAGAGTCACAAAAGACAAAAACTTGAAAACTTGTATATGATGAAAAACAACAAGAGAAGAAGCCCCCCCGGGGGGGGGGGGGGGGGGAGAGGGCAACAAAAAGGTTTATCTTCATTCAGATCAAAATTTTCTTCAGTTCCTCATGCTCGGCTTCATCATCAATTTTTTCAAAACATGTATCTGCATTAAACTGCTACTGTGGAATTTATCCCATTCGTGCGTAGTGCTGTGGATTTCGTTCTGACCAGGATTAGCAATATTGGCAATTAAGTTATCAAGATGAGCATCTATTACTGAAGTTTTTTTGTTGGATTCCCCTCCATCTGCTAGTTTCTTGGCCTTTACTGTGAGAATAGGTGAAATACTTATCCAAAAGTTCAAAAAGAAAAAAAAAAAGAAAATGGCATGAAATAAAATACTTACCTTCCATTATCTCTTCTAGCTTAAGCAATGTCTTTCTGCATATGAATAGAAGCTAACTCATTCTAAATAGTTCTTGCTTTCTCACTTGCAATAGGTGTATCATAGTAATTAAGCTCGTCCTGCACTAGAGAAGACGTATCAATCTCAGCGTTTTGGACATCAACACTATCCAGATCGTCGTCACTTGCCGTCATATCAGCTATTTTCTCTGCAATAAAGGAATATGGTTCAACTATATGCACTTGACAAAGATTACAATGCAATAAAGGAATATGGTTCAACTATATGCACTTGACAAACCGTGATTGATTACAATCATTACCTGTTGTATATGTAGGTTTGTTGTCTGCGTGTTCAGATGCTACTGGCTTTTGTAAACCTGCATTATGCGTGTTCAGTTTCTATATTGTGCAATTGTGGAATGGACAAGGTATTACATATGGTTTTGCATGGTTTAAGAGGGTATTAGTATGCCTAAATCGTATTTTGTTGATGTCAATAAATGGGTTTTGAGTTTTCTAATGTGTTTTACTTTGTTTCTTTTTTTATAGTTCTTTCTTTTTTGAAGGTAGGGTTCGTGGCAATTTTATGTGACAGGGCAGGGCGGCGTTGCTATGGCGGTGCTCTTCTTGGCCGACTGCATGGCCATGGCCGAGCTTCCGGCAAAGTTGCTGGTCGAGTTCTTCCAACAGTACAAACAGTTACAGTGATTTCTTTGTTTTCTAAAATATTCAGTTTCCATCTCCAGAAACTATTTTTGTCGTGATAAGTCTGTATTACTGGGTTTCTATTGTTGTTGTAAGAAAGGAAGAGTTCTTTCAGTGAGAAATCTTTGCGAAGTTCTTCTGCACTGTATTACTGATACGAACGGTCGTCTCTGTCTGCAAAACTTACAATCACAGTTAGTCAAAACATCCTGGAAACTCCAGATAAAATCTTTCGGCACAACTTATCCACCCAACCGGGCTCTGATTTGCAAACACGGCAAGTCTGGGCTCAACTTCTTCCCAATTCTGAGAGTCTGCTATCCAGCTGGATAGCCTCTCTGGGATTCTCTGGATCACTCTAAAACTAAGAAAGCACTCTATTCAACATAGATTATCAAAAGTTCTACAGATCAGGCAGACTTCCTTTATCACAAGCAAACACTTCCGGTTTTTTCAATTCAACAGATCGATGGCTTTTATGCTCTTCTAAAAGGTATTTGCAAGCTAAATCGGGATCTCCGCTTACCTTTTATGCCAAATCCGGCACCCTTTTTGCAGATCCGACCAAGTGCATTGGCCCAGAAGTTAATTCCGGACGATCCGACCTTTTCTGTTGTAACGTCAGCAAAAGGCTCTGTTTTTCTATTTCGTTTTGTTATCTGGTTCGTTGTTTTTGTTTAAACGGTTATTTCAACTTCAATACTTCAATGGTTTCCTTATTATAACTATAATTTTAAGGACTTCTAACAATCAATCAAAATGACAAAATATCCATCTAAAGCCCTTGCCTCTGTGTTTGTCTCTGCAAATCATTCCTCTGAGCCACGCCCCCAAGCTAGTGCCGTATCAATTACTGTATTTACGTTGTTGTTGAAAGAAAGAGAGAGTTCTTTTGGCCGAAAATCCTTGAGAATGTTATTCTGCTGCACCAACAAATAAAAAATGAGAATGACAGGTTGTCCCTAAACGGTTGAAGACCCCATGTTCTAAATTTTCCCTTTAACAAATGCATATAATTTCCTTTTGGTCTTTTGTTTTTTGTAGTTGCACTGTATTGTGTGGATGGAGCATGGTATGTTTATGTCTGCTACATGAACTTCAAGAGAAGAAAATGAAGAAAATTGAGAACATAAGGTAGCCGTATGGTCATCGGATGCTTGAGCACATGCATGGGATTAGCCCTCTGGTATAATGGAATGGAGCTCAGCATTTGTTTGTTGATGTACAGATATTTTTCTTGGTCTATTGTTTGTGGGCAGCACATCACATATAATGTGCTGCTATTGTTTGTGGGCAGCACATCACATTATAATATGTTGAGCGCCCTGAGCTATGGTGGTGTTGTTTGAGCATTTGTTGATGTGCACAGTTTATGAAGCATAGCACATATGATGTGCTTGTGTTGTACTTAGATTCAGGTCGATTATGAGCAGACCTCATATTAAAGAATAGCCACTTTGACATGTTGCATTTTTCCTTTTTGTAATTGAATATAACCTGTTTAAATTGGAATGAAGCAAGGTTTCATTAATTAGAGAAATTTCGTTTTCTCGTTTGACAACGAAATAAGTCGTGGTCACCCCAGAGATGGTAAGAAATGATTCCTCTCAACCAAAATGAAGCGTTAATAATTGTTAGTTCTGCTTGAAAAAGTAACAATCGCCGAAATTTGAATGCAGGCGTCTAGCCTATAGCTGTCCTAACAGTAAGTGTGGGGATTGAGCAGCATCACTAGTGGTCGTAAGGATCGCCATGGCGATTTTTGCGACAACTAGTGAAGGCAAAATATAAAGAGCACACTGTGTGCTACCAGGTCAAGATGCTCTCTGGAGGAGGTATATCTGGTCTACAGAATCGCCGCCGCGATCTTCGAGACTACTTTGTTCATGCAATTCAATGTTGATAAAATAATTAAACAAAAAAGGATAACACATAGGGTAGCCAAATAGAGGTCTACATATAAACATAACGGGTCCATATATTAGCACAAATTTTGTAAACAAAGCCCAGCACAATCGCGAAGGCGATTTCACTGAGTTTCTTTTACAGACTCTTCCAGGCCAAGTTGAGCAGCTATTCTTGCGACATGCTCCTTTCCAATAGCGAGCGTCTCTGACAGGTCCATTTCTGTGTATCCAGTTGTTTCTAGCATGTCAACATCCATTGCAGCAGTTGCCTCTCTCACACGCTCTGACATATCTGAAGCATTGCTTTTAGCGCTATCCAACAATTCGTCCTCCAATGCCAAAGAAAATTCAGTAGAGGAAACCAACTTCTGTCTTTTTGATGAATGGTCGGCAGATGTTCTCTCACTTCCGGAGCCGCCATCAGACATTCCCATGTACTCAAAATTAGGAAGCGGCTTCTCTAGGCGCCGGGTTATTGCTGACAGTAAGGAGTCCATGTTCTTGTTCAGTGCTTCAAGCTTTTCGAACGTAGGATCTAGTTCTGCTGATTCCTTCTTAGTCTTCTCCAGCAATTCCCGGGTTTCCTTCAGCCTCTCTTCGAAACTTTTCTGATCCAGGGCGTCTAGCAGCTGATCCATCTTGCTGAGATCCGTTTCCTGTGTTATATTAATATTCGGCATGTCGGAACTGATAGGCCTATCATCTACAGCTGTTTCTTCTTGCTCTTCTATGTCAGGCCCTGCCATTTTCTCAAGAATCTCGAAGAAAGATCTAAGGAACCGGCAAACCTTGTCGTCATATTCAAAAGAAACACTGCGTTTTCCTTGCATCAAAGCAACCCTTGACGCAGTTCCGCCTGAGAAGAAATCCAAAATGCAACCTTCTAATGGAACCAGCTCCTTCACTACGTAATAAACATAAGAAGTTTTTGCTTGGCTCTTAACGATGAAGTCGCCTTCCATAGCTGCCCAGGAGAACTTGGGTTTACCTGTAAATAACTCCAAATATTTTCTTTTTATTTTCATGTCCACCTCCTCGTTACCAGTAATCGGATATTTTGGAAGAGGCGTGCCCTTCGGTGCATTGGTCACTTGAGTCAGTCATAGCTCCAAGTTGGGCTTGACAGGCACCACACGAGCGTCACTTCTGTTTATCGTCACGTGGCTGACATATATTGGAATTCTTTGATATTTTTTTTGTTCTCCCATCCTTGTTCTTCATAAGCCCCAAGGGAAACATGAGAGCTACCTTGTATCTGGCTCTGACTGTATAAACAGTTTGGCAAATGCGCTGATCTGAGGAACATGACTATGTGGTAAACTTTTCCTTGTGTCATGCCTGCAATTCTGCTAAAAAAATCTGTATATTTTTAACTTCCCATAACGTCGTAAAACTACGCATGTCAACGAAAACTATGGTGGCATTTTTCGACACCGGTGCAGACACAAGGATACCAGATTTGGTGACGTGCTGCACGGTGTTTCTCTTATCTTTCATTTTCTTGGCTTCTTCTGGCCTCATTATAGCAATAATAGCTTCCAAAAAAACTGTTGGAAGATTTCCTTGAACTGCTTCTTTATTATAGTTCCCTTTAATATATTCAAAATCTATGTCTGCTATATCCAGGAGTCGTTGTTCAGACAGATCTGGGAAACATGCAGCCAACTCTTCAAAATTCTTCTATTGCTTATCTGAAACACAATTGGCATAAGATAACACTTCACGACGCATGAGTGACAGTGTTCTGATGTCTAAAGCCCTCTGACGGCAATCAAAACATCCTGCATAACCTGACTGCACTTTCAAAAACACTTTGCCCTGTAAGATTTCATCCATCAATTGGCTTACCTCTGCATTGTTCATTGCTCGTAGGTATCTTAGGAATGTCTTGTTGAAAAACTCCTTTGATGGTTTGTCGGGCAATTCCCCCTGATCATCAGTTAGCTTTCGAGTTGCCCATTTGTTGACAACATCTACGAGCTTAGACCATGATTCTTCTTGCATAAATAGGAACTGCTTTTTATCCTTAAGTTCCTTAACCTTCAAGGTTGTGGTAGCCACCTCAAGAAAATCCTGTACAGAAGTGCTGGTTAGGATCGCGACGGCGATCTTCCTGAACATAAAAACGAAAAACATACCTTCCAGGCGGATGACACTGTAGTCCCTGTTGGCCATTGTGGAGGACAGGCGAATGCCTTGTGCAGGTTTCTTAGTTGTTGGAGCTTTTCAATCAGTGGTTCTTTGTATACTGTTTCTGCGATTACGTCATTGCACTGTATAGAAATCTGAATGTATTCCTTGTTGGAGAGGTTCCCATTTAACACACGACTTCTTCTTTTTGCATATGCTTTCGCAAATTCCAGCCTTTGTTCGACATTACCCATGTAAGTGCATAGAAACTATGCAGCAAAGATGCCATGATTACCAGAAATAATAAAGAATTTTTTGTTCAATAGTTCTTCGGGGCGGGACCAAGTGATTAACTTCCTGCATGGACAGCACATTAATATAAAACCAATAATACAAGTGAGAAATGAATATGATATAACTGACCTTGTTATTGGGTCGAATAGAACGACATCGGCAGGTGTGAGAACCTCCGTTGGGTATTTTTTGAAGCTCTTTATCAGGGTTTGGACATGGTCATTCGAGCGAACTCTATGGGTCAGATTTGCGGAAGCTGTCTCACAATCGAAGATACTGACCTTATGGAACCAGTCTACACCCATTGGATAATACATTTTGAACTCTTCGAGTTTAGAGGCAGTCTCCTGAGCAAGTTTCTTTTCTTCATCTGGATTAAACTTCAATTCTTCGGGCATTCGCGCAGCAGTTGGCCAGGTCAACATACAGCTATTAGCTGTTGGTATGGTGGACGAGGTAGGAGTAGAAGATGTCGAAGGCTGCGCAATGTCATCCGTGTTCAGCTTTGGAAGCTTGCTTTTGAATGTCCTTATCTTCTTTGCTGGTTGTACTTCTATTGCCTCAGAGTCTCTGGGGGGAGGTGGCATAAGCATGACGGGAGCTGTAGGGTCGACAACGGCAGAACACCCAATATTTGCAGAGAGGGGATAACCTCCATGGGGAGTACAATTTCCTTTGGAGTGGATGGTTCGCCTATAGCCGCCAAAGGGGCCACGGATCTCTTCTTGGCAACAGCTCTCAGCCAGTTGATGTCCATTGGAGAAGGCAGTTTGTTGTCCTTAGTAGCCTTCAAAGCAGCAGGACGTTTCTTATCAACAGAAAGACCCTTTCTGCACATACTAAATCCAACAAGTATATCCTTGTTACACTTTATACCAGCCAAGCTCAACGAATCATATGATGGCAGTATCCACCCAAACCCCTTTGCACTGATAGGCACCCCCTTGCCGCTTGCCGGTTTGTTGACTTTACTCGCAATCATAATCGATGGATCATAATTCTGCCAGCGCAACACATACTCAACAAACTGAAGCTGATGAGTATCTTCCACGCTGCAAATGATTGCATCCTGTACATTATTTTTGCTGCCTTCCCAAATAGCAACAACTATTCCTAATTGTTCGTAATCTTCTGGACCCTTGCCGGTCCTGAAGAACAGACACAAATCCTTTCGGCGGTCTCCAGCCACATGTGGTTTGGCCTGTGAAATTTCCATACGCCACTTCCGGCTTCTATCAGGTATTACGATTCTAATGGGTTCTACGTTGGGCCCGCGGAAAAGATCCATTGCTGCAATAATAAATGAACACAGGTTAGATACACGAGTTACAAAACAATTTCAAGATAATATGGCGACCGCGATCCTTGAAAGCACCACTTATCTAAATTATATCGGCTACCACACAGTTAATGGAAAAAGTTGCTCAACAAGATCGCGGCCGCGATCCGGTTGAGCACTAGCCAGCTAAAATCTACGTTGCTAACGGCAGTATTCCACTAGTGTGCTCGTAAGGAACGCGGCCGCGTTCCTTACGAGCACTGAAAGCATTATATTGTGCATGTAATGATCACCACAATCGCGGTCGCGATTGTTGTAAGCACTACTGCCCCCAAAAGAAGAAAGGAGGTGGTCGCAACTATCGCGGTGGCGATCCTGTCGACCTTCTAACTATCTTAAAAAGACATAGCTACAGCTAAGACGATAGCTATGCTAAACAAAATCGCGGAAAATACCTTCTCTGACGGCTACGGCACGGGACATGATGGCGATCGAAAAAGTTGAAGGCGCTCGAATTTTGGCGAAGGCGCAAGTCGGCAGAATCGCGAACTGATCAGAAAATAAGAATGGCTCACTTTTTTATAGGAACCGCCATTATGGCCGGGGCATTGATGACGGGCATTTATGACGGGCGGCATAATTATGACGGGCGGCGTAATTATGACGGGCAGCGTCATTATGACAAGCATTTATGACAGGCTGCGTGATTATGACGGGCGGCGTCATAATCACAGGCATTTATGACGGGCTACGTACATGGCATATTCCATTTTTCGTCCGAATATCCCCACCCACGCCGTGCACGTACCGGAAAGTGACTCCTAAAAAATTGTGTCAGGAGGGATGCGTGTCGCTATGCAGGGCCCGCGGAAAGGACAACAAATCACCCACGGCACGTCAGTTTTAATTGGATAGGGACAGGGACAATACGGCATCAAAAAGCCCCGCCATAAGGACATTGTTTTGAAATTCAAATGCAATTCAGCGAGCTGAAAGGCCCTCCAAGACTTTCATTGTAGCAAAGCTTGGGAAGGAGTCTCTCGAGGCGCTGGAGTGGAAACATACAGACGCTCGAAAGAAATTGAAGGCGCTGTGGTGGATTTCAAAGGCGCTCGTCTGAATTTGAAGGCAATTAAGCATATTTTACGTTCTTGAATTCATCGAAGGCCAAAGGCAGGCAAGCACATTCATTAAATTATATTTTCATTTAAATCTACCACATGCACGCCTTTGTGGTGCCCGTTAGATCAAATGCATGGGGGGAAGGGCACAAATTACACAGTCCAGCAGCCTCCATTCTCCTGCATTCATTAGAAATTTTAATTTGGGAATGAAGATTGCCTCTCTTAACAATTCCTGAGATGTTCTTGTTCTTAGACGTTGCTGTGATTCATCTTCTTCTAATGCAGGTCCTGTACGGCACAGCTAGTAGTCGTCTGGATCACGATGGCGATCTTGCGCAGCATATTCTAGACTAAGGTACCTATAAATCCTCTGGATGTAACTAGCCGGTACACGCATAGTGGAGGGACAAATAGACATTTGTCTTATTAATTCTTGCCTTGCTTGAAGGAGAAGGAGGTTTGTGTGTGGCTGCTGCTTTAGACGAACAGAAAGTGCTCGGTAACATCACCATGGTGTTTTCTCTAAGCACTAACGACCATTCTGCTTGCAGGCATGGCTGGCTCGAAGTCCATACTATTTGACGGAGTCAAAGTGGGCGAGGGAAAAGTACATAGCTTCGACAAGCACCACAACTTGCCCTTGCCAGAAGATAGCGTAGTAGTGTCTATGGAAGTTATTGTCGACGGAAGCATTGGTTTGCCATATCCTGAACCGGAAATTACAACTCTCGCGGATTCCCTAGGGAGTTTTATTTTGTGGCCAGCACGATGGGTAGCGTCCCTTATGCACGAACCTGACATATCCACACCGCCAGCACAGATAAAAAAAATTGACTGGCAGGGATTGCAAGCACAGGAAAGCCCCTCCAGAAAAAAGGGTCTAGAAGACGGCATTTCAAGGGACGAGCTAGTAGAGAAAAGTTGCACACTCTTGCATGACTGCTGCAACATGCCTTATGCCCTTGGCGTGATCATCTTCATCGACCCTAATCAGGCAGTTGGTGACATGAGATTGGGAGAAGACTACTTGGCGGCAACCATAATGAAGACATTCCCTACGCCAGATAGGCCGACTATGTGATGCCAAGCTTGTGCTGAAATGCCACAGTTGCACGACTTGGTCAGGTGGTCGAATGCTTTGGTGTTAGTAGACAATGTTGCTGTGTCGACACTCATAAAGATTGTGAAAGAGACAGTCATTGAAGCAGAACCCTATGCCATGCAAATTGAAGTTGAAAAGGCACCCAAGAGGATGTATAGAATGGTGAACCGGACTCCATGTTCACCTGCTGTGGCCACTAAAGCTGAGAGAAAGATCACGGCAGCTTCCATTTTAGACTTTACATCTTCGCTTTGTTGCATGCGAAGATGCTGCGCAAACTTCTCCACAGCCGAGATTAGGTGTATGCGTAGTTTCTATTGGAACTTGAGTGCTTCAGATAGGACCACATTTGCTTTTAACATGTTAGACGTTTGTTCAAAGAACGGACAGGTCCAGAAGCTCATGCTAAATAACAAGCAGGTATGCTTGAAAGCATGGCATAGAGCCTATGGTATTCCAATGTCCACTTTCTATAAGTGGCGAAGACTTTTTCTTGCTGGTCACAGAGTTGCTGAACATGGTAACACGGGCTCGAAAAAGCCGAGGCCTCACACTCTAGCAGGAAAGGCCCTGCTGTCTATGTACATAGATGAGAATGCTGAGACGATGCCCCACAGATCGAAAATCACTACTGAAGGGGTGAGAGAGAATGTGAAGAGGCTTCCCTCTGTCCTAACCAAAAAAGACATTCTTCATGAGGTGGACGCCAGTGTGATGGAGATGACAGGCAAGCACGTCTCTCATTCTTCATTCCTTGGTGGGTGGAAGCTAAACCACGCAGAGGTCAATGCAAGCTTTCTCCAAGTGCAATACCTGTATTGTAATAAAAGAGAAAATGGCTAAGACGAGAGATCCACGGGAGAGAAGAGAATTGCAGATTGAAATCAAGGCACACATGACAGCCCAGATCTCTTGTAGGAGCTTGTACTGGTCATGGAGAGCTTTGTTCCATCGATCACCGGATCAGGCGCTCACTATCATACATGATAAAATGGACCAAAACAAGACTATGATTCCAAGACTGGAGAAATTAGCAAAATCGATATGGAGAGGTGAACGCTTGAAAGTTAGCGTGACTGGTGCACTGATGCATGGCCATGGCACAGGTGCCTTAGGACATTTCTCACTCGACCTTTGGAAGGATGATTCAAATTTTCATGTTGGTTCCTTGAATCATGCTATCAAAACACTGGAGGATACTTCCGAAGATAATTGGGGCATTTGAGAGAAGAAGGTCGGCCTGAGGGCATGTGGGGAACCGCACTCCTCAACAGTGCGGGGTTGAGGACAAAAAAAAAACAATTGCACTGGGCAAGACTTTGTAGCACCTCCTAAGCAACCAGTGCACCTTAAGAGGTTACCTAGGCGGCTCTACTTGCAGCTAGACAACTGCGCAGGGCAGAACAAGAACAGATATCTCTTCTCTTATCTATCCTATCTTGTGTAGTTGGGTGTTTTTGATCAAATACAGCTTGGCTTCATGATGGTAGGCCACACTCATGATGACATTGATGCGCTCTTCGGTAACTATTCAACGTTAATACGCAGGTCGGATGCTCTAACTATTCCAGAACTAATGCAACTCTTCCGAGAATGTAGCACAAAGGCACCGACACCATACCTTGTTACCGAGGTTCCCGATTGGAAGATTTTCGTAGAAGGATACATTCCTGATAAGAAGGACCGTTTGGTTGGTCACTTGGAGCCCTTATTGTTTAAGTTCTGCCAGTAATGTATTACAAGATGAGACCTGGTCATAGAGAATAGTTGCCAGAAAAGAGTATTCGGATGTGGAAAGCAGATGATAGTGGTTTGCCAAAGATATCGATTGGCTCGCCCAAGACTGTCAAGCCATATGCAAGGCTCAAGGACATAGGAGCATTGAGGTCGTCCATTGCGAAGTACATGATGCATTGGGCTAATATCTCCAGGGCTGGTGTGAACTCGTGGTCCAATACCTACATGAACGAGGTCATAGACTACTGGTGCGAAGTGATGCGTGTGCTAGGTGAAGTACCCCCGGGCAATGCAGAAATTCAGAACTTCTGGCCTCGAACAAGGCAAGTTGTGCTTGACGAGCCTGAATCTATTCAGGTCGATCAATACGACGCTCCAACTGCCTTTGTCGGACCTGCTAAGGATAAACCCAAGAATGCAGTGGAAATATTCGACCCATACCAAGATGTACAGAAAGGTATGTTTCTGCTTGTAAGGCCGACAGATGCATGTCCTACATGGGTAGCCTATGCAGAGGAGGCTCCTATACAAGACCCCACTGCCCCTCATTATAATGAGGTTTTTGTGTCTTGGTGGGAGCATGTGGCTAGGAAAGGTACCGCATATGCTCAACAGTATCGGGACAAAAAAGTGGCGGCCGAATCCTAATGACAGACCACGCTTACAAATGATGTTAGAAGACAGATGCATATGCTGATGCTTTTAAGCTTCCAAATGGTCGATATGCTTCATGTCTCTGTGGCCTTCTAAGGCCACAGTCACATGCATCTGAAAATTGTTGTGGCAAAGAGATGTCTTGCCTGGTTTTATAGGACATATCAAGTAGTGGTGGAAGGAAATGACAAAAGCGCAAGAAGAAGCATAGGGTCTGCTAAAACTTTCCTTACTACATTAAGTTATATCTTGCACATATAACCCTAAGTTGGATTGATCTCCAGACGAGTCATTAGACATCTCTTCAACAAGTACTCCAAGTAGAATTTTAGGATAGGAGGAAGTTATGGCATGTGCCAATCCCCACATCGTGTAGAACACATGTGGTACCTATATCTGGACCTGTGACATTTTCAAGCACCCTTTGCTTCATCTAGAACTGAAGCTTTGTCTGTCTACACTCCTTGGACCAAAAATTTTGTTTGATAAAATCTTTACCTAGAGATATGAAAGTGACATTATAGACACACATTAAGATTCACAATTATTGGAACTTAATGTCTCTATGTAAGCGAAGCTATTTAGGATCAATAAGGCAGCAATAATATACGTAGATTAAATACACAACTATGAAAAATGCTAGGTCACATCCATATCGAAGATGATCATATAATAACTCACATTTTTACTTTGTCTTCCATATTTGATCTTTTTGATGGCGTGCTGTTGTGAATGGAACAATTGTTGTTGATGATGCAACTACTAAGAACAACCATTCTAACTATAGCCGTATGTATAAAGTGGAATAAAAATGATCTGGGGCAGACATCGCTGACCCACAACTTGGTACAATATTTGAAGATGATTGACTGTGATGAAACAACCACATGAGTCAACATGAAGGATTCCTGTACCCAGCTGGATTCAAGAAGATAAAGTTGTATCTGAATCAGCATAATCATGGATATGAACTAAAAGCTACAAGGAACTTACCATTTTGGCATTTTGATTAAGCTGTTTGAGAGGTTGAGAAATTCTCCGGAACGGATATGAGCGCTCTCTCCTCGCGCCTCGGGATCCGTGCATCTCCCAGCCCTGATGGATGAGGCTTTGCTCGAAGCTGTTCTCCAAGGGCTGGGTTTGATCATCCCCCCCCCAGGGCCATGAGAGCACCCTTCAAAACATTGAAGATTTGATCAGATTAGCTGTTAGGAATCAGTCTAGAATAGGTTTCTGTAGAGCAGATTTTGATTTCTTCAACAAGTTTTTTCTCTGCATCCTTTGTTTCGACAGAGTTGGTTCCCTCAGGGTTGCGGCTCATAATTCACAACCTTACCTATCCCTGGGGAACAACTTTGAAAGGAATCTCTTTCTTTTAGGGGTCCCTCTGAGAATGGGGATTGATCCCTCTATCAACGGGCAAATTTCTTTGATCTCCAGCCTGCAGAAATCTTTGATGATCTTGGAATTGCGGTGTGGAGGTTCGGGGTGGCGAATTAACCCTTTCTGTTTTCGATTTCCCTCAGTTCCCCCCATCCCATTCTTTTCTTTTTCTTTATCCTCTAGTTTCTTTTCTTCCTTTTTCTTGGTTTTGTTGCTTCCTTGATAATTGATGGGACCCTCTCCCCCTGACTAGATCCTTGCGGGGTCATCCGAGTGCGAGCAGCCTCTTTCATTATCAAGGTAGCTTTCCCCCTTTTTCCAATCATTCCTTCTCCCTTTTCTTTGTCCTTTGCCACTTCTTCGGATCTTTGGCGCCTTTCCCTTTCTTTCCCCTCTTTTCGCTTCCCCTTACCCTCTTTTTTCTTCTTCCTCCGTTCCGTTCTCCCCTAGTTTCTTTGTGCCACCATGAGAGCTAAAGCTTCGACGAGCAAACCAGTTGTGGGAGGGTCCTCAACAGCAAGGATCCCGTATGAGTACAAAGACACTGACCCGATTTTGATCATTCAAAGTTGGGACCAAATTTTTGTCCTAGATGACAAGAAAGATCAAGCATGGATAAAAATGAAAGAGCTCAAAGCAGCCTTCGATATTATCAAGGAACAGCAAGATTCAGCAGCAGACTGTATGGGAGTTCAGAAGGAAGGGCAGATCTTGGTATGCAAACTTGAAATGCAAAGATTGAAAAATCAGTACAAGGAAGGCAAAGCCAATGATCGAGATCTGGCATGGCAAATGCTTCAAAGATCTGAAAATGGATAACCTTTTATACCAACTCATAAGAGTCAAAACAGGGCATTCAAAAGATGATTGTTGCAGCTTGAAGAACCAGATCTTCAGGAGATCCATGACAGAAATGCTTCGGGCAGCAAAAAAACTGGTTGAGGAACTCGAGGATCTTGGGTGGAAATCCAAAGCCTCCTTTCATCGACCGTGAAAATTTGGGAGGAAGCAGATGACCACGTAATTGAAGATTTCCGAAAAGGATTCAAGAAAAGGATTCCCTCCTTCGGCCCTGATACTTTCCTGAAGCAAGTTGAAATGGACTATAAAACTTACCAACTCCCGCTCAAAGTTCCCACCAAATGCGAGATTGCTGACAGTAATGGCTACTTCCATCCGTCGGATTGCGTAAACTGTGAATGCCAGAACTGTACCAGCATTAAGGAGCAGAACCTGGACAAAAATAAAACAAAGGTCTCCAACTCCAAGCAAAATTTGAAATCTTCAGTCCCCATCATGGGAAAATACGACAAAATCAACGGTATTTCTTACAAGAATGCTTTACTTAATTCTTTCAATTCTGTGAGTGATGCTAATGATTGTGTTGAAAAAGAAGATTCTAAAAAAGAAGAGGAATTTCTGGATCTGGGTAATATCGTGGATAACACAGCCAATATTAAATATATAAATCATGGAATTCTTGTCCACTTCCCTCAGAACTGTCCTTCCATTAGCACTGTCAAATATTGGATTACCAAGACTTTGTTAGTTCCTATATTATCTATCCTTAAGCTGGACAGCAAGACCTATCAGATTATATGTAAAGAAGAGAAGAATGTTCCCATGATTCTTACCAGAAAAATCACTCTTATCTCAGGTTTCCCTGTTTATATCATGAAATGGGACCCTCTCTACATTCCAGGAGACTTCTCCACGATAGCCACCACCACCTGGATTTCCTGTTTGAATCTCCCTATGGGCTCTTTGATCATCTCTCACCTTAGGGCTATAGCAAGTAGTCTGGGGGAAATTATCCATGTCTCGATCCCCCAAACCAGCTTCCCCTTGGTTTGTATTCAAAAGAAAATTTACTCAAACTGGGAAGACTGTATCCCATGCAAAATCCCTGAAAGAGGGCGGTTTGATCTCAAAGTTTCCTATTCCAAAATGCCTCTGGCTAATTCTCAGCCTAAAGAGCATCATAAAGAAGTTAAGATCCAGAAGCAGAAGGAGACACATCATAAACAGGAGGAAACCCATCAGGTTAAACAAGTTTGGATGCCCAAAGCAAAGAACATGGAAGACAACTGTAGCAAAGTTGTCTGCAACACCAGCACAAGGGAAATCAGGGAAGACAGGGATGAATACAAAACCAGTGATTCTCAAGACAGGTATTTCCCTGATAAAGGTATTATTTTCCAATTCCCCTCAAAAGTGGTTATTAGAGTTGATCCCTCTAATATGACTATCTCAACCATGGATCTGGGCATCTCAACTTTTGACCTTGACAATTTTGGCAATTATGAGGAGACCAGCAAGGAAGACTCAGAAGATGACTTTGACTTTCGAGTCAAGACCCCCACCCTGGAGGATATGACCTGGTCTACTATCAACAACAGAAGGAAGAGGGGTAAGAAAAATCTCAAAGATTATTCTCTGGGACCCCCAAGAAGATCACCAAGAAAGATCCCCCCCCCTCCAATGGATATAAGTCTTAAAGGTATTACTTGGAATATCCAAGGCATCAATTCGAATATCAAAAGAGGTAGACTAAAGGTTTGCCTCTGTTCTATGAATCTGGATTTTATTTTCTTTCAAGAGCACAAGATTCATGATGACAACATTAATTCCATTATTAAAGATGTTCTTCCTGATGATTTTCAGCACTGGTCTCTCAAAGCTAACAACACTTCTGCTGGAATCACCATTGCTTGGAGTAACAGGCTTAACTTTGATGACATTCAGATGGTAAATGATAACAGTAAGAGATGGCAAATCATTCATGGAAAAGTTGGTGACAGGAGGATTGCCTTTACCAATGTCTATGCCTATCATCAGCCCTCAGAGAGAGTCGGCCTTTGGGAGGTTATTAATAGGAGTCTAGAGAGAATTCCTTATGATGAGTGTATTTTAGCAGGTGACTTTAACATGGTCACCCATAGTTATATGAGAAGTGCCAATTTTAGGCCCCTGACTGATAATGAATTTGCTGGCTGGAACTCTCTCCTTTACTCTCATCACCTCTCTCTAGCCAGAGTTACCCCCCAGTCCTATAGCTGGAATGACCACAGAGACCAGCCTGTCTGCTGCCTTCATGATAGATTTTATCTCAGTGAGGCCCTCTGGAATAATAGCACTAGAGTCACGAATCTTACCAACTATACAATTTCTGATCATTTTCCACAGCTCATCAATATCTGTGGAAACACTGCTCAAAGGAAGAGAAATTCTTTTTTCAAACTTAATACTAATCTTCTTGAGCTCGATGAATTTACGCCCCTAATCTGCGGCATTGTTTCTCAAGAGAGGAGACCTAATGGTAACACAGGATGGATGGATTGGTGGGTAAGGGTATCCAAAAGAATCAAGAATTGGCTTAAGGTTTGGGGGAAGGAAGTTCATAGAAGTAACACTGCTCATCTTCAGGATTTGAGATCCCAGTTGGATGTAGCCCAGGATCAACTCAAAGATGAAATCAAACTTCAAATAGAAAGAGAAGAGATCAGAATTGCCAAAGGCTGGAAAATTAAAGCAAAGGTTAAGGAGCTCAAAGAAGATGAGAGGAGCAATTCGAAATATTTCTTCATCAAAGCTAAGGGTAGGATTAAGAGAAATCATATCTACAGTATTCTGTGGGAAGGCAATAGCATTGACAATGATTTGCAACTCAAGAATGCTGCCAAAACTCATTTCTCCAGGATTATGGGGACTGAGGAAAATATTAGTAGGGAGGATATTGAGAACTTTGTGTGTATCCAGGAAAAAGTTACTGATCTGATGAATGACAGTCTGTCTAGGCCTTTTAGTTATGAGGAAATGCTGAAGGTTCTTCAGGGAATGGAAAATGGTAAAACTCCAGGCCCTGATGGCCTTCCAGCTGAATTCTTCAAGAAATCTTGGGAAATTCTGGGTAAGGATATTGTATCCCTTGCTAACGAATTTATGATAACTAAGAAGTTGGACTGCAGGATTAACACAAGTCTGATTGCTCTCATCCCAAAGATTGATCTCCCAACTACATTTTCTGATTACAGACCTATTTCCCTAACCAATGTGGTTTATAAGTTAATTTCAGGTACCATGGCTGCTCGACTCAAGCCTATCCTTGAAGAGGTCATCAACAACACTCAAAGTGCCTATTTGAGGGGCAGGTACATTCTAGATAATGTTGCTGCTGCTTCTTTAGGAATCTCTTGGGCCAAAGATTCTAATCAGTCAATTGGTCTCCTCAAATTGGATATTACAAAAGCCTTTGACACAGTAAGTTGGGCTTTTCTATGTTGGTGTTGCAAGAAGCTAGGCTTCTCTGATAGGGTCATTTCAGTTTTTCAAGCTATCCTCAGCAACTCTAGATCTGCTGTTCTCATTAATGGGGAGTGTAGCCCCTTTTTTGACATTAAAAGGGGGGTTAAGCAAGGATGCCCCCTTGCACCCTTCCTCTTTCTAATTATAATGGAAGGCCTGAACAGCCACTTCAAGAGAGCCAAGGATTTACATCTGATCAAAGGTCTTAGTCTCCCCTCCCAGGAGGCTGGAGATATCTTAAATGTTCACTTTGCAGATGACACTTTTCTCTTTCTTCATTTGGAAGCACAATCCATTCAGCACACCCAAGCTGTTCTAGAAGATTTTGGTAAGTGTTCGGGATGCAAAATCAACCCTACCAAGACTAAACTTATTTCAAGGCATCAACACGAGGGTGAGCAAGCAGCTACA
The DNA here is from genome assembly GCA_021234155.1 of Isoetes taiwanensis. Taxonomy (NCBI): domain Eukaryota; kingdom Viridiplantae; phylum Streptophyta; class Lycopodiopsida; order Isoetales; family Isoetaceae; genus Isoetes; species Isoetes taiwanensis. The sequence goes on along the minus strand of JAJEKV010000205.1, from coordinate 643,411 downwards.
AATTTCGGTTGTATGTACCTCTCTCCCACTACTAAAACTAAAATTTTAGGCATTCCATATGCTATTAGAACTAATGCTGGTGAGCTTTGGGATGACTTACTTGATAAATTCTACAAAAAAGTGGACTCCCTTAATTCCAAATTTCTTTCTAAAAATGGGAGAGCCATTTTGGCAAATTCAGTCATCTCCTCCTCTCAGGTTTACCAATCTTCCATTATGGTGGCACCCAAGAAGGTTCTAACTAAAATGCAAGGGATTATTGGCGATTCATTGCGGGAGGGGACAAGCGAGAAGATCTTTGGATTCCTATCTCTATGGAAGAATGTTGCAAGCACAAGAAGATGGGAGGTCCGGGAGTTATTAATATTGAGAAACAGAAGCTCTTGACCGGCTGCTAAGTATTTTTATAGAGCTTGCAATAATCAAATCAATCACCACAGAGCACACTAATCTCCCACTATATCGATAAATGCCACCCCTTTGGTTGGAGGAATCTCAAGATGCAGCTGCCCCATAGCATCTACTTTGAATTTACCATTCCCACTACATTACCTCTGATTATCAAGAAGTGGATTAGGGCATGGCAGAAGGTAAAGGGTATGTATACATGGAAAGAAGGCCTTTCCCAAGACCAACCAATTTTCTGAGTCCCTCTCTCATTTTGGATGACCCTAACACTGTCTCGGCTACTAATTTCCCTACTCTAGCCAAGCAATGGACCAACAATGGAATTACTTATATAAGAGATATCACCGATGATTTTGTCTATCGAGGATTCCAAAGATAGCAAATCTAGGAGATGATTCCAAGCAAATTGTTCAATAGTATCACCCAAAGGTTGACATAGGAGTCGGCATGATCTGAGATGTCCTTTGGCATATCAATGGCTTCGTGGATATAGAGTAAACCCGGCATACATGTACCTCAATAGGGACCAAGAAAGCTCTATCCATAGAAAATGGAATATCGATCCGCACGGGGCTTCTAAGAACTTGAAATACATGTGGAAAAGCCCAATTCATCCAAAGATTAAGGCCTTTATGTGGCAGCTTTGGCATAAAGCTTTGGCCCGCGAACAAAAAAAAGGTGGAGGCTGAATATGTCGGATTCTAATATATGTGTCGGATGCATGCGGGACCGGGGAAGATGAAGAACACCTTTTTAAAAAGCGCTTATGGGCGAGAATGGACCTTGGAGCTTGCGTAAAAGGGGACTTAATATTCTGGGACCGGCCAATATGCAAATAGAGCGAGATCCTTTTCCCGAGAACCCGGTGGAATGGAGGAGATACATTCTTCTTTGGAGAATGTGGAAAGGAAGGAATACCACGATATTCAATGAAGAAATAATCGGCCTAATGCTATCATTAAGCAAGCCCAATATGACATAAATTGGGTAGTGGAAATCTTTGGTAATCAGTACTAAGGTTCTTATGTTAGTTTTGTCTTGTGTGCAGGAAATACACTTATCATGTTCAAAAGACTGAGGTGGAGGAGAATGAATCTCCATGCGAATGCACAGTGGCTTCTGAAACAATTTGGGGTTGAAATACCCAACGAGCATGGAGACAATTGCCAATGCAAGCGTGCTTGCACCGCTTATCCGGACGAGAGAGGAGAAACATTACGTATAATCGCCAAGGATAAGAAGGACAGATTCAATCCAGGAATGGCCCATAAGTGCAAATGCCCCTACTGTCTGTTCATAGTAGCCAACAAAGGCATGGGGAGAAAGGACCATTTAAAAAGAGAGCCAAAGAAAAGGAGGTACTCGGGTGTACAATGAGTTCTGCCCATCCAGAGATGATTTAACTGTTTCAGACTACCAGATACTTTTAAAGTTATAACTACTTTTATGCTTTTGGTTAGTTTTATCTTATCAGGGTTCACGACCTACCCTTTCCTAAAGGTCTTTTTTCTAAAAAAGTTCTACTCTTGGAGCTTTTCGATCTTTGTACTTTAACATATACTCTTAATACATACTTATGCCTTCAATTAAAAAAAAAAAAAAAAAAAGTAATGCTTTTATACTCTGTTTGACATCCTCCCATATTGCACTTCCAATCTTCTCCACTCCCTCCTTTGCTTTTTCCTGTGTCTAATGCTTTGGCATCCCCTCCTCACGACCGAGGTGAACAACATTTCCTTTCATACTATCAGGAACAACCTTGCCAATAGCTTCAGCCACTGTGCTAATAGGCAGCTGCATCAACAATTTCAACTAAACAATATAAATGCCATGCTTCAAATCTGAGCTAGTGTCTATTTCACCAAAAAAAGAGAAGAAACTTGTAGCAAGCATAAATAATCCAAGACTTTCAGTTTTTTGATTTCTTTTCATGGAGGCCTCAGGGTAGAGTATGAAAGAGAGAAATTTGAGCTCAGAAGCCATAACCCAGAGCATAGCAGTAACCGATGAAAGAGAGAAATTTGAACTTGGAACCGTAAATAGGAGCATAAGTAGCAACAGAGAATTATGTACAAAATTAATCTGATATCAAGGGTAAACAAAACAATAGGGATTCCATGGTCAAGAACCACAAAAAGGCAATGAGATTGTGCTCCATAGTTTTAAGTTTCAATTTTGGAGCCCCTAAGGTTGAATTCATGATATCCATTTCTTATGAGGGAAAAAATTATTTGATTTACCATGATTAGAATTTCCCTCATTGATTTGGGTTTACCCCAATTCAAATGCTGAACTAACTCTTGGTGACGTGACAGTTCAAAATTTTGCAATTTGTTTAGAAAAATGTACTCTAAAGTCGTGCATTTGTTTTCACAAAGAAGGAATTGGAAACACCCTTTCATACTTCTACTCGTTTGTATTTGTATATTGCCTCATGGGGATGCAATGTCCTCCCATGGTGCAAATTGGACAATGTGCCCAAGTTTAAGATTTATTTCAACAATTTAATGGGTCATTTGCAACCGAGTAACTAGAATAGTAGTTTGACTTCCCTACGGAATTGCTTTGTGAAAATTGATGTCAGATTTTTATGGATTATCTAAGACTATATAGCAATTGCACAAAATTGATATAGCTTCAACACATCATTGAAGGAAAATCCTTAGTATCCCAACATCTTGTTTACCTCATATTTTGCCCATTTACGTGACATTTGGCCTCCCATAACTATCTAGTAACTAACTTTCACGTTATAAAAATGTTTGCTTGTGAGACATTCTTATATATGGAAGTGCAAAATAACAAGGGGTCCAATCTAAATTATAGACCTTGGCATTTATACTAGACAATTGATTTCTTCTTGCCTCTGTGTTAAACATTTGTTGGGATGTCTACGGTATATAGTTGGACAAAGGATGGCCACAAAAATCTTGTACATGCGCTAGAAAAACAAAACAAGAAAAAGGAACTGATTTCTATATGTTCAAATGATATGAGATATTGGAAAAAAAAATGTACATTCTTTATTACGATATAAAACACATATATGGACCACCATGACAATTTTATGTAGATGCATATGTGTATGCATTGCTTTTATGGTTAATCTAAGGAGTTGTTGGAGTAAGTTTGCAATTTGACTCGTAACACATGTGTGACACCTTCTCGTTAAATGCGTTAAATGCATGATTGAAACATGAGCCAAGCTTTTCATGTTGGTGGAGAAAAAGTGCTCTCCCAGGTTGATTTTCCTAAATAACTTGACAATATGCAACTCTATTAATTGTTGTTGGTAAGTGTAGGGTTGATTCCTACCCATAATGACGTTATATAATAAAGTATCTAGCAAGCAATCCTTAATTCATTTTGCAACTATGGCATTCATCAGATCCACTATACTAGCCACAGTGATGCTACTCGCACTACATTTACTTGTAGCCAAGGTGTCTTCACTATCACCACCTTCACTTGAACCAGCTCCATCACCACTTGCAAACCGAAATTGCAATCTTGATATTAATAGTGTTGTAGATTGCGTGACTTATATCTTGGACACTACTATGGCATCCCCACGAGGGTGTTGCAATGGTATTAGGAACAGTACACTTGATTGCTTCTTTCCACTTATTGCACCCTTCTATCGATACTCCTCTACAAATTGTATCAATAATACCCGCATATCTAGCCTTTTCCAAGCATGCAACTTGAATCTATAGGTAAATATAACTCTCTTATTGTGTTTTCATTCATTTTTGTATTTTGCTGTAGTGGAATTCGTATTCACTCATACTTTCTGCAGATCCGAGAATTGCCTTACTCTAAGTTACATATGGATAATTACTGGAAAGAGTACTTTCCTACATCAATATATTTAGCATTCTTATTATATAGTTATTGGAATGATAAGGTGTTGACTACGACTATATTTAACAAACAAGTATTCTTAAGTGGAAAAGTAAAGTATTTGCCTATGCTCATGAGGATTTATATGATATAAATAGTTTTTTTTTTTTCAGTTACTTTCTTAAACATAATTTCATAGATGCTTTTTTTCCCTTTTGTGCATGCGTGCGTGCAAGCGTGCTAGTGTAACAAATTATCCCATCTTTTGTTTTGTTGAAACATATGAAATCATTCTACTTTTAGTCCAACTACATTTTATTTGATAACGTTATGGACTCACCTTGAAACCTGGCAACAATCACCACCTCTGGTTCGATCAAGTGGCCATGCATAAGGAAAGGTTTGTTGAAGTAATATGATGGCTGCAAGAGTTACGAATCATGGTGAAGAGAAAAAAATCGACTGAAAAATATAAAAATGAGGTAGTAGCGTTAACGCCATACCACATTGATTAGAACATAGGACGATTCCATCTCCAAACCATGTCTCAAACACATATCTGAGATACACATAACACATATGAGATAACACCTCCGGTAACACTATTCCATTTCATTTCTCAGTCACCAGCCGATGGTCCTTAGCATAGATGTTTGAAAGCATATCATGTGCTGCAGAGTTTTCAGGGTATGACTTAAGCATCTATTCAGCAATCCGTTTTCCCTTTTCAAATCGCAACAGTCTGTGCATGAACTAAGAAGTAACTTCAAGAAGTCGAATCAGGAGGACTTGGCAAGCCATTTATCAAAGCCTCAGCTGCATGTACCTGTCCAGCACGACCAAGAAATGTCAATCATACTATTACAATGTTGCTACAAGAGCATGCTCTTGACTAATATATAATATTGCATCTCGATCTGGTATTTTGCATTTGCATTATTCAAATTTCCACATTTTGCATACATATTAACAAGTGCACTACCTATGACTGTGTTTATCTTACATATTGACAAGTGCACTACCTATGACTGTGTTTAACTCACATTCACGTTTCAGTGCATAAGTGTGTATTAGCTTACCTTCTGGGAGAGCTGCCTGGCTAGTGCTCACATTGATAATATTGAGATAGGTAATCTTGTCAGGCATTTTTTGGAAGCGCATAAAGCTTCCTTTAGGAGCTGCTTCTCACCATAAGCTTTAATCATTGTATTCCAGAACACAAGATCATGTTGAGGCATCACTTCAAATGAAGAAGAAGCTGCAACAACATGCCCTTGCTGAGCGTATGCTGAAAGCATGATATTCCATGAAACAGTATCATGATCTGGCATTTTCTCAAAGAACTGCTGTGCAAAATCAAACTGACCCAGCTGTGCCTAAGCTGCAAGCGTCATATTCCATGAAACAAGGTTTTTCTCCGATTTGGTGAAACGATTCAAGGGCTAGTTGCCATTTTCCTTGTAGCAAATAAAGTGAAAGCATTGTATTCCAAGAGATCATAGGCATACTGTTAAACAGTTGGGAAGCTTCCTGCAATAGGCCATGCCGATCACATATTGTGATCATGGCACTCCATGAGACCACATCTCGTTGGGGCATTTTCTGGAATAGGTAAGGGCGTCCTTGTTAAATCCCTGTTAGGCACATACTGAAATTATTGCATTCCAAGCAACTACAGCTTGACAAGGCATGTTTTGAAAGAGACGGAGTCCTTCATTTAATTTTCCATGTTGCATTGCATACAAGAGGAGGTTGTATAACATTGGAGTATTCTCAAGGCTTCCTCGAGCTACATACACTTCCAGGATAACATTAGAAGATACCATGTCCTTTTGAGGCATTTGCTGAAACATATGAAGGGCATCCTTTATTTGGCCATGTTGTGCACATCCCACAATCATACAATCCCAAGAAATCACATCCCTCTGAGGCATTTTAAGAAAAATATCAAGTGCTCCCTGCAAGCGACCATGTTTAGTATAAGTTGACATATGGCATTGTAAGGGGCAGTGTCCCAGTGAGGAATCTGTTTAGACCTGTTTAGCTGGCCAATCATTCCATGCGGGGCATATGCTATGATTATAATATTCCATGAAAAAGTATTCCTGATATGCATGCTCTCGAAAACCTCACGAGCTTCTACCAGGGCTCCACACTTGCCATACATCTCTATTAGATGATTCCTTAAAAATCTATCTTGACATAAACCAATTGTAACAATGTATTCATGGATCTGCTTACCTTCCAACAGAGACTCTGAAGCACCATACTGATGCCACAAATTTGCAAGACCGCCAGATTGAATTCTCCTGGGATATATGTTCCGAGCAAGCCCAGTTCACGAAGAAATAGACACATAATGGCGCTGGGTTTCGGGAAAATAACTCTGAGCTTCAATGTGGTGCGCCATCTGCCTAATGTGCCTATCAAGAAAAGTCAGTCCATGAACAAGGTCCGGCAAAACAAGCTGAAAGTTTTACTTATCGTTCATTAGATTGATTGAGCATGCCATTTAAGGGGGCAAGTTTTAAACAAGTTAAAAATTAGAGTATTTTTCTAAGAATATCATGCTATAGATGAAACGTGGGTTTCTTCTTGTGCTAGGAAATGTCCCTATATATCTCTAATATATAATTGTAATTAGGCCGATTATGTTTGCCCAATTCATTTGGTATTGGGGGAAGGTATTTTGGCAATGGTGGGGATTATGATTTGGGTAGGGTATTGTATAGAAAAGGGTATATTTAGGCCACTTTGAGGAGCTTAATTGGCTTAAGGGAATTGTTCTAATTTTGGGGAATATTCTCAGATCAAGGGCCCTTAATTTTTTGCACAGGTACCCCACGAAAATTTCAATGGTGCAAAACAGACCAATGGTTCGTGCCACAAAAAATAAGAAGAATCCAAAACCCATTGAAGTCGGCTATGGACTGCCGGAATGAATACTGACAAGGGCTAATAGCTGAGCTTGACCCCATCGGCCAGGCCTGTCATCCATCGCCGCTGCTTCAAGGCAAATCAGCTTCAGGGCTCCATGGTCGCTGCTTCAGGGCAAATGTGACGTTCCAAGTATTTATACGGTATAAGTATAAATATGTTGACACGTCACCAGGGATACATACGCCACATGGGGTATGGGAACCTAGGTGGTTCACTTAAAAAGGATTAAATTAGCTATGCTAATTTAATCATTAACAATAATACTAACATTTAAAAAAACCATAATTAAGTTAATTATGGTTTGGGAAGGCGCCACGTGGCCACCCTCGATTGGTTAGCATGATAATGCTAATTGGGGTCAATAGGGTGGATCGCCACCCCCATATCGACCACAACTCACCTTGGCGGTGGAGCGCCACCTTTGTGACCCGTCGAAAGCGCCACCTTGAGCAATTGGGCGCCACCCTTCTTACACAAAGTGAACACCCGGACCAAGAAGATGGAGATCCCCAACGACAATGGGTCGAAATAAACAATGGGTGGCTAGTGTAGTTGTGAATTCTAGGATAAAAGCCCCCAGTGGGCACCCGCTTGGGTTCTTTGGTCTATTCTCTCGTGTTTACTCGTAGGAACTAACCCTTGATTGTAAAGGTAGGTTCTCTATATATTTAGATTCTGGTTTTGCTTGTAATGGATGGACCGTGGTTTGTTAGCCTAGTGTTACTCTGGAAATGGGGAATTAAGGGGGGGTAGACCTCGGAGGCTATTTATTGTAGTATGCTCCTAGATAGAGCCCCACAGTATTATCCCGTTAAATGCGGCTGTGCACAAGAGCCCACGGTTCATAGATGCTATGGTACCGCTTAGCACCGGACAAAGGAAACACATGGTGAAGTGGAGGTGGGGTCTTGCACGAACATAAAAGGCTCTGGGACTCCTATAGCGAGCTAGGCGATGGCCGGTCACGTAGGGGCCGGGTATGGGTCCCGACACTCCCCAGGTGGGAAGGTGTGACCCCGTATGGGGCACCTTGCACTTTGAGTAGATTTAGGGCGGTAAGTCACGTGCGGATCGCGGGGGTCGATGATGCGGCACGTATTCTCTAGCTTCGCCCATGGAGCCACTTTGTGATTCTCGAAGGGGCGCTTCCCCGACACGCCTCATCGGACCGGGACTTCATGAACCCCGGGTAGGCTCGGCGGTGATGCCTCGAGCCCTAGCGTCTCCTGAAGGCTATAGCGGCGCCATAGCGTGAATTGACCCATCCGCAAAGTGTGCACGGGGGGGGCGGATGGAGTGGACAACCCTAGCCAATGTTCTATGCCGATAACGCCATGTCAAGATTTTGTCTGGCGATCTCTTGAGGCCTAGCCGTCGGTCGATCCTCACCGAGTCTCGAACCAGGGGTAGAACCATGGGTTTGGGGTGTTTTCTTAGGTTTAGATGCATATTCTTTTTACGCCGGTATTTGGATGGATATGCCACCCTTCGAGGTGGTTATTTATATGTGATTTATCTTTGTGTGCTAACCCTTGTATTCACGCCTTCCGACGTAGGAGCCCCATTGAAGGCGTGGGCGAATGACCTTTCGTGTCCTTCTTCCCGCATCATATTATAGATGGCCCCAATAGACGGAGGGCCACTCATGGCGAGTTGGTCGCCATGGGAGGGGAAAGTCCCCGTTATATCGTCCGGGGTCGTATATGTTCGAGGGCGTCACAAAGAAATCTGCATCGGTGCAAATCGGCCTCGGTGGCCCGGGCAAATCACCCTCGAACAACGTGGCCTCAAGGAAAATCGCCTTCAGTGGCTTCAAGGTATTCTTCCGGGCATTCCTCAGCTCCAAATCGAAGCATCAGAGCCAATAACGACTCCAAATCGGCTCCATTTGTTGCCTGAGGCATTCATATGCGAAAACTTTGGCCCGCTACCGGCTTCGAACCCAGAGCATGTCCACGCCAGAGGTCCTCACTGTCCATTTGCCAGTACCGCCTTCACATGCATTCCAATTTTGGACCTTTGAAAACAGACCGAAAAATTCTCTAAAAAACCCCAGAAAACAAGATATAAACATCCCATTAAGTTAAGGGTGCAGCTTACATATGGTGTTTTCTATGCTTAGGATTACACACATGTAAGCATGTAGACAATTTTGAAGAATGGAGACATTTCTAGAAGCTACTCCGGAACTTCTCCCATCTTATAGAATCATCGATTTTGTAGGTCTAGAATGATCTAGACCGAGGTCTTTTTTGGCTCCCGAATTCGGGGCCATCGGCGCCCGAAATTCGCTTAAGCGAATTTGGGGCCGAAATTCGCTTAAGCGAATTTCGTGCCTGAAAAAAGTTTGTCGGAAATCGGAAAGGCCCGAAATTCGCTTAGCCTTCTACGCGTGTGCCGAGGCGATCCCGAGGCGATTCCACCAGCGCGTGTGTCGAGGAAATCCACGTGGCCCGAAATTCGCTTAAGCGAATTTGGGCGGGTTTTTTTTTTTCTCGAGGCGTCCACTAATTCAATTTTTTTTTTTCCCCCGAGGCTGCATCTATTGAATCATCTGAAATGTTGCAAATGTCAATCCCATTTTTGGTTACTTGGGCCGAACTACCGGCCCCTTCAGACCCTCTGGGTACTTTTTTGGCAGGTTTATGAAAATCAAAGAGGCTCCTCCTCTTGTCAGCTTTACTTTTTTCAAGCTCCATTTTAATCAGAGTAGCTTTGTTCAGACCACCTTTCTTCCTTCCCATCAATCCGGTAGAGCACCAGACTACAACATTTGCGGAGCAAGGGGAACCTACAACAGGAAGCAATGTATGGTAGGAATACCTTAGGTTAAAATGAGAAGCCTTAACTCTGATCCGTCTATGAACACCTCTTCTGTGTCCAGCCATACCAATCGCTACATATGCTTTCTCGGTCATGATGTGAACAGTTAGGAAAACGTCTGCAGCCATCGAGTGATTGGTTGAGCTATCCGGAAGTAAAACCCTAAAGTGTGAAATATTTTTGCTACTATGTTAACATTGAGGTTTAGGTGCCTTAGATAATATCAAGTCGGAAATAAATTTGAAGTCTTTAGCATTTACGAGATGTTCAGGTCATTTGTTAGCCAGATAAACCATTAAAGTGGGTATACAATTGTATAAAGGCCTGCTTACAACATTATTAAAAAAAAAAAAAAAAAAATTGAATATCGCTTAAGCGAATTTTGAAATTAAACTTTTTAATTTTGATTTTTTTTTTTTTTTTTTTTTCCCATCCTGCGTCTTGGCGGACAAGGGGGATCTAAATTCGCTGCGAAATTTCGTTTTTTTTTTTTCAAAATCACCACCTGGCCAGGGGCGCTGACATGAAGTGACTTGAAGTGACATCATTTTGACGGAATCTCAAATTCGCTTAAGCCAATTTCACTTTCCCCCTTTTTGAATTTCGCAAATTCGAAAATCGCTTCGCTTAAGCGATTTTGCTCCGCACGAGACCCCGAAATCGGGAGCCAAAAAAAAGCACCGGTTTCGATTTGCGCCGGTTCCTCCTTTTTATACCAATGGAGAAATCTAGACGGTTCTCCATTGGTATAAAAAGGATTCCTCCTTGTTCTCCATTGGTATAAAATGGATTCCTCCTTTTTATACCAATGGAGAAATCTAGACGGTTCTCCATTGGTATAAAAAGGAGGAACCGGCGCAAATCGAAACCCATAAGTTATGTTGATGGCGACTTGGGCGTTTTTTTGGCAGCCGTAGCAGATCGGTTTTTTCTTTTGGCTGTATTAGAAGGCCGAAGGCAAGCTTTGGATTTTAGTTTGGACTGGAAATAGTTCCTTTTAGGGGACGGTTTGGTGGAGCATTTGTATTCTCCACTGCGGCTTTTATTTTCTGCCAGGAAAGAAATCGCAGTATTTATTTTGGTGTTTGCTGCCTTTGGAGATTCTATATACTGCTAAAAGGTCTTAGAAACTTTCTTGGTGCAGTTCAAAGTCGGCCGATCCTGTTTGGGATTAATCTGATCAGCCTAGAGCTAGCCAGGACGTTCAAATAAGACTTGCCAGAGAAAACTTTTGGGATAACTGGTTAGAGCTTTTATGATAAACTGAGTTGCAATCAAGTGTGGATTCTTAACTGTGATTTGAAGAAAAGATTTCGACAGAGAAAGAAGGTGAAGAAAAGATCAAGGTGCAATATTTGAGCATTCTTGCAGATGTAGAAAAGCCGTTGTCCAAAAGGGAAATTTGTTAAATTTGGAGATGAACAACTTGATCAGCATGGCAATTTTCTTTTGTGAAATGCCTACCCCTGAGGAGAAGTGTTGAAGAATATTCATCCCCAGGTATGAAGAGAAGATGGTTATGTTATTGGTAAGCAACAATAACAAGCAAACTAAAATGACGCTTTCGTTGTTTATCTGTGTTTGTTTATTTAGAGAAGGGAAAACACCGAGAATGTAAAGCCTTATTTCTGTGTTTCTAATGATTCTGAAAACACCAAGAATGGAAAGCCTTATTGTTCATTTTTTTGGGCCAGCTTTCTTAGTCCAGGCTAGAAACCTGTAGCAAGGTATAGAAAACAGTCTAGAAAGGCTTCGTCTTCTATAGAAAAACCATCAAACTGAATGATGAATATTCATGTTGTACATTAGAATCAATTTTACGCCCATGTTGAGGTAGCATCTTAGAACATCCAGGTTCAGGAGAAAATACCTTCGTAAGGACTTTTGGTGTGCGGATATTAGCAGTCTGAGTCTGTTAATTCGTCTTCAGATTCACTTTAAATCAGGACTGTTAATTTCGTCTTGATATTTGCTTGATAGAATTTAAAATCCAACATTGAAGGCATTTCTGTCAAGCTCCTAGGCTCACAGAATCTTTCTTGGTATTGTTTGCTATAGACAGGAACATTTCTTAGTTATTTCTGAGGTTAACGGTATTTGCAACCTATTTGATAAAAAAAAATGTCTTTACAACATGCATAAATGCTTTAAGTGTTTCTTGCAATTTGATATCACTTTTCAGATAGTTTTCTTGCAATTACTGATTTCAAAATTTATGAAAGCTGAGGAAGACTCAGTGCAGAAGAGGTGCGGAAGAGGTGGCTGTATCTATCTCTCTGTGAGGAATTCTTAAGTGCAGAAAAGGTGGTGGTATGTATCTCTCTATTTGTCTCATGCACAGTAGCATGCCTTTGGTCACTAAATGACATGAAAAGACATATGCAAGGAAGCCAAGATTCTAAAACACGCCACATGAAGATCATTTACAGTGTGCCTTGTCAGATAAGAATTGTGTTTTCATAGTGAAAAGGAGTAAGGTATGCACAACTGTTGGTTCTATTAATCAGTGTTAATGAAGAAGCTAGTGAATGCACATTTGTTGGTTCTGTTAATCAGTGTGAATCAAGAAGCTGTGAATGTTTTTTGAATCAATATATAATCGCATTTCAGGAAATTGTAAATAACAGTTGAGACCTGTCTAATGTCTATGAAAGAAGTTATAGATTGTAGTGTAGATTTAGTTTCTACCGGTAATATATTCGAGGAAAGTTGTGCACTAGGAACTATTTTTGTTTTACTGGCTGTTAGCATTCATGCCGTTCCAACAGGGTATTCTGTTAATCGTGCACATCTCTTGTAGAATGAATAGCTGGTCGTGATCACTTATTTTTTATGTTTGCTATCTCAAGTTTGAAATCATAAAATGCAATTTGATGTCTCAATATAGGGTCATAGAAGAGTGGTAAGCAGGTCTTTATGTGCAACAAATGTCTAATTGATATGATGTAACTATAGAATGTTTAATTGATATGATATACTATGGAGTTTGCCATACAGATTATCCTCAGATTATATAACGAATGGCAGGGAACATAAAATGTTGGGAGTAAGTGATTTCAGTTTCCTATTGTTCTCCGTGGACGCTAAAAACCTATTCTAAAGTCAAATTCGACAATCCTTTAAGCTATCGTACGTTTCATTCATTCTAAGAGATTATTGGGGTTATTACTGATGTTGGATCTTGGGCGACTACTTTTGGGTTGAGGACATGGTTGATTTTTCTGGTAACTGTACTATTGTCTTTCCTATGCTCAGAATCTTGCCATAATCCTCATTCGGCATCAAGTAAGGAGGGGAATGAATCCATAGACACAAGTGAGGAATCACGAAGTATGCAATAGACATGAAATGAACAGAAATCAAGAAGCACAAAAGCATGCCCATCCAATATCAAAGACATACATGCAATCATTATGGATTATATATCTAATATATTCACTGTAAATATCACACTTCAAAGCAATTGAAAATCCACTAAAAAGAACAAACTAGCGGCGGCGACTGCCGCCGCAATAAATTCTTGTAGTGTATAATGATAAACCTGCAATATTTCATTTAGTATTTGTGGAAGGCTTTTCTCGCATGGTTGGGCTAAGATTTTGGTGCCGTATTGCATGGGAAATCGTATTTTTTTGCATATTTGAGAAGCTTGTTAATATTTAAAGGTCAATCTTCCTTTTTTGGCTTGAGGTTTGTGCTTTTTTTTGGCGTTGTTGTGCATGGTATGAAAAAGGAAGGGATCGGAATGCGCACATGGGCATGTTTGTTGGGCGGACAGCTCTTCTTAACATGCCGTTGTTGTCGGCTCTAGAGACCTCTGCAAATTTTGAGGGGCTGGGGAAATTGTGCAGAGCAGGGGCGAGCATTCCTCGGTTTTGGCTGCTGGGCTTCAAATACTTTCTCGCATACGATGCATGTAGGCAGATCGAATCAGAGCCAGATTATATTTTTGGATCATTTCTATAATTGTGTACATAAGTTGGCCCTCTTGTCTTGGCCACGTCTTGTACAAAAACATGGGTTTGAAACCATAGTTTCGTGGAAACTGTGTGTTTATTTAGAAAATGCTATTTTCAGCCAATATGTTCAATCGAGACAATAGGAAATGGCATGTTGACTATTTGGCAAAATGTTAATAGCCATGGATTTGGCACAATAGGAAGAATATTTTGACAATCAATGGTCTTATTCAACGTTGGAATAAAAACCCATAAACAAGCAAAATACAAGTGTGAGGTTTCCAATGTGAATGGCTAATGTGGAGTTTGGGCTTGATCGATAGTAACACAATAGTTCTAGCACTGAAGTGGGACAGAATCAACCTTTTGATTAATGCCATCTGGCTGGACCAATTTGGAGCAATTCCAATTGTATAACATGGTGACTCCTATAGCTGTGATTGCTCCTGTATATAAATTATAATACTCGAAGAGGCCTTACGTAAGGCAACTGATAAAGTTGGGAGTTTCAACCTGGCCAAATGCCATCTCTACAATTGCCCATACTGTGATTTCGTCAATTTTAACAGAGGGATGGGAAGAAAGGACAAAGGAAGATGGACATCTCGGCAGCAAATTTCAATTTCAATTTTTCTTTGACTCAGACTATGCTTTTATTTCTTAGAGGTTTAATGCTTCCCCTTGCAAAAAGCAAAATTCTGTCAAGGGTTAAACTTCCTTCTAAAAATGTTCGATATGTATTAATACTGTACTACTATGTACCTTTTGTAATATCCTTATGCTTACTACAAATACTGCTTTCAAGCATTTGTTTCAATTTTTGTAGCTATTAACATAACACAACATTTTTTCTTCAGAATGAATAGACTCGTGAATCCATTATGAATGCAATCTATCAACATGTTCAAATTTTCAATTTAAGAGTAAACCCATGTGCACATCAATACTATTTTGGAGGAATTATGAAACTGGAGGAACGTATCTACGGCATGTAAATTTATTTCCTACTTGTAATCATGTCTACCATGTGTTGGTCCTCTACTTGTCAATAAGTTTTACATTCAAGAAAAGTGGTTTTCATGACTATTCCTTAATCATAAGTAAATTGAAATATAGATTCTTAGTATAGTTATGACCAGATAATATCTAATTGCTAAGAAACAAGTTGATAAGAAGTGAAAGGCATATTTAGATACCTCAAAAGAATCAAACATGCTCCTTAGTTTCATGCTAAACCCACTTGAGGAATTCTCGCGACCAAGAGTAAGCATACTGATACTGCCAATCTTAGAATCTCTACCAACCAGAATTCCAGGATTGGGCAACAAAGCCATTGCCGAAACCACTCTAGAATGCTGAAAATGTGGGTAACTCTATGAATGACAGAGGTTGCAAAGCATTCTTTGGTTTAAAATCACTCCATCATTATAGTTAGCACCAGCACATATGTAGTTGCTAAGGAACAACTGGTAAGAAGCAAAAGGAATATAGATGCCTCTGAGGAATCAAACATGCAATTTTCATGCTAATCTTTAACAGCTCTCATGACCAGAAATAAGCATACATATTTACTTCATTAAATAACAGAGGTTGGCAAAGCATCTTTGTGGCTGTATAACAGAGAGACTCGTTCTACTTCCTAAAAATCAGTATAGCATCTATATAACCACAGCCAAAGCATAGCTTAGAATTTCAATTCCTACAAATTGAACAACTGATTGAGTAATATATGCATGCCATAGATGAACATGGAACATATTCCATCAATGAGATCAATAGTTTTTGTCTAGAAGAGAACTTTATCATTCTAAGTTATGAAGCTTTGTCTCTATTACATGTCCATAAGCTATATAGTCGCCCCATGTTGCTAGTCTTTTGGCGTTACAATGACCGAACATAGAGATCTTGATTTGACATCTTTGCACAACAACAGAAATCTAAAACAATCAAGTATAGTATGAAATATTTCAACGAACTCTTACCATTTGCGTCATCTTTTTTTGTTGTATTATCGTTTTTTGGCCGTTTGACGACAACACCTTCCACAGAATATGCTGGCTACGAGAATCCAGGCCACCAGCCTGCGGTCAACATGGGGTCAAGTTGATCCCATTAAATAGGAGCACCCCTTGCATAAAAACCATGGTCCCAAGCCGAAGTACAAGAGGCCAGCATGCAAATACAACACCATAACATAAGTAAACTGTTATTCCCTTACAAGACAAAGCAACACAAGCAAATTAAGTGGAACTGTTATTTTCTTACAAGACAAAAGTCCCATATGTACATTCACACAATCACCCCTTGCACAGAAACCATGGCATGGAGCCAAAATGTAAGGGGCGATAAGACACCACTATAAAACTAATAATTTTCTTAGGACACAAACACGGCACATGTACATTCATAAAACAGAACATCACCACAGACTTAGTTGCGCAGCTCCCCAGAGCAAGCCTGCCCTATGACGCTATCTAATGCCCGGATCTCCTGTGATAAGAGCACCCTTGCAAGGCTCATATGCGAACTGAGAGTATGAAGCTCAGATGTGGCAACTCCGAGACGCTCCCATGCAACACTGTTCATAGCAGTATCAATTGCAAAGTAAAACGTACGAAGCTAACGCCTAAGAATACGCATTGAGGTCGCCATCCTATGCATTTCCGTGCCAATCTGAACAAGCTGGTTCACGAATTCGTCGGCGCAGAATGTTTCCTCCAGTTCCAGTGGGTAAACCCGAGCATCGGGATGAGAGGCATCCATGCTAGAACTGATAATTGAAAGATCTATGTGCACCATAGGGTCACCTGCACCATCCTGGGCGTTCGCATCAACCTCCATTTCTAACCTGCAACAACAATAGCAATACATAAAGAAAATTGTACAATCACAGAGAAACTAACATGCCTAGCCAACGGCCATGGTACGATCTCCTGTGTAAACTGGAATGTAATCAGCATCATGATCAGGTATCTGAACCTCAAGGCTGAATGTGGGATCGCAAAAATCATGGAAATTCTCATCAGCTCATTAGCGGGGATGGAGTCATTCCAATACCTATGTCTGCCAGGTCCATTTCTCTCAACTGGCACATAGCTAGCTGGCAGCACATACAGAATTGTTCGGATATCTGAAGGCATGTAACGAGCAGGGTTCAGGAGGATCCTCCAGGCAGCAGGGACCCTGTGTTCATTCATGTGGGCTGTGTTAGAAGGGATTATCTAGCTGCTGAACAGGGTATACTTGCCGCTCCTGATCATTCTAGCCAAGGTAAAAGTGATGCTCGGTGTGGCACGACGTCCACCATGATATGAAACGTAATGTGCTCCCTTATTAAGAATGTTATGATTGTTAAGAACACAGAGGCCCTTAGTATCTCCAGCACTCCAACGCAAATTAATGATCTTTGCCCTTCTGTGTCATGGAATTGCTAACATTATGCAGGTGACATAAATAATGCACCCTGCCAATATCCTTCATACAGTAGCCCACCATCCCTTCAAAACAGTGGAGCCTTGTGTTCTTCAGCGCCTTGCAGACCAAAACCACACCAGCTGGCTTACATTGCCAGTTGAAGTCTCTCTTGATAGCTTCATTAATAGCTTTGGGAGATTTGAAGCGTGCTCTCAAAACGCTCTGAACATGCAAGTGATCTGCAGAGGAGCCCTCTCCAACGCAACAGCCCCTGCTATACAGTTTCTGTCACAGAAAGATGATAGAGCTTCATAGAAACTGCGGTGCACATCTTGGCCTGAGAGGCCTAATGTCACGGACACGTCAATTGCCCCCCAACTGAAGGACGAATTGGGCATGGCAAGGGGCTCTTGGGTCTGTCCAGAGCTAAAAGTGTCGGGCATGGCACCAGCAGGGCGAGTTGAATTCATCTGTGCACTAGCAGGCATGGAAGTAGGAGGCAGGAAAGGATGCATGTCTGCACTACCAGACATGGCAGGAGAAATCGGACAAACAGGTGGGATGGGGGCCTGGCCTGCCGCACCCCTCCCCTTCCTAGCTGCCTTTCTTAAGGACATAATAGAAAACTACAAAAAGAACACCACAGAGGAAACAAAGGAACGAGGCTAACCTAATAGAAGCGAGGCCGATCCCAGCTGCAAATTCCAAAGGAGCAGCAGCGGATCAACTTCATGGCCATGCCGCCACCTGCAAGAGCCGCAATTAGAAACCCCTTGGCTACCCAGCATCTGCCCAAGAGGCACGCAGGACCACAATCCCACCTTCACCAACAAAGAAATATTGCTTCTTCCCCTAAATCGACTGCCAGCTTCAGCTTCCTACTCCTTCACATACAAATATAGCAAATAACCATTAGAATTCTAGAGTTACAAACATACGGATCTTGATGGACATCACATTATAGAGAAAGAGGCATGCATCCTTTTAATGATAAGAGTTTATCACACCATTATATCAAACTCCTCGTTGCCATCCATACATTTAGAAATTATTCACAGAAGGATAGGCAGAAGCAGAGCTTCTTAATGGTAGAATATACAGATGGTTGAACTTCCCTACGATGAACACTTTTTTTAATGGCACCACATCGGCCTTCCACATAACCTAGAGTACGCCAGAAATAGGTTGATCTGTGATGCCGAAGCCATTGCTCCCAGATATCTAACCAGCGGTGTTGTTTGAGGAAGAGATGTGTGGGATTTCTATCTGAAAGCACATACCTCTGAATTTGTTTGCCCGTAAAATAATGAAATCAAAGCAGATAAAATAACTACTGCATAATGGAAGCTAACAAAAATCAACGTTCAGGATCGCACATAAGTTATCATCTTATTTTGGCTTTATTGTTATATATTGATTCTAACATATACTTTTTACTTCGATTTTGCATAATGAAATTGTTTACTTAATATTGACATTAATATAATTTATGAACACCTCGAAAAATCAAAAACTTGTAACGAAAATAGAGAAATAATTCCTGAACCTCAAGTAGCTTTTTTTAGAGTTATAACGACCTGAACTTGTGTCAAATGATAGCCTCCAAATATAATAACATGCAACTTAACATATTTTTATTATAAAACAATAATTACTGAATGATGGCATACAATGATATAACATATCCTTCAGTTCTGTTCTATTTTCCATGAGATGAGCTGTTACGCAATATTTAATTAAAGTGGGTCTCATTCCATTCCCACTTTTTTTCAAAACCCTGTTATTTTACACAAAAAGGAGCACCCCGACCCGAAAAACTGTCCATAATTCGAATTTTTGTCTGTTAGTGTGCATCCAAGCTTTCTTCCAGTTTTCTCGGATAGCAAGTCGAGAACAAGAACAATGCAACTCAAAGGTAGGAATTTCATTACAGATTGAAACCAAAGTTCTAGTTGAAAAAGATTCTTAGTTGAACATTTTGGCTCTATTTTCTTAGGTGGGTAGACAAGAGATCACAAATTCCAACAAAAATTAAGCAAATTGTTTACTTAATCACCAAAAAATACTAGTTTTGAGATACCTTATATTTATAAATGGGCTCATTACAATATATATTACAGTGGGTAAAGAGACCATAGTGGTCGTATGGGCACAATGATTACACCCTCTTCACACATGAACCACCTAGTGCAAAGGGCGCGTGGAGCTCTCTCCAAGTCACGGAGCAACTTACAGACGATAGAAATTTATTATTACTCAATGAAAAGATACAGTATCTTCATTGAGTAATAACAAAATAATCCAGACCCAAGCATGTCAAACAAGGGAGATATCTCTGTAAGCTCCAACGGCAGACATCATGTCTTTTGAGTTTCCTTTCGTAGATTCCTTTTGGGTCCTTTTACTTCTTTCAAATTCTTGTACCTTATATGCATTTCAATGCACTGTTAACCTTTATTATGTAATTTTTAGCAAACTGAGGACACTATATGAAGCATGCATATCTTTTTTGCCTATATTTACCAGTGTGCATATTGTCATGAATGAACTAAAAAGGTCAGGAGAGCCACTTTCAATGCCTCAAAAATTTATCTCAATAGATGTGGTACTGACTCTTCTAGTTATCACTTTATGGTTGGTTTAGAACATGTTTATGGTTAAATGTAATGGAACGAAAGTTAAGGCATGAAATTGGAGATCTGCAATGAGCTTTTGGTGTATATAAGCGAAGCAGTAGTGGATGAAAGCAATCGGGGTCTCATAGTCTGATCCCTTTTCTATGCACCAAGATTTAGCATACAAAGGAGGAAGAAAGCTCTGCCTTTGTGAGGATTATTTGGTGAAGATGGCAATGCCATGGATGATAACACTGGTTCCATTCAAGCATAACATTACTTGCAGCATATGCAGAAGCCAACTACTATGGTTACAACAGTCTAGTAGCACAATTTTGACATCCTGAACCAGGCAAGGACAGTAGGTCTGAGGCCTCTGATATGGGATGCAAAACTGGCAGCATATGCACAATGGTGGGAAATGTAAAGAGAAATTCAGGCAACTATTATTTGCAGCATTCAAGGGGTCCATATGAGGAGAATATATTTTGAAGAAGAGGAAATTGTGATGCAGCATGATACTTTCTAAAATATCATTGGTTTCTTCCAATCTGCCTCCACATTGCAAAATATAAATTTCATAATTTCAGTGTTACAGGCTATCATAAGGAAGGTCCAACATTGTGCTTCATGAGTCCGAGATTGCTGTACCTGGCTGATAAAATGCCTAGAAGAGAGAGTATCTGGAGTGTTTATTCAATTGCTTTTACTGCATTGTCTGCCTTGGGGTGATGCATGAGGGCTGTCATATTTTGTTTCTAGAAGCACAGACCATGCAATAGCAAAGTACTTGTAAGGCAAGTGAGAGAAAGGTTTTCAATCAAGACCAGTCAAGGTCAAATAGCATAGACTGGGATGGGCAACCCATCTCACAGCAGTTCCATAAAGAAAAATAGTCAATAACAACATCGAGGAAACCAACATGCTCAATTACAAGTTGGCTAATGCCTGACCTCGCATTCCAAGGCCAGAGGTCAGTAGACCTAGAGAAATGTGGCAGTATTTGTTACAAATATATCAAACAAAAAACTCCTCTCAAATAGATGTTCTGGAAAGTGAGATAAAGAAGCTGAAGTATGATGGAAAAATCAGTTTGACCGAGTTATTTCAGAAAGATGATACACTTTGTGCAAATCTTACAGCAGCTGGAGAAACTATTACATCAGATCATCAAGTGCTAGATATTTCAAGAATGTTTTCTGCTATGGAACAACTGTCAACACTTATAAGAAATGTAGCCAAATATAGACAACATGCTGAACGTATGGCTCGCACAGATATTGAGCAAAAGAAGCTTTTGACCGAGGAAGAAGGCGAGTCTGCTGATGTGCTGCTTGTAAAGAAGGTCAAGAGCAGTTTAGAAATTAAGGGAAAAGGACTGGTAGATCCTTGCTTTGTGTATGGAAAAAGTGGACACGTTAAAATTAACTGTCCAAAAATTGGAAAACCAGTGTCATGCTGTAACTGTGGAGGATTAGGTCATCTATCTACTACTTGCTCTAGTCCAATAATGAATGCTAGAGGAAGAGGAAGAAGAAGAGGTAGACCTAGAGGAAGAAGAGGTGGCAGATCAGCAAGCGTAAACATGGCCACAGAAGAAGTGGAAGAAATAGAAGAAGATGAAAGTGAAGATCATAACACTGAGGTATGTGATAGTTTGTTTAATACTCGTAAAGCCTCTCGGCCAGCGTCTAATGCATTTGTTGTGGATAGCGATGCAGAGAGGAGCATATTTAGCTCCTTTGAAATGCTAAAGGGGAGTTCAAGTGGTTTTGGTAAGCACGTGAGACTTGGAGATGGGAGAACTCAACCAGTAGAGTCCGAAGTAACAAGAAGAAGTTTACATGCTATGGCTGCATGCTAGGCAAGCATTGCAGATTACTGTTTCACAGGAATAAGAAAAGAGCAGATGATGTTTTAAAGCTGGTCCACTCTGACATTTGTGGCCCATTCAATGTGCAAGGCAAAATAGGTAAAATGTAGTTTCTTACCTTTGTGGATTATTTTTCAAGATTTACAAAAATATTCTTGCTAAAGAATAAAAGTGAAGCTTATGATGTATTCAAGAACTTTGTGCTTGAAAGCGAAAGAGAAACGGGAAATATATTGGTTTGCCTACGGTCTGATAGAGGTGGTGAGTATCTTTCTTAGAGATTTAAAAGCTTTTGTAAATTTCACGGAATAAAGAGGCAAGTTACGTGTCCTTACATGCCTCAGCAGAATGAAATTTCAGAAAGAAAGAAAGAACATGACTTCACTAAATGTTGTAATGGCTTTATTGAAGCACACTGGACTGCCCAACTATCTATGGGAAGAGACAATTCGCCCAGTGGTCTATATTCAAAACAAGCTTTGTTCTGTAAGTACAAAATATGCCTTGCCTGAGGAACTTTGGTCAAACACAAAGATAAGTTTTGATCGGCTGAAAGTGTTTGGATGTCTTGCATATATGCATGTTCCAGAAGAGCTAAGAAAAAAATTAGATGACCGAGCTCATGTTACATTCCTTGTTGGATATGATCAAGAAAGCAAAGGCTACAAGAAAGCAAAGGCTACAGATTGTATGAACCATTGAGCAAGAAAATTCTTGTAAGCAAAGACGTAACCTTTGATGAATCAATGGTGTTTAAAGAGTATCTAGAAAGCAACCATGCAATAGAATTAAGGAAAAGTGGTAAGACAGGAAGTGAACTCAAAAAGAAGGATGTCAATGAAAAGATTAGAACTTTGTTGGATGATGATGATAAAGATGGAATTCTAAGCCAAATACAAATGAAGATGCAACAATGAATGAAGCGCAGCCAAGTATGCAAGAAGAAATGCTGGAAAGAAAAGAAGGAGAACAAAAGCTG
This sequence comes from Isoetes taiwanensis, assembly GCA_021234155.1. Lineage (NCBI taxonomy): Eukaryota > Viridiplantae > Streptophyta > Lycopodiopsida > Isoetales > Isoetaceae > Isoetes > Isoetes taiwanensis. The sequence goes on along the minus strand of JAJEKV010000205.1, from coordinate 620,557 downwards.
AAATTCTAAGAGAAGAAGCCAATCTTGAAATGGAAAAATATGGCAGATCTGAAGAAGGGAAGAGCAAAAGATTGGAGATAGCACTGGATGATAGCGTGCTGCAAACTATAGAAGATGCGCTTGCTTGTCGGGATGCACAAAAATGGAAGGAAGCAATGCTAGAAGAAATGAAATCGTTCAGAAGAATTGGTACGTATGACATTGTAGAAAAACCAGAAGCAAAGAATATAATAGGCTGCAAATGGATTTTTAAAATCAAACCTGGAATAGATGGCAATGCAAATAAATTTAAAGCCAGACTTGTTGCACAGGGCTCCAGCCAGAAAAAGGCAACTGATTATCAAGAAACGTTTTCGCCCATAGTGAGACTTTTAAGCATTAGGTTAATGCTTGCTCTGGCGAATGCGAGAAGACTTAAAATTCATCATGTGGATGTTTCTACGGCATTTTTAAATGCTAAATTAGATGAAGAAATTTTTATGCAACAAGCTCCAGGATTTTAACATGCTGGAAACAAGGTATAGAGACTGAAAAAGGCAGTCTACAGATTGAAACAGGCACCCAGGCAATGGTATAGATGTATGGATAAGTATCTAACAACAAGGGTTCAGAAAATTAGAAGCAGATGGTAATTTATACATTTATTGTGATGGAAATGAGTACTGCATCGTGGCTCTATATGTGGATGATTGTATAATGTGCGCTACATCTGACAAAGTACCAAGTCACTGCAAAGAGACACTAAAAGGGAAATTCAAGATGACAGATCTAGGGGAGTTAAAAAAGTTTCTAGGAATGGAGGTAAAAAGATTTATTAAGTCAAGAAGCTATGTCTAAGTCAGAAAAGAAACATCCAAAGTATGCTAAAAAGATTCGGTTTGCAAGATTCCAAACCCGCTAAAACTCCGATTGTGTCTGGCTGCAAATTAACAAAAGACATGGGACCTAAAACTGAAGCTGAAATTCTGGATATGGAGAACGTACCATATCAACAGTTGATAGGCTACTTGTTATATGTAGCAAATGGAACAAGACCTGATATATCATTTGCCGTGAACATGTTGAGCAGGTTTAATAACAATCCAGGAAGATCACACTGGGTAGCGGCTAAGAGAGTACTCAGATACTTGAAAGGAACTGAAGATTTTAGCTTAGTATATAGTTCTGATAATGTAACTTTAAAGGCATTTTCAGATTCTGATTGGGCTGGTGATGTTGATACTAGGAAATCCACATCAGGCTATCTAATGATAGTTGGAGGTGGCAGCGTTTCATGGAAAATAAAAAACACGGAGCCATAGCCTTGTCTTCCACGGAAGCAGAATATGCAGCGGATACACTAGCAGCCAAAGAAATTATTTGGTTAAGAAGGTTGCTAAAGGATCTGAATAACAGTTGTGAAGAACCAACAGAGCTAAAATGTGATAACAAAAGCTGCATTCTGTTAACACAAAATCCATTACTTCATGAAAGGACGAAACACATTGAAATGAAAAAACATTTCATCAGGAGAGCAGTGGAGAAAAAGAAAATAGTAGTTACATATGTGGATACAGAAAATCAAGTGGCAGATATAATGACGAAGCCCTTAAGAGATAAGAGATTTGCAGAGCTGAGGAAATCCATGGGAGTATTAGATATCAGAAATATGACATGAAAGGGGAGTTGTGAAGAAATCTAGTTCATGTCATATTATTGGTAGTTAAGGTTATTGAGTTTATTTTTGTTAGAGCATAATGGTTGGGGAAAAGAAAATCAAAATAGCATGAACAGTGCCATAGGGCCAGGTAGTTTCCACAATTAGAAACAAGGAGAGATAGACTAAAAGATGGGTCCGGATTTTGATGCTACACACTAAGAAAATAGAGCTGAAAAGTATGATGCAGTTTCCGGATGAAATTTGGACGCAATGAGTCTGCCGTGAAGCCTATACTTCAAATACTATTAATGTTTAAAAATCTTTCAATGCAATTTCCTCAATGAGTCGGCAAGCTAGAAATTTTATTCTCTAAGGGTGTTGTCCATATTTTCCATTTACTACTTTGTTGTTTTATTGTTGATAAAACGAAAATTCACAGCTGCCAGAGTTTTACTTGGTGTTCTTGGAAGAAGCGGCAATTGCTTCTACACCCACCAGTTGATTCACCTAATGCAATATAGGAACATATATTAGAACATACTTCTACATTCTTTTAGTTTCTAGTATGTGATGTGTTGAAACACTGATCATTCCAAACACATGAATATGCATCTACTCACTCTGTTCATTGCAGATGAACACATGATAATCCAATACATAATTTTTCTTTCATTAATTTTCTGCCTCTGATCAATGTTCATTGGAAGTTCATCAGTCAAAAGTATTTAGGTACTCATACCACTTTCAACATGTAATAATGAAAAAAAGAAAAAGAAAAAAGAATTTTAGCCAAAAAAGAAGAAGAATATGAGAAAGGAAAAAACTACCTGCCTGCAAACTCTTCTTGTTCATGGACAGAAGGTTCGACGTCCTTGGTAGCGTGTTAGGTAGTCGGCCGCAGCATCACGCCCGGATCATGGGCGGCATAGCTCCTCCCGCTCGAGTTTTGCTTCGACGCGAGTTTTCTGCTTCGACACTCTGTCGTCGAATTCTTAACAGCCCTTAACCGTAATTGAATGTTAATTTTTGGTGTCGTTAACCAAATTGTAAATTTTAACTTAACCAAGAGATATGTAAACAGTGGTTAAACTAATTCTTAACCTAACTGGCATGATTAAAATTTAACCCCCATTTTTTATTGAAACCCCAACAGATTTATGTGTGAACCTACATTTAAGCTAAACTCTATGGTGTGAATTTTAACTTAACCAAGAGATATGTAAACAGTGGTTAAACTTCTTAACCTAACTGGCATGATTAAAATTTAACCCCCATTTTTTATTGAAACCCCAACAGATTTATGTGTGAACCTACATTTAAGCTAAACTCTATGGTGTTAACCCACCCTAATTATGATCCATCAACTTGAAATAGTCTCGTGGTTAACTCTAGTGTTAACCAATCTTTACTTGGTATGCACCTCCTTCCAGAGCTACATGCATGCAACAAACAATCGTATGCACCTCCTTCCAGAGCTACATACATGCAACAAAAGATCGTTCATCAGTAGCTGTTGTCTAACCAGCTTCCATAAATTTTTCTTTCATAAATTTTTTAGAAAGAAGCAGTACAGTGATGCGAAACAAGGCTAACGACTCATGTTAAAATGAGGATTCCTTTTTTGCTCTGTTCTAAAAGGATACAGGTTGTTGCTCTAAAGGATCACAAATGTGTACATGTCAGTTCTAAATTGCCAAGGAGAATCCACCCCAGATCCAATATAATGAACAGTTCCAGACTTAGTTTGAGATTACCACGTAGAATCCACTGCAGACCAAAATGGAAGTCATCCTACGTTCCAATGACACATTATTCGGGCAATAGCTTGTTCATTTATAATGCTCTTCAGGGCACCCTTCAATCCTTCTGTCGTAATAAGACTTGTTCACGAAGAGGAGGAAGTTTAAAAATACCAGGTATAATTTGGGAATTTCTGCAAGGGAGTGCGCCTGATACGGTGATTTGCATAATATGTTTTGCGTACCCTAAAACTCAATGCAACGTGGGCTGCTAAAGAATTTTCAGAAGCTTGTCTTAGGTTCTGATGTATCATTGTGAAAAGTACATGCACATGTGTCATTATATACCCTAGAAAAGGATTGAGCTTTAGATTCCAATGACAAGAAGCACGCTTAGCAAAAATCCAATACCTATTCCAACAAAACTTATTGATTTCTTACCAGCTGAAGAAACACGGGCAGATGGAGCAGGGGCAATAGATATGGCAGCACAAGTTTTATCTGTGTCATTTCCACAAGCAGTTCCCTGCCACCAGGAGCAGGGCAACTCGTATCATACACATATTAATCTGCACCACCACATTGTTGCTGGGATAAAGCTTCATTAATAGGCTGAATCTCGTAAAAATACAAAGTCTGTCCACACAGATTATAGTATGCAACAGATATTTTTTCAAAATTGCATAAGTAAATTCAACATGTTAATTTTACCGGATCTTACACTCTAAATTAAGAACTCTCTGATTTTCTCTTTTTCTTTTTATGTTCATTCTGCTTTTCAGACACATCGGAACTTGCATCATCCATCTTTCTCTTCCTTTTCTCTTCTTTTTTATTTTCCAGAGTATCAAAGGCATGCATTTGCCGCATCTTCTTTCTCGATTCGTTTCCATTCCCATCCACAGTATCTGCACCATCACTCATTCGTCTCTTCCTCTTTTTCTCATCCTTCTCATTGCAACCCATGATATCAGCTTCCCCATCCCTCTTCCTCTGCCTGTCTTCTTTCCAATCTGCAAGATCATTGACTTCATCCATCTGTGTCTCCCTCTTTTCGTTCTGTTTATCATCAATCAGAACAGTACCTTCCTCTCTTTTTCTCTTTTTCTTTCTATGTGATGACCTGCCAAAGCCATAAAACAGACACATGAAAATTGGCAACTAAAAATAAATAAAAAATTAATAGACATTTGACCTTTCTTGGTTGTCCATACTGGTATCTACAGGCTCTTTCTCCTTACGAAGCCATCTGATAGAGCCTGTATTCTCTGGCTGAAGAGAACCTCTAATATCAATGAAGTCACCAAGATCCTGCATACTGCAATCTAAGATTCAGATAAAACTCAGCATATGCATGCACTAAAGACATAACCACACCTCTTCACTAAGAACAATATACCACTCCCAAGTTTGATTTTATGTCGGGGCTCTCTTTCACTTACCCAGATTCGCTCTGTCTGTAAGTTAGTCAGCAAGCTAAAAGCAGAACACATATCTCACAACTATTGTCATACCCTGTCATCAAAATATAGATCTTCCCGGATGTCATTCACATTGATTGCTGCATTGAATAAGCCAAATATAAGGACTCCAATGTACTCCTTCTCAATCTTATTGACTTTTCCTTCTGTCCTGACCGAAGAGAAGTCAGTGGCACAGGTCAGCTAAAGCAAACATACCTACTGAATTTAAATTCAAAGACCAAAATAGTCATCCTAGCACAAACATATAAACAACAGCACAAGCCTAAAATTTTATAAACTGTGAAAATTCACACCTACCAATGAGATCTCCAGGCTTAGGCGAAAATAATAAAAGACTCGACGTCAACCTAACATGAAAGTATCCTGAAAACTGAAGAATCTTGTGATTTCCCTTTACAATTTTAGTGTTCATATATGCCAAAATCACTCCTCCAAAAGTTTGGTTATTCCTGCATAGAAGTAAGAACTCTTAATAGATGAAAAATAGGCTTATTGCTAGTACTTTTTGTTTCCAGCGTGCATTGACGCTTTACAGTACAAAAAGCTCATTCAGAAATATTCTACATATGAACATTGAAATGAATGTGAAGAGAAAAACCTCAGAAGCAAAGAATTTAGAAGCTCCTTCACACCCTTGATTACATCTCCAGATTTGGAAGGATGCATATATGCACCCAGCTCTGCTTTTACTACTTTCAAGTAACTCTCATTCTTGTCAATATTAGTTTGTGAATCCATCAGCAGAGATTTTTCCTTTGCATCATCACAGAGATGAATGGCATCCACCCTACCAAAGACGATTCCGGAGGACCTAACAAATCGTAAACGGCCGGTTTTGGCAAAACCCTAAAGGTCAAGGTTTTACCTCTGAAATTTCGCTCGTAAACCCCACTTCATTAAAATTCCTGGATTTTTGGTCTTGTTGGAGGGTGGAGTGACGGTTTGAAGGTTTGGATTTGTTCTGAGAATAATATACCCCAGAATATTCTACGTAAGCGGATGCGATCGATTGGGCTTTTTTAGGGTTTTTGTGACGCCCAGTGACAGTTAGACGGCAACGATTCGCCTGGGATGTGCCTGACGGTAGGGATTGTTCGGGTCTATGGCAGTGGCATGAATGAGCTCCTTTCTTTCGTTCCGGTTGATCCATGGCAACGGAAGCAGACGGGGAAGTAGGGGAAGCGGAATCTGAAGCACAATTGCAGGTACATTTGCAACTGTTTAGCATGTTCATTCCTCAACTCTTGCTATGCTTCGGATTATGAAGGCTTGTAGGTTTCAATGAAGATGCTAAAGTTAAGGTATATTGTAACAGATCTGCGGAGTAGGCATGTGGAATCAATGTCCTGCTAAAATAGGCTGCGAAGTCAAGGTGGTCACAATTCCTGGTGCGAATTTATCCACTTTCATTGGCAGAACATGTGTTCCGATCCACTTTTGAGACCATTCCAAAAGGTCCCACTCGGATTCCTTTCCTTTGTTTGATGATTGATTGTAGGAGACAATCTTGTGAATGGAATGAAGGAGCCGAAGAGCTTACCAATATGGATATCTATAGGAGAAAGACATGTAAGCCATCTTTTAAGTTCTTCAAACCAAAGCATACGTAGGGTATTTGGACAAACGACTAACAGAGATCCCTTCTTCATATAACATGCAGCAACAGCTATTGCCTCTTCTCAACATTGCCAAGGGATTTCTATGAAGTGGCTTAATAACATCTTGTCGCCGCAACCATTAAAAGCAACAAACACCAGATTACAACAAACATTGGGTTGAAATGTTGTGCTGGATGGATTCAACAGGTATGCCATAGATTTAGCCAAAATTCTGATATGCAATTTCTTGGGTTTAAAAATGGTATATAGGCATTCTCAAACGATTTCTTCTGGCTTGGCTCTTGGTTACCAGCAAATAATTGAAGTAACGATTCTCATTCTGATAAGATCCTCAATTAGGGAGTTTTCTGCCGCAAGTCTATATTGTCATGGGCAGTCTTCTAAATCCTCTTGCGAAATTAACCATATCAGCTGATTATTTAAGTTGGTTTATTAAAGATTTCTAAGTGTGTTTGCTAGAGAAGGATGCATTCTCCAGACAAAGAAATGCTGCAACATGTACTTTTTGCAAGCGTACTCCATTCAGTGACATTCCCCGTGTGATTGCACAAACAACAATTTGTATCAAAAGGACAAAGGAGTAAATCTCAGATATTTTATTATGCTGCTAATTCTTCATCTTACATTTTGATGCTGACTATGAGCTCATTTTTTACGTTAAGCTTTGGAGCTTATGAAAGCTATTGTTATGAAGAAATCAAGCTGCTCAGAAGAGGGAATCTCAGCAAATAGATCAGGGTCCTCGCATGTTACGGTGTCTCATTTTTAGTGTCCTTTTGTCCACCCAAATTAGCACTATTTTTTAGTAATATGGGAAGAGGAAAATTCAAAATTAACAAGAATATCGGGGGGTGGTTGATTCCCCCTTTCTCGAGGGAGAGAGATCTCGTTTCTTTCTTTCCATCCATTTTTTGTTCAGGCTTCTTGTGATCCAATGACTAATGACGAAGATAGGAGGCGAAAATGGCGTTTGTAGAAGCAACGGCAAAGAGCAAGCAAGATGAGGCAACAATTGTCAAATGAAAATTTAGATTGGAGTATTGAGCACTCAAAAAAGCAATTGCAACATGCAGCCTCCATAATCACGCGTTTTTGGATTTGGCGGGTTTCGATGTCTCACGCACCCGGAAAAGAAAAAAAGTATGGCATCTAGTGTAGAAACGGAAAATTATGCGGGTTGCGATTAATCGATAAGGAAAAAGATTGTTCCGCAATAAAAATTGCCTGTAGCATCCAAGAAACCATACAACACGAGAAAGGAGGGAGTCCAATGACAAATTAGCGAAAAAAAGAGCATTAGTCATGGCACTTGGGAAGGTCGGCATGGAAGCAAAAGATTAGGCGCCAAGGCTTTAGGAATTCATCCAAGGAATTGTTCGAGCTAAGAAGCACCGTGTTGCAATTAGTAATAAAAACGATTGTGGACTCTTGGGGAAGGAAGAAGAAAAGGATTCCCTGAGCCAAGAAGTGATTGAAAAAGTTGTGGATTATTGGACAAACTACACCAGAGTTTCACCTAACTTCAAGGACGTCAGATCTGGTAGAGGAAAACATCCTAAGCATCCAACACATTACCTTGATGTGAGCCAGGTATACTATCTGTAGATCAGTTTTTTACTAAGTCTTTTTCACGTTTACTAATACTAATATTTTTTATAAGTTTTGAAGTATTGATTCTAATATGATCTGCTAATGGAATTAATCTGCACGTTCTTCTCGTGGTAGCAAGTCTTAGTGCTATTGATGGTTGATAATGGATCATTTTTTGATATAGTGCTAAGGTTTCTCACCTTTATAATGTTGGTGCCACGTTTAGTAATTGTGTTGATGTTAGTGCCACTGTTAGTGATTTTGTAAATGACAGTGCTAATATTACTAATTTCCTTAATGTTGTTCCACTGTTAGTAATTTTGTCAATATTAGCACTAAACTTAATCTGTAGTTAGTGAAGCACCACCTACCACTACAGATTAGCAATGCTTTCATCTCAATGTCCTAGCACTAGTTAGTGGTTTGGTTTGCTAAGGGTTATGTTGTAATGCTAATGGAATCAGTAATTAGTTCTAAGTTGCTATTCATTAGCAGTTGTTTTTTCTAGTGGTATTAGCATTAGCATTTACTAAGTAGTTTGCTATTCTTATTCTGACAAAATTCTTCACTAGTTTCAAGCAAGACAATCCGGATGTTCAAATTAAGCGAGAGAGCCTTGAGAAATTAAAGCCTTACTTTGTTGTAAAGCTATCGAATTCAATACATTGTTGTGTCTATCATGAGAGGATGTCAATCTTTGAGGGAAGGGGTGAAGAACATGAGGAAAAAAGTCCATGGTGCAGTGGTCTTGATTGCACTGTGAGTGCAAGATCTGTGACCACCACGGCAAGCCAAGTAGGGTGCAATGCAGCAAGACATGTTTGGCAGTCTAACAGTGACATGTGGAGAAGCATGGTTTGCCCAAAGCCTGAAGGTGAGGAGTGGCACAATGAAGCATGCTTGTCAGGAACCTACAGCAAATGTGGTGTGGACAAAATGGAAAGGTGTCCAAAAGAAGAAACAAATGACAGTACCTCAAAAATCACTTGGGAGAACATAGACTACATTGAAATTGGTAAGGATAAAATGGCAAACCCAAAAAAGAATTGAGCATCAATATTTACGACTTCACCCAATGTTTTGATGGAAACCTTCAGATCTAAAGCAAAGGAGTTTGTGACACATAATTTCGGTATAAATGGCGACAAGCCATGTTTAGACAACTCTTGAACAGGTTTTTGTGATGATACTATTGTATCGATGGTTGACTTTGCGAGAAATTACTCTTTCAAGGAGCAGAGTGAAGTCCAGTCCAAGCATTGGCATAATGAGCAGATCACTATTCTTGTGCATCTCACATATAGAAGGGATCCTGAGACACAAGAAATGATCAAGGAAGAACATTTTTATATATCGATGACGTAAAAATACGATTCTTTGTTTGTGCGGCATTGCTTTCTCTTACACAATCATTGGATGCAAGAGAAGGAAATCACTTTGAAGAAGCATTATGTCTTCTCGGATGGTGCGACCTCACAATTCAAAGGTAAAAAATCATTTTACTTTGATGCTAGATTCAAATCTTTAACAGGTTTAGACATGATGTGGAACTTTTGGTGCTCTGGCCATGGGAAGGGAGAACATGATGGTGCGGGGCATAATAAAGAGGGCTTTGAGAGCGGCCTGATTGAAGGGCGACAAGATGACCAATGCACGAGAGGTGGTGGAATGGCTAAAGCGGTTACATGTCAACAAAGAACACCCACAACATATAAAAAAGAAGATTCAAACCGTAAGTAGAACTTTTTGGGAGGTTGAAATAGGACAAGTGGACAGAAAAAATCCGTGGGAAGCACGTTCTATTGAAGGATCTAGAAACCTTCATTGTTTCCATGGGTGTTCAAATCACATGACACATTTACAGGTCAGAAACCTCTCTTGCTTTTGCACATATTGTTTAGATTTGAATTGGGAATCTTGCCCCAATGTATCATATACTAAGAAGTTTGAACTAATTGTGGTACATTATCAAAGCTATTGTTGAAGAAGAAGTACATGATCACGGGGAGAAAGAAGCATATATTGGCGTGGCCCGACTTATGTAGCATGCAAGTATCTATAGGTGATGTCTTTGCAGTGGTGGCTCCAAATAACAATCATGAGAATGTGAAATTCTACCTTATCCTATGTACCAAAGCTAAGTACTTGGTGTTAGAAGGCTTTGTAGATATGCAAGGGCAGAAGTTTGTGAAAGGGGATGAGGTCATAGAAGGGACATACTATGAGAAGTTGGTGAATTGTAAATCCAGCTACAAGTTTTGTAGAGGAAATAAAGCAATTGTTTATGCCACTCAAGTTGCAAAGAACAAAGTCAGGTTGGTTCAAGCAAAGCACGTTGTTAAGCGGGGAGTAGTTTACACTCTAAGTGCCAAAGAAGAACAAGATATTCTAGAGAGGCTTCCCACGTTGTTGGAATAGTGGAAAGAGCAATTGTGTAAAGGGGTACTGTATAGGTACTTTTATGAATATAAAAAAGTTTCTGTATTTTGCATTCTCATTTTTGATGCTTCCGTTCTGAAATTTTGTACTTTCGAATGTTGAATGAATTCCAAAGGTAAAAGCGGATTAAAGCTGAATTAAACTTGCACAAGGCCTGGATTAAACTGAAGGCATAATAAAAAGGTATTACAAAACCAATTGATTAAAACAGAAAACAGAATACTTCAGAACAGAATACTTCAGAATATTACAAAACAGAATACTTCAGAAAGGCACAAGGCCTGTATATATTAAAAAAAGGCACTAAGGCCATCATATATTACAAGGCACTAAGGCCTGTGTTTCAGGAGTCGGCACTAAGGCCTGTTTAACAGAAGGGTGAGATCAAAGAAAGGCACTAAGGCCTGTGGTATCTGTTTTTTCAAAAAATTACAAAGGCACAAAAGACCTGTGGTTGAACTTGATCAAAAAAAAAAAAAAAAAAAAAAACTAGTAAACCTAGACCAGACATCTACCTCAGTCAATCCCTTGGCAGTATTATCATCCTACTACCAGTATGAGCATTTCTGGCATAGTATCCTTTTACCCATTTTTACTTGTTCATTCTTGTAATTTCAGCCAATATAGCATTTGGTCATCCATAAAGCCACAGCAAAATCTTACTATTTCAACAAAAATACTTTTCTTATCATTAATATCTCGTCAATATTTAAGCATTTCAATATGTATTGATCATAGATCATTGCAATAAGCATTTATCTATTACGCCTCCTGTTGATCTAATATCTGGAGACTAATGTATCAAATAGTATTGTAATTACAAGTTTGATCTTTCCTAGTCACAGATCTTGCTAGAAAGCAAAGCTAAAATGATAATATTCTAAAAAAACCCGTTTATGTGATGCCTTTGTCAACGTGAACTTCTTAGTGTCAAGTTCCGCCAAACAAGTGAGCAAGATCTCCATCATTCTTCCAGTCAAATCCAACTACAAAAGCAAAAGGAACAATGGGAAGAAAATCCCGTACCTGTACCCTGTTAGCGTGAAAACGGTATCAGGGCAAGGGCCAAAAAGTACATTGGGATTTTCAGTTTATCACTGATTACCCATTGTGCCTCTTGCCCTTCTAGCCAAATTTAACTAAAAGAATAGAAGGAGAAATCCTAGCAAGCTTGAGCAGGATGTAAATTCTGTTAATACACATTAAGCTTGGTACAATCAGATCATTATTTAAGCGCAATATGTATCTGCATGTTCTAAAATAATCATAGAACCTGACTATATCAGACCTATATAGCATCATGTATTGCTCATACAAGAGCCTCGATCTGTAAATTCTATATTATGCAACAACTAGAAGCTAGTGCAACACAAACGGAATTAAAACCACTGCGAGAAGACTCTTCCAAATTAATTCTAGATCAATATATCAATATGTAGATATCTTGCTAAGCGCAAATCTTTGTTACTATATATGTGCGTGTCTAAGTTCTCAAGTATTCTAAAACTGTGAACACCTACCACATTGCATGCTTGCTTTCGTGATGGTTAAAAACCAAAGAATGAAATATGCATAAAACACGTTTATAAGCCGCTCCATATCATTCGAAGCTTCAAAAATCCTTCGTGTATGGAGAATAGACTCTGTTCAAGCCAACATCACTCTTCGGGCTTTTGTAAAATGAAGACATTTTGCATATTCTCGTGCAAATGCAAAATACTCCAAGTATTTCAATTAAGAGCTATGTTACAACCGGCAACCGCAAAGGGCTCAGAATGAAATATTCTTCTTCTTATATCCCGCATCATTTGCTACAAAGCTCCAAAAGGTATCTACAAACAAGCCCCCCGGGCATTTTGCATTGCACCTTCGTCATTTTGCATTGCACCTTAGTCATCCGCTTGAGCACTTCTATCGAATGCGCTTCAGAGTGCTTCTATCAGATCTACTTCAAAGCATTTCCCTCAAGATTGAATGCTTAGGCACCGATCTTCAGAGAATAGAGAATGAGAATGGGAAGCCGGAAATCTATCCGCCGTTCTTCTCAGCAAAGAGCATAATGCATAATTTTTAGGGTATACAATGCTAAACCATTAATTATCTATGCCCTAAATGTTTACCTTTTTATTTTTCAATAGAAAAATAGAGAGCTTATATTTACTTACCAATATCTTTTATGAGAGCAATTGGCAATAGGAAATCCACGTTTGAAATAAACCTCTTGCTATTAAAAGTTGCATGCAACACTTGCATGTTGATCTCTACATGTCCAACATGCATTTTAGAAAAAGATGCATGCATATGCTTTAATTAGATGAAGCATTTCACTTGTCTAAGTTATTATTTGACTTTCATAACTATATCCCATATCAAGGAATTTAGAATAAGCAAATGTAGCTTCATAAAGTACCTTTGCCCTTGAATATGCCCAAAGGGGAACCTACAGTCTGAGGTGCATGTTGCTCAGTTACTCAGCCAAACCTGCCTTGCACAGCCAACGAAATTGCCAACATTACAATAAAAAAAACCCTACCACCTACCGTGGAATGAGGGTAAACACACCTTGATAGTATCAATCTGTGACCATGGGGAGAGCTAACCCCCACTGGCACAGCAGGGGTTAAGCCTCATCCCATAATTTAAAGCAAGAGTAGATTCTAGATTTAGAACATACCTTGTTAATGGAGTTTTTAGAAACTAGAGCACCAGTTAGAGCACCACTGTGCTGTACTCTGCTGTCATATTCACATAATTATATAGCCAACTGGCATATGTAAAGTAGGCAACTATAGAGCCAACTGGCATACGTATAGTGTCAAGCCTCGTGTCTAGCTGAAAAATGTATAGCTAACTGGAATACACTATAGAGCCAACTGGCATAAGTATATTGTCAAGTCTCATGGCCAATCTTATCTTGTCCGCATACTTCTTTCACAGACATGGACCAATAGCATGCCTTAAAATATAAGACACACTAGTCGTGTGAAAAGCCCCTTATGCATCGTAAGAAGTTAAAGAACTTTGACATTACCCTTAAGGCATGCGCTAGTTTTCTCGCGCCGCAGTAGCATCTCTATAAATAGAGTATAAAAGGAAGACTCAAACATAGAAATTACATAAGCACACGTAACTTGACACACATATTTGATCTCTATAGAAAGAAATCTGAAATTCTTGAGGCATTCCTCTTCAATTTTAGGCTTTTTATCTTAAGCCTAGATCTTTCACTGTGAATAAGCCTTGTGTATGACATCAAATGTGCACCTATTCATGATTTTACTATGTATTTGAATATTTGAAAAATGCAGCTACAACCATGCTGCATCCCAGATCAAGAAGCTCCACTATTTTGTATCTAGGCTACTACACTCATTCTCCATTATAACCAATTCCCTGAGACATATGGCAGGGATAAAAATGTTTGTACGTACCAGAAGCAAGAGGCTTTGTCACACAAATGGCCTGAGCATAGGTTTTAACAAAAGCACAACAGCGAGTAGGATTCTTGAACAAGGGATTTTGAGATAGTTAGGCTAAAATAAAAACTCAAACTCTACCATAGTGGAAAAAAATTAGTTGTATACTACTCACAAAATTTGAAGAAACAACCACAACTTGCTTTTCCAGCAATTTGTCATAACCTGCAGTAATAATTGTAACTTGAAGCGTGATGATTTTAGAAGATGATTTTAAATATGTCATGCAATTTAATAAATCAAACAGGATTATCCCAATATTACCTCCGAAGCCAAAGGTAGAAAATGAGATTGAAGAGCTGCCTCACACCTTTTGCTTATTACATTTATTGCCCGTCCACGTCCACAGGCATGAACTCGTGAAGGTATAATAATTTCTAAATCACATACCATGTCAAAAAGTGAGGGAGATATTGAAAGACTTCCACAATTCAGCTTGTAAAAATATTTCTCTGTTCCTATCGAATCCATTGTAGCAAATTTCTTTGGATAACCTATAAACAAATCAACAAATTTAAGAGTAAACATAAGAAGGAAAAGTTGGAAGCGTGCAAGCCTTAGCAGCACAATGAAGACCCAACTAGGGCTTGCCACAATCTAATCTACGGAAAACCATGCCAAGCTATTCTCTGATCAACAAAACGACAGCTACAAGTTCGCAAGCCGTAATTTTTGCAAGCAATTCCGAAAGACAAGTAGGAAGAACATGGGCTAATTATTTGTCAGGTTTCTAAAAGGATAGTATTCACATTTACTATTGAATTTTAGTAACCTCAAATAGAAGTTTTTGAATCATAAAATAATTCTTGGCAAGTACTTACTTGAAATAGAGGCTTGGACAGTCAAGGTTCCTGAGACAAAAACGACCTAATATAAGAATCCTACTTCCTAATCTCTGTAACTGTGCGCACAATAGAATGAGAAAGGGTTATTCTAAGTTCTGAAGAAACAGTCCCAATGTCAACGTAAATAGAGCGAGAAAACATGTGAGATGAACCAGTAAAATTTGCATGCATCAATAAAGAATGCCCAGAATCTTACCATTTGTTGGAGCCTTGTATTTTCTGTAGCATCCATAGCAGGTTCTGTTGAAAGCCAATATGCCAGATTGACCGTTGTGATTCGAGAACAGGCTGCTCCGTCGCTGCCCAAGATGGTCTTCCTTGCCTGCTGCCGCAAAAGAAATGGCCCTCGCGGAAACTTTAAAAAACGCCCTATTTTCTCACGTATTTGCTAAAATAAAGAACTATCAAAATGCCTCAGATTGATTTTGGGTCAACAATCAAAAGACAGTGTTGAACATTTGATTTTCAATCATTGTCTTACAGAATTTGAACAATACAAATAAACTTCCAATTATTTCGTTTGGTATTTGGGGACCATATTTCACGCATGGTTTTCCCTAGATTTAGGGGGTGTATGTATCTGAAATAGTATGTTCAGCATATTTTTTGAACAGGTTTGAGCTGCTTGCTGGGAAAAAAAAGGAGGAATGTCTTGAAGATTGCAGTGGCTGTTCATCTCGATTTGTGTTCGCATGTGCCAATTTAGAAGGAGATGGGTGTGACGGAAGGGACCCGATTTGTTAGGCCATGGATAAGATAGCCCATGTGTACTTCAAAATAAATAGAAATAGAAATCTTGCCATACCACTAGACACAAGTTTACTAATCTAGTGCCTATGCTAAAAAATTTTGTATATGAAATAAGTTTGGTTGCTAACTAGGAGCACACCCACTTATGCAAGCATTTTGTGGTCATTGAACAAAACACACCAAATTGGAATGGCAAAAAGGATTACACTACACAATTGCATGTGGTGTGTATGACATTGATACATATTATAGCTATAATATAAAAAATTGTGGCCACATTAAACTAAACGAGAACTAGATAAGCTTGTGTAAGTATCATTTGTGCATGTTTATCCAAGAAGGTGCACTTCTATGGTGATAAGAGAGATTGAACAGATCAGCATTCCATTTAGAGGAAAATTCTTTGTGTCTTAAATGAATGATCCACTCTACAATATGGAGTGAGAAGGCTAAATGTCAAAAACTTTGGCCAATTAAATGACAAATGGATGAACTTATATAAGTATCATCTTGTGCATATTTATCCAAGGTGCACTTCTATGATGATAAGAGAGATTGAAAAGATCAACACCTCATTTGGAGTGAGATAATTTGCGACTTGAATGAATGTTCCACCCTATAGTATAAAGCGGGATGGCTGAAATGAATCTATCAATTACAAGAAACTTATAAATGAACCAATTCATTTTTGTCAAAATGACAAAAAATGTCAAGTAAATGATACTACATGTGCCTTCTAAAGCTTCATAATTGGCAAAATAATTCTCGTGCCATATGAAAAGCAAAATTACAATTTGTTAGTAAAAAAAAGGCAGATTCATAGCTATATGGGACTGTAGACTTCACTCCCAATGCTCGTACCAAGAAGGCTTTCTGCACCTGCCCCAAGTCATGATAGGTAGCGACTGAACAGGTGCGACTGATGGGCCCAATCATACAGCTCCGCTCTGTGATTATTATTCTGCATTGCATATAGTGCCTTCCAACCTGCCGTCGCTCGTAGTCGTATGGATGTATCTCAGTGCATAGTAGAAGGAAACTCCACTACCAAATATTTTTATGTGGGTGCCACTTCCACGTTTTGCCTTCGTAACTGAAGGAGGGGATCCTTGGCTGGCGTGAGGAGGACAAATCTCAAAATATCAAGGTTATAAATCACTTTAGTTGAACCTTAAAAGGTAGTTTAACATAAGCGTAATTGTCTTGATGTGGTCTAGGACTAATGCTACTTATTGTTTATTGACAAAACTATAAAATAAACTAATTGTTTTAACAAATCACTATGCTATCAATTGATGATTAATATTAGGCATAATAGATAGCATCGATCCGAGCCATCGGATCGCCATTCTGGAAAGGGACGAGCTACTATATCAGGCCATTTCCTCTTTCGGACCGGTTATCGGCGTCTTCTCGCAGCAGCTCTTCTTCTATTCTCGTTGCTTCAATCCTCCTTTCTCAATTCTTGTTTCCAATGATCTAATCACCTTTTCCAATCCGGTTCCCCTGGCTCTTCTTTGATCCAATTTTTTCATTTCCTTCCCGGTGAATCCACCGTAATGCGGTCAATCCTCATTTCAATTCTTTTTCCCGACTCTCCACTTATCCAATCTTCCTTTCCCATCCTTTTCCATGGCTCTACATGGATCTAGTCTTTCAACTCTTTTCTGGTGCATCCACCATAATGCGGTCGGTTCATACGTTTGTAGATGTCTTCCGCCATGTTTCGCAATCCTCTGTTGGTTTTCTGCATGTTGTTATAGCGATCCTTGGCAAGGTGTGAGGTATGGCTTTCTTCCCGATTTGCAAGGTATGCGGTATGGCTTTCTTCCCGATTCTGATGCATGCCCATAGTGAGGTATGATTTCTCAAAATGTTGCATGCTCATAGTCCTATTATAGGGAGGGAGATCTGGTGAAATCCTGAAATCCTGATTGTTTTTGGGGTTGAGCTGCATGATATGGATTTTACTTTCAATGCTACTTTGGCAAATTCTTTTGATCTCTGTTTTGTGCATTTGAGGGTTGCAATTTTTGTTACAGAATCTACAGGAGGATCGGTTTACGGTTTTACACAGGGCATCCCCTTTGATCCCTGGTTTGTTCGCGGTGCCTCCCTCCAAGCATCGGCCTTTGCCTGGCACTATTAATCCACTTATGCAGGATTCACTTATGCAGAAACTTCGCCAACAGAGAGTGGCCCACATGCAAGGGATCGGTCTTTTTCCTTTTTCTCTATAGCTTATTCAGACAGGACGAAGCTCTATTTTCTTTGCCCAGGTTGTGCTTCCACACTAGTCTCAGGATTATGCTCGTTTTTTGTTTCCTGTAGAATGTGATGCAATTTCAGTTGTAGTTGCATTGGTTTGGGCAATCTTTTAACACGACCCAATTCGTACTTGTTATCGTTGCTTCCTGTTTCTATCTGTTCCTCCAAGTCCTCGATCGGGCTTTGTCCTGGCTCCAATTTCGGCTCTAATAGGCGGCTATTTTCGGCTACTGCTGCTCCACGGAATCCAATTTGACTGCAATCAGCCCCTGGCATTGTCTTGAATCCATTGTTTGTAGTCTGCACCTTCTGGCCTCGACCGTATTTCTTACCTGGATATTACCTTAAGCCTCCTGGCATCCAGGACAAATCGTGTTTTCCCATTGGATTCATGTTTTCCATATGGCATCTGGATAGATCCGGCTTCCTCCTTTTTTCCGGCCTGCCTCCTGTTTCAAACCGCCGCCCTTCGCTTGTTGGAAGCCCCTGCCCACCTGGCAGGGCCACGTGGCAGCAGGGCCATCCTGCCGGCATAGATCCGGTGGCCCAGGCCTAACCCAGGCCAGCCCCACGCCAGCCCGTTTACACTCCCGGGGTAGCAGATAGGTGGCATCCCCGATTTAAGGGGTGCTCACCTTTTACACCACCATGGTTTTTATAAACCATTATTTAATTTGCTACACATTGCCTTGTTAACTCCGTGGCTGGACATCGATCTTAACCCATCCACTTCTTTTCAACCCAGGTAACCCGGCCACGTTCTACCCTAGTCGACCAGAGGTTGCTTCTGCACCGGAATTTAGCTGGATCACGGTCTTGCCTCATACTAATCGGCTAATCTTTGCCCACATAAGCTGTACTGGTATTAATTTTTCTTTACAGGGCACCCTAGGTTCTAGGGCATGCATTTGTGGTTTTATGGTCCTCGTTCCTCGCTCATCCAGGTAACTTCATGTTGGGTTATTGTTCTGCTTTCGTTATTCTTTTTTCCTGACTATTTCATGTTTGATGCTAACCTTCGTTACAATGTTCTTCTCCAATTATACTGCTATGGTATATGCTATGGTTTTTACAATTTGATTACAAAGTTTTCGCCATATTCTGGGTTTTTCCATTTCTACAGTTTGTTATTTAGTTTTTAATATTGAGACTTACAATGTTAGGAGCAGCTATCTTTTGGTTTTACGTTCATCGTTTTTTTTTTTTTTTTTTGAAAGGTTGTCAAATGTTGCTTGTTTGATACCGTAGAGGGCGAGTTTTGTTATTTGCAGTTTTCTAGTTGCATTTGGCTTTGTTGATGGATTTCTCTACTAACAATATGTCACTATGTTTTCATTTTTCATTTGGCATATATTTTCCCTCTTTTACTTCGGGGCTCATGTATGTGAATTGGATTAGGGGTGTTACATTCCCAATTTCACTATTTCCTTCCTTTATCCACCTTCTCTTCTATCGGTCTTCTTGGATATTGTTGAATTCATCCTCCTGGTTTTGATTGCTTTTCTTTCTCTTTTTGCACTCTTTGATCTATGCCTTGTTCATGGTGTTGTTGAACTCGGTTCATTTGTATACGTGATTTTTTATGCATTTGTGTTTGCTCATCTAGTTGAGGTATATTGCCTATACAGATATTTAGGTCTTGTATAAAGGAGTTATTGTTCTGAGGCATTCATTTGCAAAGATTTTTGACTAGTATACCATGGGTGGTTTTTACAACATGTCTGTGTTATTTGGTTTTGCTTTCTTCTCTTGCTAATCTCTTTAGATTCCACCCCAATTTGGGCCCTCTTCACCGTCATCTCCTCTTGACTCTTGGCCATAACCTCACATTTCCCTTCGACCCCACATGTTTCGACTTCTTCATTCAAACCTGGCATCTTATCTCTTTCTATATTTGAGCTTCCTTTTTGCTAAGACCCGCGCTGTCTTCGGCTAGCTATTATGGTCTAGTACATGTTGTAGTTTTTTTACCTATGCATTGTTCATGATGTTGTTGGGACTCGTTGTTTGTATGACGGACATTTACTTGTTTTTGCATTTGCTCCATTGTCATGAGGTCTATTGAGATTTGTACTTATAATCATTTGCTATCTAGGGTGTTATGTGGCTCAGTTATTGTTTTCACGGTGGTTATTTTCTTTGAACTCCCTCCCATTGTTTATGTTGATAAGATGATATCGTGGACCCGAAATTTTGCATTATTATTCTGCATTTGAACATTTTTCATTTTTAGTTTTTATTTGCATAATGAACCATTCATGTTCTCAATTTTATTCCTGACTTTCCACTTGATTTAGCACGTTCTACCCTAGTTTACTAGAGGTTGTTTCTGCCCCAACTCGATAATTCGTTGTCGCATTCTCCATTGTTGGGCGCTCTCGGTCCTTGCCACATCCATTCAGGTGGACCCCTCCCCCATGCGTGCTCCATCTCGGTATGTCATCCCAGTTGTTTAAGATAGTGTGACTTGACTTGTGCCTGCTATCTCAGTTATTTCAGATATTGCTATATGGCTTGTGTTCCAAGTATTCTATGTGTTGGGGTTTTTTTGCTTGGGGTCAGGTAGACGGTTGTTGTTCCCACATTTACTATGGTAAGTCCCTTTGTAGCATTCTTTTACACCTATTGATTTTTAATGGTTGTTCTTATGAGTGATACTAGGGGTTCTCTTCTTGTTCTCCGCTGCTAACCTGAACCAAATCTTTACACCCTCGCTCTCATATTCTTGTTCCAAATCCTTGCACAGATCTTATGACCCTCTTTGCTAGGGGCCACCGAATCCTATTTGGCACCTTGTCATTTGGCGTTGTGTTCTTGCAATTGTTCTTTTCAGTTTTCGGTTTTTTGGCCCTATCATTACACGTCATTTGTATATGTGCTATTTAGCTTTTTCTGGATACGCCGCATATTGCGTTTGGCACTTCCTTATACTCATTCAACCTTTGACATTTTTCTCTTTGCCCTATTTTTTGTACTTTGTCATGTTTTGCATTTGAGAGCTCTTTTGCACCATATTTATCCTTTGAAGCTTATTCACCTCGTTGGTTTAGACTTCATGTAGTATTTTCATATTGTATATTCTTTCCTTGATTTTTCAGTTATGGGGAGCTTCGTCCATTATTTTGCCCTGCTCCCTCGATCATTTCTGCTTTCTGTCGGTATATAATCTGATGTGGTTTTGGGGATTATAGCATTGTTCATGTTGTTAGCAAGGCGATCGTGTTTTACACTTTCTCTGGCCGTTGGGCTCTTGTCTATGGTTAATTTCTTGTGATTTGTTCATTGGCTTGCATTCCTCTTTTCTCGTATTTCTGCTTGGGCTTCAAATATAACTTTGTTGTCTTTTTCGGGGACTTCATTTTTTGCTCGCTATTCTTATGCGTTGTGCTACCATTATACATCATATTTGCGATTTAGTTATATTTGGACACAAATTTTCTGTTTATCATGTTTTTCTTCCACCCGATGGGTGCTGCTTTTCTCCACCCTCCGGGTGATGCTATCCTCTCTTTTTCATGGATTGTTGATCTTTCCTCCTTTCTAATCGCTCACATCAATTTGAATGCTTGTCGTTGTGCAGCTTGCCGTGTCACCATTATGCACGTTCTTGTTCTCTCGCGCTCACGGTCGTTGACGCTCCTCTTCGTCTCACCCTCGCTACGTGCTTCGTGACCCGACTTAACACTTGGGGGTTTTTCGCGGCGGCTGGGCTTATAGTTTATGAAGTTACACCTCATTTTTTCGTTTACGTTGTGCTCCGAATTAACTTTAGTCTCCGTTTCCTTCTTGACCTTCCCTTTGCTCGGTGCTAGTATGTCTACATTCTCTTCTTCAATCTCGTCCCTCGTTTACCAAAGTATGTTTTCCTATTGGGGCCTTTATTCATGGCTTTCTGCATAGGGTATTTGTCTTCTGACATCACCACACATTTCTCCTTTGCTACCCTGAACCAGACCTTAGCATTTTCACTCTCTTCATCTTGTTCCCCCCTTTTCACATCCTTATGAACCTCTTTGCTTTGGACTTCTTGTTGTCAACCTCATTTTTTTTACATTGCTCTGAGCTGGCTCATTTTGTTGGTGTTTGTCTTGTATCTGGTAAGCTTCGAGACATTGCTTTTTATGTTTGGCTGTGGTTGACATTTTATGTTCTTAGTTTGGTCTTTTCAATATTGTTCTTACAACCTTGGGCTGATTACTCACTTTTTGCTAACCCTTTGTTCTTGTTAGCTCCTTGATCATATTACTACCCTCATGAATTCCCCTCTCACCTTGGCACTCTTCATATTCATCTTCCTTTATCTGGTTTATAGTTTGACCTCTTTTCCCGGGTGTTGACGTCATGTGGCTCTTGATATTTTTTGTTGTCAATTTAATTAACTTTCACGTGGTTTTATGTTGTCTTGTGGCAGCCACCTCTCGCTTATTTACCTCCAGGAGGTCCCCTTATTCCTCCTTTATTTTTCCTTTGGGTTTTTCTCCTGCCCCCCCTACCCTCACGGCTTCTATAGCTATATTCTGCCTCTACGCGTAGGCGTTGTCTTTCTTTTTCATTGTCTCGCGTTGATGTTTTTATTCGCCCTTTTAAATGGACCAACTTGCCCACGGTCATACAATTTCCTTAGCTCACTTGCCGTCGCTCGCATGCCCTGTCACTATCCTTCCGCGGCTGATTTCCACTGGTTCTTATCATCTCTTCGATCCTCCGGCGGCCCTCTTTTTCGCTCCTCTCCTTCCTCTCTACGTCCCTTAGCCTATCCGACTGCCCGCGTGTGGGGAGAGATTGTCTTCTCGCCATCGGCTTGGATTCATCCCAATATGGTACACATTCGGCTCGTCGCGGCGGGGTTTCGGCAGTTGCGGCTCGGCATTTATTCCTAACTTTTCAGGCATTTTTGCATGGTCCTAAGTTCCTTATGAGAGTATTTTCCTCTTAGGTTGTTCTAATGTGTGTCGGGTTTGAAATTTCTTTAGGAGGATGCGCGAGCATTTAACTTATGGGTGCATTTGCGTGGTTTTAACTTGATCATTAGAGGGTTTTCTATCGGGTATGTTTTTGCACATGTATCTTGTTTTTAGAATATGAGGTGAATCTCACTCTGCTAACCTGACGACCTTGGCCCTCTTAATATTTACCTTCACTCTCTTATTTTTGTTCCAGACCATTTCGCAGACCTTCTACACTTCTTTGCTAGGTACTTCTATTTGATGCCACCCTCGTTTTGCTTCTGGACCTTCCTCGTGACTTTTGATTTTGCGCTAATATGTCTGCCACTTGTTTAACAATTGGGTTGCATTGCATTTTTGTCGCCAGTACGTCTTATTTCGCAGATTTTAGTTTGACGTCGTGTTCTTGAAGTTCTTTAGTATTCTAGGTTTTTTCGGCGCTATCATTCTATATCATTGGTATATTTGCTATTTGGCTTTATCTGGATATGATGCATATTGCGTTTGGCACCGCCTTGAGATTTTGCGGCCTGGGTTTCTATTGGATCATCTTTCCTTTTTTCTCTTTGTCCTGATGGGGGGTCTCTTACGTGGAACATTGTACACCAGGTGTTATATCGGGCACATTCTAGTTTTGTGCATGGTGCTGGTTCTGCCTGCTTCTAGTTATCTCGAGAAATCCATTTTTAGCTGTCTCTTGAGGGCTTTTTGCACTTGTAGTGGATCTTTTTCTATTTTGGTATGATCATTATATATCATGGGCCTATTTGCTATTTAACTTTATCTGGATATGACGCATATTGCGTTTGGCACTGCATGGCGATTTTGCGACATGGGTTTCTATTGGATCATCTTTCCTTGTTATGCTTCTCTTTATCTAGGTATGGAGTGTCTTACGTTGTTATACACAAGGTGTTATATTGGGTACATTCTGATGGCCACTTTTAGTTTGTTTCGTGTGTTCTTGACGTTCTTTTTTATGGTTTTACATTGATGCTTATCTTTCTCTAGATGTCGCGTTTTTTGTGGACTGTTTATTCCACCATGATGGTGACACACATTTCTATTTATCATGTTTTCTTCCGCCCGCTGGGTGACGCTTTTCCTCCACCATCCGGGTGATGTTGTTTATTTCTACCTCGAGGGTGACGCATATTTCTTTTTATATGATTGTTATCCACCCGTTGGGTGACGCTTTTCTCCACCCTCTGGGTGATGCTATCTCCACATGCAGGTGCTGCTGTTTATTTCCACCTCGAGGGTGGCGCATATTTCTTTGTACGTAGTTGTTTTCCACCCGTTGGGTGATGTTGTTCTCCACCCTATGGGGTGATGCTCTCTTTTTCTGCTACATGTTGAATTTTCTTTAACCATTCACGGGTGTTTTTTCGAGTTCTTTGTGTTGTTTGCAGTTTTTACGCCATCGGCTTATAGTTGAGGAAGTTCTCTGGTAGTCAGCCGGTTTTGTGTCTCTTGCGAGTCTCTTCCCAGAATAGCATCGATCCGAGCCATCGGATCGCCATTACAAGGAAGGGACTGACTTCTATCGAGCCATTTCCTCTTCGGACCCGGTTATCGGCGTCTTCTCCGGCGGCTCTTCTTCTATTCTCGTTGCTTCCCTCCCTTCCCATACTGCTGCGTGGGGGCATGAGTTTACTTTCTCCTAACCATTCCGCGGGTATTTTTTAGGGGTTCTTTGTGTTGCTTGCGGGCTTCCGCCGTCTTCCTCTGCTATATTTGTGTTTCGCCATCAACCCACCTCTTTTCGATTCTCTACGAACACATTCGGGGGATTCCGCCCGTCTTGAGGGGGTCTGCTATATTTGTGTTAAGCCATCAACCCATCTCCTTGATTTTCCGGGCAACACATTCAAGGTTGTTGGCGACCATTTCTCATTAGGGTTTTCCTCGAAAACCCGAAAGGGCGGGGTTTTTTATCCCGATGAGAAGTTGTCGCCATTACCCTTCTATATTGCCTGTGCACATTTCTTTTTACGGGATAGTCCGATATTGTTCCTATGGTCGGCTTCCCCTCTCTATTCTTCAAAACATTGTATACTGCTGCTGTGATGAATGACAAGCCTATCTATCGGCCGGTTTTGTGTCTCTTGCGAGTCCCTTCCCATAATGAGGCTCCTCATTTCAAATGATTTTAACAAGCCTTTGCTAGTTTTAGTGAACCATTATCATATGTGAGAAGCTACCTAGAAATCACAACTAGTATTTACAAACCATTATATCAGTGATAAATAGCATTGAAATCCATATCATAAACCACTACCAGTTTTGACAAACCACTAGTACATATGATTTTCTTTTGTCAAATTAATTCATGTATAAAAAAACATGTAAGTCATGTTCTTATATGTTTTAATATTGGTTAGATATAGTAGTTCTTTTTTGGACTCCTTGTGCTCTGTTCAATGGCCGTTGTGGATAACAAAATTTGTCTGGCATTTCTACTTCGTCTCTGAACCAAATGCACCCCTCTTTGTGCCCGCCACTTATATGATCACTGAGGATATCTCGCTGGAATGGTAGGATTTGGTACACACAAGTCCTGTATTTTGTGACTACTGTATTCGTTAAAGATTTGAGTGCATTGATGATGAAGAGTTTATTGTTAAGGATTTGGATGAGTTTGAGATTGTTGAAGGATTTATCGATCAGCAATTGGAATTTCTAGACAAAAAATAGAAAGAATTGGCACACATTGAAGCAGAGAATGGTAGTTTTTTTCTCTTCGCTTTCCTTTTCTTTTTTGTTGTCGTGATCTTTATTCTTGTAATTGATCTCTTCGACATATGTGCTCATGTCACTTGTAGACTTGGCGGGTTCTGTAAGCAATGAATCAATGGAACTGAGTAAAGATATCAAGTATTTGGATGTGCCTTCCATTATAAGTGCCCAGGAGCATCAGGAGAGGAGCATCAGGAGAGAGAGCATGGATTAGACTGCATCTCATATTGTAGAGAGCTGAAATTTGGTACATGTTACTTTGGAGAATGGTATTTCTTGTTCATAAGGAAATGTAAAAATTCTGGAGCTAGAAGCTTGTAGCCTTGTTGATGGATTGATATACCTCTTTTTAAACAAGTTTTATGATATATTCCGAAATGGAATATGCAGTTCCAATTTATCATACCACAACTGCAGATTGAAGCACTAAGTTGTGTTCTTGAGATACCAATTGGAGCTAATAGAGGTAAGGATGCAAGAGTTAATGCAGAAACATGGCACCTTGGTTTCTAGAGAAGCCATTGCCTTTTTATCCTTAGGTTCCACTGCCTTCTGAGCCTCCCATCTCTATATGTTTTGCATGATTATTTGCAAGGTCATGCTAAAAACTGTGTGCATTATTAAATTTGCAGCAATATTTGGCACCTTCTAATAGGTGACACATCCGTACAAAACTTTGACTACTACCCTCCAAGATTGTCTGTGCTGGTTTAGAAGAAATCATCGACAAAATATCGGCACACGTCGCAGTTGAAAATGTGCAAAAATGCAATAATGATAGTCTCTACACTCGAAAAGTTGAAGCCACTTTGGAAAAAGTGCAGGGGATCGAAGAGAACTAAATAGGTAATAAAGCTTTAAAATACAATGCTTGAAGTCTGACACACAAATTCACCTGCATGATGAATGCAAAAGAATTGCTATGACCATTTCAAAACTTCATAACTTATGTTCAAGCTTTAAGCTCAATAAATAAAACAAACGATTGTATATGTCCAACTAGACGTTCTCACTATATATCTTTATTAATTTTGAACTTCATCCCAATGAAAAGCCCACCAACGCTGGGCACTGTTTCTAGTAGTTTAATATAAAAGAAATATAAATTCAATAGAAAAAATAAATACGGTAGCCCACTGATTGTAGTGATAAGGTATTCTTATTAGGATATTGAATTATTTTGATACAGCTGTTTGGGGTCTGGGTTCGGGAACTCCTGCAAGACAGCCCTCTGTGAGACCCTTGGATCTAACAGGAGAATCCGGGGACTATGTCACGCGGGATTTGCAAGAAAAACAAGGAAAAGGGAAAAGAAAACAAAAGAGAACAATGAGATCACAATAATGAGCTTCCTTGATGTCAATGATGGTACATGAGCTCTCGAAATCGAGAGAAAACTGAAAAATGAGACAAGACTCAAAACTCATCTAAAAACTAGAGCGCTAGCTCTACTCATATATATAGTACAATGGCCTTTGGCCCAATATAGACACTCTGACTGATTTCGGTACCGACTCCTGGAAGGAGGCCTGATTTGCAGGAATGCTGGCGGTGCCTCTTGAAGTGCCTGGAATCACGCTGACGCTGACGCGGGCGGTGACGGGCCGTCACTTGTCTGAGCGCCGCCTCTTGGTAGCAGACCCGGGCTTTGACTGCGTGGTCTGCTGCTTGGTCTTTTGCTGGGCCTTTGACGACTGACCCGTGCCTGACTGTAGATCCTTGGACTTGACTTGG
Source organism: Isoetes taiwanensis (assembly GCA_021234155.1). Taxonomy (NCBI): domain Eukaryota; kingdom Viridiplantae; phylum Streptophyta; class Lycopodiopsida; order Isoetales; family Isoetaceae; genus Isoetes; species Isoetes taiwanensis. The sequence continues at coordinate 593,289 of JAJEKV010000205.1, read as the reverse complement.
TCCATCGTATGCATGAATAGTCCTGTACCAGGAGGCACAGGACTAACACTCCCCCCACCAAACGACACTCAGGGAGAAGAAAAGGAGGAAGTGTTTCCGAGGGCGGGAAACCAGCAGTTTGAAAGTGATCCTCACGGGAGTGAGGACGGGCGCCATTATGATAAGTGCCAATGAGATCCTGACGTATTTGAAGAGCAGCAGGAGTGTTGAACCCAAGGGCAGGATCTGCATCAATGAGGAAATGAGAGCGCACCATGTCTTCAAGGGCAGCATGTGCGGTTGAAGAAACGAACTGGCACTCCATGAGAAGGCAGGTCTGGAGACCGAAGGCACTGACGCTGGCATTTGGGTTGCAGTAAAAGATTGGACGCTGCCGATTTAAGGAGCTGACCAGGATGCACTTGAGAGCATCACAGAAACCAGCTTGACGGTGTACTGAAGGGTCTGGTGAGGTGGCGGCATTCTGCAAGAAGGTATCAAGGCCATGAACTGCATCAGTGGGCGTTTTCCAACCACGCTCATTTGCAATGTAGATCCAATTTGAAGTGTCATCCAGGGTGGCACCATCCTCCCAATTGGAGCGGCGGACAAAACGGGGATCCCACCCGAGATCCGTCGAGATCTGAGGCGGAGTCCACCCAGCGTGGCCATCCATGACCTTGGTCCAAAAGGGGAGACGCCAATCAGAGGTGAGGAACCGGGGGCATGGAGGGACACCCAGTGAAGCATATGGAGAGGGAGCCATGCCCGTGGGCGTGGGCTGCTGAGCCTGCTCCCGGAATTCACAGACAAGATCGGGATCAAGGGCTTTGCACCACTGGTCCCAAGCAGAAGCAGGGAGCTGAGAGTATACAGGAGGGCTATCCCAACCCGTGGGGACTGTCTTGCTATCCAGAAAAGCACGCAGTTGATTGTAACCTGCCAAGTGCTGCATATAAACTTGGGCAAATGGAAGATCCTCAGGATGCCCAAGATTCTTCCGTACCTGTTGCAGCGTTTCGGCTTGCCATAGAGGTAAATGATGAGCAAGCTCAGGCATGTACTCCTGATGAAGAGCGTGTGTCCGATCATGATCAGACAGATATGGGTTGTTGTCCAAGAGCAACTATTGAACTGTTGAGTCACCCTGAAAGTTCTGATGTGGCCCATCACGAAATTTGTCCTGTGTATCAACCAGATAGAAGTCATGGAAAATGTACGCCATCGGCTGAACAACTCTGAAGGTGATCAAATCCGGATCTTCATAGTGAATGAGGTCGAAGACTAAAAGGGCGCAGAGTAAACCTTTGTCTTCAACAGAGAGGTCTGGCCAGATCCGAAGAAAATCCTCAGTGCGCAGGTGGACATCAACTGGACCATCGGCCGCATACCACTTCAGAAGAAAGAGGTGGCGGCGGGCAACCACATAATCGAGATAACTGGAAAGGAATAGGGAAGTCAACTGACATGTTGAGGGCGATGGTAACGTAACCTTCTTGTTTGGTCTGGGCCTCATCAGCAGACTGAATGGATTGTTGTAGCTGTTGTTCGAGGTCACGGATCCGGTTCTCCTTTTCTAACAGAAGACGTAACTGATCACGGACCCGTTTCTGAGAAGGCGTGGCATGTGAAGAGGATTGCCCAGGAATATTGAGTCGAAGCGTGGCAATCTCGGCGTCATCAATGATTTTCTGTTTCTGAGCCTCCGTAAGCTATCTTGGAGAGGCGTGAGCTGAGAGGTCAGCGTGAAAAGCTGAGCTTCTAAAGAGGCTATTTGAGCGTCATGCGCTGTAAGGTCTTGGGCTTGAGTGTTGTAATGCCGAGAAAGCTCTGTATACAGCGTGTCTAGCTTTGCAATGTCTTTATCCTTGTCAACCAAGAGAGTCTCCCTTGCCTTGACCTGCTCCAACAATTCCTGAATGGTGGTTTGCAATTGAGCTTGTTGATCAGCAAGCAGACTATGCTGATCGTGGGCAGCCTTTAGATCCTCACGGGTCTGTAAAAGAGCCTCGTGCTTTGCTTGAAGCTGGTTCTCCAGAGTGTGAACTTGCGTGGTAGCAGCGTGAAGGTCTCGCTGAACCGCTTCCGAGGCCTCCAGGGACGCTTGAACCCCATTAATGAGAGCGTCCTGGGATTCTTGCAACTTGAGAGCAGCAGCTTGAACATCCTGCTGGTATTGATACAGAAGCTGGCGAGGATGTGGAGGTGGAGGGGCCTGCTGTTGCCGTGTTTGTGACGTTTGAGAGACATGATGAGAACTGGAAGGCCTCGTTTCGGTGGAGGAAGAGGAGACAGTGACATGCGTGTTGTGATGTTGGACATGACCAGAAGAAGAAGGGCGTGAAGTGCCGGCCTGTGGATTTTGAGGAAGTGAATGTAGGGATTGCTGAGTGGAGGCATGAGAATTTGAAACGGACACAGGAACAGGAAGATAATGACGGATGAGGGCTTGAAGATGGCCACCCACTGAAACTTCAGAGACAGAGGAGGGGGTAGCCCGAATGCGGTCTACTTCTTGAAGAAGGCGGTAGAACAACAGTTGGGGCCAATCAATGTGGTGGTTGGAGCGGATGGCTGTGATCACCATATTATAGAACGGCTTATTGATATGGGTGTTCTTGATAGAATACCCAAGTAACTTGCGCCACAAAAACTTGACAAAAGTGTCATGGGACTTTGCAATATTGGTGAGGCGATGCATGTTTGCTTGATAAGAAGGAGCACCAAACTCAGTGACATCTATATCCTGTAAGGCAGCCCAAGATAAACAAGGTGTTTGCAAAGGAATATGGAATACCTCAGAAATCAGGGGCTGGGTAAGCAAAATGGTGGTGCCATCGATCACAGTAGCATAGCCGTTCGGGCTGTTGACGATGTGAGCGATGAACTGCTTCAATTGCTCTGGATTTGATGCAGGGAGGTCCATCTGGGAGAATTCATAAAGCTTTTGGCATTCCGCAACTTCACTTCTCGGGCCAACGAGGGCGTCACGAAAGGTGGGCGTCAAGAAGGACACAGACTCAAAAAGAGCCGGATCCCTTGGAGCAGTAGTTTGAAGTGTAGGAAATTTGGGTGCAGCCATGGCGAAGAGCGTCGGAAAGGAACGGTGATGCAAAGGCGGAGAGCGGAGAGCGGAAGACGAAAACGCAGAGAGGCAAAAAGGCTCTAGGGCGCACAAATGTTGGCGAAGGGGCATGATGAACCAGCAACCGTTGATGTTGCCAGATGGCAACAAATGCGAAGGAGGCGATTGAGAGGCAAAATTTTGGCTAAGTCCCCAAACGGTAAAGGGAGAAACAATGAACGGTGGAGATGGGACGTAAGAGAATGATCGGATGTGACAGCTGGCGAAAGGACGCACATTAATGGTCGATGGGCGTGAAAAGAAGGAATGTCATTTAATGCCGGCAACTCGAAGTGGGATATCATTAAAAGGAAGGTGTCAGAAGGTACCATGGCTAGATATGCGGCGGGAGAGAAGATTCCCCATTTAGAAACAGCCTTGCATTGCAAACACGTTGGCGAATTTTCAGATTGGTCCACGTCGACAGGAGTCCGTCGGTTGGACTATAAAAGACGAGCAGGGGCCGAAGCTGAGACACTCGATGGCGCTCAGTATGTCTGCTGCTGGACTTCACGACAAATGCACTATGCCTTCAAACTGCCTGGAGTGGATAACTTGCAAGATGGACTGCTTGGATCTCTGGCGGTGCCACAATCGTGGCATTGCCATGGATGGGTGGTGTGCAGGGATGGCTGAGCATCCCGATCCCCTGACTAATGGGATGGAGGTGGTGATTCACCTGCGCTGGGATCCGGAGCAGAATTACTACCACATCCTGCATATCACCTCTGCTCCAAATCCGGAGTAGAGGGTTTTCTCCTTAGGACTTAGTAGATAGGGCTCTCAGCCCATTTTTGTAAATAGGGCTCTGCCCATAGCGGAAATAGATGGGCTCTGCTCACATTTTGTAAAAATTTCACCTCTATAATATAAATATGCCGCTTGTTAGTCACTAGCTGTTGTGTCTGTGTCTGGAACAACATCTGGTGGATGATTGTCACTTTCTGTTGTATGAAATTGTTTGAGGCGAAAGCCATTAACCAGTGTAGGTAATGGAGTGCCATCGAGTTCGGCCAGCTTGAAAACACTTGGTTGCACGACTTGAATGATTTGATACGGACCAAGCCATCGAAACTTTAACTTGCCCGGAAAATTTTTGTAACGAGAATCATAAAGAAGAACCAAATCACCTTCTTTGAATGTTTTTGTCTTAAGTCTTTTGTCATGCAATGATTTCTGCAACTGTTGTCCATGAAGAACACGAATATAAGCATCGCGCCTAAGTTCATCCAACTGTTCCAATTGATAAACCCTTTCCTTGAGTGCAGCAGGTGGATTATGGGCTGTAGCAAGTTGAAAACGGAGAGTTGGAAGAATATATTCAAAAGGCATCAGAGCTTCTTGACCATAAACCAGTTTGAAAGGAGTGTGACCAGTAGCGATTTTGAAACTAGTGTTGTAAGCCCAAAGAACAAGAGGGCAACTTTTCACTCGCCAACTGCTTTGCCGCCACAAATTTTCTTGAGAACTGTGATGAGTGCCTTGTTGGTACTTTCAGCCAAGCCATTTCCTTGAGGATAATAGGGTGTACTCTTCCGGTGTTGGATGTGAAGATAATCCGTCAGCTCTTTGATGGTATGATTGACAAAATGCACGCCACGATCACTAACAAGTTCCGTGGGACAACCGAAACGCGTGATGATATGCGTATAGAGGACCTTTGCTGTGCTGGTAGCAGTGTTGTCGGGAAGTGCACAAGCTTCTGCCCATTTGGTAGCATAATCCGTGATGACCAGAATATAGCGGGCACGGGTGTGCCGCGCCGGTGGGTCCATGGGCCCCACAAAATCCATTTCCCATTTGCTGAAGGGATGTGGCGTGGCGGCCGGGCGTCAATGGAAGAGCGTCCACGGGCGTGGTTTTCCCATCTGGCCCGACGACGTCACGACGTGCGAGCATAAGCGTGGGCATCTTTGAAGAAGAGTGGGCCAAAATATCACGCCAAAAAGAATTTTGCGTGCCGCGGCGTCACCACTAAAATGACCACCACCAAGCCCATCGTGGGGCTTGTCGAACAATATCCGGGCACCTCGTGAGGGAGGACACAACGACCGGAGGACCATGTCTTTGCCTCGCTTTGTACAATTGGCCCGCAACCATGGTATAGTCACGGACTTCTCCTCGAAAACCGACGGTGGCGGGGCGAAAGCTTTTCGAAGAGAGAGCGTCGGATCGGGAGGAAGAGCACCAAAGAGAAGATATTGCTGAAAGTTGTGAAACCAATGCGCGCGTGGCCGTGACCGAAAACAATTGAGCGTCTGGAAAGGCGTCAGAAACACCCGTGGAGGGATCATCCGTGTGGATGCGTGAAAGATAATCAGGCACCACATGAGATTTGCCTGCCTTATGAACAATTTCGAAGGGAGCGAACTCCTGTAGAAGGAGGACCCAACGAGCAATTCGTCCCGTGGGCGTGGCTTTGTTGATCAAATAAAGGAGCTTGATGATCAACAAAGAACTTGATCTGGCTTCCCAACAAATGATGTCGGAAACGTTGGACACAGAAAACTAAGCCCAAAGCTTCTCGTTCCGTGGCAGAATAGTTGCGCTCAGCAGGATTGAGTTTCCGGCTGGCATGACGGATGGGTTTATCCGTGGTTTCATCATAAGCTTGAGAGAGGATAGCACCAATGGCAAAAGCAGAGATGTCAACATGAACGTGGAAAGGCTTGTTTCATTGAGGAGGAACAAGGACCGGGGCCTGAGTAAGTAACAGCTTCAACTTCTGAAAAGCAGCTTCCGCTTGGGAATTCCAAGCCCAAGTGGATTCATCACCCGTGAGTTTATGAATGGGGTCAGCGATAGCTGCAAGTCCAGGAATGAAGGTGGAATAGTAGTTTACCTTACCCAGGAAGGAGCGTGTCTCTTTGATATTAGACGGTGCTTGAGCTTTCAATACACAACTGATTTTAGCGGGATCTGTGGAGATGCCTTCTTTACTGACCACATGACCCAACAGAACACCGGAGGTGACGCAGAAAGTGCACTTCTCAGGATTGAGACTAAGGCCAGATTCATCACATTTTTGAAAGACAAGCTCCAACTTGTCCAAGTGATCATCCATGGAGCTGTAGGCAGAAAAATCATCTTGGAAAATCTGAAGAAAAGGGTTATCCTTCATGAAGTCGTGAAAGACGGAGAGCATGATGCGCTGAAAGGTTGAAGGAGAGTTTGACAAACCAAAAGGGACCACCTTGTAGGCAAAAGTGCCCCACGGGGTGGTGAAGGTAGTTTTGAGTTGATCTTCTTGCTTGATAGAAATTTGATTGTACCCAGAAAAACCATCCATGAAAGAGTACATCTCATGACCAGCAACTTCTTCAAGAACCCGGTCGGTGAAGGGAAGCGAAAAGTGATCACGCCCGTGGGCTGATTGAGTTTTCGTAATCCACGCAAAACGCCGATCTTACCATTGTGTTTGAGAGCAATGACGATGGGGCTCACCCACTCGTAATGTTTGACCTCATAGATCGTGCCGCCAGCCAAGAGTTTGTCAATTTCAGCCTTGACGCAGTCCGCGGTAATTTGGGTTGAGCCCATCATGTCGTTGCTAGATTGGGCGTGCATCAGATTTGGTAGGAATGGTGAGTTCCCCAACTCTTTTTGATACCTCGAAGGTTTTGTAGCTCCAAGCAAAAATATGTTTGAATTTTTTTGAACAATCCACTGTAGCGTGCTTTATAGGTCGGTGGAAGTTTAGCAGCTAAGCGGACTGGTTGATTGTTTCCAATGTCCACGATTTCCACTTCTGGAGTTTGAATATGAGGAACGACCTCCGTGTCCTGAACCTGATGAGCAGGAGGCTGAAACATGACGGGAGGAGCAGCATTTTGCGTCGTGAAGAAAAGAGGCTGCTGAGCGTCATCAAGCAAGGGTTGCTTCATGACGGCATGAACATCAACTGTCTCTGAAGAAGCAAGTGGGTCAGAAAAATGATCAAGTCGTTGAATGCGATTGCAGGAAGCCAGGTAAGGGTCCAAAAGAGCTGCCACAGCCTGGTCCTAATCAAGCGTCATGTCACCCCAAGGATCAGCATACTCAGGATAAGATGAGAGAGGCAGACCCGCCGGAGGAGCTTGAACATGATATATATTTTGTGCTTCTTCAGAGTCACTGTCAGAGATGGAGGGTTCTGCATTCTCAACAGAGATTAATTTGCCAGTTTCCATGTGGCATTGAGATGGCCATCAGTGATGACAAGTTGGTCCGTGGCCCAGTAGTGAATACTCTTTGCCTGTCGGAGAAAAGGTCTGCCAACGAGCATTTCATAATCACTAGGATCCTCTCCGGCTTTCCAAACACCAAATTCCAAAGGGAATTTGAGATCACCGATGCTGATATGTAGAAGAGGAGTGACGCCTTGAGGGCGCGTGATATGGCCATTTGCCAACTTGATGTCATAAGGGGCACGGTACAATTGTTTGATGCCCAATTGCTTCCGGAGCTTATCAATAATGAAATTGACGGCACTACCACCATCAATTTGGACATGATTGATATGTTGATTGCCCACTGTGGCATGCACCGTGGGTGTTGAAGTTGCAACAGCTCCTACCAGAACCGTTGGAAGAGGTAACTGGTCTTTAAGAGCCGGACAGAGTTTCAAAATAGTGGCCAGGCTCAAAGGAATCTTGATCTTTAAGTTCCTCTTGAAGTTCCAAAGGAACATGAGAAAATGGGTCCGCAGGATCCAGTGGAGCAGGAGTCTGAGGTAAAGAAGCAGAGACTTCTTTGAGAAGCTCGACCTCAGCAGCAATATTGGGATATGGCTGAGAGCGTGCGCTGGTAGATGATGACGGTGCGGCTTGACGCTGCTGAGCTCGAGTTGTGGCGTGAACATTTGCCAATGTTCGACCTTCCGCAGCCTGCATAAGTTTAAGAATACTTTGTCTCACTTTAGGCATGACGTGAGGCATGAGTTTGTCAAGATCAGGTGCGAAGTGAACTTTTTTATCATCGTCATGAGGGATGGTGTCGACAGCAAAAGCAGGGTGCGTCTCATGAGGAATGATGGTCAATAGGCGGGAAGCCCGTGTGTGACGTGAGACGAGACCAACCCAATTTGACTGCTGGACAGGAGGGTTGAGAGCCTGATAAATCTCCTCCTGAGCTTGTTGATCCATAGGATTGGAAGTAGATGCTGCTTGTTGAGGTCGCTGTTGTTGAGGCGGCCGAGGAGGCTTCCTCAAAACAGGACGAGGGCCCTGTTTACCATTAGCCACCCAGAGTTGGTAAGCCGGTGAGACGGACGAAGCTGGTTGATTGAACCCCTAAGTTGAACTTGAACTTGAGGAAGTTGAGGACACGCCGTGGTGGTGTGACCCCATTCATGGCAATGATAACATTGAGCTTTTGAAGGATCAAAGGGAGGACGGTTGCCTTGTCCCCGTGGTCAGCGAGGTTTCTTCTTCTTTGTTATCTGGCGGTTGTTGAGTTGGATATTCTTGAGGCTGATATGACCGCCGTTGTTGAGGGGTGGTCCGGACTTGAAAGACCATTTTATTGCTTTCAAAGGTGTAGGATGGGAACGAGTGCATTCTTCCGCGTGGCGTGATTGCACATATTGCATCTTTTACAATGAGGAGGTCCATTTGAGGAGTTGCATTCATTTGCGGATGACCTTGATATTTACAAATAGTACACGGATGTGGCGCATTGTGGATTTGCTTGCGAGGTTGACCCGAGTTCGAGGAACCATGACGGGGGCATGAAAGGGAGTTCCCAGAGAGCAACACCCCGAGAAGAAACATTGACCGAAAGTGATTTACCAATTCAATGGCCTGCTCGAGACTTGGGGCGCAGTATTCGTCATGAGTCGAATGGCGGGGAGGAAGGCCTACTTGAAAACCGAGGCGAGGATCTGGCTTTGCGTGGGATACTCCTGGAGTTTACTGACGAGAATGTGAAGACGGTCCGCAAAATCCCTGGCTGACTCCGTGGGCTCTTGCTGAAGGTATCGTCCATGGTGCCATAATGAGACAGAAAGGCAGTTTTCATTTCTTGCCAACTCTGTTTCCAGTGACTTTTGTTGGCCATTAACCACTGATGAGGGGCGCCTCTGAGCGTGGTCGAAAAGATATGAAATTTAAGTTGAGGTTGCGCATGACCATTCAGAATGGCCAAGGCTTCAAATTCTTCCATATGAGCTTGAGCACTCTGATCCAAAGGTTTGCCTTTAGTGTTGCCCTTCAAATTAGGAGTGGGAGGGGAAGGCGGAACAGACGCATAGACAGGTGGATTCGTTGGAGGATATGTTGAAGCATAGAGAGGTGGAACAGTCTGAGACTGAGAGCAAGGGGGTGGAACTGAAAAAACATGTGATCCAGCGAAAGCAACATCGGGTGGGGAAGGGCCTTGAGAGCCTGCCTCATTAGGCTTAAGATCAGTGGTTTGATAAACAGGAAGAGCATGCTGAAAAGATGGTGAAGACTGAAAGTCATGAACATGGGTAGGGCCAAAAGACACTTGATGGTAGCCCATCCCACCAGGAGGTGAAGAAGGTTGTGACGGAAGAGGGGTGTGACCTGAAGGGATATTGATATATGTGCTATCAGGAGTCTGGAAATAGTGAGGCGTGGGCTGAACAGGGGTATGTTGTGGAGATTGCGGTTGGGAACAATGACGACACATAGGTGGAGACCCTGGTCGAGAAGGAGCACGAGGGGTAGGAGGTGCCGACTGAGCTCGTGAGCGGATACGACCTCCCTCAATGTCATAAGCAGTGTCATACATATCCCGAACAGCCTCGCGTCGTTGATGGCGCTCCAGTCGAGCCGCCGTTTGGCAAAGAAGTTCTTCAGGAGTGAAACCTCTAGCCGACATGATGGAAGGGAAAGAAAAATCAGACCCGGCAGCGGCGACAGTGTTTGGGGTCTGGGTTCGGGAACTCCTGCAAGACAGCCCTCTGTGAGGACCCTTGGATCTAACAGGAGAATCCGGGGACTATGTCACGCGGGATTTGCAAGAAAAACAAGGAAAAGGGAAAAGAAAACAAAAGAGAACAATGAGATCACAATAATGAGCTTCCTTGATGTCAATGATGGTACATGAGCTCTCGAAATCGAGAGAAAACTAAAAAATGAGACAAGACTCAAAACTCATCTAAAAACTAGAGCGCTAGCTCTACTCATATATATAGTACAATGGCCTTTGGCCCAATATAGACACTCTGACTGATTTTGGTGCCGACTCCTGGAAGGAGGCCTGATTTGCAGGAATGCTGGCGGTGCCTCTTGAAGTGCCTGGAATCACGCTGATGCTGACGCGGGCGGTGACGGGCCGTCACTTGTCTGAGCGCCTCTTGGTAGCAGACCCGGGCTTTGACTGCGTGGTCTGCTGCTTGGTCTTTTGCTGGGCCTTTGACGACTGACCCGTGCCTGACTGTAGATCCTTGGACTTGACTTGGTCCGTCGTATGCATGAATAGTCATGTACCAGGAGGCACAGGACTAACAACAGGTTCAAGTCTCTGTGTTTCATATTTCAAAACCTTAAGTGAACCTATATTTCATATTTCAAAATCATAGATGCCACCAATCATAAATGACCATAATTAGAGGCCTCAACATACGATCTGGGCCATAGGATGGATGGATCTGACGACCAAAGTAGTCTAGGGCGCACCTAGCACCTCTTTTAGAATATGTAGCAGAGGCGACACTTGTCTATTTTTCAAGGAGTAGACATTTCTGATTTGCAACTTTTTTGTTGTGCTCAACATAAGATTACTAAAGCTTATCGTTGCTCCTCTCTAACTAGTGATAAGAAAGAGATAATTTGGCAGACTTATTTACAGTGTTCTTCTTATGCATAGACGGGAGTTTGTACCTAGTTGGATCAGCTTATAGGGTTTTATTCTTTTCTATGCATTGTGTATGTTACTATATTTTATTAATCCTTCAAAAAAAATGATTGAGATCTGCTGGAGCAACATCAGGATAATCATCATCATCATCATCATCACCACAATATTGTTTCTTCTCTCTACCTGTTGATAAGAAAGATATAATGTCTCATACTTATTTACATTGTTCTTCTTATGCAAACACGGGCGTTTGTCCCTAGTTGGGTCAGCTTATCCACTAGGGTTTTATTTTTTTCTATGCATTGTGTACAGTGCCTCTGTTTCTATTACTCCTTCAAAAAGACAAAATTGAGATTGTGATAAGTACCAGGGAATAGGTCACAATCTTAGTGTGTGTGAATGCCCAAAAGCATCGTTGCCTTTCTAACATATACATATTCAAATACATCAGGACAAGGCAATATAGCATTGGCAGGCTTTAAAGAAACCTAAATTGCATAGATAAGCATGTAAATCACAAATATATGATATTGAGGTTAAACAGGTCATGCATAGGATCATGGATCTAAGTTATATCTACCTTATGCATTCTTTATGCACAAGGATTCCTATTATTATTAAGATGTTGAAAATGAATCACTAATCTTGCATTTACAAGTTAAAGGTTGGCAACAACCTAACATAGCATTTTTGCAGAACCAGATACTTCCAACCAGCATGACCTCCAACCACTTGAGAATGTTGAACAAATGCTTTCCATTTTGCACTCCTTGGAGTTGTCTTAGATGCAAAAGAAAAAAGAAAAAGAGAGAGTGATGCTGAGGTTCAGTGAAGAAGAAGTAAAACTAATTGTAAAAGAGTATCACAAGGGACTCTGTGGAAGCTATTTTTTAGCTGATACTACGTCCAATAAAATATTAAGGGTTGGTACTACTAGTCAACACTATTCAAGGAGTCTTATCACATTGCCAAGTGCATGTCATCAATGCCTAAATCTTTGGAAAAAGAGTTTTGCACCCTGCAGCACTAAATGCCATATCTCTCCTGGGCCCTTTTAGGTATGGGAGTTGATTAAATTTGGACCAATCTAACCATCTTCATCTTATTGACATGACTACATCCTTGTTTATTCACCAATCGAGCAGAAACAGTACCACTTAAGAAAGCCAATGCATTCGCTACTGTCAGGTTTCTCCATGGACGATCAAAAAAACATTCAATTCAATTTAATTCAATTCTATGAGAATATTTGCACGAGGTTTGGAATTCCTAAACGAGACTAGAGAGTTCAGGTGCTCGGCCAATATTGAAAGGGGTCAATTTGACCGAGGCAGAATTAAAAAGGCTAGAAAAAGGAGGATACACCATTTGTGGTGATAATATGACTGGCACGCCTACCATAGGCATGCCATCAACTCAGACACCACAAGAAATTGCTAACAATGTCATGCTTAGGTTTGGAAAAAAGGATGTACAAGTGAAAACATTAGCACATGATGCCATGGCTAGTTTAGATGATGCCCTGCATATGGAAGCTGATGTGGAAATGATTGAGGTAGGTGTAGCTTCACAACATGTGGTTTTCCATCTTAAAAGACCTACTGCAACGCATAGAGTTTCTGTCAATCACATACCCTCTTGCATATGTGCTGATTATATGGGACATGAGGGAAAAAAAAAGGTCGATGCTATGCAGACACCTTCTAGATCATCTTCCAATCCTTAGGTGTTGATCCTTTAATTGACATAACCCCCACCCAACCAGTACCTGCAAAAGAGTATTTGCAAATGTCAGAAAAGTATGCTCCCAAGAGGTCCCGTGTTTAAAGATGCATTTGAATTCTAGATAATATGGCTTAGGGATGTCTATTTGATTTATGCTCTGCGAAGCTATGGATTTTTACATTCAACAATTTTGTCAAAGACTATAAAACTTAGTAATTTGGTTTCCTAAGATGGCAAGTACATGTTTTAAACACAATGTGTAGGCGTAAACAAGAAGCAATGAGATGTTAATACAAGGCTGGACAATTTAGCAATTTGGTTTTCTAAGATGGCAAGTAGATGTTTTAAACACAATGTGTAGGCATAACAAGAAGCAATGAGGTGTTAATATGAGGCCGGCCGGTGTTATTTCAGAATATATATCATTTCTAGTGAAGCACAATATACACAATATGATATTAAGACAAGGACAAGATATCTAGCCTCAAAGCTTCCATTTTTTAGTTTAGCGCTATATACTTTTTTTTTAGAAGAAAATATAAAAATGCCAGAGATCCTTGAAACTAAGAAAAGCAGATGATTTCTTCACGTGCCATCTTTATGATAAGTTTAAGCAGAAATTCTAATCCATAGACTAGATCAAGATGGCCTTTCACCTGTAATGTTAATATGTGTCTGGGTTATGAAGTTAAATACAAAATTATATAATGTTAATATGTCTTTGACAAAGATTTTCAAAATGCATAATGTTCTTTTGACGGAATCAGTGTATCTGATATATTATGACATTTCAAAATGTACAATGTTCTTTTGACACTCAACTGATGCTTAAATGTGTCTAATACCTCTTTTTTATGGAGAATACGAGCCCTTCGGCATCTCATTTCAACAGAATGCCTAGGGCCAACTAAAGACATATATGGAGTTGTGATGAAAGACAATTTTGGAGCTGCAAAAAATCCATTGCTCTGCAAACTAAGGGATTCATTGACGTGCAAAAATTTCATCACCGACTTTTATAGCTCTATTCATATCTCATCAAATTGACAAATTTGACTCAATGTCAATAAAAGAGAGGAAATCCGCCACGCAACTTGTTCCAAGGACCAACAAATAGTATCTGGGTATGGACGTCATGCTAATAATTGGAATGAATAATTGGCATATTCCGTAGGTACATCTAGCAATTGGGGCTAAAAAGTTGCAATTCTAGGCGCAGATAAAAATGTTGTAGGGGATATGATTGACTAAATAACAATTAACTTGAATTCACAAAAAAATACCATAAAACCCTAAGGAAATTAACCTACCAAAAATTCACACCCGGGATATAGATCGTACTTTGTATAGTTGTAGTAAGTGGCAACAACAGTTTGGTTTCCTTGGGACCTTATCTCAGCTACTTGCTTAGTAACCTTCAACAAGACATCTTGGATATCTTAGCTTTGACTTCTGCTACTTGAGGTTCAACTTCCTCCCCCTTTTTTTACAGAGAATACTGGCGTAGCTTGGTTAGGCTCAACATTTCAACCAAGATGAAAGTACTCCTCTAAATACCCTGCGAAAGCAAAATATTGTGTAATGCTTTCTCCAGCATGCATCCCAAGTTCCTAAGTTAAAGATTAGTTCTTGTCAGAAATCACACCAAACCTTTCAAGAAAACTCACAGAAATATCCTCTCAAGTTGCTAGACCAATACTATTTACAAAATTCAAGCAATAGCTTCTTCCCCCTTAAAGCAGTTCCTGAAGCTACATTTTGTTACCTTTCTTGTGGCCATGGTATGAGCAATACTCTTCACACACCTTGATGTAAATGTAGAACTATGGGACTCAAAAATGAAACATGCATGCTAACCTCAACATGATGTGACATATCATTGGTTGTTGTTGGTATTGCACTTTTGAAGCCACAACATTAGCTTTAGGATCTGCTAGAAGGTTTGGATGATAACTTAAGACCATCCTATTGGTTATAACATAACCCATTAAATAAGTATAGTTAACCTCTGTGTCAAGGATGGGATGTCAATTCATAACATATCTTTTGCTAGACTAACTTTGTGGTATTCATAGTCACAATACTATGTACTGAGCCCAACATCATATTCAATGTAGAATTTAGGGTGTATAAAGTATGAACTACATTTAAAAAATAAAAAATAAAAAATAAAAAATAAAAAATAAAAAATAAAAAATAAAAAATAAAAAATAAAAAATAAAAAATAAAAAATAAAAAAAAAATAAAAAAATAAAAATAAAAAAAAAAAAAAAAAAAAAAAAAAAAAAAAAAAAAAAAAAATAAAAAATAAAAAATAAAAAATAAAAAATAAAAAATAAAAAATAAAAAATAAAAAATAAAAAATAAAAAATAAAAAATAAAAAACTAGTCAAAAGCACGTTTGATTACTTTGCATAGCAAATTGTAGGATATGGCGTGGGTGGTATTTTGTAATATAAAATTGAATACGATTGTATAATGCAGTTCCAGCTTCCAGGCTCATCCACACATTGAGTGGCTATGTTTTTCTGGGTTTTTTTTTTTTTTTTTTTTTTTAACTTGTGTTTACTTTGTAAGTGTAATTTTTTAATGCTATTGTATTTTGAAGATAATGCTCAAAGTCAAATTAGGTCATCAAATAGTACAGTTTTCGTCAGAATCTTTGAGCAAATGCCAGAATGTAGCATGTCCCTATGGGATAAAACAAATCAGTACTCATGCAAAGAAGAATCTCGACACATTTCAAGGAGCTGGGATGCGCCAAAGGATGCCGGAAAAAAACCAGATAGCAGAGATGCATTTCCAAAGTAAAGGAAGCTGTGCAGATCGGATCTACTACCCTGGAAGGCGACTGCTCAGAAGCTTTCAATTTTTGACATGGGATCCATTCAATTGTGAGATCTGGTGCCCAAAATCGGTCAACTTATCAAGCTTGGGACTCCCTGAAGGTCACCTTGAATATGCTCGCAAAACCTTCGGATAGCCTACCGATTCTGTTTGTTATTATACGGTGGTTCAAATTTATTTGATTCAGAGAGTTTATCACTTTCTGGCTTAAAGACACAAAAAATTCTCAAGCCCAAATTTCGTTTTCTTCTACCGACCGCCAAGACCACGGACCTCGGCTTTGGCTTTTCTTTTCCTAGAGGGCTATCTTAGCGAAATCCTTGATTAAAAACGCGTGGAGTTAAGGAAGCTTCTCCTGCAAGTCCTAGATAGGAGGCGAAGAATTTCGAGATACAGCAGCTGGTTTGGGGTTGCTTGATGCCGAAACTGGTATAGTTGCTTGCACAGTGGCATCTATGTTGAGGAAAAATTGTGGTTGCTCAATTTCTTAGCAGTGGAAGGAATTAAAATTGATAAAGCACGAAGCTTAGCAGCCTTCAAAAAGTTAATTTTTTTTCTTTCCATTTCTATTTTGCAAGCAGAACCTACTTCAATCTTTAGATAGCCTAGCAGATGCTTGTGCGTGATGCTTATCATGAACAACATTTTTATGCTCAACATTATCACAATAGTACGCTCCCATAAATGTGAATCATCTGCCAGATTCATCAAAATGGATAGAAGGATTTGAAAAGTGATCACAAGAAGAGGCATTATTATTTAGGTTCAGGCTTTGGAAATACTTAAGGACATATGCATGAGCCTCATTGTTTTAAGAATATACTAAAGGCATAGCAATGCAACATAGATTTCATTAGCCATTGCAATTTCACAACCAAATTTCTAACTCAATACATTGTTAGATGTTAATGCCCCCTTGCTCTGCAGCATTCGCATGCTGTGGATTCTGTTCACTTTGATAGTGATCCATAGAAACATGAACTTGAGTGCCTTGGACATTACCTCCATGAATGGCTTTATTTCTAGATAGATCAATAATTAGGTTATCGTCGACGAAGTTGATTCCCCTCTTTATTGAATGAGTAGCAGCTCTGATAACTTCGATTTAGGACCAAGCCACTCCGACAAGTTCTAAGAAAAATTCTAAGAGCATATTAGGTGCTAATATATTGAACTTATAAATTTGTTATACAACTTTTTGATGCCATTATATTTTGACCTATGTCTAGGTGAGACAACTTATGGTCTTGCACAACATACTCCTAAACTCGTGCCCCCAACAACTAGCATATAAAACATTAGCTAACATTAGGAACAATTAATTTAAAAGTGTCTAGTTAATGTTTGCAATCACTCAAATTGGAATGGATTTCGAAGATCCATACTTATGTTAGGCATAACTAGAAAGAGAACCACGATAAATTTCTTGTAAATTTAAAGTTTTTAGAGCCGCCGCGATAAATTTCTTGTAAATTTAAAGTCTTTTGCCAAATACACTTGTACATGGCCCATCTTAAAGAGCACTCTAGAATTGTTGTATTTAAAGAAACCCCTATGCATATCCAAACTAAAAAGGCATCATAAAAGCATGATAAGCTTTGCAATTTAATAATTTAATATTAATTACGGTGAAGGCACGGCAAGCCGTCCCAAAGAAGATAAAATCGCCTATTTTGGCTATATTTTCTAATGTAATGATTCAAAGAAAAGTCTAACCTAACTTGGGTTAAGGCAGCGGTAACAAGCATGGATTTCAGGAAAATTCTTGTGAAGAATCTTGCATCCATAATTGGACAAAATAACCACTTTGCCCCGAACATTACATGTGAGCAAGTGAGTTTTATTAAACGACTCTCCGCTTCGTCATAACATTTCTCTTAAATCTTTGCTCCCAAGATCTTATCTCTATCAATACGGTGTGGGAATTGCAACATCATTACAAAATATTCAAATGTGTTGATAAAAGCCTTTTCTTTGATCATGGCCTCAAGCCTTTCCCCACGGGCATTAGTGCTATAGAGGGCAAATGACATAAATTCCCGTGAGCTCTTCATGGCGAAAAGTAGACTTTATGTTTAAGATTACAACACAAGGTTGCTATATATCTATACCAGGCTAGCCACATAGTAATCATGTTCTGTATACTCAAACAACTGCTACACATGTAGGTAAAGCTCTTTGCTAAATGTACCATGTACCATCTGTCTTTGCTCAATAAGCGATCCATCCTCCAAACAAATCCTTTTCAAATTCAAGCCTTTGCTGGACTCACCATAGTTGTTGTTAGTTGCATGATTCATGAATTATGCTTCGTGGATCCTTTGGGAAAATGCAACCCCATTTGAAAATAGTTGTACAACTTGGTAGCATTTGAGATATTTCTTCAAGGTACCAGAGGTGGATGTAGCTCATCTTAATGGTCTGAGATGAGACAATCTGAAAACGTTGTTAGGCCAATTAAATACGGCCTCTCCTCGTCCACCATGAGCATGAACATGTACAAAGAACCTTGTGTATTAACTTAGCAAAGTGAATTACTTAAAAATCCAACCATACACCTGATATTTTGGAATGCAAAGTCCGGGTCTCGCCAACTCCGGTACTTGTTGATCATACAATCTCCCAGCTTTTGTCCTCAAATAAGGCTGATTAGAAATGCTTTCACCATGGATCTGTGGATAAATAATCAAAGTGTTCTTTAACATTTTCTCCTACACAATTATAATTTGACAATAGCAAATTCTACCTTCAAAATAAGTTGAGCCAATGCTTGAAGTAACTCAAGATTTCTGTTAGAAGCCATCTCCTTTACAAGAAAATCTAATGTCATCCCTATCTCTTGTACTTGCATATCAACTGCAAGATTGTCATCAACAATTTGGATAATGCGCATTTCAAGATTCGGGAAGATGGAGACATGCTTTTCACATAATCTATGAATTCCGAGTCCGCAATTACAAAGAGATTAAAAGCACTGGCAAACAGGAGAAGAACACCACAAACTAATAAAGAGCATAAGGATACTTACAATCACCCTCATCACTACATTTGTAAAGGAGCTGCATGAAAGGAGACCTCAATCCCCCTTGATCAAGCTTACCACCAAGGAAAGATGTTTTCTTTTCTTGCTTAACATCTCCATCTTCCCTATCCAAGTCGCAAAAATGTGGGTACCCCCGACAACGAAGGCGAGTAGGCAAGAAAAAGGTACCTTTTCCGCTTCTTTGGTGGAGCAATTGGCTTGTTCCTTACCTTGAAGCGAAACATAAAACCCCAAATGTCAAGCATAAAAATCAAAATTATAATGCGTGCAATTGTTATGTGGCAAAGACGACCTTGATTGTATCTAGATGGATAAAGCCCCGCAATTGTGCCTTAGGTAATAACGCTAAGGTTACAAGCTCGGGGGTTATCTGGTCCTTGCTCATAATCTCGGGACCATTCATCACGCATCTATTGTCCTCTCGCCCTTTGCGCCAAGGACAACCGTATACTTTCGGGTTCTAAATGTGTATCGCCAGAATTTGTCGACAAAGTTGGCATAGAGACATCCATGATTGTCTTGCCACTACCAACGATCCATAATCCACCACAATGGAATACATCAGGCTGATTTGCCCCGCAACAAACCAATACACCACACCAATACAAACCAATACCGTATGTCCTTGAAATTTCCGCACAACTCTCCGGGCAACGACGCGTCATATAAGCAAATAACAAATTCATCCAAGTCTGCGCAACAAGTCCCAAGAAGCGCACACATAAGAATCGACATAACATATTCCTTATATATGCAAATGATATTCGAGAGATAAAGCGTACCATTGCTACTTAACTATAGCTCATTTTGTATATAGATGACCTCTGCAGAGAAAGAAGCTTTCAACTCACGCTTCTTAAAGTCCCGCACTGAGAAATTTTAAAACTATGAAAAAGATTAGCCCATTATAACCATATATTCATAAATCAACATGAGACCCCTAATCTGTGGTTCTTTTCTCTCATATTACACATGGTATTGCACAAGAAACCGGACTTAAAATTCCTAGGAATAGGGATATTGAATTACTTTTACAAGACCATCATATCCACTAATTGATAAGTGTCATGTTCGTTGCATCAACTGCAAGACCAACCACGCACCACATGCGTCCCAAAGGTTTGATTGAAAAGTTTGTGTATGTACCCTGTTTATTCCGGTTCAGTATATTGAACTGCTCTATCCAACCTGCTTCATTTCCTAAGACAACAAAGTTACCACATGTGCTAATTGCACAAGCACATAAACAAGCACAACATTATAGACTGCATTGTAATAATGTGAACATATTTCCATGCGTAACACACCTTCTGAGCTTGGATCGTCGGGATAAGGTCTTAAAATGTGCTCTCCAATCACAAAGTTCTGTAAAAGCCATGTGTATGCAAAGAAAATCATCAACGTGGCAAGTCACAATATTGCACCGATCCACGCTCATGTATCTCGGTTATGGGACTTACAAAGAACATTCGGACGACGGTAGAGAAAAAGCATCGAGCTCATCTTAGTGTACAAAACTAATACCCTTGAAAGGTTTAAGAAAAGAATTACCTCCATCAAAGGCAACCACCGGAGCCAACTTGACATCTTCATCCTGCAACCATACATGCAATATAAAAAGGAGAAAAACAACTGATTAATCTCTATGGTCTATAAGATCAAACAAATAGATCAATCAACAAACCAAAAACACACTAGTAAAACTTATTATAAGATATTAAGATGCTCATAGACAAAAACATCATTGCACCTTTAGTTTCAATTTTTTCGCTCGCTTCGATACATGTCCTTGAGAAAGCTCCCTGCTTTGTTGGTCCTGAGCAATACAACTTAAACAGTTATTCGTCAACTCATTACTATAGACTGGAAGACAAAACTTGGCTTATACCAAAGTTAGAGTTCGGAATGCTACTGCTTGTACTATACTTTTAGTAAACTACCTCAGACCAATTGGAGGCAGTAGAGGCGGCTCTCTTTTGGCACTAGCACAAAAAACATCCAGTTGTTATGGACAACTATTAGACTATGCAACAGAAGGTACTGCTTCATTAGATGAACTAGTAGGAATATACTATATGGGCAAGAGCCATCAAAACAAGGAAATGCAAAGGGAAAAAACAGAAACAGCTTGCCTAGAGGAAATGTTGGTCGATGCAAAAACCAAAATCGATGGAAACAAAATGAGATACTTGTGTAGAAAAAAGCCTAGTAGATACAATCGATGCTTGCTCACCAAGGTCAAAGCCATAGAGTTTACCTTTTGCAAAAGAGCCAACGAAGTAAGTGAAATGCCCAAGCCAGCTTTGCATTTTGCCCTAAAAAGAAATGGGAAGAAACATGAATAGGTCGTAAAAAATGAGATCGATTGGAAACCATTGCTCACAACGCCAATGCAAAAGAGCTTATCTTTTGGAAAAATAGAGCAAGTGACCTAGATTTTACCTTTGGAACAAGATAACTTCGGAACAAGAAACCAGAATGGACAAGGATGCAAACACCAAGAATTCCCATAATTCAGGTATATAATTAAAATTACAATTCAATTGGCCGTAATGCCAATTCCAATTCCAGTAATGCCGTAATCCCAAAAATCCCTCAAAGGTTAGAACTTGCCAGTAATGCCGTAATCCCAAATCGAATTCTGAAAGCCCGGACATAACTTCCAACGCTACGCTCCCCATGGACACGCTGGAATTTCCATCATTTTTCTCCACCTTAGATCAAATCTAACGACTATAACGCTTACCACGTGCACAATAATCCCAGCTGTCTGCAACGTGGATGCCTTCAAATCGCTCCAAAGTCTCCACCCTCGTTTGTGCAAACGTGCTAATAAAAATAAAAAATAATAAAAATAAAAAATAAATGAAAAAAGAAAAACTAACAGCATGGCAGGCTTGGGGAATGAGTTGGGTTGTTTGTAGAGTTGATAGAGGGAGGGAAGTTATTGTTTAAATGAAGATAAGAATTGGATCGAATATAATTGAATGTTTTTTATCGTCCACGAAGACCAATCGGCCTATGGGACCCAATATAAGAGCACGGCAAGCGTATTACTGCCCGAATTTAAAAACCCCAGCCCCGAAGGGTTTTTGAAGAAAAAACCGTGGCAGCAAAGACTGCTGACAAGCTATACATGATCAATTATTTTTTGCTCATCATGTGGTTGTCCAGGTGCATGTCTGAGTCCTCAGATCCATTATCTCCTGAATGCATGCCTAATGATCGCACCAAAGCCGTGCTTAGTATCATGTATAGCGGCTCGTCGGGCCTGACCAAGAGAGTGTAGCGTGCCCAGATCTGATCATATTCCAAACATCTCTGAAAAGTGTGTTCATCCTCAATTGCTCCCATCTGGCAGCACTGATAAAGCATGTCCTGGCATGGCTCTCCAATCCACCTACATATATCAATTTGGAGATGGTGGGCACCTGTGCAAATGGAAGCAATGAGCTTGCGCTTTTTATGAGCAGATGTGAACGCCCGGACCAAGAGAGCATAGGGTGCCCAGATTTTATCACATGCTAGGCAGCTTATTCACCCTCAATGGCTCCCATCTGATAGCATTGACAAAGCCTGTCCTGACATGGCTCTCCAATCCACTTGCTTGTCTCAATTCGGTGACGGTGGGCACTTGCGCGAATGGAGGCAATGAGCCTGTGCTTTTTCATGAGCATATGTGAACGCAGGTAGTATTGTGGGTCATGGTCTAGTGTGGGGTTTATGTGTTGCTTGTAATGTGCTTTTTTGACCTGCTCCAGGGCC
Source organism: Isoetes taiwanensis (assembly GCA_021234155.1). Taxonomy (NCBI): domain Eukaryota; kingdom Viridiplantae; phylum Streptophyta; class Lycopodiopsida; order Isoetales; family Isoetaceae; genus Isoetes; species Isoetes taiwanensis. The sequence continues at coordinate 571,003 of JAJEKV010000205.1, read as the reverse complement.
CTGCGGGTCCCAAAGCTTGTCGAGGAAACAAGTGTCAAGGTAGTACCTCAGGCTGTCGCGATCGGCCTCTATGTCCCACCTGTATCAATCTGTGCTCCTGGACATTCCATGTGGCTAGCCACTGAGCTCTCTTTTCCTTCCAATAGGCCTTGAGCCATTGCGGTCCTATTGCCACGGTGTCTTTTGTACATGATTGTAAGGCGAATAAGCCTATGACGATTGAAAAAGTGATCTATTAATATAATTCCATAGTTGCAATTGGGCTTTCCGAGAATGAGAATTTATTTCTGAGCCCGCCAATGTTGGTAACTTCACATAACTATAGTTCATTCACTGATAATATATTATTCACTAATTTTGATGGGCTTGTATGGTGGTGCTTTGCATTTAGCATGTCTACATTTCAAATTCTTTGAAAATTATAGTTTGTTTTTTACTTATTTTGAATTCCTTGTGAAAATGTATGTTGGTTTGTATGGGCTTAATAAGGATTTATCTTGTGGGTGCTTTAGTTATCCATATTTTGCTATAATGGTTTTGTTTGAGATATTTAATGTTTGAATTACATCTCTAGAATTTGGAGTTTGCAGACGATGAATGCATGATAGTGAGCCTATTTACATCTATTGCATCGCATATATGAAAATCCATGCAGGCTCATGTTTAAAGCTAATGGAAGCCCTAGAAGCCTGGTGCCTATGTTGTGTCCAGATACTTTGATCCCATTTATCTCTGATCTGGTGGAATCCAATACGATTATACATTTGTCCCTGTTTAGCTGGACACCAGATGCTCTGCCAAAGAGCTCCATGGTAGAGCTGAAATTGTTGATGTTGATCCCATCATCTTTGAGAAAGATAAATGTGTCATCTGCATATTGCATTATTGAAAAAACTCCAGCATTGTCAGGAGAGTGAGACAATGAATGAGACCCCTTTCTTGCAGAGTGGAGGTGGCTTTAGTGACCAGCTCATCCACACTTAAGAATAGGTAGGGTGCCAAGGGGCAGCCTTGTCTCATACCTCAAAGGCCCGTTTGAAGTCTAGCTTCAACAACATGCAATTCTATTTTGTGTGTCTTCTCCAATGAAGTCCTTCATGTGCCCTGTCTAAAATTGTTCTAGTTGGGAGGAAAGCAGATTGGACAGGATTGATTATCTTCTGAAGGATTCCTTTAATTCTATTAGCCAAAATCTTGGCTAAAATCTTATACGTGCAATTTGTAAGTGAGATAGGCCTCCAGTCTGAAAACTTGGTTGGTAGGTCCACTTCTGGGACCAGAGCAATTAGCCCAATATTTATGGCAAGATGGATCCTTTCAGCATCCCAAGCTCCCTGTAAGAAGAGTACCAAGTCTTTGCACAGTATATCCCAGAAGCTCTCATAGAATTTGGGAGGTAGGCCATCTGGGCCAGGGCTCTTACCCGAGGCTATGCTTCTTAGAATGGCATGAATCTCATCTTCATTTGGAGGCTAAAATAGCTTGGTCTTGAATTGGATCTGTCTTGGATCCAACCAGTTCAAAAAACTCCTTGAAGCTAGAGTCATCACTCTATTTTTGGCAAAGAGATATTGATAACATTTGAAGAAGAAATCATGAATCTGCTTTTGATCAGTGATAGTATTTTGAGATTCATCTGTAACAGATAAATGCCATTGTTCAACATTCTGTTTTTGGCTGCCTTTGGATTTAGGGGAGTAAGTCGAGTACGGATGCGTGGCTGCTGATGCGGCACGTATCCTCTAGCACACCCAGGAATCCATTATGCTCGGAGAGGGGACGCCTCACTAACCTGCCTCATTGGACCGGGGAGATGTAACTCAGAGTAGTCTCATAGGGTGATTACATGGGATTGCGTCTCTGAAAGACAACAATCACGCCATAGCATGTTTCAGCCTATCAGCAAAGTGTGCACAGGAGGGGCGAATAGAATGCACTACCATAGCTATTGTTCTATGCCAGCAAACGCCATATTATACTTTTGTCTGTTGTTATTTGGAGGCCCTGATCGTCAGTCGACCCCCTTGAGTCTGAGCCCGAGGTAGAAGCCTCATTTATGGTGCATTTCTTAGTATATTTGTATCATATTGTTGCTCGTATTGATGATGGATGGGCCATCCTTTGTGGTGGTATATTATTTATTTGTATTGTTGCCAGGTGCTAACATGTATGTACGCTTCTGCTACATAGGATTCCCATATAAGGCATGGGACAAATGACACCTCTGTGTCCTTCACCTAGATATTTAGCCATCACAAGTAGTCCGAGTCAGACGGAGGGCCTTTCCGTGGTGATGGAGTCGCCATGGGAGGGGAATTTCCCGTATTTGTACGATGGGAACATCGTATAGGTTCAGGGAACGTCACAATATTAAAGGCCCCCTTAAAAGAAAAAGAGCTTTAATTGCAATGAAGGAGTTGAGGGCAGATATTATGCTGCTACAAGAACACAGACTCTCAGACTTTGAGGCTTCAAATTTAGGAGAATGTGTCATGCATGGTGGCTCCATTTGGAGCCCTGCTGATGGAACAAAAGGGGGAAGTTGCACTATATGGAAGGGATACTCAGCCTCAAACTTCTACTACCATCCAAGTGGGAGATGGAAGTTCCTCAATATCCAAAACTCCTCCCTTTGCATCATAAATGTTTATGCATCTACTGATCCTGCTGAACGAGAAATCCAATGGAGAGAGATGTCAATATGACCAAAAGTGAATGAGGGGAATGGGACAAAATCATACAATAATTTATTTACCAAGCTCCATCAACCTCGTGCCTCTACTCTTGGAGCAACAAAAGATCAAGTGTTGACAGAATCTTTTGTCCATTGGATCGATTCTATACCATTAACAAGTGTCTTGATGGTTGGGACTAAATAATGGTTAGTGGAGAGTGCAACAATGCCATCTCGGACCATTTCCCCCAGATTCTAACGACAGGCTCTATGACACATAAAGGAGGAGACAAGATTCCCTTCAAATTCCACACTAGCTTGCTCACCCTTACGAAATTTGGAGATGATTTTAGGGAATTTTATCAAACCCTTCAACTACTGTAGGCTAGTAGAAACGTGAATGTATTCGTGCACAGGCTCAAGGTGATAAAAGATTGGATCAAGCATTGGAATAAATAGTGGAGCCACAATAAAAGAAAGGAAAAAGAGAACATATGAAAGAGGTTAGGCAATAACTATTCAAAAACAAGCAGAACATCCAACTACAGCACACATGAAGCCAAAAGTCTTGTTGTGAGGAGCAGGTGTCCATACTATAGATTAATAGTACGGACAAGTGCAACTCCAAGTTCTTCTTTCGAGCTGCCCGTTTGAGTTAAGGACACTCAAAGGCCATATCTTGTAACCCAGGAAGTGTTAGACCCATACTCGGCCCCCTCAGTGACCGACTATAAGCCTAGCACACTATAGGAATCTTGTAGCCATGCTAGACAAGATCCCACCCTCGTTTCACCATCATAACCATTATCTGGTGCTGAATCACAACATAGCATCCACAACCAAATGGGTTCTTGTGCACAGGCCGCATCTAATGGTTCAAGGGGTTCTAGATAGGCATACCTAATCCTATATGGTTGTTAGATTTGTACCCCTTTTACCCATACAACACAGGAGGAATAGAAAGAGAACTATCATAGAACATCCATCCATGCATAATATCAGAACATGAGATAAAGCCTAATCAAACAGCTACTCACATAAGGGTTAATCCTATGACTGACTAGGAACTCAAGCTATCTACGTACTAACCGGAATCATAGCTAGACCCATTATCTCTCCGGTTCTCCACCCCTCTAGCTGGAACAGGGTTGAACAGCAGCTCCTCCTTCACCATTGTCCCCCAATTCGATTTTGGGGCAAATTGGGGTGGAAGTCCCAATTTGGATGTCCCAAGTTAGCAGTTCTGCCTTGCCCAATCAATTTGGGCCAGGTGGCAATTCTATATTTTAATTATTCTGATGACGTGTCATGCACTTATACCTAAAAAGGCATATAAATACGTGGAACGTCACATTCTCCTCCCTTAAAAATGATGTTGTCCTCAGCATCTTGACAAGTCTACAAGAAAGATGGGTTATGCCATGGCAACCCATCACATATTACAAGGAAAGGTCTCCCCTTAAGAAAGGCAACACAAGACTGAAGGGTAGGAGATAGTTTGAGAATTCAAACAACTTGGAAGGAATTAGCAAAATGCTTAACTCCAATATGGATCGCAAAAGATGAGTCCGTAGAATTAGGGGAATGAAATAATTCCCAGACCATCAAAAGAACCCGGTGGTGAGATTATAAGTTGCAAAGAGATTATCATCTTTAAGGTGATCAAAGTTGAAAGTGATGTGTATTAATGTGCAATTCATAAGTCTGAGAGGATTCATGAACGTTAGCATGTGTTCATGAAAAATAGTTTAATACGGACGTGCTATCTCATAGTGCGAATTATAAAGAGTGAAACATGAGAGAACATGAAGCTAATGGTGGCAAGGCATACATAGATATAAAAATTTGTGAGCTATTAATGTTAATAATATTGAAAGACTCTTAAAAAAATGAGACAGGTTGCGTAACAACTGGGAGTAGTCGGTATTGTAACGTGGATTGACTTGAGTAAATTGCACTGTTAGAAAATAAAAGTGCAAGTTTGCGGAAACAAGGTACATTGTATAAAACAATGAGACCCTGAGGTTTTAGCTTAGGTGTGAATGAAGCATGAGCTATGGAAAAGCAATCGATTTGGTGATATGGAAGCTGATATAGCTTCATAGAGAACGGTGGGGGCAGTCATATGTCTGCTCCTAGGAAGCTGAGCTAGATGAAGTTTGACTAGAGGGTGATGACTAAGCGGAATATTAAATATCCCATGAGTACGTAGGAAATGTGAAGACGACATTGTTAAAAGAAGGAAAACCATTTGTAATCCTCGACTAGCTAAGTGACCCCGTTTATCACGAATAGTCACGTGGAATATATATGAGAGCTCAGGTAGAAGTGCTATACGTTGGAAATAAGGAGTGGTAAGGTATTCTTATTTTTGGATCCATGCCCGAGAGAATTGCTAGCACGGTGTTTATGATCCCATTGAATCACTGGAAGTCAAGCGACCCAGAAAGGTATACTTAATAATGGCAAGGATTGATTTGTCATGTGGCATAGGTATTGCCATCCAACCTAAAAGGATATTGGATATAGGACAATGTAGTTGATATGAAAGAGAGATCACTTTAGAAGTGTAGGTTTCGACAATGGTGATCAAGGTATAGAATGTTTATGTTGTAGAAGATAGAAGATTAATGGCGTATGACGACGCAGATCCATAAACTACAGATTCTTAAATTACGTATAAGTTGCATTTCGTACGGATGACGTTCCTAAGGCATGCAATATAGATGCACGAATATGTAGCATTATAACAGGGGTTTTTTTTTGTGATTTTATACGCTTTTTAGCATGGTTTTCATATGATTTCATGGGCGTATTGCACGAGGCATACTAATTAGTATATCTAGAGTGCACACTGGGTTCTCATGTTTAAATGGCATTTTATCTATGGTTTTGCAATGGTTTTGCTTGCATGTTTTTATTCCTTAAAAAAATTAAATTAATTTAATTTCATAAACAGCATGCAAGCAACGAGGCATCCAACTTTAGGGTTCGTGAACTAAAGGAGATTTAGGTTTAAATTGTGTTATTAGGAGTTATGAACAGGTTTTACAGTCGACGGGTAGCTAGTAAAGCAGAGACGATGCTAAAGCTCAAGGCGCCCGATTCCTTTAAATTTGTCTTCTCCATAGCGTTTTCCAGGTATGGGTCTAGAAATTGCATGCACCCAGGTTTTGCTACAAAAGCAATTCCTCCTTCCAAATTGGCACTTCAGAATGTGGTTATGTGTCTTGGGCTTCCGGACTGGATGAAACGTTTGCAAGCCCTTTGAATTTTCGTGGTCCTCTATGCTGCCGGAGTGTCGGCATTGATGAGCCCATCTAGCAATAAAGACATTTCCTCCTCTTTTCCACATTGTCTTGGTCTTCTCCGTGGTGGGTCGTTGCATAAGGGCTATTACTTGCCCGTGGGCTTCTGCAAGGGATTTTTAACAGTTTAGAGCATGCTTTGAATAAGATTGATGCGTAAACTTCTTCAAAGGCTCTTGTATTGTATCAAAATGTGCAAAAGATGATGCGCAGAGGGTAATCGTGAAACAAAAACTTCGAAAATGGGGAAAAGACGAGATGGGCAATCGATGTCTTCGTGTGTTGATATGCGGGGCGATGGAAGTGGTACATGTAGTTCATGCTGATGGAAGGATTGAGAAGCTGATTAAGCCCAGCCGGTCTTCAGATCTAGCGAGAGCCATCGAGTGCATCTCTCGACACGAGGTCGCCTTTCCATAAAACACTTACATCTCCAACATCGGGCTTTCCCATCATAACATGGCTTTTGGTCGACCCGGTGGTAGCCGCAGCCGGCAATCAACGTGTTCATGTCCCTTTGAAATGATTTCTTAGAAGCCATGTATATTTCCGGTGATGCCGCGATTGCACGGCAATGTGCGATGCGCAACAAATCTTCCATCACGGACAAATGATTACATATTTTGCGATCTTGTCATCAATGGGATTCTTCTTCATTTTCCTCTCGTTTATTATAGGTTATATTTCTTCCTGTCATTGTCTTTGGTTCCAAAAAAATTTGCATCTTGTTTTACCATTGGCGCCATTTCCGTTATGGCAGCATTTTTTGCATTGAAGGGTCCTAAACTTCAATTTCTTCACATGATGTCAAGAGAGGTGAGATTCTTGATTCCAGATTTTAGACCAGAGAATTTTCATAATTTGTCTTTACTGTTATATCTTTATATGGCAATTGTTTATCTTGGCATTGTTCATGTACCAACTCTGTACTAAAGGGAATTACTTGTGCTTGCAGAGATTACCTTTTACTTGTGGCTTTTATTGGTAGCATGGCGGGCACAATTTTTTGCATCCATGGTCCTAAAGAGTTACTTACTTTCGCCATCGTTTACTATCGTGGTAAAACAAAGACCTTATTCAAATAATCATTGTTGAAATTTACCTTTATGCCTTGATGCGTGCCAATTTGCAGGTCTTTGCATTGCTTTATTATGTGTTGTCATATTTTCCGGGTGGCACTTCTGGAATGATTTTCCTTACTTCTATGATAAAGTCATCAATTATGCTGTGTTTCGGTCAATGAAATTTCGGCAGGCCATTTGTTGGCAATTATTTGGAGCCTGTGGACTTCAATTTATGCGAAATTAGAAGGCTTTCAGAATCGGCTCTGTCATGTTTTGCATATGATTTTTAGCATATCCCTTGCTGTACTGTCCATATAGCTAAAAGTGCTCATGAACCTGACATTCGGAAATCACACAAAAACTGCAGCTGCTGCTGGTTTTGGAGCCTAGACGTCAGTTTGTTGAAGGCAAATCAGAGGAACTTGTTCACAAGGGCTCCTTTTTCAATATCGGTTGCTTCTACAGTTTTGCTGCGAGAAGCCTTAGCATGCACACCAAGCAGGAAAGGCTGCAAAGGATTTAACCATGTTTGAATTCATAGACTGATAATTATAGTGCAACACCGGTTTGACATTTAAATGTTTTAATGTTTTGGTACTTTGGACATGAACATGAACGTCACCATGTCATATCCAGTATTCCAGATTGAACATTGGTTATGGTTTGTTCATATCCAGTATTCCAGTTCCAGATTAAACATTTGACATTGCACACCACGTTTTTTTAGTGGCCCGATTATTGTTGCTCCTGCCTCGTCAATATGTTCGATTTCGTTGGCTATTTTTAGTTATTAAATATAAACATATGAGTAAAATGTTCTAAACATGAGAACATGTTTTCTACTATGTTTAGCTGTGTTTACTTGTCTTTTTGTATCATCATTCTCTTGTTTCATTGCTCCTATATTCTATAATATTAACAATGTATTGTATGTTTGTTTGTTAGGGTCCGAACACAACATAACATCAACTCATCCAAGTGTGATGTGCAAAAATTTTTTTAACCTATAACACAAACCATTACATTACACGCCTTAAAATTAAATTCCCTGTAAACCCCCTTTGGTTTGGGTGCATATTCACACGGGGGGTGACGTAGGGCAGCGAGAGCCCTTATAATTATGTTTTGCACGTACAAAATCAACACCATATAGTATATTGCTTGAAATCTTATAGTATTTTGTGATTCTTGTTATACAGTATACCAAATTCTATACATCCATACCCCACAAACGAGGAACTTTGTGTACGGTGTAGATTAAGGAATAAGGGATGAATATGCCTATCTAACAGCTCTCGTTGCCCGGAGTCACCCCCCGTGTGAATATGTAGCATTATAACAGGGGTTTTTTTTGTGATTTTATACGCTTTTTAGCATGGTTTTCATATGATTTCATGGGCGTATTGCACGAGGCATACTAATTAGTATATCTAGAGTGCACACTGGGTTCTCATGTTTAAATGGCATTTTATCTATGGTTTTGCAATGGTTTTGCTTGCATGTTTTTATTCCTTAAAAAAATTAAATTAATTTAATTTCATAAACAGCATGCAAGCAACGAGGCATCCAACTTTAGGGTTCGTGAACTAAAGGAGATTTAGGTTTAAATTGTGTTATTAGGAGTTATGAACAGGTTTTACAGTCGACGGGTAGCTAGTAAAGCAGAGACGATGCTAAAGCTCAAGGCGCCCGATTCCTTTAAATTTGTCTTCTCCATAGCGTTTTCCAGGTATGGGTCTAGAAATTGCATGCACCCAGGTTTTGCTACAAAAGCAATTCCTCCTTCCAAATTGGCACTTCAGAATGTGGTTATGTGTCTTGGGCTTCCGGACTGGATGAAACGTTTGCAAGCCCTTTGAATTTTCGTGGTCCTCTATGCCTGCCGGAGTGTCGGCATTGATGAGCCCATCTAGCAATAAAGACATTTCCTCCTCTTTTCCACATTGTCTTGGTCTTATCTCCGTGGTGGGTCGTTGCATAAGGGCTATTACTTGCCCGTGGGCTTCTGCAAGGGATTTTTAACAGTTTAGAGCATGCTTTGAATAAGATTGATGCGTAAACTTCTTCAAAGGCTCTTGTATTGTATCAAAATGTGCAAAAGATGATGCGCAGAGGGTAATCTGTGAAACGAAAACTCAGAAACAGGGGAAAAGACGAGATGGGCAATCTGATGTCTTCTGTGTTGATATGCGGGCGATGGAAGTGGTACATGTAGTTCATGCCGATGGAAGGATTGAGAAGCTGATTCGCCTGCCGTGTCTTCGATCTAGCAGAGCCATCGAGTGCATCTCCGACACGAGGTCGCCTTTCCATAAAACAGCTTACATCTCCAACATCGCTTTCCCATCATAACATGGCTTTTGGTCGACCAAAGAGTAGCCGCAATGGCAATCAATGTTTCATGTCCCTTTGAAATGATTTCTTAGAAGCCATGTATATTTCCGTGTGATGCCGCTGGTGCACGGCAATGTGCGACCGCAACAAATCTTCCATCACGGGACAAATGATTACATATTTTGCGATCTTGTCACAATGGGATTCTTCTTCATTTTCCTCTCGCTTTATTATAGGTTATATTTCTTCCTCACATTGTGCCGGGTTCCAAAGAAAATTTGCATCTTGTTTTACCATTGGCGCCATTTTAGTTATGGCGGCATTTTTGCATTGAAGGGTCCTAAACTTCAATTTCTTCACATGATGTCAAGAGAGGTGAGATTCTTGATTCCAAATTTTAGACCGTAGAATTTTCATAATTTGTCTTTATCTTGTTATATCTTTATATGGCAATTGTTTATCTTGGCATTGTTCATGTACCAACTCATACTAAGGGAATTCTCGTGGTGCTTGCAGAGATTACCTTTTACCGTGGCTTTTATTGGTAGCATGGCAGTACAATTTTTGCATCCATGGTCCTAAAGAGTTACTTACTTTCGCCATCGTTTACTATCGTAGAGGTAAAACAAAGACCCTTATTCAAATCATTGTTGAAATTTACCTTTATGCCTTGATGCGTGCCAATTTGCAGGCCTTTGCATTGCTTTATTATGTGTTGTCATATTTTCCGAGTGGCACTTCTGGAATGATTTTCCTTACTTCTATGATAAAGTCATCAATTATGTTGTGTTTCGGTCAATGAAATTTCGGCAGGCCATTTGTTGGCAATTATTTGGAGCCTGTGGACTTCAATTTATGCGAAATTAGAAGGCTTTCAGAATCGGCTCTGTCATGTTTTGCATATGATTTTTAGCATATCCCTTGCTGTACTGTCCATATAGCTAAAAGTGCTCATGAACCTGACATTCGAAAATCACACAAAAACTGCAGCTGCTGCTGGTTTTGGAGCCTAGACGTCAGTTTGTTGAAGGCAAATCAGAGGAACTTGTTCACAGGGGCTCCTTTTTCAATATCGGTTGCTTCTACAGTTCTGCTGCGAGAAGCCTTAGCATGCACACCAAGCAGGAAAGGCCGCAAAGGATTTAACCATGTTTGAATTCATAGACTGATAATTATAGTGCAACACCGGTTTGACATTTAAATGTTTTAATGTTTTGGTACTTTGGACATGAACATGAACGTCACCATGTCATATCCAGTATTCCAGATTGAACATTGGTTATGGTTTGTTCATATCCAGTATTCCAGTTCCAGATTGAACATTTGACATTGCATACCACGTTTTTTTAGTGGCCCGATTATTGTTGCTCCTGCCTCGTCAATATGTTCGATTTCGTTGGCTATTTTTAGTTATTAAATATAAACATATGAGTAAAATGTTCTAAACATGAGAACATGTTTTCTACTATGTTTAGCTGTGTTTACTTGTCTTTTTGTATCATCATTCTCTTGTTTCATTGCTCCTATGTTCTATAATATTAACAATGTATTGTATGTTTGTTTGTTAGGGTCCGAACACAACATAACATCAACTCATCCAAGTGTGATGTAATGTTTTTGCCCCGAAGGGGCAAAAATTTTTTTAACCTATAACACAAACCATTACATTACACGCCTCAAAATTAAATTCCCCCTTAAACCCCCTCTGGTTTGGGTGCATATTCACACGGGGGGTGACGTAGGGCAGCGAGAGCCCTTATAATTATGTTTTGCACGTACAAAATCAACACCATATAGTATATTGCTTGAAATCTTATAGTATTTTGTGATTCTTGTTATACAGTATACCAAATTCTATACATCCATACCCCACAAACGAGGAACTTTGTGTACGGTGTAGATTAAGGAATAAGGGATGAATATGCCTATCTAACAGCTCTCGTTGCCCGGAGTCACCCCCCGTGTGAATATGCACCCAAACCAAAGGGGGTTTAAGGGGGAATTTAATTTTAAGGCGTGTAATGTAATGGTTTGTGTGAATATGCACGAGTAAGATGAGAACAGGGCCACGTGGATACTCTTAATGATGCTGGTGAAATGCATGGCCATCATGCATGGTACAAGTTAAGGGGATGGAAGACGACAATTGCTAACAGAAGGCGCAATCGTCTGAAAGTTGCAAGGAAGGTATATTGGAGCTTTGGTGAAGCTATACTATTAAGGGAAGTTGACCTCCAACTAATGATGCATCAGGGAGGCAAGTAATGTACCCACACAATAAGTGTGAGATAAGGGGAGCTTGAAAGTTGTTGTAAACAACATTTCAAATATAGGGAAGTTGAAGGGACATTTTGAGTAGCCCAAGTGTGGAGTATAAACAAGGTAGGTGTCCGATAAACAACTCGCCAAGGAGAATGTGGTATGGACTTGGTAATGTGGTTCGTCTCTCCAGGAATATCTCCCTGGTGGTATATGCCTACTAGGAACATTTAATCCAGAAGCAAAGAAGAAACGGTGTATAAGAGAACTTTTAGTTCACAGTCCGTATGAATATGGAAGTAATGAGATAAGAGTTCCTATAGTAGACGTTAAACATGTCCACTAGGAACTTAGGGTGGCATCTCTTGCTGTGGAATTTGTGACTAGAGCTTGAGGATCAAGTCGAACTAGGGTTAGAGAGTCTAAAAAGTGTGGTGTCAAAACCACAACATGTATATGGTACAAAATAAACGAGTTGAGAAAATACATTTGCGGCAATAAGAAGTCGAGTTTTTGATGGATAATATCATCCATTATATTGTTATACGAGAGCGGATTATAAGTACATGAGACAAGAAGACTATACATGGAAAAACACGTATTAGAGTTGTAGGTAGTGAAGATCATAAGCATAGCTATGTGGCTATGTCAAACAATCATATATGACTCTAGACTTAGGATTGGCTCAGACATGTTACTATACCACATAATAACAAGGTAGTGGTCGTGGATGTTGGAAGGATTTAGTAGTATCAAATACTACATTAATGAGGATGTCAAGGATGTCGATTGTGACATTGAGATGTATGTCATATTGCAAGATAGTAGAATATTCATACAAGGCGAGTGAAATGTTACTTGACAAGGTTTAAAAAATAAGCATAATGATATGCTTATATATGAAGACATTGGGTTAGGGATGATCTATCAGAGATAAGGATTCAAGTTATCCCAATGGTTGGAGTAGACTATCTTAGATACGTCGTACTAAGGGATATGAAAAGAGTTTAAGTCAGGGAAAATAGCTAGAGTAAGTCTAGCATATATGGTGATGTTACATTCAAAAACATTCCGAGGATGGTTGGAATAGAATTTTTTTTTTTTTTTTTAGAGAATGAGATATTTTTTCCATTAATTAAAGATCAGGAGATACATCGATGGCAACAAAGTGTTGCTATAATTGCTAGATGTAGCTATTATGGCAATAGCTAATAGAGTAATTTAATTAAAACCAAAAGCAGCCAAGAGTTTATGTGCATGGCTATTTTTAATTTTGGATGCACTTTAACATCAGCAAAATTAAGAGTTCAGTTCTCTTTTTGAAGTCTTCTACAACTGCTCCAAACAGCTTCAATGATCAGTTGGATTAACCTGTGAAAACACAATTGAGCCAAAAATGTAAGAAAAACAGGTGGATTCAGATATTGGATATTTTCAGTGGTCCAGGAAGGTGAAATGGTCTGTGAAAGCTGGTTGAAGAATGTGGTTGGTATTACTTCCCCAAATCCAAAGCCTCCGTAAGATCATTCACACAAGAGGTAGCCATGATGAGCGAAGATTTCCATGTGCATCAGCCCCGCCCCTATGGTAATAGTAACATTCTCTGAGAACTCGAATTGGTCATTCGTCATTATCCGCATGTTGTTGCATCTCTAAAACCACCATAGGATATTCATCCGATAGGTGCTTCTGCGAATTCATAAGCCCATTGGATTTCCCTTTACCGAAATTCATGGAGCATAGGAAAAATCCTCGCCCGAATTTTGGATTTCCAATCAAAGTCTGCATAGGCATTGACCCGAGTGTCAAAGTTGCTCAAATTCCTCTCACCAAGGCCAAAACTTGTATCCAAGAGGGCGGTCCACAGAACATCAGGTACTCTAGCATTAACATCAGAAAATAAATTAGTATGTGCCTGATAACAGTGTAATTTAAATAATTTATAATGACCACAAAAAGAACCAATAGAATTCCACTTGTTGTCATAGTTGTCCCCTTCAATTTGAATCCTGTGAGCAGTTGCTGAGGTTTGTAGATCATGCATAATATTAATTTTAATCCAACAGACAGAAGTAGCATGACCTCCATGAATGCATCTATTTCTGTGTTTCCATATATTCCATATAACAGTAAAAAGTAAGGTGTTAACATATTTATCATTATTCATTAACACATCAATCAAATTATTTGGCTTGCTGATGGATAATATGTTTTGGCACCACCTCCATAAGGGCTCTAACTTGGGGCAGTTAAAAATATGAATCATAGATTCAGGGCAGTTGCACCCAAGAGGACAATTCACAGAAATAGGACTAAGACCATGCTTCAGTCTAGATGGATTATAGTGCTTAGCAATGCTCTCTAGATTGGATAAGCTTTTGTTGGCTAGCAACCAGATAAAATAGGAAACTTTTGGCGGACAGTAAGAAGACCAAGTGTTCCTGTGAACTTTATCAGTTTCCTGATCATTTAGGTTCCAATAAGTTTTGGCTTTTGAAGGAGTATTGTTGTCAGCTAGCAACTTATACTTTATAGGTATATTTCCCTTAATCAAGATTGGGGTTCACATTGCTAATGTTTAGGGAGAAAAGTTTAGCCTTGAAGTGTTTAAAGATGCACCTATCTGAAGAGGTACCAGCAATTCTATTCCTGAGAGCAGTCCACGAGGTCCAACTACCATTTGATCTGAGATCTCCAATTGAATAAATTCCATGCAGAGACCATTTCTTATAAATCCTGGGATGATTGATAGCAAGAGGTATCTCATTTTGTTTAGATAATTATAGTGCAACACCGGTTTGACATTTAAATGTTTTAATGTTTTGGTACTTTGGACATGAACATGAACGTCACCATGTCATATCCAGTATTCCAGATTGAACATTGGTTATGGTTTGTTCATATCCAGTATTCCAGTTCCAGATTGAACATTTGACATTGCACACCACGTTTTTTTAGTGGCCCGATTATTGTTGCTCCTGCCTCGTCAATATGTTCGATTTCGTTGGCTATTTTTAGTTATTAAATATAAACATATGAGTAAAATGTTCTAAACATGAGAACATGTTTTCTACTATGTTTAGCTGTGTTTACTTGTCTTTTTGTATCATCATTCTCTTGTTTCATTGCTCCTATGTTCTATAATATTAACAATGTATTGTATGTTTGTTTGTTAGGGTCCGAACACAACATAACATCGGGGCAAAAAATTTTTTAACCTATAACACAAACCATTACATTACACGCCTTAAAATTAAATTCCCCCTTAAACCCCCTCTGGTTTGGGTGCATATTCACACGGGGGGTGACGTAGGGCAGCGAGAGCCCTTATAATTATGTTTTGCACGTACAAAATCAACACCATATAGTATATTGCTTGAAATCTTATAGTATTTTGTGATTCTTGTTATACAGTATACCAAATTCTATACATCCATACCCCACAAACGAGGAACTTTGTGTACGGTGTAGATTAAGGAATAAGGGATGAATATGCCTATCTAACAGCTCTCGTTGCCCGGAGTCACCCCCCGTGTGAATATGTAGCATTATAACAGGGTTTTTTTTTTGTGATTTTATACGCTTTTTAGCATGGTATCTCATTCTGTTTAGATATCAGCCCTGCCCCTATGGTAATAGTAACATTCTCTGTAGAACTCGAATTGGCTGTCTGTCATCTGCATGTTGTGCATCTCTAAAAACCACCATAGGATATTCATCTGATAGGTGCTTCTGCAGAATTCATAAGCCCATTGGATTTCCCTTACTGGAAATTCATGGAGCATAGGAAAAATCCTGTCTGGAATTTTGGATTTCCAATCAAAGTCTGCATAGGCATTGACCTGAGTGTCAAAGTTGCTCAAATTCCTCTCAGCTTCGAAGCAGTCAAAACTTGTATCCAGTAGGCGGTCACAGAACATCAGGTACTCTAGCATTAACATCAGAAAATAAATTAGTATGTGCCTGATAACAGTGTAATTTAAATAATTTATAATGACCACAAAAAGAACCAATAGAATTCCACTTGTTGTCATAGTTGTCCCCTTCAATTTGAATCCTGTGAGCAGTTGCTGAGGTTTGTAGATCATGCATAATATTAATTTTAATCCAACGGACAGAAGTAGCATGACCTCCATGAATGCATCTATTTCTGTGTTTCCATATATTCCATATAACAGTAAAAAGTAAGGTGTTAACATATTTATCATTATTCATTAACACATCAATCAAATTATTTGGCTTGCTGATGGATAATATGTTTTGGCACCACCTCCATAAGGGCTCTAACTTGGGGCAGTTAAAAATATGAATCATAGATTCAGGGCAGTTGCACCCAAGAGGACAATTCACAGAAATAGGACTAAGACCATGCTTCAGTCTAGATGGATTATAGTGCTTAGCAATGCTCTCTAGATTGGATAAGCTTTTGTTGGCTAGCAACCAGATAAAATAGGAAACTTTTGGAGGACAGTAAGAAGACCAAGTGTTCCTGTGAACTTTATCAGTTTCCTGATCATTTAGGTTCCAATAAGTTTTGGCTTTTGAAGGAGTATTGTTGTCAGCTAGCAACTTATACTTTATAGGTATATTTCCCTTAATCAAGATTGGGGTTCACATTGCTAATGTTTAGGGAGAAAAGTTTAGCCTTGAAGTATTTAAAGATGCACCTATCTGAAGAGGTACCAGCAATTCTATTCCTGAGAGCAGTCCACGAGGTCCAACTACCATTTGATCTGAGATCTCCAATTGAAGAAATTCCATGCAGAGACCATTTCTTATAAATCCTGGGATGATTGATAGCAAGAGGTATCTCATTCTGTTTAGATAAGAAGGGATTCCAGAATAAAGATGTAGATGATTGAAATAAATCTGAACTGTTATGAGTCATAAACTTAGAAATCCTGTTCCAAGCAAGAACTAAATTTCTCATGAGAGGGGAGATATTTTTAGCAGGATTGATGTCAAAGAAGATAGAGGAGGGAAGTTGATGACTGATAGATGGATGACCTTCAATTCCACATTTTTGGAACCAGAACTTAATGAACACTGAGGCTGGATTTTCTTTATTGAAGATAGCTCTCCAAACATGCTTCCCAGCTAAGGCCACACCCTGCAGAAATAAATTCTTACAGCCAATACCCCCCTGGGATTTAGGTCTCGCGATGTGATTCCAACCAACCATATGGTTTTTTCCCCAAATGAAATTCCTGACAATTCTTTCTAACTGCAGATAGACACTTTTAGGTGCAAACAAGGCAGAAGAAAAATAGATATGAGAACTGGCAATCACTGCAGTTGCTATAATTGATCTGCCAGCCAAAGATAAACAATTACCATAGTTATTTAACTTTCTTTTGATCCGAGAAATGATAGGAGACCAAAGACCCTTGATATTAGAGTCTAAAGATAAAGGCATTCCCAGCAAATTGATGGCTTGAGTGTTCTTGAAACATTTAATCTCCAGAATAGATTGATTGTTTGTGTCCCCCATAATGGAATATTTATCCAAATTCAGGTTAATGCCAGAGACAGCCCCAAAGCAGTTAATAATATTAAGATAATTTCCAATGTTGAGAGGATCATTCTTAAGAAAACTGAAGGAGTCATCAGCATATTGTAGAATATTCATATTGGAAGTATTATCAGGTAAAATTAAGCCCTTAATATTTCCAATTTGGTGCTGGTGATTGATAACTCTGGTCAAGATTTCAGTAACTGCAATGAAGATGTAAGGGGCTAAAGGGCAGCCTTGTCTCACTCCTCTGGCAAAGGGAAAGAAAGATCCTGGGGAACCATTAATAAGGACAGAAGATTGGGATCTGGAATTTAGGCCAAGAATTAACTTAATGATCTTATCTGGGAGGCCAATTTTCCTCAAAGCAAAATCAATGAATTTCCAATGCACAGAATCAAAGGCCTTTGAGAAATCAAGTTTCAAAAGAATACAACCTTGATTAGTAGTCATTCCAATGCAAACCTTCCATAGCAGCAATGTAATTATCCAAGATATATCTGTTTGGAAGAAAAGCAGACTGGGAAGGACTAATGATGTTTTGCAGATGCCCTTTGATTCTATTAGCAATGATTTTGGCACAAACTTTATAAGAGAATTGAAATTGAAATAGAATAGAAATAACAGATAATGGGAATTTGACTCTATTCAAGGGCTGTAACTACCGATGAATTAAACCAGCATTATAAGCTGAGAGCATGTATTGGGTTTTGGGAATAACAAGATGTATAAAATATCGCGTCCAATGATGGAAGAAGAGAAGTTCGGTGACTTTGTTGATCATACCCTTAGGCTGACCGACAAGAGGGCAAAATATAGGAATTCGAAGTCCCAATGAAGATCAAGACGAGGTGTATAGAGTAGAAGGGGTGAGATTATATAGACCAACTGTCCTTATATCCTAAGAGTTACTCTAGTCACGGGGAGTAGTCCCAGACCCCAGGAGAGGCCCAAGGATCCCTTGACTTGAGGTTTATACCTCCTATAGTGTATGAATTTAAAACCCTTAAGACGGTAAAGAATTGGATGACCCTAGGGTTGTTGTTAATGAAGGTTTGAACAAAGGGGTTTTCTATTATGAGATCGAGTGGGTTTAATGCCATCATCTCATTATGAGGGAGCCAAAGACGACAACATTTGAAACGGATCAGAAATTGAAGTTGACATGACAACTTAAGAAATAAGTTAATTGTGACAAAGCATGGTTGATATTGGGAACACAAAGGATATTTAGCTGAAGGAGCCTTTAGAAGAGCTCTTCAAGTGGGGCAGTAACCTTCGAAATTATGGCATAATCCCATGGGGGGAATCATAGTTTATGTATATGACTAAAGTACCATAAGGCACTAAAGGAATGGTTGAGGTGCCTGGGGACCCTATGAAATATAGGCAGCATATACAATTCCAATATAGAATTGGCCATTGCCCGTTTGGGAAGTCGGTCAGCTCAGCCACATCATAAAGATACGTAGGCAATGGGTTTTGTTTCAAAGAACCACTAAGGTTACACTTTAGCTAAGTTAGAGTAGAGCTCTAGTATTGTAAGATGAGGACATATGTTTACTGCGTATGTACTATGTACACATACGATAAACATCTTGGAGAGGTAATCTATGTAGTGACACGTGGTTCCCACAATCCTTCACAATCATCAAGAATACCTGCTCCTTGATGATATTTTGTGGGCGTACCACGTGATTGCTGACATCCGGACTATGCGCAAAGACCTTGTCTTGTACGAGCTTGCAGAGTATTGTCAGGATGATTTTATTGACTTCTCGCCTCCTGATTACCCTCCACAGGTACAACAGTTACTTAGATTCCATCCTGAGGATTTAGAACCTGTTGAAACCTTGTTACAGTTGAGGCATCTTATGCTCCAAGATCCTCCTTCTCCACCACCAGAAGACGCTTTTGCCACTATGGGACCACATGTCCTTAACATTAATGATGTGGCTATACCAATGGAAGAGGACGAAGAGGGGGAAAACCTTTATGACAACAAGGAGCATCTGAAAGAGGAGAAGGAAGAAGCCTACGCAGAGCAGATTCATGTCAACCTTGAAGCGGAAGTGGCGACCTCCACAGATCCGGAGATAGCAGCTTTGAAGAACCATCTCACGAGGTTCTTTCTCTCAGCTTTCCGCCAAGGTCGGGTGCTATTCTTTGTTAGAGCACTCACTCCAGAGGCGAGGCATCTTTTTGGGCACTAAAGGCTTTGTCCGCTATGGCCGGACACAGAAAGCTTCCCTCCAATCTTCATTCCGTGGTGCTTGTAAATCTCGATTTAGCACTTGCTGCTTTAGGCCAGGACATTGCTGCCTGGATGAGCATGAAGGTGCTAGTAGCAGCACCATTAGCTACTGCCTTCCCTCCCGCAGTTGCCTCAGCAGCTGCCCTCATCATCCGCCCCGGTGTCGCTTTACTCCGGCAGCGACAACCACCGGAATCTCCTACAGATATGGATCAGGATGCAGGACCAAGTTCATGAGCATCATTTTTTTGGGGACTTATTGTTCGGCATTTGGCCATTCATGTGTGTAATACTCATATAAGCAATTTTGTGCCGATTGATAAATAAAAACTATAGTCTTCTTGTATTCATTATTTTTTTCTCTTTGTTAATCATTTACACATCGTGTCTTCAATTATCAATTAAGCATTGCTACACCACCTGTTCCAGGGATAGCTTTGCCACAACACTCCACCAACAGGTGGGAAATTGTCATGTTACTTCAGGACAAGGCCATCCGCAACTTACAATGCAAGATGCAGCGGGGTTGGAACTATTAGGAGACCACCAATGTGGATGCCTTCCACGACATTGATGATAATCTGTGGCAACTTTACTGAGCGATGTGACTTGTTTAATCTCTTAATTATAAATCCTACTCTAATGTACCAAGACATCATTATCGAAGCATGGCGTAAATATAACTTAGTACGCTCAGTGAGGGAGGACTTCATTGATTATATATTGTATCCCTTTGGCGAACCAATGTATAATCGTCCAGCGCAACCATCTTTTATAGAATAAACATTTCAATTCTGCTCGTCCTTTGGGACTTTGTTTGAATGTAAATTTTCATCTTCTTTAATGACAAATCTCTTCTCCTTCATTACGAGTAATCTGTGCATGTTGTGCTCATTTTCTTTTCATTGATATTTTAGATGGTGCACGTCCCCCGCCGTGGGCGATGCCCGTGGAACCAGGCCGCCTAACGCCTGAGCAGGAACTGCTTATCCTTATGTGCCAGATGGCACAACTTCAACAATACGTTCTCCAAAGGCCAGTAGGCTCGGTAGCAGTGGAAAAAGGACTAGAAGTGCCGGTCACCGAGGTGGCCCCACCCACCCCAACACGCTCTAAGCGCCGCCACCATTCCTCTTCTTCGGACAGCAGTTCTGACTCTTCCGAAACTTTGCAGTTAACCCCTTTGAAATCTAAGACCAGACCAGTCATGTTGGCTAGTGGAGCTATTCGCCACACCCAAGGTCGTCGTGTTACCTTGAACATCTAGTTACCAGGCGCACCTATCACCTTGGGGGCTGAGATCATGAATATTGGAAAATATGACTTGATTGTGGGCATGGAATTTCTCGCAGCAGCAAAAGCCAATATAGATTGTGAGAATCGTGCTGTTACCTTCAATGCAGCAAATGGGGCCCGCGTCATGATCACAGGTAATCCACCACATCCTATTATGCAGTGCATCTCCTTGCGACAATTGGATAAGGCCATTCGACGTAGGCAGGTGGCTTGTATTGCTCGGCTAGCATCCTTCGACGCCCGGCAAGAAGAAGTCATTCAAGGGTTGCCTCCAACCATAGCCAGCCTTATTCATGAATTCCAGGATCTCTTTCCAGATGAGATTCGCAAGCTGCCACCTTTTAGGGGGGTAGAGTGTGAAATTGCACTTCAACCGGGTACCAAGCCTACTAGTAAGGCTCCTTACCGCATGAGTACACCTGAGTTAGCAGAACTCAAGCAGCAGTTACAGGAACTTTTGAAGTTAGGCTTCATTCGGCCCAGTGTCTCACCTTTTGGGGCCCCTATCTTGTTTGTTAAAAAGAAAGATGGGACTTTGCGAATGTGTATTGATTACCATCAGCTCAATAAGCATACTATCAAAAATCGATATGCATTACCAAGGGCTGATGACCTTATGGATCAGTTACAAGGAGCTAAATATTTTTCCAAGATAGATCTTCGCTCTGGCTAACATCAAATACGCATTAAGGAGGAGGACATTCACAAGTCCGCATTCCGTACACGTTATGGACATTATGAATTCACAGTTATGCCTTTTGGACTCACTAATGCGCCAGCAACCTTCATGCGTCTCATGAACGATGCCTTTAGAGACTATTTAGATGAGTTTGTCATTATTTTCTTTGATGACATTCTCATCTACAGTAAAACCCTGGAGGATCATGAAGATCATCTTAAACGGGCACTCCAGAAGTTGCGGCGCCACCAATTGTTTGCTAAGTTCTCTAAATGCAAATTTGGACCACTAGGATCGACTGTTTGGGACATATTGTGTCTGCAGAGGGTATTGCTACTGATCCAGCGAAAATTGAGGCAGTTAAAGACTGGCCAGCACCTACCAATGTCTCATAGGTCAGAAGTTTTCTGGGGTTGGCAGACTATTATCGTTGACCACCCGTACCCATTGCAATGTTATTTCCACTCTTGCAAGTGAATTTGGGAAGACTATTGAACAATCTCTTCCAACGGACCCTGAATTCAATGAAGTATGGATCAGCCTTTCTAAAGAGGCCAGGACAGATAAGGAGAGGGACACATTTAAGCATTATAAGAAGGACGGTAATCTTTTATATTACCGTGATAAGTTATGTGTACCCGACTCATCAGGAGTTAGACGGCTTATTCTCCATGACACGCATAACAGCCCTATTGCGGGTCATGCTGGATTCATGAAAACAAATTTCAAGACAAGATCCAGTTACTTTTGGCCTGGTATGAAGAAATACATTGCGTGCTATATTAAACAGTGCTAGATTTGCCAACAGACAAAGGCAGAGCAACTCAGAACACCAGGTACACTGGAGCAATGCGAAATGGGAAGTCATTACCATGGACTTCATTGTGGGTCTCCCACGCACACTTCGTGGATTTGATGCCTTGATGGTGGTAGTTGACAAACTCTCTAAGATGGCACATTTCTTTCCATGTCGTACCACCGACACTGCCTAGGGCACTTTTATTCTCCAAGGAGATTTTTCGGCTCCATGGGATGCCACGCACTATTATTTCGGATCCTGATCCCAAATTTGTTAGTGCCTTCTGGAAAGACTTCTTCAGGACTATACAAACCAAGCTTGCCATGAGTATGGCCTATCACCCTCAGACAGATGGGCAGTCAGAACGCACCAATAGAATTATTGAGGATATGCTACGAAATTATGTCTGGAATAAGCAATCTCAATGGGTGGACTACATTCATTTGGTAGAATTTGCCTATAATAGTACTAAACAGGAGTCCTCGAGGATGTCTCCCTTTATGATCAGTTATGGTTATCAATGTCTCACTCCAGATAAGTGGCATAACCCAGTTTCCAAAGTGGCAGTTTCACAACAATTGCTTACAGATATGCAAGCTTTGGTTGAGGAGCTACAAGGATATCTCTTCGCTGCACGAAGTCGCCAAAAGAGTTTAGCGGATAGACACCGTACCCCACGGGAGTTCCAGGTTAGCGAATCGGTGTGGTTGAAGATTAAGGTTAAGCAGGCCAAGCTTAAAATTGGGAATTGCAAGAAGCTGGCACGATGATGGGCAGGACTATTTCAGATCGTGGAACGTATAGGTCTTCAAGCATATAGGTTAAACTTACCTGCTCATCTAAAGGTACACAAGGTTTTCCATGTAAGCCTTCTGAAGAAGCATACTCCGGATCCTCATGAAATTCTTGACATACCAACTCTTCTGGAGATGACAGACGAGCAATTGGAAATTGTTCCAGAGTCTCTCCTTGACAGAGCATACA
The DNA here is from genome assembly GCA_021234155.1 of Isoetes taiwanensis. Classification (NCBI taxonomy): domain Eukaryota; kingdom Viridiplantae; phylum Streptophyta; class Lycopodiopsida; order Isoetales; family Isoetaceae; genus Isoetes; species Isoetes taiwanensis. The sequence continues at coordinate 547,840 of JAJEKV010000205.1, read as the reverse complement.
AGCAAACCAAAAGAACTCAGATATTGCAATATTTGGTTGTGGAAGGATGCTACCTGGATCCTTAAACAAGATCTTGACAAGGCTTACCCTGACTTTATGCAACAATGTCAGGGGCAGACCATCCACGATACTATCGACTCCGGCTCCAATGGTACGTCATTGTGCAAGTAGATCCGGCGAGGGATCATGCGGGGGTTGGGGTAGACACATCCTAGGATTTGGGGGAGGGGAGGGGATTGCTTTTAAGCATCTTAGGTCGCAACCGTCTCTGGCTAAAATAGGAACGATGCCATTCCTTATGCCGCGACAACTTGCAAACCCTAGGCATTATAGGATTCCCTTCATATCAGTTCTTCTTATTATTTTATTAAGGAGGTGGTCCCTTCAACCACAACTTTCTATAATTAATTTCATTACTGACGTACTGTCATTCTGCAGGTGTGTAGAGTGCACATCAGCATCTGCAGTTTGGATGACTCACTTTCGGAGTCATAATATGTTTTCTTTAGTTATCAGTGTCTTTATGGTCCACTTGAGGACCTTGTTATTATGAATAATCAGTGTCTTAAGTTATGGTGTGAAAGGACTCCGGTCCGCAATCTTGGTCGTTTATGATCTTTTGTAATCTCCTATATTTTATAATAAAGTATCTGCTCTCCTTTTCTTTTACTAATGATTCTTTCGACCATCCTTAATGCTGAGGACAACATTATTCCAAGGGGGGTAGAATGTGACATTCCATGTAAGTATACGGTATACGTATACCTAACCTGACACGTTCCATGTAAGTATACGTTATACGTATACCTAACCTGACACGTCACCAAGGTATTGGGAACCATTGGGGATTAACTTAAGAGGGATTATTGACATTAAACTAACTTAAGTACACTAACTAATGGTATTAGTTAGCCAAGTAGGCTAGTTAGAATGTACCACTTGGCCTCACTCGATTGGCCAAGGGCAGGTTGCCATCTTTGGGTGGCAAACTGAGTACCCCATTCTAGTTTTGCCCAAATTCGAGTTTGGGAAGAGCAAGGGAAGGGAGAAGCTGTTACAACCTAACACCTGACCAGTTCTATGGATGTTCTTCGAGACAATGGGTCCAGACAGGACACATGTTAGTTTGTAGGTAGTTGTGTGCTATTCTAACCCTTGTTTGAGGTAGATGGATGATTAGATTCTATGTTATGATCTATTTATGATGATTATGGATGTTGTATCAGATTCTGTTCTTTCTTCCTGTTCCTCCGTGATGTATGGGTTTAAGGGGGGTAGAGACCTGCAAGCTATTTAGATTTAGTGATGTTCCTAGCTAGAACCTCTTAAATCCCAGTAAATGCGGCCTGTGCACAAGTGCCCACCTGGCTGTGGATGCTATGATGTGATTCAGCACCAGATAACGATGGTGAATCGGGGGTGGGGTCTTGCCTAGCACGGCTACAGAACTCCTACAATGTGCTAGGCTTATAGCCGGTCATGGAGAGGGCCGGGTATGGGTCTGACACTTCCTGGGTCGCAGGTGTCGAGCCAATATTCTTGGGCGCCCTGGGCTCGAACGGGCAGGTGAGCCGGCCTTTAGATTTAGGGGAGTAAGTCGGGTACGGACGTGGGGTCACTAAGGGGGGGGGGGCAAGCGTTCTCTAGCACACCCAGGGATCCGTCATACTCGGCGCCTCTCCGACCTGCCTCATCGGACCGGGGAGATGTAACCCGTAGTAGTTCCATAGGGTGATTCCATGGGATTGCGTCTCCGAAAGGCTACAATCACGCCATAACATGTTCCAGCCTATCTGCAAAGTGTGTACAGGAAGGGCGGATAGAGTGGGCTACCCTAGCCATTGTTCTATGCCAGCCAACGCCATTGTTATGATTCTGTCTGTTGTTATCCGGAGGCCGTGGCCGTCAATTGATTCCCATGAGTCTGAGCGGGGGTAGAACCCTTGTTTATGGTGCATTTCCTTATTTATGACTGATGTTTGGGATGTCATGGGACTGATGATGATGGGCCATCCTTCGTGGTGGCATATTATTTATTGTGTTGTTGCCAGGTGCTAACCTTGTATGTACGCTTCCGCTATTAGGATTCCCATCGAAGGCGTGGGATGAATGACACCTCCGTGTCCTTCACCCGGACACTTGTCATCAGAAGTGGTCCGAGTCAGACGGAGGGCCTTTCTATGGTGGTATTGTCGCCATAAAATAGGGGATTTCCCGTATGTATATGGGAGCATCATATAGGTCCAGGGAGCGTCACAATGTTAGACTTACTCTAGCTATTTTTTCTGGACTTAAACTCTTTTCATATTCCTTAGTACGGTGTATCTAAGATAGTCAACACCAACTATTGGGATAACTTGAATGCTTATCTCTAGTAGATCATACCTAACCCAATATCATCATATATAAGTATGCTTATTCTCTAAACCTTGTCAAGTAACATTTCACACGCCTTGTACGAGTATTCTACTATCTTCCCATATGACATACATGTGAATGTCACAATCGACATCATTGGTATCCTCATCAATGTAGTATTTGATACTACTAAATCCTTCCAATATCTTACTTGCTTGGCAGACAATTCGAGTTGGATACAGATGACCAGAGTCTCCAGTATATCTTCACGCGACCCCACCTTAATCTTAGGCAGCGACGATGGAGGAGAGTGATTTTGAAGCTGTGTATAAGCCAGGCAAGCCGATAGTCTTTCCAGGCATCCATTGATCACCCGAATGCATTGTAATGCAATTTCCACTCTCACCAGTGAGTTTGGTAAGCAGATAGAGCAGACCTGAATTTCATGAAATATGGCAAAGTCTATCCAAGAAAGCCAGAATGGATAGGAAAAGAGAAAAGACGGAAGATAACCTTCTTTAATGTAAGAATAAGTTATGTGTGCTCGAGACATCAGGAGTTCGCAAGCTTATTCTCCATGACACACATAACAGTCCTATAACGGGGCATGCGAGATTCATGAAGACATATTTTACGATCCGCTCCAGCTATTTTTGGCCAGGGATGACGAGACACATTGCCCGATACATTAAGGCAATGTTAAAGGTCTTTATGAGGATTTGCAAAGTATAGTGAATGGGGTTAGTTGGTCCAATGGATGTTAAGTTTCATCTTCTTAATCTTGATCTAGCACACAAGTTGCAATCTTCCTAAAGGTAACATGTTTTGTGAGAGTTTACGGGTGTTGAAGTTGCTTCTGAGTAGGCCACCATATAACAATGATGGTGGTGGTGTGTGCATTTCATAGACTAATTGGTCTTCGATGGATATTAAATATGCTCCTCTAATCTTAATCTAGTGCAAATTTGATCAAACATCATTCTTTTTAAGATACATAGCTTGTACAACTCCATTCCTTCTCATGTTTTGAGTCAGTTTAATCCTGGAGTTAGTCGCTTTACACAACTTGCTCAATTTGAGAATTGGAAACACATACCAATGATTATGATGATTTTGTGATTCTCTTCATTTGATCTTTAAGGACTTCGTCTGCTGTCTGAGTGCGTCTGTATAAATCATCTACCATATCATGACATTCATTTCTCGTATTCTCGTAACTAGAGTTCTTCGTATCCTCGTAATTAGAGTTCTTCATGCATGTGTATGATGAGGTGCTAGCTAGCTTTGGAAGTATTATGTGAGTGAGTGTATTGTCTATTTGCCATACGATGTGCAAGAGAAATTTGCAGCAGTTCTATCCATCCTAACGACGGGTATATATCCATCCATGCAATGTTTGCAAAAGGGTGAGTCGATACATGGAATTACATAAACAAGGTGCTGCGCACGGAGGGTTGCCCTCCATGGACGGAGGGTGAAGTGGCTTAAATCATAGTTCAAAGTCATATTTTGACAATCAATTGAAAACCATAACCTCGAACATTTAGAAACGAAATCCTCTGTAGCCAACGAACTACCTTTATCTTCCAAAATGCAGCTAAAGAGTTTAGCAACCTGTGAAATAAAGAACACACGAATTTCAGAACTATAAAATATACGGGGCTATTTCGGAAAATATTTAAAATTTAAGGGCATTTTGGGAATTTTAAAAATACGAAGGGCTTTTTGGGAATTAAGTCAAGGAAGAGAGCCCTGAGAAATCGTTGCAACCACACGCATGTAATGGCTGTGGCAAGATCTTCTTTGGCTTTGAAAGTGGAGCCCTCACTTGTCGACATAGGAGCTGAAGTTTTATAGAAATACAACACCACCTGCTTATTGCCTTTCTCATTATCCGCACAAAGCTATGCTTAGCTTATGTTTTAGATCTTTGAATAAAATTTTTGGGCCCTAAAACAGAATGATCAATCCAAAGTACCAGCAAATCCGACCAGATAAAATCAGGGTGCAGATGGAGCTAGAGCAAATGGTTGAAGATTTGCCCCTTTACAAAATCTAGAGCAGAATAGGCAGTTTTTAGATGCGGTAGAAACCTTCAAAGCTCGCATTTGGACGCCGATGGCTTCTGATTCTGTCACTGGTCAGTAAAAGGAAACAAATGCCATCCAGCCTTTATGTAGAAGAAATGGACTTGAGTGCCACGACCGCAACTGCTGTAGGTAGAGCACGGGAACGCCCAACTACAGAAAAGGGCTTAACCCGATGGGCTAGAGCCTGGCCATTCAATTGCGAGAACAAATCCTGACAACAACAAATAACAACACTTATGAAATTGTACAAAGTTGAAAATTCAGGGATTTAGCTTTTGCAACATGACCGTCATATCTAAAAAATGAATAATCATCAAATAATATCTATAGATAGAAGAACACCTTGAGAAGCTCTTAAGACCAAACCATAATTCCCTATTTAAATTCAATCAACATTTCAACAAATTCTGCAGATCTTGAATTACCATGATCTATAAAAATGGTAATTTAGTTGCTTCAAGACCTAGAGCAAGTTGCTCAATTGTGTAGCAGGGATATAAAAAGTACAAAATTTAGAGGTTTTTAATCTAACCATGTTAAACAATCTGCATCTTCTATATTTAATCTGCCTGCACTTAGTCATACCTTCATCAAGTTCGAAGTAGTTTCATATAAATTCGTAGTCTTTCTCTCAAAGTATAGCCATTGGTAAATCTCGAAATTTTGTTTGTTCAAGTTCAATTCATGTATCATAATGTATTAATTTTTTGGCATGACAAAGTGAAGTATCAGTGTCTTTAATGCGCATTTTGTTTGAGATTTTACCTTCTATTCTATTCTGTTCTCAATTGTCCTGTCGCATAAATATGAGTATGCATCTAGTCCAAAGTCGTGAACTTCTAAGCTAAACGCTTGCTTGATGACCATTCAACGAAGCTCATTATTGTTTATTAGAACTTTTAGCATTCAAAAGTTCACTACTATTTGTTAGAATTTCTTCATTCACATAATAAGAATGATTCAATACCGTCAGAAGTGCCATGGTGAAAGTCTGTTTCCCAGTCCATAGTGGTCGCCCTTTGGGAACCTTCGAAATTGTTGGAATTGCTAATCCTTTTAGACTTCACATCATCATTTTAGACATTGTTGAATGGCACCATGCTTGATACTTGATCCCATTTGGCAACCACTAAATTGGTTTGTGAAGGCAACTAAACTAAAAGAGTCAAGCTAAAGGAATAACTCAAACACAACAATCAAAGATTGATTTGTGGAATCCAAAATCATGTCATACCATAGCAACAGTCTGCAGACTCAAGTGTACAACGTGAAGAATAATTTGACAACTTGGTGCATGTGGAAGGTACATGGCTTGTTGTTTTCCGCTGTCGTAAAGTACATGATGTATTAATATTAATGACCACTAGTTATGCATACTCCTAAAGCTTCCCCTCTATCAAATCATATAAAATTTCTTTTAGATTCCCTTAAGGTTCGTTAAGGTCCCACCCAGATTCCCCTAGATTTTGTAAAAATCCATAAAATTCTTTTTAGATTCAGCTATATGATGTTAGTTGTATCTACTCTAAAGATTGTAATAAGAATCTATTAAGACTCCCCATGCAAGTATTGCTTAGCATTCTATACATAATCCCTAAAGAAGCTCCTAGATTCACTGCAAACAGCAACCAATGTGAAATATTTACCCAGACTCCCTTAAGGTCCACCTAGAAAATATAATTGTCTTGACAATCTGATCTCTTAAGTCTAAAAAATGCAATTTTATGGTCTAGCACTAGAGTGGACCGATAAGGGAGTGCACCAATGAATAGTGATATGCCCTTCAGAAGGCGGTTCAATCTGACGGTTATGATTGGTCCCTTTCAAATTCCTACCTTTTGCATTTTTTCAGAAGGCCCACAACTTTTTGTGTGGGTGGCAAAATGATATCGGACCTACAACTTTTTGTGTGGGTGGCGAAATGATATCGAACCTATTACAATAGAATGGCCTCAGCGAGATCCTTAAAAAGAGTACTTATTTGTTTGATTCTGAGCACTTAAACTACATGCACCATGAAAGAGCAAGCAGTTGACCATCTAGGCCAAAAATGGGGAATGGGGCTCCATTTGAACCAAGTGGTTTTACAATCTTTAGAAAGCCCCTTTTCTTTGGCTTCAACCACCTTAACACACTGCCCCTCAAGTTTATAGTGATCCAACGGTTCAGATCAATCTTGATCAGTGTGTTACTGGAGCTATAACACACTGCTACTCCATAACACCCTAGGATTTTATGAAATGGACGGATCCAGATCAATTTTGATAATGATAGGATGGCCCAAAACTCTCGGGGCAGTGTGTTAAGGGCGATAACGCCCTGGCCCTCGGGTGTTACTTCAAAAAAAATTTTCGGGCCATCAAAATGGCTCGGGCGTGCGCTACGCGCACACCCTCGCCATTTTGATGGCCCTCAAATTTTTTTTTCAGTAACACCCTCGGCCCAGGGCGTTATCTACTCCATCTTACACCCGATTTTGAACTACGAAGGACCTCCATCACCCCATTTTTCTTATATGTGCCCCATTCATGGGGACTTCACCTAGTTTTCAAAGAATCAGTGTGCTCTTGTGAACTTTGCAAAAGACCATCAGACTCTGCCAGTTATAAGATTCTCTCAGTTGTATGGACGAAATCAAATAAAGACTTGAAATCCCCAACTATATTCAATTGACGAACATTGATTCTTTCTTACATGAAGCAAGAATTCTACTTTAGACAGCAGCATACAGAATTTAAGCTTGCAGAACACACTAGGGTAGTATTGTTATTGCCGAAATTATCCATGCAACCGTAGCTTTGATAAGAACCCAAAAGATGTGCGCCACATTTTTAGAGTTCCTCAAATTTCTATATTTAATTAAGGAATATCATGTCGTAATAATAATGCATCTTTTGTATCTGCGCATTCAAAGGGTACACTGCAAGGTGAAGCGTAGAATCCTAAAATTGCACTGGCACCTGCAAAGGTATAAGTCTACTTTGTTAACTAACAACACAAAATAATGTGCCGGCTTGTGCCGGAGGATATAATACACCAATGACAGTAGAAATCTCAGCGAAGTTCAAAGTTTCTTTATAAGAACTCAACACGTTGATTTTAAGAAGCAAGCATGCCCATATTCAGAGACATTTCTCTTACAACAGTAGTACCTGCACCTTTCCGTAAAGCTAGGATCCCTTTTGATCCATTTACTATGCACTCCATCGCAGAATCCTAAGGGGATTTGGAGTTGGGAGTAAAACTCTGATGAGGCAGAGTTTCAACTTGACAACTCAGTACGAAGCTTTTATGCCTAAACAATGGATCTGGAGAATATAATATAAGGATACATGGACCACATCAGATATTGCACAGACATTGCATAGAAAATCAGCTTCATGTTGCGGTAGAGCTTCGATATGCCAATATACCAAAATAATGAGCCTATCATCACTTCATCATCTATAGACAAAAGAGTTGCTGAGTTGCTAAAGATGTTGCAGAATGTCTTGAACGAACATAGAACTATTCCAAGTGGCCTCAACATAGACATTCGGCTTACAGTTCCAAGAGAAGCGTCAACCAGCTTGAAATCTAACCTGTTCAACTTCATGGTGCTTATTCCTCCTACTCAGCTTACTCCTCAATCCAAGTTCTAGGAAAACAACAGTCCACACCCCTAAATTCTTTCTCTTGCATGCAAGTTGAAAGTTTCTCAATTGTGCATGGGAAATCGAAGATCTAATGCACAATCCACGTCTTACATCAGATCATCTAATCCGCAGACTCTTGCAAATTGAAAATCGCATATTTAATGTGGAACCTGTTAATGCTTGTCTTTCCTAAGTATACACATTTCCGCAAAACGCTAGCAGCTTACAGACCAAGACACCATAAATGTGCTACACTAGAATACATAACTTTAAGATACATCTCCTCTAATTTGATTGAAACGTATTATTTGCTTAAAAAACCATCTTCGATTCCTAGCATGACACACGACCAATGATCTATCCGATGTATGTTCATGCACAAAATCTGTTGAAGCAGTTCATAAGCAAAAGGCTTTGGTACCTTGCCAACTGCAATCTTGGACACCATATGTTCTCCATACTCTATGCTAACCATTGAAGATGTCATGCACAAAGCATGGTTCTATGCCACGATTATAAGCTACATACCTCTAATTGACCTCCAAGCATGATGGCTGTTGCATCCATTATTTGCTGACTTCCTATTTGTATGATGCACCTTTCTGCTTTGATTGTCCATGCACCCTAAACAGCTTATCTAGAATGTACTAGACTGACACAGTTGAACAATTGAACAACTCGTGCTGCATTCCTGGTCATTTGCACCCTCCCCTCACTCTAACATTTTAAGGTACTGCAATAAACATGAAGAAAAGTTTGCAGCAAGTACACCTCACTGCAAAAAGTGATAAAGTAATAGCACACTACTGCTATGAATAGTTATCCACGCACACGAAAGAACATATAGTAGAGAAATTGAATGCAGGTTTCTAAGCTCACGGAACTCAAAGATGAGCCCTTAGCTACTGGGAAACCTGTATCGTAAATCCCATAGAAAACAAACAAGTCACACTAACTAAAGATTGACAGAAGGCCCACAACTCTTCAGATGTTGCACAAAATGCTTAGGATTACAGAACTCAACAGAACATATGTCATCCAATGCTTCACATAGTAAAGGGTGATAAGAGTGACGAGCTTTTATGAGCTTGGAATATCTATGTTTAGAAGCCTCTTAAACGCCTACATAAACCAAGGGAAATTAGATTATAGTGGGCGTTTAGAAGCACCCTTGAAGAATGCCAAATGTTAAGAACCACCACAAGGTCAAAACCACACGGCACACCAACCATAGTCTTACATGCGAAGGAAGACCAGCAGTATTTTTAAAACCTCAATGGGCATCATATCTAAGACCTTAACAGGACAAAGTCCTTCTGTATGCCTGCAAGTGAAACTCCATAATTGCATGTGAAAGCAGAAACACACCATGCCGACTACTAACAAATATGCACAAGGTGGAAACAAAGCAACATTAACTTGTATTTCCACGAGAAAAAAATAGAGAAATTATAGAAAAGTTACCTTAACTTCATGATATGCACTGGATAGTTTGAGAAATTATAGGCTGCAATATAAGGCTAGTTAGTTTCAGAAAAGCTTGTTAATGGATAACAAATAAGAGACGAAAAAATGCTCATTCAAACGCTGCACCTTGGCACAAATTCATCCTGTGATATCACCATTCAAGTTGAGATAAAACTCATAGAAAGGTCTGCAAGCACAAGTATTTAGTGCCTTAAATCCAGTCAATGTTACAGGCTAGATGGTTCCAAAATATGGATCATATGGATAGACTGGCTGAGCCTGCAGATATACAATGTAAGAAGCCTAAGAAGACACAAAGGAGAAAACAATAAGACCATAATTGAAAGCCAAGTGGATACCGCTGCAGTTCCAAGTTCAGCTTGACCATGTGGTAACTCATAATCTTCTAGTGTACCTGTTACACTGGAACTTTGATGTTGTTCACCTGGCATGCCAGGTTCAAGTGCTGCAGACCAGTACATCATAACCAAATAAGAAAGAAAAACTCTTGTTTTTAGAACAATTCTATGGATTGTCCAATCCAATAAGAATCATTAGCTTTCAATAAAGAAAAAAATAAAACCAGCAAACCTAGATAATCCACTTGTCATTTAGAATTTTCAAATGTCCCAGAAAGACAAAAAGCAAGAAAGAGAAACATATTTAAGCTCATTGATGATGGCAAAGAATATTCTCCCCTAAATACGCTTCATGCTTACTTTCAAAAAGGCTAAGAGATTGACGCTTTAATTAACAGCATGACTACTGGTTGTAAGCCCCCCTAGTTATCATGATTACCCAAGGGTTTTCCATTGCAAGTAAGGGCCCTGTTTTAGATCCATCTAATAAACAGGCTTCATTATAATTACAACAAAAGCCATTGTAGCAACAGGAAGGATAACGCTTATTAATCATACTAGCAATTTGCGACACAGCAAATGTGCCAGCAGAAACTCTGCAAAGAGCTCAACAATTGGCCCATCTGATGGCACCACATCTTTGATCTAAATATTAAATACGCTTCCCCTGATGAAGAACATGATATGACTCAATTACTTTGCAAAACAATTTCTAATCTCTGTGTATACTTAATGCGCCTAACCTTCTCAAATTCATCTTATTCTGTTCAGAAACATAACTGACTTTAACTGAAGAAGAACATCATACATGAGGAAGAAAAGAAGCTGTAAGAACTTTGACATCTAGATACTTCGCATGAGGTCAAGGTTAAATCACTGACCAGATTTTTGAGTGCCTTGAGTTCCAGAACCTGAAGTCTCGGTGGATGACAAATGTCCATGGGTATTCATGCCGCCCCCCACACCAGGAAGCTCCAGCTGCAGAAGATACCGATGGACCAGCTGCTTCGTCAGAAGCCATAATGGATACCCGAAATCTTTAATAACTCAGGTAAGGCCCTCAAATATACACAAATGTTCTACATAGCATTGTTGATGCCATGAAAATGGCTTTAAAAGTCCAGCCTAAACTGCTAGCAGTGTAAATATTACCTGTTTAACAATCCTTCGGAAGATAGACATCCTTAACATGCACAAACTGCTCAAACTGCAATCGAACATCATCTGGCCCGCAGTTTAACAACATTCAATCCTTAAGCAATACTGAATCCTTCCCTTTAGTTTTCAACTTCCCTCCTGTCTGCTCCCCCTTCTATTGTTCTCTTTCGCCAACCTGCATCGGAGCTTTTAACTGAGAGCTCCAATTGCCATGGAATTTTGCATGGAATTTTGCACAGACCAATTTCGGGCAGAGCAGGCCTCTCCGGTTAGCCAGTTTCAAGAGTGGCTGCCCAACAACGAAAACTACCGAGAGTTTACAGCCAATAACGGGTTTGGAGCAGTCATAGGCATATTCTAAGCATATACTGGCATATACCTATAATATGCCACAAACCCACATAAACACCTTAGGGGCAACCCAAAAAAGGGAGTTTACCGACCGTATTATCCCATATACACATAAACCTGAAAATAATAGAAATCTCGTGTAGGAATAAGGGTCCAAAGGAAACTCTGTTCACTATGTGCGAGCTTGAGCTTCGGGATCTGATGGTGGAGATCAGATAGTCAAAGAGCGCACTGCAATGGATCGGCGCCGATGGCCCGAACTAAAAGTTCTTACCATCATCATCTTATCGTTGCAGCTGTCGATCCGTAAAGGGGAGTGTCAGCTGTCTAATCCTCTCGCCCATGATGATGGTATGCAAGAAGCAATTCAATCTAACAAGTTTCTCTCTCGGCAAGCCACTGATGATATGCAAGGATATCCAAATCTGTGAGTACAGAGGTCGCCTTGATTACAAATATTTTAGATTGTACTTGTTTTACCTGTCTTCTTTGTTTGTCGACCTAGTTCAGGACACAAATATCCAAATATTGGAACTGTGTCAAAGTATTTTTTGCACGATTAAAGAATTTGAAGTTTGATCATATTGTCATTTCTGTTCTTGATTAAGCGTATAGAAACGCCTTTTAATATAGCTCTTAGCTCATGTTTACATTATTATCATATACTTGACATCATTAACACGATTCCTTTTTCTCTGTAGAGATGAAGAGGCCCTTGCAAATTCACAATGTCCTCAGCGGGTGGAACTAAGGTGGCAGGCAGAGGTCAGCTCCAGTATATATGCGACTCCGCTGATAGCTGATGTTAATGCGTACTGTCTCTGGAACCCGTCATAATTTCATTTCCAGTTATTATGTTTTTGCATTATGTTTTCCAGTAGAATAATCTGGATAGCATGCAGGATGACAAAACAACCCCATAATTCATTCATTCGACATAATTTCTTGAAGATTGTGAGGGTTTAAGCTTAGAGCATGTTATATATTGAGCGTTTAGGATATTGTTCTGCTGCTTTATTATCTATGTTTTTTATGGAAATAATGACAATTTCAACTTTTTTGTACTCCTTACTATAGATGCCGAATTTTCCCTGCATCCTTGTCGATTCTTATTGAGCTCTTATGGTGTTTGTTTTGCAGCGATGGGAAATTAGACATTGTTGTGCCATCTTTTGTTCACTACCTCGAGGTCTTGGAAGGTGCAGATGGGGAGAAACTTCCAGGTACGGTCAAAGTTCTGTCATCCACAGTGGCTGGTCTTGTCTGTCTTAGAGCAGTAGAAGATGTCAATCAGGAAACATAAAGAATGGCCTTGACATGTTATTTCTGCATAATATAGTAAAACTGCCAGATTCTTGACACCATTTTAGAAAGCTTCTCGCTCTAGAAGTTCATAAAATGATCAGGCAGGACATAATAAATGTAGATCTGTTAATCCTCGTTATATCCTCAATATGCCTTTTCACTATTTGTTGATCTGCAAACATTCATCACTTATCCAAATTGGTTTGATAGTTCAAGAGTTTAGTAACTGGCAAGCTTCAATTCTAGAGTGCATGATTGTCTGCCAAGTTTGCTCTTAATGAATGCAAGATCATGGCCACAGAAAAGAAAGTTTACTGAAAATTCAGAGTTGATTTTTTTTTTTATCATTCATAAGTGAAAACCATCTGGTATTTCTGGCAAGTTCTTGTACCACAGACTATGGCAGTTGCTCACTTATAAAAGGACTTTATTATTGTTATTCTAACATGTGATAATAAGCTGCACATGTGTTAACAGTCCTTGCTGATAGCTTAATCAGGTTGGCCTGCATTTCACCAATCTATTGTGCATGCTAGTCCACTGCTCTATGATATAGACAAAGATGGTGCAAGGGAGATTCTTTTAGCAACCTATAATGGGGAGATTCTTGTTTTCCGGTATGCAAAAGGTTATGCAGCACGTAGATGATTTAAAATATTTTATAATTATGAGCTAAGTGTTTGTCTTCAACATGGCTAGGTCTTCCGGGTACTTAATGCCAGACAAGCTGGTGGTGCCAAGATTAAGGGTGCGAAAGGATTGGTATGTGGGATTGACCCCAGATCATATGGATCGATCTCATCCTGATGTGCATGACGAGGGGCTGACTGGTTTGAATAATACTACAGTGCATTCAGGTCTATTTTCATTTGACATAATGGTGCTTTTGTGTAATTAAAGATGGGGTGGTTTATTATGTGCATGAAAGCAAAGGTATATATTGAATATAAGATTAACAAATACTGCAAGTTTCATGGACACAATACTTGTTCTACATTCTATTTTAAGGTCATGGCCTACTGGATGAAGACCATTATATATTAAATCAATTGGCACTTGTTAATTAAGATCCAGCGTGGTTCCTGTCTTGCCTAAATAAATGGTGCTGAATTTTGCAGATGAACGTGCTTCAGATAATGTCCATATTGGTGGGGACAAAAATGTGTCGAACACCAAATTGGCAGATGAAGCTGCTGTAGAAAATAAAAATTTGACACATGGAAGTCTCATTACTCCCAGTCCAATCATTAAAAATGAAAGTCAGAAGAATGACATGAGCCAGTTAAGAATTGATGAGACCTTACCATTTGATGTTTCGGGGGCTAACTTAGGAATGGCTGTTCTCGATTTGAATAGAACAGATGGGACAGATCTGCCAGCCAATCAAACTGTTCTTCGTCGCCTTCTTCAGAGCACAGGGAATGATGACTCTGTCAATGAAAGAGAAAGTAAAGACGTCAAGGAGCATGATAGTACTTCAGATAACTTGGCTGGCACTGGGGCTGAGAACCAGCAAGAGAGTTTAGATGAGGCTGCAGATGCCTCCTATAATCTTTTTAGAGACCAAGATGGAGATAGTTTAACTGATGAATATACGTATGATTATGATGACTATGTTGATGAAACAATGTGGGGAGATGAAGAATGGCATGAGAGCAGACATGAAAGGGAGGAAGACTTCGTCAATGTTGACTCACACATTTTGTGCACCCCGGTATGTAGAACCATATTATATTTTCTAACGAGGTATTATGTGCCATATGGTTGCATTGCTTTCTATGTGTTCCTTCCATTTTCTTTTCTATTATGATTTGAGGTTATATTAATCTTTCAGGTCATTGCTGATATTGACAAAGATGGTGTAGATGAATTGGTTGTTGCTGCTTCCTACTTTTATGATCGTGAGTAAGAACACCGACCCATGTTATATAGTCTATGTCTAATTTCAAAGCAAATGACCTGATAACGGCTGGATTAGGATCATACTTAACATTAATGTCTGAAGATAGAGGCTGGAGGATGCTAATGGCACCAGTTTCTAAAATGCAGGTATTACGAGAAGCCTGAGCATGCCCAAGAATTAGGCAAGCTGGATATTGGGAAATATGTGGCTGGGTCTGTGACAGTTTTTAATTTACAGACAAGACAAGTAAAGTGGAGTATTCATTTGGATTTGAGTACGGATGCAGTGAACTTCAGAGCTTACATCTACTCATCACCAACTGTGGTTGACTTAGATGGTGATGGATACCTGGACATAATTGTTGGGACGTCTTTTGGGTTTGTTTATGCTTTACACCATAATGGTATGCATCTTTATCTTGCATGCTGGGCAAGAAACTCCTTTTTAACAAAAGTAGCTAGCTAGAATTTAATGTGTCATGTTATCAAGATACATAATTTAAAATTTCTGGTAATTAATGGAGGGATGATTTACCATACATGAAGTAATTGGTCTTTCAACTTGCATTTGTATTGGAGTACATATGCTGTAGGATCTAATATACTTTACTGCATTTCTTATTTGAGATTGTAGGTACAGTGAGGGTAAATTTTCCGTTGCAAATGGGAGAAATTCAGGGGCAAATTGTAGCAGCAGATATAAATGACGATGGTAAAGTTGAAATAGTTACGGCTGACACAAGGGGCAATGTAGCTGCCTGGGATCCGAATGGAAAGGAAATCTGGGAGGTTCATTTAAAGAGCCTCATTGCACAGGTAGGTTCAAAGGTCCTCATTGGCACAGGTTGGTTTAAAGGTTGTATTCTTAACAAAGAAAGATAATAAAGAAGAGACAAAATTTTGCACAATGAACATCGTATTTGGATGGTAACCACAGCTGTGTCATTACATTGCAGGGTCCAACGGTGGGTGATGTTGATGGTGATGGCAAGACTGATGTTGTTGTTCCAACAGTATCGGGAAATATTTATGTACTCAAGGGTGTTGATGGCACTTTCGTGCGTCATTTTCCCTTCCGAACGCATGGCCGAGTGATGTCTCCTGTTCTTTTGGTTAATTTGGGGCGTGGCAGCAGTCCTCAGACTGGTCTCACTCTCGTTACTACTTCCTTCGATGGGTATATGTACATGATTGATGGGCCCACTGGTTGTGCCGATGCAATTGATATTGGAGAGACTTCGTACGTCTTTTTAAAAGCATTCAACATTTAGTTTTTGGCAACTTTACTCAGTGTTAACCAAAGGTTGGCATTGAAACAGGTATAGCATGGTGGTTGCAGACAATGTTGATGGAGGAGATGATCTTGACCTGATAGTGACTACAATGAATGGCAATGTCTACTGTTTCCAAACTCCTGCTTCGCATCATCCTCTCAAGGTATAATTAGCACTGTTGATAGAATTGTAAAACCTTGACTTGTCAGGCTAGGTACTGAAGTTATTGTCTTACCATTTAGGCATGGCCCATGCAAACCCAAGGTCGAAATGTGATATCAGCCAGATACCAACGTGAAGGAATATATGTTGTGCCATCATCTCGAAATTTTAGGGATGAGTCAGGAGATGGTTTTTGGGTGGTCTTTAAAATCGTGGATCAAATGAGTACTCTGTCTGGTTTAGAAGCTCCTTATAATGTTACTGTGAGTTCCGTCTCTTCTTTCCATGATGACCTGATCTAATTTTGAAAATTTACTATGCTAACGCACATCTACTCTGCAGATAACTTTACTAGTTCCAGGTAACTATCAATCTGATAGGCGCATAGTCCGCAACCTGTTCTATGCACAACCGGGGGTGTATAAAATTAGATTGCCTTGTGCACCTGTACGGACCGCAGCAACCGTTCTTCTTGAGATGGTTGACAAGCACGGGTTTTACTACTTCGATGAGTTCTCTCTAACATTTTATATGCAGTATCATAGGCTGCTGAAATGGATGGTCTCCTTACCATTGTTGGGCATGTTTGCCGCACTTGTTCTGTTTCAGACCCAGGATGCTGCTCCACTCCCTTCATTTTCTACTGATAAAAGGCATTCATAGATGGCTTATCATGGAAAAGTCTCCTCCCTTAATTTGATTACCTAGACTGATGTCAAGAAGTACACATCCAAAGAGTTATAAATTCTTTAATGCTTTCTTGGATTCTGCGTTGGCATTTTTGTACTAGGTAATATTTGTGGGGAGGATGAGTGGCGGAGCTGCAAGTGATGCTCACTCGTGATGCCAAGTTTGTAAGTGCCGCTGAGACTTTTTTAAGGGGAAACCAAGGAGGTAAAGCTCTTCCTCACGAAAATGACGAAGTGTAATGCCATGGTTAGCTCAAATCTACCATCTTTCCTATCCACATTGATCTAAACATTAAATGTCATCATTCCATCCTTGGTTGAGCAACAAGATTTGGTTTTTAGTACACCATATTTGTAAATATTAGTGAATATAGCATGCTCTTCATTTTCATGATGCCTTTGTGAAGAGGAAGAGATGATCTCTAGTCCCCTCCCATTCATCATGCATTGCGTGCAAGAAAAGATTTAAACTAGTTGCAACAATATGGTTTTACATACACATGATCTAGCGTAAGTAAGGCTAGAAATCAATTTGGGCTTAATCAAGTGGGATCCTAGAAATCAATTTGGGCTTAATCAAGTAGGATATAGAGAGCTGCATCCTAGCCAAGACAATGAACATTCATGTTGGATGCTATGTGGCAAACAAGATTGAAGAAGTGGCAAATGAGATGGTATTTGTTCATTAGCTTAGAAGTTCGATGCTAAGAGGCAAACAAGATTGAAGAAGTGGCAAATGAGATGGTATCTGTTCATTAGCTTAGAAGTTGAGAAGATAGCCAAGACAATGAACATTCATGTTGGATGCTAAGAGGCAAACAAGATTGAAGTTGTGGCGAATGAGATGGTATTGTTCATTAGCTTAGAAGTTAAGAAGATATGAATTTTCCTTGGGCACTAATCTTCAAATTGGCCATGATTGGATCAAAGACGTCCCTTGATATAACGAACTTCTTCAACACTTCCACTACACCTCACATCTAGCTGTAAATCGTCTTCGTAATTTTCTTAATAGACGTATTATTATTAAAAGATTAGGATATCCTAATACTTATGTTATATTGTATTAGAAACAATGGCATAGGTTGGGGACCGGTAACTCCTTATTGTTTTTTAAGGTTCATTGGATTTCAGCATATTCTTGGAAATATGCCAAATCTAGGGTTCCCAAATATACATCTCATATGCATATGTATATATGTAGGAAAATACGTATAGCCATGGCAAACACAAGGCCATGCAGAAGAGCCCGTCCACCTCTGCGGCTCTCTGGAGCCTCTCCGATCAAAGGAAACAAGGAACCACAGATCGAAGGAAACAAGGATCAAAGGAAACAAGGCACTACGGATCAAAGGAAACAAGGAATTAAAGGCAGATGAACAAGCAACGAAAAATCCCAAGGCCATCTGTTCTTCTGGAAATCCCAACCCTGTTCTTATGCTTTCTTCGCTTCCTCATCCCCGCCCTAATTCATCCTGCAATTCCGACCTGGTAGCATCTGGTCGCTGGACTTGGTGGGATCCTGCAATTCCGAGATAGTACGACCTATTCTGGCTTCCTTCCAGCAAAGGAGTGCCACTGCTGTGGCCTCCATGCCCAGCAACACATGGCGATGCACTCCATCCTTAAACCATGGCTTCTATTAAACAAAAATAAAACCCATCCCCCTTTTCCGCCTAACCATTGCCAAAATCATAGTAAGCACATAATTTGGCAACCTTATGGTTACCATCTCGCGGCTGCAAGACTTTGTTTCGTTTGTTAGTCATCGCAAATTACATGTCAAAAGATATAATAAAGTTAGCTATGTCTTTGCTCCTCCATAAGTCATTTGTAAAGCTAGTCAAATGTGAGAAGGCCATGGCCTTTTTATGAAAGGATCACCTTTTAGCAAAAAAGAAAAGAGGAAAAAGGTGTGCCTTGTTTTGCCACGGAATTCTGATACCTAAGATAAAATCTCAGCTCTCGGATTGGATGATGAAATCTAAGTCCTTGATGTGTGTTAACACGTAGATGCCCTTCCGCAATATAGGATGTCCCAGATGAGGACTGTGCCAATGACACCTCGATGTTCTTTGATAGGACACTTTGCCAGTCCGTGCTAGACGGAGGGCCTTTCTCAGTGGCGAAGTTACCAAAAAGTGGATTTTTTTGTATTTATATGATGGGAGCACTTTATATACCATGATCCACTCTTCATTCTATACAATCTAGCAATGATGGAGAGCCAATTGGCACAGAAACACAAATTTTGGGACCATATATGCAGCTTAATTCCACTGGCATTCAATGCAAAAGGCAACCAACAAAATAAGGTAAAAGAGTGAATATTGGAAAAAAAGGTTGTAAAACCAAAAGATTAATACTAATACTCCACGGAACCAGCACAATGGATCAATCCCTCTAGATATCAAACTATTCACAACACACTGCTCTCGAACATAGTTAAAAGCAAGATTTTTTACTAAGAATTTGATAAACTAGTGGGGTTTTTTTTTTTTTTTTTTTTAATTATGAACATGTCATAAAATAGTCAATGGGGCATCTATTTTACTAGTGGGGCATGCCCTTTTACCTTAGAAACATCATGGATTTCATGTTTGAAAATATCTCTCATACTTTCTCCATTGAATATTCATGCATACTTTACACTTTCTATCCCTATTTAATTTACATATCCTTGTGAAATACATGGTTGCCAAGTGGTGGCTTTTGCCTTTTATTGCTTGCATGCACTCTAACCACTCTTCTCACGTTAGATATGGCATAAAGGGATCCTACATAAATAGGATTCACATGCATTAATTACTTGAAGAGGGCTTCGTTGCCATCCTTTTAGCTCCATGTATCTTGAATATGCATGCATGCATGGTTGCCATATTTTGGCTTTTCACTTTCATGGCATATGGAAGCCATAACACGGATGCTCAACATAGTTACATTTTATATGCAATGCAGGATGCAAAAAGATGGAGAAATCATTTGAAGATGGGTTTATTACTTTGGAAAGGTTGGTTTTCCAAATACAAGGTATTTTATTAATCTTTTGAATGATGATCAAGGGTAAAATACCCGATGGCTGATTATGGTGTAGGATATCAGCAGCAGCTTACTATCACTTACGATTGTTGCCCTAAATTGTTTCGTTGCCCTAAAATATTTATCTGACCTAGCACAGCCGCCTCCTTTTGGCGCTATTCTATTCTCCATGAATCCGATTCATGCTTAACCATATGCCAAGGTTTTTCTTATACTCCATTTCCTTGTATCTGATGGAGATGCTTTAGTAAGAATGTACACAGCAAGCAGTATCTATGTCTCACAAGCTGAAAGGTTCATGGATCAGAACCGTGGCTTTACAAGATGCTTCGACTATTACATGGTATTCAGGCTGCTGGAAACAGGTTTTATAATATTCTTCATTTTATCTCATTGATTCGAATATCTAGAGTGTTCCTCTTGCTCGCATTCTATCTGGTTTGCCACCATTCCCGCCATGGCCTCTGCTAGAAATGCATCTGGCTTCCATTTGGGGTACTCTAATCTTCCATGGTTAAGAATAATGCCGATTGCATAAGGCTCCGCTGCTTCATTTGATATGAGAGGCTTCATTTGTGCAAAAGGCTGAGCTGCTTCATGTGTCATAATGTGCCGATTTCCAAATAGGAAAATCCCAAGGACTAAATGTTCTGCAAAGAAATTTGTTGGAGTGAGCAAACGTCCAGCATAACAAGAAGACCGGAACTGGATATGGAATAGTCAAGGGATAATGCCTTCAGAACAATCTGTTCGAAATGAACAATTATGAATATCAGGTACTATTTATAATGTTTAAATGAGCCTTGCAGATCTGCACAATATCTGGTTGATCTAGACACTTTACAAAAATGGTGATAGAATTTTGCTTTACGATTAGTTTATCTTTTACTGAATGCTAAGTGGTGCTCAGCCAGATCATGACGCATAGCTTACGAGTGATAAGCACCTTTAACATTTCTGATTTAAAACACATGATCTTTTGCAAGATCTTAAATGTATTCAAATCAATTCTTGTGTTGCATTTTCATTTCTTGCTCTTACTAACCAAGGACAAAGGGTTACAAAGGGTGATCGGCCATAAGCCGAGGGGACCCAATGTACCTTTTGGCCCTTGCTATGTTACCATTTTCATGCTAACATAGTATTGTTTGGTCGCAGTGCACGGGTCCCCTCTTCTCTTTGTGATTCCTTTGTTACTTTTTATGTTGGTATTTCGCTAGAAGTGGATATGGAGCACTCAAGAAACTGCAAAGAATTTGGCTCAACACGACGGGAAGCTATTCCTCCCTTTGTCCGATAGGAAGTTGTTCTTCTTTTGTATGGTAAATGTTTTCATCACTTGTGGCCATTACGCCCATGTACTTGCTATACTTTAGCTTATGTGAAAAGAACTTGATTAGTAGTCTGAACGAGCAGGGGCTTATAGTAACCATCAGGGATAGGTTCAATACGTTGTACGTTTTATACGGAATATGTATGAATTGTATGATACGGCACATATTTGCCGTATAAAACGTAAAAAAAATCTGAAAAAAAAAAATTCCCATTGTCGGAAGATTTTCCGCGTCTGAAAACAACGTGAAAGCGTCTGTGAAATTTTTTTAAGACGTCGAAAAAGATTGAAAACAAACAGACGCGTCTGTGAATTTTTTTTTTTTTTTTATGTAAGACAAAAATAGCATCTAAATAAGCATATGTTTAATAGCTCTATAGGATCAAAAATGAGAAATAAGGATCATATAATGGGGTGTTAAAAACATGAGAAGGTTAAAAACATGTGCCCTAGCAATAGGCAGACGACCAAGGTTTAACCAAGTATTGAAATTTTAGATAAAGGGACGTTTGGCATAAGATAATATGACAGGTCCAGTACTGGCATGCATCCAAAATTTAATGCAGATAGGTGAGACCCGGACCATTTTACCCGGGAAAATGCAAGGCATTAAGATGGGTATGAGCTCAAGTCCGGAACTTAGCAGTGAAAGCGAGAACTCTGAAAATGCTAGAGAAGAACAGCCGGAGTTATACAGAGAGTTTGATTTTTGCGTAGAATCAGTTAGGCTTGACCTATTAAGTATGGATAAGAGAGGCTATGGACGAGGATTTGAAGGTAAACGAAACTTTGACGGAGGTTCGAGCTATAATACCAAAAAGGGCGGGTATTATAACAGAAAACCAAGTGGGTATTCTAGGGGGAATAACCCAAATGAATATGGTGTTCCGGAGACACAAATCGAAGAAGGCTTTGAATCAGAAGAAGATGATTTCCAGGTATTTACATAATATTTTTGCATAGTACTGCTGAATACTCAGGTTTCAGATGAGTTAAGAGGGAAGAGTAGCTTGATCTGCAAGAAATAAACAGATAACTGCAGTAAGAAAATACTTGCAGATAATGAACATAATAATGTCTATGAAAATAGACAAGGAGGTAAACATTCAGAGTTTTGAATAAATATTTATGTAATGTTTGTCTTCATAATTACTTTCTCATCTCTATAATGCTTTTACTAATCAAGGGCAAGAAGGTATAATGGGTGAAGGGCGATGAGCCAAGAAACCCACTAAGTACCTTTTGGCCCTTGCAGTATTACCGATTTCTCGCTAATATTTGCATGATTGGCTGCAGGTACGTGGGGTTTCTTCTATCATTATGTCGTTCTTGCTGTTATGATGTGTTTTAGCGCAATAGGATGGGAAGAATCATATGAAGAACATAAATATAAGAGTATATCGGATGTATTTAATGGTTTGAACCATGACCTTGATACCTCAGTGACATGGGAACATGGCAGCATCATTTTTGATCATATTATGATGACTAGTAATATTAAAACTTGGGTATGTATTCCTGTAACTTTTTGAGCAGGCTGAAACATATTGTATGACAGTAAAGGCAAAAATGCATTATCCACAGGTATGTTGATAAATATGTTTTGTTAATAGTTGGAGTAATATGAAAAGTCAAAGTTTGTTGGAAAACTTGCTGCTGGATTTATCAAAAACCTGTACTAAATCAGTAGAATGGCCTATTGATAGTTGAGCAATTCGGGTATACAGGTACCACAATAATAGATTACTTAAAAATATGACCTGATATGAAAGAATCCCTGGATACTTTGTAGAAAAAAGTGATAAAGGAATAAAAAAAGTTTAAACACTTGAGTAATAGTGTTCTAAGTAAAGTTAGAAAAGGAATGGACCTAGGCTAGAAGTCTGGAAGGTCTATAACAGAAGAGGTAATGGAAAACATATTCATGGCTTAAAGACATTAAGCAAGTAAAGAAATAGGTAATAGCAAGACAACAAGGGTAAGAAATAGCCCAGTCTAAATAAAAAGACAAGGTTAGGAAACCTTTGTACCACTGGTTAGATGTTCTACATATAATGTGCTCAGTTGTATTGTAGATTGATAAGACTATAGAGGGATTGACCGATATAGCCTGGGAGGCTAATAAGGCTGTTGCCTGGGTTAGCTTGTTCAGGGTTTTTTTTAGAAATTTCAATTCCTTGGTTTTACCAGGGAAACATCTAACCCGTTTTGGATTGAAATGAGCATACTACATAAGCAGTTTTTATCTTATTATATAAATAGCTAACAATGGCAAGTTTCCAGGAGAATGAAGATTCTCAGATCGAAATTGAGTTTCAACCACCTACTTGGAACAAAGAATTAGCAGCTTTGGGATATGGTAACAGCAAAATTGTTTGCCCTAACAGAGCTGTACAAACTCTTATCACTTGCATCAAGAACCCGAAGATACATATGCTGATCTTGGAAAAGGAAGCACTCAGAACACCTGAACAGTTGTCGGCTGTAACTCATTTGGGTTTTAATGAGTGGCTGGAATTGATCCCCAAAATGAACAAAATTGGAGATGAATGGGAAGAGGCGGCTAACATTGTGGAATCAGTCTATGAAATGCTGCCCGAGAAAATCTATAATTGGACAATGGAGGAAGACAAAGCCAAGGGGCAATTCTTCTATGCTATACCAGCACTGGAGAAAGCCAATAAAATAAAAAACTCATGCGTGGCTAACATAACGATTGGGAAAATCATTGAAGGAGATGAGCAGCAAAAAGATGATGACCCTTTTGGGGAAACATTACTGTCAGAAGAAGAAAAGGATGCTCTTAAAAACAGCAATATACCAGGGAATGATGACGGTGAAAAGGAATTTAACTTTACACTACACAATTGTCTCACTTTCCCTATTATACCAGAGAGGCTTGTGGAAGGACATGCCCAGTATTGTAATCAAGGGATTTGGAGAACAAAGAATTTTGGAGCTTTGGCCCCTATTAGCAGAAGCTCTTGGATATTATTAGGAGATATTACACCAGAACAGGAAAGGATTGCTCATGCTGCTGCTCTTAAAATGGAGAAATTGATACACAAAGAAAAGATCAAGCTGCATATAGATAACAGGTTTTTTGATAAAAAATGCAATAAGGATGAGCATATATACATCAGGCAGAAAGGCCACATGGCGTACCCGACTATCACAAGAGATGCATTTTACCTGAAACGGGTTTGGAGAACTTGGTGTCCATATTTTAAGTGCGAATGTGAACCAAGAACTAAAGGTAATAGTTGTAAGGAGAACATGACATGGCTGGACCATGCAATTTGGTTTATGTTTAATAACCTGGACAAAGTATTCCCTGGTTTATCCACTGTGGCTCAAATGGTTTCTATGAGAAAAGTACTGAAGACAGTACTAAGAGACAACATTATGGCATATCTATCATATCTGGAACTTAGGAATACGCTAATTGCAATGGCCTTTGAACTGGCGGCTGATCCCTGGGCGGATCTAAAGATCAAGTTCCCAGCCTGCAAGATGGCTGTTACCTGTGAAAAGAGCATAAAACCGACTTCGTTTATGATCAAAAGTGAGGCAGGTACAAGCAATACCAGTAATAAGAGATCAAAGCAAGGAAAGATGAGAGCATCATCAATGGGATGTGAAATAAGTTACACACCACCACGCATCACCGTTTACCCTGGAAAAAGTGGATCCAGCACAGCTGAAAACTCGGCTGTAGAAAATCTTGGCACACCCGGCAACACTGAAAATTCAGTCACAAAGACAAAACAGGAAGGCTGCAATCTTGAAGCAGACAATGTTGTACAAAATCTCAAGTACTAAAGGTATGAATCCTCCGTCCAAAAGGTTTCTATTTTGCACTAAATATAATTGTGTAAAATACTAAAATATCCTGGATATGATAATAATAGAGCTATAAATCTCTACTTAACTGAAGCTATATTGAAAAGGATTTGATAACATCTTGCATAAATATAGTAAGTTTCGAGCTTTTTTCCTAGCTATTCGACTGTGGCAGAGCAGGACAATATCTGGACAACATTGTGATGGCCCAAAAGGGCAGTCTAAGCTTTCTAATTAGTTGAAAGCTAAAAATAAGACAAAAAAGAGCTATGAAGCAAAGAGAAACATTCCCCTTGCTAAGCATGCCATTTGTCCATGCTTCAGCATATCATATGGTTCAACATCCTATACTATAGTGATAAATTATGCGAATAATCAAGTTTCTTGGACTAATAATTGGATTTGGCTTCTTAATGGTCAGGTAAATAGAATACTATTTAAAGACTGCCAGGGAAGGATGCATATGACAGAAGCAAAAGAAAAAAATAAGAAAAAGGTCATTCACTGCATGTTTTTATCCAAAGTAATGGATCAGATTTGCCTACCAAAGATTGTGAACAGGCATATGAAAGCAGTACTAGGGGAAGTTGGTGAAAAAATAATGGAGAACACAATGTTCTCTTGGAGATATACAGAAAACATGCAAGAGATATGCTATAAACCCTTTTATATTTTCGCACAAGGGGCAAGTGAGAAATGCCCTTGCACGAATCCAAATTTGAAAGGGTTCGTTGTGACGGTCCAGGGGGATATACGCTATAAATACGTATATTCCTGGATCCGTCACTATACAAGTCTATCATTCATAGCCTTGTATACCATAAGGGTGGCACTAGGGGGCATGGCCAAGTTATTCTCATAACTTAGCCAACCATAGGTTAAGCCATTATCCATGTGGCCTTAACCTATTGGGGCACCGCCACACAGGACTCACCCGATTGGTGCCACGTGGCATCCTAGGTGGACCCAACTTATATAGGCATAAACCCTAACCCTAGACCTCTTTCCAGCCCTAGCACCCAGAGACTCACCTACTTGTTCGAAAACCCGTTTCGAACATCGTTCGTTGTGGCATAGGCTGGTGCAGCAGCCCCAGCAGGGTAGACCCGTTCTTGGAGGAGGAACAAAGAAGGCGGTGTGTCGGCGACTATGGAGGCGCCCCTGGATCTGGAGGGAGAGCATCAGGAGCAGGTATGTAGGGTAGTAGTTGTGATAGCCCATCTGGAATTAGCATTCCAGGTGTGCTAGTATTTTGTGTCTAGAGTAGAGCCATCCTAGAACCCATATTCAACATCTTAAACCCTAATCAAGGAACCCTAACTATTAGATGGTTGTATGATTAGGTTAAGATGTTCTTCTTATGATTATTCTCATGATGTGATGATTATATGTTGATGGTTGATCATGTTTGCTCCTCCTGTATTGGGAAGGGGGGTAGAGACCTAGGGCCATATGTAGTATGTTCCTAGAGTAGATCCCTTAGTTCCTATTAGTTGCGGCCTGTGCATAGGAGCCCACCAGGCTATTGAGGCTATGATATGACTCAAAGACTGCAGAACGGGCTAGAGGGAAAGTGGAGGGAGGATCCCCGCCCGAGTGGGGGCCGGGGGATCCCATAGTGGGCTAGGCTTATGGTCGGTCACTTCGTGTGGGCCGAGCATGGGTCCGACACCTCCTGGGGCAATGGTGTTGCCCTGCCTCTCGAGAGCTGCAAGTGATGGCTTGGCTCTCGTTTTGGGGGGTTCGGTCGGGTGCAGAATCGCGTGTCGCCACACGATTCTCTAGCCGCCCACACCACCTCTAGACCACAGGAAGGGGAGATGCAACCCTTCACGCCTCATCGGACCCAGGGAGATGCAACACGGAGTAGTCCCGATGGGTGATGCCATGGGATTGCGTGATCCAGGAAGGCTAGAGTCTGTCGAGCCCGATCTAGCCCATCCGCAAAGTATGCACGGGAGGGGCGGATGGAGTGGTCAACCCTAGCCATTGTTCTATGCCCCACCCTACGCCATCGCCATGACTTCGGTCGGCTCTATCTTGAGGCCCTAGCCGTTCCAGTCACCCTCCTTACGAGTCTGAGCCGGGGTAGGAGCTCTCCTGTTTTATGGTTTGTGATTATCATCTATGCATTGGTTTATGTGCGATGCACTACCCTCCGAGGTAGTATTTGTATATGTTTTATGCTAGTTCTGACGTGTTATCGCTTACGCTGTTATAGGAGCCCATAGGGAAGAAGGGCGCCAAGACACCGTGTTCCCTCCCCGCACTAAGAGAGTTACCTCGAGAGTCGCGGGGGGTAGGCGAAGAACCCATGCGGTTCTTGGCCGGGATGGGGATTTCTGCGCCGGAGTATATCTGGTGGGCGCCGTATGTTTAGCAGGGAGCGTCACAATGGTATCAGAGCAATGTTCTTGGTTGACCAAGAACTAGCACTGACCATAACCATGAAGTAGTCTAACAGGCCTATAGAGGTGTGAAATGAACAATTCCACCATTGAACCGCGGAAATGGGGAAAAAAAAAAAAAAAAAAAAAAAAATTTCTCCTAGGTAGTGGGTCAGGATTTAGGTTAAGTGTTAGACGAAGGTTTGAGTGAGTCAAACTCATCTTCTAGTAAATTTGAAGTGAAAATTATGCATCTGCATCAAATTTCACCTAAAATGGGTCGAAGAATCATGCCAATCGGAGACCCAGGTGAAAAATGGCGCAAATCCATAATTAACACCTCAAACCATTAGGAAAATTGAAAAATTACAAGTATAATACGAATTTTAGTATATATTTTAATAATTAAATAACTATTAAATAGGGTGCAATTAATAAGGGGGGGCTAATAAATAGGGGTAATGATGATAGGAGAATATTCTAAGGGACCCTCCTCTTTAAATATCCCTGACACCTCATTTTCTCTCTCCAACCCTACACCTCCACCTCTCTCTTGACCAGCCTATCCCCACCCGTTTTCTAGACCGTTAAGTATGGCCAGGACCAAACAGACCTACAGGAAGCCAGGACAGGCACCCACACTCGATGGCTTAACCTAGCGGCCAGGCCATGTGAAGAAGATCCCGAGCACCTCCGCCCAAGAAGGGGGGGAAGAGGAGCTTCCCCCTACCAAAGCCAGCCGGCGGCACCTATCACGATGCCGAGAGCAGCCCCTCGTCGGCAGGAACGCAAAGAACCGACGAATCTCGCCACTTCGGGGCCACAGACACCGGAGTGGAAGAGCAGGAGGAGGAGCAGTCCAAAGCCAGTGGATCGGCCCGGGGGCCTTGTGCCCAAGAAAAAAAAGGGCAAGGAGAAGGTCACCGAGTGGGCAGAGGAGAGGGGCAGCAAGGAGGAAGAGGGAGCGGAGGAGGAGCCGAGGCGGCAGAGAGCGAGGACAAAAAAGAAGAAACGACGGTCCCCCTACAACCGTCATTATTGAGGAGCCTCCCCGCCGGGAGGAGGAGCAGGTGGAAGAAGTGGAGGAGGAGGAAGAAGAGCAGGAGGAAGAGGCGGACCCAAGACCACCTTACCCAGGTGGGCCTGAGCCACCTAAGGTGGTAAAGAAGGTATATGGCGAAGCGAAGCCTTCGCCTTGAAGGAGGACCGCTTTACCAAGCAGCCCAAGGCATACTAAGAATACCTTCGCCGGGCCGGACGAGGTATAATGATTGGTATTGCCGCGTAACGCCCAATGGACAAAGGGGGGGCCGCCGCCAAAGAACCAAAAAGCCGCCGCCGCCACGCCCCCGAAGAAGCCCAAGAAGGTCCACCATGGACCTAATTCCCCGCACGCCCGAGTTTTTCGGGAGATTAAGCACTTTCAACAGTGCACTAATCTCCTGATTAGGAAGGCGCCGTTTGAGCGGCTTATGCGGGAGGTGATGGCGGAGTTCGTCACCGACTATAGGGTGACGTCCCTTACAACTCGGGTGTTGCAAGTGGCCGCTGAGGCCGAGCTCACCCAGTTGTTTGAGGAAGGGAACCTCTGCGCGATCCACGCGAAGAGGGTGACCCTCATGCCCAAGGACATCCACTTGGCGCCGTCCGCAAGGAACGCCCTTGAGGATGCAATTTTGTCAAACTAATGTAATTATTTTCCTATAAATATAAAGTTTTGTGTAAAACTGTGCAATAAATATAAAGTAGGTGTAAAAACATGTTTAAGTAATTAAATAGGAAAAGGAAATTAGAAAAAAATTTTTAAAAGGAACCGAAATCGGGTCCCGTCGCGCCGAATGCGCCTGCGCCCGCGACGCAGACCCCATCCGCGCGACGCCACCCGATTTCGCCAAATTTTAGCTAATTCATGTCCAAATTAAGTAATAAAAGTTGCTAATTAAGTCAGAATCATGCTAGAAAGTCATATTAGCATCTTCTAACACCCTAAAATTTTTCCTAAAGGTTGAAATAACCCGAAATCGGGTCCCGTCACCGAAAATGCGTCGTCTGGCCAATGACGCAGACCCCATCCGTAGCCACCCACCCGATTTCGCCAGAATTTGCCTAACTTGACCAAATTTGACCCAACAAACTGCCATGTAGTGTTTCTTGCCTTGTTTTGTTTAGAATTGCACTTCATGGTAGCTCATTTGGACACCCAAGGCCATAGATTTGGAGTCTTTCCCATCAAGAACCTTTGTGCACGGAACCCGAGGCACCCCTAGTCTATAAAAAGGGGCCTCATTTGTCATTTTCTCCCCATCAAAAGTGCTCCCACCCCCTTTGGCGATTTTCTAGCTCCCTACTTATTTCCATCAGCCATTTTTTTTTCCTCTCTTCACAGCCATCTCTGCTCAATGGCACCATCAAACTTTGTTAGATGGTACAATGATTCCAATCACATTCGTGATTTTCCTGCTGAGCAAGCCTTTCATGTCTTTGATCATCTCTTTGATCTCCACGCCACCCCAACTGAAACTCCTTACTACACCGACATCATTTGTCAATATGATCGACTCATTTTACCCGGGAGGTCGACTTTGCCACCTAGGGGGGGGAAATGGGTCTCCTTAGACACCCTTGCCCAAGCCATAGGTGGGGGATCCAGGGGCAAGAGTAGGTTGTGGGATAGAACCAGAAACATGCCAGACTACATGACCTGTAAGCATCATAGGCATAGGTACGGTCTCAAACCAGGTGACTTTTAGCCTTATTCATGCAAGACAGGGCGGTCAACCAACCAACCAGGAGGCCCCATTCAACCCTTGATTTAGCTCCTCTCGACACTCGAAGGCAGCAGATAGGTATCCTCGAGATCGAAACAGCGCAATACGAATACCATGGCTCTACATCAGAAGCACCTAGACTGCAGATCGAGCAGGACTATGAGGAAGAAGAGGAAGAGAACCCAAGATGGGAGATAAGCGAGGCAAGAAGGATGGAGAGGCGTATAGCTCAGCAACACGAGGGGCTAAGGCGAGACTTCGAACCGCCAATAGGTATCACGGCCCTCACCCCAGTGATCATTGACGGAGAAGAGTATATATTCGCCACCGACGTCCTTAACCTTCCCTATTGCCAAGAGGAGAACCTCAGGATAGACGAGCTCCTAGGACTAATGGCACAAGAACAGGGTAGCGACTTCATCGACTACTCCTATCAGGAGATCCCGAGG
This sequence comes from Isoetes taiwanensis, assembly GCA_021234155.1. NCBI lineage: Eukaryota > Viridiplantae > Streptophyta > Lycopodiopsida > Isoetales > Isoetaceae > Isoetes > Isoetes taiwanensis. The sequence goes on along the minus strand of JAJEKV010000205.1, from coordinate 517,271 downwards.
GAGGTAGCCGAGCGACATTCCTATGCAGGGGAAACCATGTCGGATATCCAAGCATACCCGCCAGATAAAGGCGGATGTTTCAAAGAATAAAGAACCCGACATTCCAGAGGAGGAATTTCAGGAGATCCAAAGCAGGTTGTACAAGCCGGGAAGGGGCCCAAGTTCGAGCCGACCAGTCCGCTCCATGAGCATGCGCGAGGCATCTAGTAGCATTAATCTAGAAAACGCAGCAACAATGTGGAGGGACCACGAAGATCTTACAAAGAATAGATATCGCTTCAGGCAGTGGGCAGGGAAAGGCAATCGGAGCCACGGGGCCACATAGGGGTAAATCACTCGTGTACTATCTTCCCGCCTTAGCCAAGGTCGATGATAGTCTTTCACAAGGAGTTCAGCCCAAGAGGTGAAGAATCGGTGGCGCCCTTATAGCTTTTGGTGGTTTGGGCAAAGACGCCAAGGTAGATGTCTGAATGGACCATGTTATACTCTTTAAGAGAGCAAGTAGCACTTCACGCCCTCGACTTCGCAAGGCCACCTCGGAGATGCGCGACTTGTCGCTGGTAGCGGCAATCGCACTGAACTACCGGCACCCACAGTGGCAAGAGCATTAGAGGGAGGGTCGGGCCCGTATCATCCGCGGTAACATGGGAAAGGGCACAAAGATACAAGAAAATCAAGAACTTCTTCAAGCGACATCATTGATGGAAGAATTGTCTCATAAGATTTAAGTATATTGTAATTCTTTCTTAAGTATTATCATGAAGTCTATTAAATGTATTCCTATATACTAATTAATGTACTACTATGATGTTGACTTATAAATGAAGTTTTCATATGATTTCTTTCGTGGCTAACAACAATTTAATTGTAAGCAAAAATGATCATTGCCTAACTTAATAACACGTATTAATGATCAATACTTGCGACAAGGGAACTCAAGTCGTGGTCTCGGGACCAAGACCCCACCACGCAATTGGGTACCAAGGAACTTGTTCTAGAGAGCGGGGAAGACTTTGAGCGGGATATGTCACCAGAGGCAGTTAATGCAAGGTTGGTACAGATGAGGAATCAGATGCAACACCTCATCAACTGGGCGACACCTCTCATGAATGCACAGGAAGATGGTCCTCCGCCTCCACCTTGTGTTCCGGGTGGTGACGAAGCCCCTCAGCAAGAAGGGGAGGGCAACCACGGCAACGTCAGGGACAAGAGACGAAGAAGGAGAACCAGGAGTCCATCATCATCTAGTTCCAGCTCATCAGATAGTTCTTCCAGTGACGACAGCTCTAGCTCCGACAGTGAGTCTGACACAGCTAAGGCAAGAAAAAGGGCAAGAAAGACGGATGACTATCAGAAAAAGGTGGATAGTGCTATGAGCAATGTGTGGAAGACAAGGAAGCTGGGCCGGCCAGAAAAAGACAGTCGCATGGAGGTCAAGCATGGCTTGATGAAATGGAAGAATTTGGCAACTCATACGGTATGAAGGACAAGGACATAGGGAAAGTTGTTACAGACTAACCTTATTGGACCGGCAAGGATCCGGTGGAAGGGATATGCTAAGTCCAACAAGTCAAGAGGAATAATTGCGTGTTTTAAGACCTTCAAAGAAGGCTTTCCGCAAGCACTATGTGCCGAGGTCTCATACTAGTAGACAGATTCAGCGCTTTTACAGTTGAATCGGGGTACCTTATCGATGGCTAAGTATCTGAAGAATTCATGAGACTTAGACTTCATGTCCCGAGTATCGAAAAGGCAAGCAAAGGACACCTATATTGAGGGGTTGAACAATGAATATCAAGAGGCTTGTTAGAGCAATCAACCCAAGGTCGATTCTGCAGGGCCAAGATAAAGCTATAAGTTTGGAAGAGGCACCAAAGAACTCCAAAGCAGAGAAGCAAAAACCTTCGTGGGTAAGAGTTCGAGGCGATCGGGGACAATATCGGGGTAAGCAATCGCCAGCCTACACCATCGAGGAGCCAGCCCGAAGGTAAGGATAAGAGCAAAGCTTTTGGGGACCGTAAGCCACGAGAATGCATCGGGGAAGTGCTCTTAAGCCGCCTCCTAGACAATGAGAAGGAAAAGAGAGGAATGCATTGAGAAGAAGTTATGCTTCCGTGTGCTTCCGGCCGGGCACGTGATTACATGATTGTCCATTAGTCATGCAAATCGGCTTTTGGCGTAACTCTTGGATTGGGACTCCCCAACGAGTTTTATTTAGGACGATGAACCAGGAGGGCCCACGACTTCATAGATGGTGAGTGTCACATATGTGCAAACATTGAGTCGATGAGATAGAGAATCACTAACCACATTGCGGTGATGGGATCATAGATAGTAATCCTTATGTAGTCCTCATAGATACGTAGCTCTCATAATTTTGCATCTCCTAGATTGGCTGCTCTAATGAAGAACAAGGTATTGAAGTCTAAGCCAAGGCCAGTAGCTATGGCAAACGGCGCCATTCGGCACACTAAGGGGAGGAGGATCACCTTTGACATAGACCTTAGTGGGGCCAAGTGGCCGATGGGAGCAGAAGTCATGGATATTGGAAGGTATGATCTTATAGTGGGAATGGAATTTTTGAAGCCAGCCAAAGCCATGATTGATTGCGACCGGAATGAAGTCTCCATGACGGCACCAGACGGCAGCAAGTTGATAGTGAAAGGTAAGAAGCTAGAATCCCTATGCGGTGTATTTCTTTGAAGCGAAAAGGAAGAGTATAGAAAGGAATAAGGTGGATTACATCTTGAGGATGGAATCAGTTGAGCCGAAAAGGTGATGGAAGTGACACAAAGGGAAATCAGTACCCAAAAGCGATAGCAAGGCTTATTTCGTATTCAGGATGTATTTCCGGATGAAATCCCAAGCACTTTCCTTATAGGGTGTGGAATGTGAGATCACATTGGCTCCGGATCGGTTTCGACCAAGAAGGCGCCATATAGAATGAGCATCCCGAGTTGACGAGCTCAAGAAACAAATGCCGCAGAAATTGCTCGAGCTTGGATTTATAAGAGCAAGTGTGTCTCCTTCCGGAGCACCTATACTCTTTGTCAAGAAGAAAGATGGGAGCTTAAGAATGTGCATAGACTATCGCCCCGACTCAATAAGCGCATTTATAAAGAATAAGTATGCATTGCCAAGGGCGGATGACCTAATGGATCAGCTACAAGGAGCAAAGGTATTCTCTAAGATTGATTTAAGATCAGGATACCATCAGATAAGAATAAAGGAAGAGGACATCCATAAGACCGCTTTCAGAACGCGGTATGGTCATTTTGAGTTTACAGTAATGCCCTTTGGATTGTCGAACGCTCCCGCAACGTTTATGCGCCTCATGAACGATATCTTCAGAGACTTCTTGGATGAGTTTGTTATTGTCTTCTTCGATCTACATCCTAATCTGACAAGTCCCTTGAAGAGCATTGTCGGCACCTCGGGGAAAGTGTTGGAGAAGTTGAGACGTCATCGGTTGTATGGGAAGCTCTCTAAGTGCCACTTCAAATGTGCCTGGGTGGAGTACTTGGGGCATGTAGTAACATCCGGGGAATCTCCACGAGATCCATCTAAGATTGAGGCAATAGTTGATTGGCCAGCTCCAAGGAATGTGGCGTAAGTAAGAAGCTTTCGGGTTGGCGGGGATACTCTGAAAAGTTCGTGAAGGACTTTGCTAAGTGGGCGTCCCCTCCAGCGGGACCTCACTAAGGCCAAGAAGATTAAGGATTGGGCTAGCCATTGGTTAGAGAAAGTCCAAGCTTCTTTTGAGAAGCTTAAAGAGGCCTTTAACAACACCAAAGGTGCTTGTTCTCCCGGATCCGAGTAAGGATAAGTTGATAGCAACAGATGCAAGCAAGATAGCAACAGAGGCGCCTTGATGCAAGAAGGAAGGGTAGTCGCCTACGACTCAAAGAAGATGAACGACGCCGAGAACGCTACCCAACCCATGATCAGGAGCTCCTAGCCATTGTCGGGGCATTGAGGATATGGAGGCATTATTTGGGGGAAGGAAGTTTGATTAGATCTCTTACGATCACGAGCCTTCAAGATCTTTTCACCCACCACTCCTCAACTTAAGGCAAAGGAGGTGGATGGAATTCCTTGAGGAATACGATTTTGATATTATATATAAGCCCGGTAAGCTTAATGTTGTAGCGAGATGCCCTCTCTAGGAGGCCATTTCAGACAAGGGCGCATTGTAATGCGATTTCCACTCTTTTTGGTGAGTTTGGCAAGAAGATTGAGGAGTCCTTGCCAACCGATGTGGACTTCAAGGAGGTGTGGGAAAGCCTCTCAAAGGAAGCCGTAATGGACAAGGAGCGGGGAAGCCTTCAAGCATTTTAAAAAGGAAGGCAACTTTGTTGTACCACAAGCATAAGTTGTGTGTGCCCGAATCTTCGGGGTAAGGGAAGTTAATTCTTCATGACACACATAACAGCCCAATAGCGGGGCATCTTGGCTTCATGAAGACCTATTTCAAGATTCAAGTAGTTACTTACGGCCGAATGAAGAGGCGATAGCTGCATATATTCGGGATTGCCGCTATGTGTCAGCCAACCAAAGCGCGAAACAATCTGCGATTCCGGTGCTTTAGAGCCATTGGGGTGCCAAATGCAAAGTGGGAGGTCATAAGCATGGATTTCATCACGGGACTCCCTAGAACTCTTCGAGGCAAAGATGCATTGATGGTTGTCGAGAGATAAGTTATCTAAGATGGCACATTTCGTGCCTTGCAAGACGCAACGAACACCGCATTAGACACTGCCAAGTTATTCGTAAGAGAGATTTTTAGACTCCATGGCATGCCTCGGGAGATAATATCTGATAGAGATTCTAAGTTCATGAGTGCCTTTTGGCAGGATCTCTTTAGCACCATCCAGACGAAGCTCTCCATGAGTACGGCGTATCATCCTCAAACAGATGGCCAGACGGAAAGGACCAATCGGATCGTTGAGGACATGCTTCGAAGCTATGTGTGGAACAAAGCGGTCAAGTGGGATGAGTACATTCACTTGGTGGAATTACGCTACAACAAAGATTAAGCGAGAGTCATCTCGGATGTCGCCTTTCATGGTGAACTACGGCTACCGTGCTTAACCCCCCTGATACCGCACAATCCATTGTCCAAGGTAGAAGTGTCCCAACAGATGTTAGGGGATATGCGGCCTAGTAGAGGAAGTAAGGGGTTATTTATTGGCAAGAAGTCGGCGTAAGAGTGTAGCCAACAAGCACAGGGACGTGTAAGGGAGTTTAAGGTGGGAGATACCGCTTGGTTGAAGATCAAGGTGAAGCAAGCCAAGGCATGGATTGGGAGCTGCAAGAAGCTTGCCCCTAGGTGGGCTGGGCGTTCAAGATTTTTAGAGAGAGGGCTCTCAAGCCTATAAGTTGGATCTTCCACCCATCTTAAGGTTCACAAGGTCTTCCACGTAAGTTTATTAAAAAGGCACAATCCTAACCCTGAGGAGGTTTTGGATACTCCAACCTTGTTGGAAATGACGGAGGAGCAAGTGGAAATAGTGCCTGAGTTGCTTCTTGATAAGTCATTCAAGAAGACTAGGAGGTCTCAATTCCTCCAATATTTGGTTAAGTGGAAGCACTTACCCGTGGAAGACGCGACGTGGGTATTGAAGCAGGATTTGGAGAAGCAATACCCAGAGTTTATGAAGGAGTTTGATGGGCGAAGTCGCCTCCCAGCTTGGTCGACCCCGACTTGCCAGGTGGTTAGCTAGTATGTTGTAGTTAGCTTTGAGCCTGGCGCATGCATTCTAGTTAGGAGGGTGCATGTGCCAGAACCTTGGATCGTGTGGGCGATGATGGGATACGCCTTTAGGGCATTCTCTAGGCCACACGCACCAATAGGTGCGCATGACCATTAGGGTCATGTGAGTGAGGAATGAGGCATAGTGGGCGATGATGGGACATCGATCGGATGATCTCTATGCCACGATGCGGGATACGCACACCTGGCCGTAGGAGGGTCATGGTGAAGCTTAAGTGATCATGCGCGATGATGGGATCGTGAGACGTTCCCTAGCTGAAACCCTCGGGGCATGATGCACTGGGGTGTACTCGATCCGGGGGGATCGTGTACAAGGTAGCACTCGATCATGGGCAATGATGGGAACATCTTAAATGATCCCTAAGCTCAAATCCGAAAGGGCCATGATCTTGGGCAAGGTAGTAGGACAACCTTGAGCCAGTAGTTCGGCTCAAGGAGGTAAGGGGGGTGGTCCCCTAAAACCACAAATTATTAACTAAACTAACGTAATGTGCTCCTTTTGCAGGCAAGTAGAAGGAGGACTTCAACGAGGAGCCGCCAAGCATTTAGGAGATAGGGGAGCCATAATTAGATTATGAACCCTAATAACTCTTATAATAGTAGTTTGAATTATTATAAGAAATAATTGTTAAGGCTATATAATTTTGTATAAGTACAAATATAGCCTAAAATTTTGACTTGAACTAATAAAACTTGATTGCTAAGCTAAATTAAAGGTTATGACATGTTGTTTTGTTGCAGGTATAAGGTAGGTTCGTCACCTTAGCGCAATGCTGAGGACAGCATTGTCCTAAGGGGGGAGAATGTGACGGTCCGGGGGATATACGCTATAAATACGTATATTCTCGGATCCAGAACTATACAAGTCTATCATTCATAGCCTTGTATACCATAAGGGTGGCACTAGGGGGCATGGCCAAGTTATTCTCATAACTTAGCCAACCATAGGTTAAGCCATTATCCATGTGGCCTTAACCTATTGGGGCACCGCCACACAGGACTCACCCGATTGGTGCCACGTGGCATCCTAGGTGGACCTAACTTATATAGGCATAAACCCTAACCCTAGACCTCTTTCCAAAATTTCTAGCACCCGTGAGACTCACCTACTTGTTCGAAACCCGCTTCAACATCGCTAATTGGGCATAGGTGGTGCAAAGAGCCCCCGCCAGGTAGACCCGTTCTTGGAGGAGGAACAGCAGCAGTGTGAGTCGACGACTATGGAGGCGCCCGGATCTGGAGGGAGAGCATCAGGAGCAGGTATGTAGGGTAGTAGTTGTGATAGCCCATCTGGAATTAGCATTCCAGGTGTGCTAGTATTTTGTGTCTAGAGTAGAGCCATCCTAGAACCCATATTCAACATCTTAAACCCTAATCAAGGAACCCTAACTATTAGATGGTTGTATGATTAGGTTAAGATGTTCTTCTTATGATTATTCTCATGATGTGATGATTATATGTTGATGGTTGATCATGTTTGCTCCTCCCGTATTGGGAAGGGGGTAGAGACCTAGGGCCATATGTAGTATGTTCCTAGAGTAGATCCCTAGTTCCTATTAGTTGCGGCACTGTGCATAGGAGCCCACCCAGTGCTATTGAGGCTATGATATGACTCAAAGCCCGCAGAACGGGGCTAGAGGGAAAGTGGAGGGAGGATCCCCGCCGAAAGTGGGGGCTTCGGGGATCCCATAGTGGGCTAGGCTTATGGTGGTCACTTATTGTGGGCCGAGCATGGGTCCGGACACCTCCCGGGGCAATGGTGTTGCCACTCCTCTCGAGAGCTGCAAGTGATGGCTTGGCTCTCGTTTTGGGGGTTCATGCAGTGCGAATCGTGTGTCGCCATGCGATTCTCTAGCCGCCCACCCGCACCTCTAGACCACAGGAAGGGGAGATGCAACCCTTCCCGCCTCATCGGGGCCCAGGGAGATGCAACCTGGAGTAGTCCCGGATGGGTGATGCCATGGGATTGCGTATCCGGAAGGCTAGAGTCCTGTCAGAGCCTGATCTAGCCCATCTGCAAAGTATGCACAGGAGGGGCGGATGGAGTGGTCAACCCTAGCCATTGTTCTATGCCAGCCCTCGCCATCGCCATGACTCGGTCTGCTCTATCTTGAGGCCTAGCCGGTCAGTCACCCTCCTTACGAGTCTGAGCCGGGGTAGGAGCTCTCCTGTTTTATGGTTTGTGATTATCATCTATGCATTGGTTTATGTGCGATGCACTACCCTCCGAGGTAGTATTTGTATATGTTTTATGCTAGTTCTGACGTGTTATCGCTTCCGCTGTTATAGGAGCCCATAGGGGAAGGGCGCGCAAGACACCTTCGTGTTCCCTCCCCGCACTAAGAGTTACCCCGAGTCGCGGGGGTAGACGGGCCCATCGCGGTTTCTTGAGCGAGCGGATGGGGATTTCTACTTAGGTATACTACCGGGCGCCGTTGTTTAGCGTGGGGCGTCACACATTCGTTGACCAAGATATTGGCCATGTTAGAACAACCAACCTCAACATAGTGAGAAATAGAATGCTTAGAAACATGTTCAAAAAAGGCTTGGGACATATACCTGACAAGGCATTGCTAATTAGGGATCTGAATGTCGAAATAAGAAAAACGTGTGACGCTATTTTTGATGCACACAGATTTGAATTCCCATTTATCAAAGATGCTGATATGGAAGAAACCAAGAGGAGAGTCATTGAACAAACGGGGGATGAAATCAAGGAAGTATGTGGAAGGGAATACCCTAAAAAGTTTGCCCTGAATGACCCTGATGTAGTAAATAACCTTAGATGGTTAACAGATAACTTATATATCTCTGGAGTAGATAAGGCTGCAAACAATCCATCTTTCATTTGTCCTAGGCATATAAGGGAGATGGCCCTTAACAGACTAAATAGCACGGATTTCCTACCAATAAGCACCCTGGGGGAAGAACTAAGCAGATGATTCAAAGAGGAATCCAAGAGTGTATTGGAGAGGTATTATTTGAATCTGAAAAACTCCCATATCTATTGGGCTTGTATAAAGCACACAAAAAGGATTATCGATGGATCACAAACGCCCATGGAACAGTGTATACTGAAATTGCGCAGCTAATTACAGCCGTACTCAACTTAATTCTTGAATTCTGGCCTGAAATTTCAAGTGAAGGATGTGCGGACATAAACACTTTCATACAAGGTAAAGCCAATTCAAATTGGATTGTCAATTCAATTTATGATGTAGTATTAAATCTACCTGGAAAAATAGAGGAGGTGTTTATAGCAGACATTACAAAATGCTATGAAAGCATTCCTTTATACGGGGAAAATGGAATATGCAGTGTGAGCGAAAAAATAGCCAACATGACATGGAGTCACATGAAGAGAAAAAACAAAAGGTATGAACTATGGATCAAGAAATGCAGCAATGGGGAGGTAATAGCAAAATGGTTCAAAAGGCCCCCACAAGGTAAATGCTGGAGCTTGATGAGTATACAAAATTTTATTAAGACCAATAACTGGTTACTCACCAACTGTTTTGTAAGCATGGGAAGTGGGATATGGCAACAAGTTTGTGGCATTCCAATGGGATTCTCCTGCAGTCCCTGCTGGTGTAACTGTTACCTAGCATGGTTCGAGTACAATTTCATTAGAAACTTGGCCAAACAAGGGAAAATTGCGGAAATCAAAAGGTTCAAACACGTTTTCAGATATATGGATGATCTTTTGGCAATCAACTGCCCCAATATAAGGTGTTTTCTAGCTACAACAGTAGGAGAGGTGAACCAAGAATTAAGTATCTATGATATGAATGTTCTGGGAATTAAGGAAGAAACCATGTTTGCAGAATCTGCTCCACATTGTAGATTTGGATACAGGGCCAATTTTCTCAATATGACGATCCAAGTGGATGACAAACTTATGGGACTATTCCAAACAACTAAGTTTGACAAAAGAGAGCTGCTACCGTTCAAGGCCATAAAATTTGTACATGCTCTCAGCTGCAGACCATATATGCAAGCCAGAAATGTTATTATATCTCAAATCATGCCATTTATGTATGTTAATTCCAGTCCAATAAGAGCAGCCACGGATATCAAAAAACTGGTAGAAGAATTTGTGAGCAACGGATTTGACAGACCCGGACTTCTCAAAAAGGTTTATCAATACATTCAAGCAAGTGACTTCCCAGGCTTGAAATATGACAAGACTACACTACTACAGATAATAAAAGAGCATTGAAGGTATGGCACACATACTTTAATTCTGATTTTTTATAGACTGTATGGACTGACTTATAAATAGCAAGTGTAAAACCAAACTATAGGATTGTGCATGACCCCTACTGTAACAGTAGGGGTACAATCACCCTATAGTTACAGTTTAAATACACACACCAAGGGGTCTATAGCAATCCTACGGAAGGAGGTAGGATTTTTTTTATGTAAGACAAAAATAGCATCTAAATAAGCATATGTTTAATAGCTTCTATTTGCTTAAACACTATAGGATCAAAAATGAGAAATAAGGATCATATAATGGGGTGTTAAAAACATGAGAAGGTTAAAAACATGTGCCCTAGCAATAGGCAGACGACCAAGGTTTAACCAAGTATTGAAATTTCAGATAAAGGGACGTTTGGCATAAGATAATATGACAGGTCCAGTACTGGCATGCATCCAAAATTTAATGCAGATAGGTGAGACCCGGACCATTTTACCCGGGAAAATGCAAGGCATTAAGATGGGTATGAGCTCAAATCCGGAACTTAGCAGTGAAAGCGAGAACTCTGAAAATGCTAGAGAAGAACAGCCGGAGTTATACAGAGAGTTTGATTTTTGCGTAGAATCAGTTAGGCTTGACCTATTAAGTATGGATAAGAGAGGCTATGGCCGAGGATTTGAAGGTAAACGAAACTTTGACGGAGGTTCGAGCTATAATACCAAAAAGAGCGGGTATTATAACAGAAAACCAAGTGGGTATTCTAGGGGGAATAACCCAAATGAATATGGTGTTCCGGAGACACAAATCGAAGAAGGCTTTGAATCAGAAGAAGATGATTTCCAGGTATTTACATAATATTTTTGCATAGTACTGCTGAATACTCAGGTTTCAGATGAGTTAAGAGGGAAGAGTAGCTTGATCTGCAAGAAATAAACAGATAACTGCAGTAAGAAAATACTTGCAGATAATGAACATAATAATGTCTATGAAAATAGACAAGGAGGTAAACATTTGTTTATGTTGGTATGTTGCTAAAACAGAGTTTTGAATAAATATTTATGTAATGTTTGTCTTCATAATTACTTTCTCATCTCTATAATGCTTTTACTAATCAAGGGCAAGAAGGTATAATGGGTGAAGGGCGATGAGCCAAGAAACCCACTAAGTACCTTTTGGCCCTTGCAGTATTACCGATTTCTCGCTAATATTTGCATGATTGGTCACAGTGCATTGGGGTTTCTTCTATCATTATGTCGTTCTTCTTTGTTATGATGTGTTTTAAGCTAATAGGATGGGAAGAATCATATGAAGAACATAAATATAAGAGTATATCGGATGTATTTAATGGTTTGAACCATGACCTTGATACCTCAGTGACATGGGAACATGGCAGCATCATTTTTGATCATATTATGATGACTAGTAATATTAAAACTTGGGTATGTATTCCTGTAACTTTTTGAGCAGGCTGAAACATATTGTATGACAGTAAAGGCAAAAATGCATTATCCACAGGTATGTTGATAAATATGTTTTGTTAATAGTTGGAGTAATATGAAAAGTCAAAGTTTGTTGGAAAACTTGCTGCTGGATTTATCAAAAACCTGTACTAAATCAGTAGAATGGCCTATTGATAGTTGAGCAATTCGGCATACAAAATACCACAATAATAGATTACTTAAAAATATGACCTGATATGAAAGAATCCCTGGATACTTTGTAGAAAAAAGTGATAAAGGAATAAAAAAAGTTTAAACACTTGAGTAATAGTGTTCTAAGTAAAGTTAGAAAAGGAATGGACCTAGGCTAGAAGTCTGGAAGGTCTATAACAGAAGAGGTAATGGAAAACATATTCATGGCTTAAAGACATTAAGCAAGTAAAGAAATAGGTAATAGCAAGACAACAAGGGTAAGAAGTAGCCCAGTCTAAATAAAAAGACAAGGTTAGGAAACCTTTGTACCACTGGTTAGATGTTCTACATATAATGTGCTCAGTTGTATTGTAGATTGATAAGACTATAGAGGGATTGACCGATATAGTCTGCTAATAAGGCTGTTGCCTGGGTTAGCTTGTTCAGGTTTTTTTTTTTTTTTTTTTTTTTTTTTTTTTTTTATGTAAGTATAGACATCTGAGTTTATTTGATACACATGAAACCTTAGTGTCCCTAAGGGCACGTATTTATATGACACCTATCTATATGGCACTAGAGGTGGATATCATGAACTATGACCTTGGCACTAATAGACTTCTTGAACTGTACACATGAGCTTGCGCTATTCTTGCTCGTTTCCATCTAGATATCTATGTCTCCTATAAGACCATAGAAATCCTTTGATATCCTCTAACTGTTTAAATGTTAGGTCTTCTGCGGCTACCACTACTGTGCAGAATTTCGTTTTGGATAACATTATGGCCAGATACCATTGAGCAATTGCCATCGATCATGTTATAACCGATCCATTTTTCACCATTGGAAAAGCTATTCCCATGCTAAATCTTTTTTTCAAATGTTCCTTTTATCACGTTTCATTTATCTATAAACAAATTGTTTTCTTTATCAACGATTAGGGTTTTTTGAAAAACCTAATCCCGACCTGAGGAGATCTGCTTGCATAACGATTAGGGATGATTTCCGCCTCCCATAACCAGTTGGATTCAGTTTGCATGAAGACTGCCCATGGAGCCGAAAGATGCAGATCGAATGGCCACGTTCAATCTTCTCTGGTCATGTAAAGTTCATGCATAGTTTTGATGACTCTCCTTTCTTTAAGAACTGGACTTAAAAGGCTCAAGCTATTGCAAATGTTCCCATGGTTCTTTCATGCACTCCAGACATCCCTGATAATTTTCGGACTGAAGTTCCTGCTACTCCAGATAATCCAAATGTTCCAGCAACAGATCTTCACCAAGACGTCACTGCAATTCAGGTTCCCTTTGTTTCTATATATTTAGCTCCTCAAAATATGGCTAAATCTTCCATAATCCGTTTCCTCTTCTTTGATATTCTTACCCTTATCATGTTTGCTCTTGCTTCTGAAAGTGTATTTTATTATCTTATAGTTTGACTTCTTAATATAACCTGGCCCTTGGATTGATGCTCTGTCTCATATTCTCCTTGTTTAGCCTTATTTAATTATAATATGCATATTTCTTAGTAGTGCTGAATCTCCAAATCTGTCTGAGGTTTTTCCTCCTGATTTCTGATATGGATTTAAAATAAAATCCCCCTGAGAAGTCTATTTGCTATCTTTTGAGCAATAATAGGTGAGCTTATTTTACCAAGGCCTCTCTTGAATAATCGATCTCAGATCTTGGCTTATGGTGTTGGCTCCTGTAGTGCTTGCTGATAAACGCTTATGTGCTGAGATCTAACTATAAGATCTTTTCTGATCCTTTGATCCTGTGAACCACCCAAGCATCTTTTAATTTCTCTGATCCTTATGCGGCTTTTCATCATTTTTGATCATTATCATTTAGGTTACCATTTCTATTTTCATTCCTAGTAGTTCATTTTTCACTTCTGCTATGCTGCTTGGCTGCCATCATGTCAAACCAGCGATTTGCAATCAAGTTATTTATAAGTTTTATTCACTTGCTCATTAGCCTGACTGGTCGCATACAGTAATTTTCTTTGCCTAGTGTGCAAGCATAAGTGTCTATTCATCCTATAGGCTCTAAAGTTATGCTGTGTTCCTGACATTCTCGTATTGCTCTCCTATTTTTGAAGTGAGACTTACCTTTATCATGTCTGCTCTTACTTCTCTAAATGTATTCTATTACCCTGTTTGATGGCGTCTAAATTTAGCCAGGTCCTTAGGTTGCTGCTCCTTATCATATTTTCCATGCTTCACCTTATCTTCTGATTATTGTATGCATGTTTCTTAATGGTGCTAGATCTCCAAATGTTAATGTTTGCCCAGCAGTTCGCTGCCACCTTATTTCTCTACAAGTAAAGCTTATTTGGCTGTAAACTTGGACTGTAACTTTGTTTTCCTTTCCTTTCGATAAATCTTAAATTGCCTTGCTATAATTGTTCCATCATGTTCTAGGTCTACATGTTTCTTTGATATCTATTTGTTGATTAATCGCTCTGCTCATTGGCTAAGTACTCAAATGATATCTCTAAGAGGAAAACTATTTGGCAATGAACACACATTTTAGATTTTTATAGCAGGTTCATATCAGGCTCCAAGTGGCGGGCATTTGCCTTTATAATTATTATTTTCCTTGTATCATTCCTACCTGGAGATCTTAGTTTATGTACCAGGGCTTCTCCTCCCTTGATTATAATTTGCTATTGTGTTTCAGGGTCTCAAATCCGAGATCTGTATCTGAGTATAGGATTTCTCGTTGTCTTTTATCTTTATTCAATATTTTAACCATAGTGTCACTTTCTTCTGCTCTGTAGTAGTAAATCAGATTTCTATTTGTGACTTCCCCAGCGCCAGTGTCCAGGATCTTTTTTAGCTTCTATTTACCTTTTTTCCTCTATCTTTCTATCATGTTTCCTATTAACTGAGCTGCTAACCATGCCCATCATTTGGTCCCTTTTTTCTAACATTGTTCCATACTGGTACAGATTTCTATAAGACTAGATTTATGCTGCTTAACAACATGGAAATAATATTTTTTGCTTCTTAAAGGAGTCCTCTGTTTGATGTGTAATTTGGTTGGAATCATTTACCTCTAGATCCTTCTAGATCTCACAGACTGTGTGTATGTTTTTGGTTTCCTTGTCTTAGTTTTAGACTACTGCGTTATTTATGTTACTGTAAGATGATAAGACTGTTTCATCTGTTTAACTTATTAATTTAACTGGTATTTTTGTTAATGGTGAAGGGCGTTAAGCCGGATAGATTCATTGCTTACCTGTTGTGGCTAGAGCTTTTACCCATTAGGCTAACTGTCTCTTGGTTCCACTGCAGGTAACCGAATCTTTCCCTCCATGTGGTATTTTTCATGGTGTTCAACGAGCAAGGAATACTGCTCAAATCTACAGCATTTATATTTGATGTTAGCGACTTGGTGACATCTATCAACTTTCTAGGATTTAATCTGTTATGTACTGTTCACCACAATAGGTGGCTTAAAATTCTTGTAAACTTCTTGCTTCATATATGATTATAAAATAGTCTTGGACTTGCACGTCATTAATATTCTCTAAGGTGTACTTTGTAAGCTCCAAACAGTATGGATATATGGTGCACTGTCTTATATTTAAATTCCAGATTTGTCTTTATTGCAAGCTCCTATTTAAGGTATTTGAGTAAATCTGTGACTTGCTCTACTCACGTGTCATGATCCTAAAAATGTTACTTGGTTCTAAATAGACTTCTTCTCTATTATGGTCCTGGATGCTATTTATCTTACATGATGGTTTGCATTATTTGGCTGTGTTTAATCTTGATTTATTTAACGCCTTATCTTTTTTGTCATGTATTTCTTGTACATTGGCTTTTTGAGCCTCTATGAGATGGTTTTTTCAAGCTCAAATCATTGCTTGGGTTGGATCGTCACCTGGATCTAGTCCAAGGCTGCATTTTGAAAGTCTTTTATTTCCAAACCGGACTTAAAGGGGCTTAGGTCCGTTTTTCTTAGTATAAACGGACTTAAAGGTTTTTTTTTTGAATTTCGCAGACGCGGAAACACGGAAAGCGTCTGTGAAATTTTTTTCGTCAGACGCGAAGATGAAAAGGTTTCGCGTGACGCCGAAAAAAAAAAAAAACTGTGGTTTTCAGCGTTACGTCGCGAAAAAATTTTCGACGGCTTTCATTTAAGCTTGCGCGTCTGACGAAATTTTTTTTCCCGGTGAGGTTTTAATACGTTAAATACGTATTTTATTAAAAAATACGTATTTTTTGACTTTATACGTCAGGAATTTTAATTTTGTACGTATAGAACCTATCCCTGTTAACCATGCTTTTTGTACTCTAGATTGGCTTATCCGTATATCAAGATTTTTTCATGATATTCTAAATCATCTAAGCTGATTAAAATATTCTGTTATAGTGGTATAACAGAAACATACTACAACATTTGTATTAAGATTGGTTCTTTTATTACAAGTGGAAAAATTGACCATTGGCTTGATGCTACAGTAGCTCTTAATGGTTATTGATACAAGGGATATTTGATGTTGTTTGGTAACCCGACTTTAAAACAGTATGTACAGGCTATAGTTTGAAGTTTGACATTTCTCATGGTTACATGTTTATAAAATTACCCTTGTCTCAAATATTATATAGGATAACAGACTAAAGGAACACAAGTACCAAGTTTGAATGCGTTCAAATTTTTGGATTGATAATACAGGTGATGGATTGATCGAAGCTGATGCTAACCTAGGATACTAGGTTAGGCCGTGTTTTTTAGACACTTCAATTCTCTGGTTTAACTGGAGTTGCTTGTGTCCTTCAGTCTAAATCCTATCAATCATGCATTCTATCTATGTATCGATTTATCCTATACCAAAGATTATGATCATTTTACAGGAGTTTTCTTTCTTCCCAATCGGGAACAAGCATACAATTTGATTGGGCAAATTTAGCTGGAAAATCAAATGACTACGTGTTGAACCTGTTGTGAGATAATGCCATGGGGCTAAATTATGGCAACAGTTATATTATAGCCCATAGCGGCAAATATCAAGGTATGTTCATATTTCATCTTCAAAATACAGTCATATAGCTTATGGCTTTTTACTTGATAAAATGGATATTTACTAGATGCCTTTGCATTATCTTGCCATTAGGCTTTGCCACTCGGCCATGTAAATGTGATAATGAAGCACGCTTCTAAATGTTACATATACTACTTTGGTGTTAAGATCAACTTTAGGGCTTTCGTAAAAAATAGGGTAGGATCAGACCTCTGCTGTAATGGTGGGGTCTGTCCTCCCTAGTATTGCAGCATTGCCATTCGGAGGTCTAAACTATCCTACGGTTAGAGGTAGGATTTTTTTAATTATGAACATGTCATAAAATAGTCAATGGGGCATCTATTTTACTAGTGGGGCATGCCCTTTTACCTTAGAAACATCATGGATTTCATGTTTGAAAATATCTCTCATACTTTCTCCATTGAATATTCATGCATACTTTACACTTTCTATCCCTATTTAATTTACATATCCTGGCTTTTGCCTTTTATTGCTTGCATGCACTCTAACCACTCTTCTCACGTTAGATATGGCATAAAGGGATCCTACATAAATAGGATTCACATGCATGAATTACTTGAAGATGGCTTCGTTGCCATCCTTTTAGCTCCATGTATCTTGAATATGCATGCATGCATGGTTGCCATATTTTGGCTTTTCCGTTGTACTAACTTTCATGGCATATGGAAGCCATAACAAGGATGCTCAACATAGTTACATTTTATATGCAATGCAGGATGCAAAAAGATGGAGAAATCATTTGAAGATGGGTTTATTACTTTGGAAAGGTTGGTTTTCCAAATACAAGGTATTTTATTAATCTTCTGAATGATGATCAAGGGTAAAATACCCGATGGCTGATTATGGTGTAGGATATCAGCAGCAGCTTACTATCACTTACGATTGTTGCCCTAAATTGTTTCGTTGCCCTAAAATATTTATCTGACCTAGCACAGCCGCCTCCTTTTGGCGCTATTCTATTCTCCATGAATCCGATTCATGCTTAACCATATGCCAAGGTTTTTCTTATACTCCATTTCCTTGTATCTGATGGAGAAGCTTTAGTAAGAATGTACACAACAAGCAGTATCTATGTCTCACAAGCTGAAAGGTTCATGGATCAGAACCGTGGCTTTACAAGATGCTTCGACTATTACACATGGTATTCAGGCTGTTGGAAACAGGTTTTATAATATTCTTCATTTTATCTCATTGATTCGAATATCTAGAGTGTTCCTCTTGCTCGCATTTTATCTGGTTTGCCACCATTCCCGCCATGGCCTCTGCTAGAAATGCATCTGGCTTCCATTTGGGGTACTCTAATCTTCCATGGTTAAGAATAATGCTGATTGCATAAGGCTCCGCTGCTTCATTTGATATGAGAGGCTTCATTTGTGCAAAAGGCTGAGCTGCTTCATGTGTCATAATGTGCCGATTTCCAAATAGGAAAATCCCAAGGACTAAATGTTCTGCAAAGAAATTTGTTGGAGTGAGCAAACGTCCAGCATAACAAGAAGACCGGAACTGGATATGGAATAGTCAAGGGATAATGCCTTCAGAACAATCTGTTCGAAATGAACCACTATGAATATCAGGTACTATTTATAATGTTTAGATCTGCACAATATCTGGTTGATCTAGACACTTTACAAAAATGGTGATAGCATTTTGCTTTACGATTAGTTTATCTTTTACTGAATGCTAAGTGGTGCTCAGCCAGATCATGACGCATAGCTTACGAGTGATAAGCACCTTTAACATTTCTGATTTAAAACACATGATCTTTTGCAAGATCTTAAATGTATTCAAATCAATTCTTGTGTTGCATTTTCATTTCTTGCTCTTACTAACCAAGGACAAAGGGTTACAAAGGGTGATCGGCCATAAGCCGAGGGGGCCCAATGTACCTTTTGGCCCTTGCTATGTTACCATTTTCATGCTAACATAGTATTGTTTGGCTGCAGGTACGGGTCCCCTCTTCTCTTTGTGATTCCTTTGTTCTGTTTATGTTGGTATTTCGCTAGAAGTGGATATGGAGCACTCAAGAAACTGCAGCAATTTGGCTCAACACGACAGGAAGCTATTCCTCCCTTTGTCTGATAGGAAGTTGTTCTTCTTTTGTATGGTAAATGTTTTCATCACTTGTGGCCATTACGCCCATGTACTTGCTATACTTTAGCTTATGTGAAAAGAACTTGATTAGTAGTCTGAACGAGCAGGGGCTTATAGTAACCATGCTTTTTGTACTCTAGATTGGCTTATCCATTATATCAAGATTTTTCATGATATTCTAAATCATCTAAGCTGATTAAAATATGCTGTTATAGTGGTATAACAGGAAACATACTACAACATTTGTATTAAGATTGGTTCTTTTATTACAAGTGGAAAAATTGACCATTGGCTTGATGCTACAGTAGCTCTTAATGGTTATTGATACAAGGGATATTTGATGTTGTTTGGTAACCCGACTTTAAAACAGTATGTACAGGCTATAGTTTGAAGTTTGACATTTCTCATGGTTACATGTTTATAAAATTATCCTTGTCTCAAATATTATATAGGATAACAGACTAAAGGAACACAAGTACCAAGTTTGAATGCGTTCAAATTTTTGGATTGATAATACAGCTGATGGATTGACTGAAGCTGATGCTAACCTAGGATACTAGGTTAGGCCAGGTTTTTTTTAGACACTTCAATTCTCTGGTTTAACTGGAGTTGCTTGTGTCCTTCAGTCTAAATCCTATCAATCATGCATTCTATCTATGTACTGATTTATCCTATACCAGCATTATGACTGTTACAGGAGTTTTCTTTCTTCCCAATCGGGAACAAGCATACAATTTGATTGGGCAAATTTAGCTGGAAAATCAAATGACTACGTGTTGAATCTGTTGTGAGATAATGCCATGGGGCTAAATTATGGCAACAGTTATATTATAGCCCATAGAGGCAAATATCAAGGTATGTTCATATTTCATCTTCAAAATACAGTCATATAGCTTATGGCTTTTTACTTGATAAAATGGATATTTACTAGATGCCTTTGCATTATCTTGCCATTAGGCTTTGCCACTCGGCCATGTAAATGTGATAATGAAGCACGCTTCTAAATGTTACATATACTACTTTGGTGTTAAGATCAACTTTAGGGCTTTCGTAAAAAATAGGGTAGGATCAGACCTCTGCTGTAATGGTGGGGTCTGTCCTCCCTAGTATTGCAGCATTGCCATTCAGAGGTCTAAACTATCCTACGGTTGGAGGTAGGATTTTTTTAATTATGAACATGTCATAAAATAGTCAATGGGGCATCTATTTTACTAGTGGGGCATGCCCTTTTACCTTAGAAACATCATGGATTTCATGTTTGAAAATATCTCTCATACTTTCTCCATTGAATATTCATGCATACTTTACACTTTCTATCCCTATTTAATTTACATATCCTTGTGAAATACATGGTTGCCAAGTGGTGGCTTTTGCCTTTTATTGCTTGCATGCACTCTAACCACTCTTCTCACGTTAGATATGGCATAAAGGGATCCTACATAAATAGGATTCACATGCATGAATTACTTGAAGAGGGCTTCGTTGCCATCCTTTTAGCTCCATGTATCTTGAATATGCATGCATGCATGGTTGCCATATTTTGGCTTTTCCGTTGTACTAACTTTCATGGCATATGGAAGCCATAACAAGGATGCTCAACATAGTTACATTTTATATGCAATGCAGGATGCAAAAAGATGGAGAAATCATTTGAAGATGGGTTTATTACTTTGGAAAGGTTGGTTTTCCAAATACAAGGTATTTTATTAATCTTCTGAATGATGATCAAGGGTAAAATACCCGATGGCTGATTATGGTGTAGGATATCAGCAGCAGCTTACTATCACTTACGATTGTTGCCCTAAATTGTTTCGTTGCCCTAAAATATTTATCTGACCTAGCACAGCCGCCTCCTTTTGGCGCTATTCTATTCTCCATGAATCCGATTCATGCTTAACCATATGCCAAGGTTTTTCTTATACTCCATTTCCTTGTATCTGATGGAGATGCTTTAGTAAGAATGTACACAGCAAGCAGTATCTATGTCTCACAAGCTGAAAGGTTCATGGATCAGAACCGTGGCTTTACAAGATGCTTCGACTATTACACATGGTATTCAGGCTGCTGGAAACAGGTTTTATAATATTCTTCATTTTATCTCATTGATTCGAATATCTAGAGTGTTCCTCTTGCTCGCATTCTATCTGGTTTGCCACCATTCCCGCCATGGCCTCTGCTAGAAATGCATCTGGCTTCCATTTGGGGTACTCTAATCTTCCATGGTTAAGAATAATGCCGATTGCATAAGGCTCCGCTGCTTCATTTGATATGAGAGGCTTCATTTGTGCAAAAGGCTGAGCTGCTTCATGTGTCATAATGTGCCGATTTCCAAATAGGAAAATCCCAAGGACTAAATGTTCTGCAAAGAAATTTGTTGGAGTGAGCAAACGTCCAGCATAACAAGAAGACCGAACTGGATATGGAATAGTCAAGGGATAATGCCTTCAGAACAATCTGTTCGAAATGAACAACTATGAATATCAGGTACTATATTTATAATGTTTAGATCTGCACAATATCTGGTTGATCTAGACACTTTACAAAAATGGTGATAGCATTTTGCTTTACGATTAGTTTATCTTTTACTGAATGCTAAGTGGTGCTCAGCCAGATCATGACGCATAGCTTACGAGTGATAAGCACCTTTAACATTTCTGATTTAAAACACACGATCTTTTGCAAGATCTTAAATGTATTCAAATCAATTCTTGTGTTGCATTTTCATTTCTTGCTCTTACTAACCAAGGACAAAGGGTTACAAAGGGTGATCGGCCATAAGCCGAGGGGGCCCAATGTACCTTTTGGCCCTTGCTATGTTACCATTTTCATGCTAACATAGTATTGTTTGGCTGCAGGTACGGGTCCCCTCTTCTCTTTGTGATTCCTTTGTTCTGTTTATGTTGGTATTTCGCTAGAAGTGGATATGGAGCACTCAAGAAACTGCAGCAATTTGGCTCAACACGACAGGAAGCTATTCCTCCCTTTGTCTGATAGGAAGTTGTTCTTCTTTTGTATGGTAAATGTTTTCATCACTTGTGGCCATTACGCCCATGTACTTGCTATACTTTAGCTTATGTGAAAAGAACTTGATTAGTAGTCTGAACGAGCAGGGGCTTATAGTAACCATGCTTTTTGTACTCTAGATTGGCTTATCCGTATATCAAGATTTTTTCATGATATTCTAAATCATCTAAGCTGATTAAAATATGCTGTTATAGTGGTATAACAGGAAACATACTACAACATTTGTATTAAGATTGGTTCTTTTATTACAAGTGGAAAAATTGACCATTGGCTTGATGCTACAGTAGCTCTTAATGGTTATTGATACAAGGGATATTTGATGTTGTTTGGTAACCCGACTTTAAAACAGTATGTACAGGCTATAGTTTGAAGTTTGACATTTCTCATGGTTACATGTTTATAAAATTATCCTTGTCTCAAATATTATATAGGATAACAGACTAAAGGAACACAAGTACCAAGTTTGAATGCGTTCAAATTTTTGGATTGATAATACAGCTGATGGATTGACTGAAGCTGATGCTAACCTAGGATACTAGGTTAGGCCAGGTTTTTTTTAGACACTTCAATTCTCTGGTTTAACTGGAGTTGCTTGTGTCCTTCAGTCTAAATCCTATCAATCATGCATTCTATCTATGTACTGATTTATCCTATACCAGCATTATGACTGTTACAGGAGTTTTCTTTCTTCCCAATCGGGAACAAGCATACAATTTGATTGGGCAAATTTAGCTGGAAAATCAAATGACTACGTGTTGAATCTGTTGTGAGATAATGCCATGGGGCTAAATTATGGCAACAGTTATATTATAGCCCATAGAGGCAAATATCAAGGTATGTTCATATTTCATCTTCAAAATACAGTCATATAGCTTATGGCTTTTTACTTGATAAAATGGATATTTACTAGATGCCTTTGCATTATCTTGCCATTAGGCTTTGCCACTCGGCCATGTAAATGTGATAATGAAGCACGCTTCTAAATGTTACATATACTACTTTGGTGTTAAGATCAACTTTAGGGCTTTCGTAAAAAATAGGGTAGGATCAGACCTCTGCTGTAATGGTGGGGTCTGTCCTCCCTAGTATTGCAGCATTGCCATTCAGAGGTCTAAACTATCCTACGGTTGGAGGTAGGATTTTTTTAATTATGAACATGTCATAAAATAGTCAATGGGGCATCTATTTTACTAGTGGGGCATGCCCTTTTACCTTAGAAACATCATGGATTTCATGTTTGAAAATATCTCTCATACTTTCTCCATTGAATATTCATGCATACTTTACACTTTCTATCCCTATTTAATTTACATATCCTTGTGAAATACATGGTTGCCAAGTGGTGGCTTTTGCCTTTTATTGCTTGCATGCACTCTAACCACTCTTCTCTCAATGTTAGATATGGCATAAAGGGATCCTACATAAATAGGATTCACATGCATGAATTACTTGAAGAGGGCTTCGTTGCCATCCTTTTAGCTCCATGTATCTTGAATATGCATGCATGCATGGTTGCCATATTTTGGCTTTTCCGTTGTACTAACTTTCATGGCATATGGAAGCCATAACAAGGATGCTCAACATAGTTACATTTTATATGCAATGCAGGATGCAAAAAGATGGAGAAATCATTTGAAGATGGGTTTATTACTTTGGAAAGGTTGGTTTTCCAAATACAAGGTATTTTATTAATCTTCTGAATGATGATCAAGGGTAAAATACCCGATGGCTGATTATGGTGTAGGATATCAGCAGCAGCTTACTATCACTTACGATTGTTGCCCTAAATTGTTTCGTTGCCCTAAAATATTTATCTGACCTAGCACAGCCGCCTCCTTTTTGGCGCTATTCTATTCTCCATGAATCCGATTCATGCTTAACCATATGCCAAGGTTTTCTTATACTCCATTTCCTTGTATCTGATGGAGATGCTTTAGTAAGAATGTACACAGCAAGCAGTATCTATGTCTCACAAGCTGAAAGGTTCATGGATCAGAACCGTGGCTTTACAAGATGCTTCGACTATTACACATGGTATTCAGGCTGCTGGAAACAGGTTTTATAATATTCTTCATTTTATCTCATTGATTCGAATATCTAGAGTGTTCCTCTTGCTCGCATTCTATCTGGTTTGCCACCATTCCCGCCATGGCCTCTGCTAGAAATGCATCTGGCTTCCATTTGGGGTACTCTAATCTTCCATGGTTAAGAATAATGCCGATTGCATAAGGCTCCGCTGCTTCATTTGATATGAGAGGCTTCATTTGTGCAAAAGGCTGAGCTGCTTCATGTGTCATAATGTGCCGATTTCCAAATAGGAAAATCCCAAGGACTAAATGTTCTGCAAAGAAATTTGTTGGAGTGAGCAAACGTCCAGCATAACAAGAAGACCGGAACTGGATATGGAATAGTCAAGGGATAATGCCTTCAGAACAATCTGTTCGAAATGAACAACTATGAATATCAGGTACTATATTTATAATGTTTAGATCTGCACAATATCTGGTTGATCTAGACACTTTACAAAAATGGTGATAGCATTTTGCTTTACGATTAGTTTATCTTTTACTGAATGCTAAGTGGTGCTCAGCCAGATCATGACGCATAGCTTACGAGTGATAAGCACCTTTAACATTTCTGATTTAAAACACACGATCTTTTGCAAGATCTTAAATGTATTCAAATCAATTCTTGTGTTGCATTTTCATTTCTTGCTCTTACTAACCAAGGACAAAGGGTTACAAAGGGTGATCGGCCATAAGCCGAGGGGACCCAATGTACCTTTTGGCCCTTGCTATGTTACCATTTTCATGCTAACATAGTATTGTTTGGCTGCAGTTATGGGTCCCCTCTTCTCTTTGTGATTCCTTTGTTCTGTTTATGTTGGTATTTCGCTAGAAGTGGATATGGAGCACTCAAGAAACTGCAGCAATTTGGCTCAACACGACAGGAAGCTATTCCTCCCTTTGTCTGATAGGAAGTTGTTCTTCTTTTGTATGGTAAATGTTTTCATCACTTGTGGCCATTACGCCCATGTACTTGCTATACTTTAGCTTATGTGAAAAGAACTTGATTAGTAGTCTGAATGAGCAGGGGCTTATAGCAACCATGCTTTTTGTACTCTAGATTGGCTTATCCGTATATCAAGATTTTTTCATGATATTCTAAATCATCTAAGCTGATTAAAATATGCTGTTATAGTGGTATAAAAGGAAACATACTACAACATTTGTATTAAGATTGGTTCTTTTATTACAAGTGGAAAAATTGACCATTGGCTTGATGCTACAGTAGCTCTTAATGGTTATTGATACAAGGGATATTTGATGTTGTTTGGTAACCCGACTTTAAAACAGTATGTACAGGCTATAGTTTGAAGTTTGACATTTCTCATGGTTACATGTTTATAAAATTACCCTTGTCTCAAATATTATATAGGATAACAGACTAAAGGAACACAAGTACCAAGTTTGAATGCGTTCAAATTTTTGGATTGATAATACAGCTGATGGATTGACTGAAGCTGATGCTAACCTAGGATACTAGGTTAGGCCGGTTTTTTTTTTTTTTTTTTTGGGGAGGGGGCTGCTCAAGAAAGATATCTAAAAATAGCAATACACTTGCAGACTCACATAAGACATAAGGATATAACCGTTTAAATATAAAAATTGATATCATTATTGACTTGACCTTGAACATCAACATTGAAGATAGTCTTACAAATGATGTAGATGTTATATTGCAGCATTATGTAAACTCATCCTATATTATAATGTTATAGCATGTTATATCCAGCCCTAAAACGAAAGGCTGAGATTTGATCACTCTATTATATGGTCGAGATTCTATCGAAAAAGGAGCTTCAACCCAACTTTAGTCATCGGCCACACTGTTTATGAAGGAACCAAGCGGGTGAAAATAAATGTACCCAGGTTATTGTGATTCCTTCGCAAAAAATTCCATCCCGCAGAATCACAGACCCTTCGGGAACGGGATCCGTTCCGGAGGCCCCGTTATCCGTACCTGACAGTGTCAGGTGTACCTTCTGATTGATCCCAGCCATCCATCTAAAGGGTGCATCATGACTGTCCATTTTATACCTTCCGACGGAATCACCTCCGCAAAATACCGCGGGACGGAATCACCGCACTTTTATTCCATGCCACAGAATCACCATCTGGAATATCTCACTAAAAATTCAAATTTTTGACGTACTGTTCTTGTGGGAGGTTTTTCGGCTATGGCGGCTTGCTCCGGCTGGGGTTTCCTTCTTTTCTTGTTCTTGTTTTATTTTTGCTTCTACAGATCAGGCAGCATCTACAGGTTTTCAATCTTGGTTAAATGCTTGCAGATCTGGCTGTGGAAGGAAATAGGTTGCCCATGCTTGCAGGTCCGGCTGTGGAAGGAAAAGGCCCAGCAGGGGATGCAAGATCAGAAGAGGGCCTCCTTGATCGGCGAGAATAGATCGTTATAAGGCGTTTATAGTGGACGACTCTTCATTTTTTTGGTCTGGAATTTTTTTGCGAGGCCCTATACTTGCTCTGTGCCTTCCGTTTTAGAAGGGCTCTTCGGTTTGAGAGCAGAAATTATAATTCCAGCTCTTGGATTGCTTCGGCGATAAGAATGCTTGCGACGTTTGTGTTTCAGTCTTGAAAGCCGGATTTGGATCGGGCCACTAAGGCCGAGGCAGATTTGGCAAAAACCCAATTATTCTAATTTGATCTGGGCTTTCATTTCTACATGCAATTCTTTCTTGGGCTTACTGTTTGTTTTCTGCAGTTCTTGGCTTCCTAAAAGGTCATTAGACCTGATTTTGACAATCGGCTTTTTTTAAGTCCGAATTTGGAGAACTGGACTCAGTAGGCGAGAAGCAATGGCTGTTCAAGCACAATACCCATCTACTATTCCGGTAAGGTATGTTGACTTTGCTATTGCTTGATCATAAAATACCCGCCAATCTCTGGATCATTTTGTTCGGCCATGGCATTGCCAATATTGGCAAGGGGTTCAAATCCCCATCCATAAAAATTCTGGGCAGTGCATAGAATAAAAATGGACACGCACACAAAAAATGGAGTAGCACAAGTTTATATTTTCTTCCAATTCAATCCACCCTGCTTGCTTTTGCAAGCAAATGTAAGTTATACTTTGAGAATATGCCGCTCATCTGCAGAAATTGAAAATGGCAAACATTGGGCTTCTCCAGGTGATTCCGTCGGGAGGAATCCCATCTGGGGTGATTCCATCGGACGGAATCAGAATATGGTGATTCCGCCCCGCGGAAGTGGAAGGGGGTGATTCCATCGGGCAGAATCACATGGTTGTGATTCCATCGGGTCCATCTGGCGGAATAGCAAGGTTGTGATTCCGTCTGATGGAATAACACGATTGTGATTCCGTCTCGTGGAATAAATAATACGGTTGTGATTCCGTCTGGCGGAATAACACGATTGTGATTCCGTCTCGCGGAATAAATAATACGGTTGTGATTCCGTCTGGTGGAATACATGAGCGGTGATTCCATCTCGAAGAATCGTAAATTGGTGATTCCATCTGGCGGAATAGCAAAGTTGTGATTCCGCCGGAAGGTATAAATGACTGGCGACCACTCGCCAGTCACGGATAATCGGGGCTCGAATGCGGATAACGGGGTCTCCGGCCTGGTGATTCCGCGGGATGGAATTTTTTGCGATGGAATCATAATAACTTGGGTAAATTTATTTTCACCCGAACCAAGCCACCTTCAAACATGGTTATTCAGATTCTACATGGTTAGCCCCCATGAAATAAACCAATGCATGCCTCAAGACTTTATCAAAAGTTTGTTAGGCAATTTTCCAAGAAGGCAGCTTCTTTGACTATCCTGCTTCAAAAGGATTTAGCTTTTCAATGATCTAAAGTATGCCAGCGCAGCTTTCAAGTTTTGAAGGATGCTTTGACGCATGCACCTATAACTAAAGATTCCTTGCATGGAACGAGAATTTTGTGCAGTAACTGATGCCTCAGGCACTGGCATTGGGGGTGCTTTACTGCAAGATGGCGCAAGTTGGCTATGTGTGAATCTAAAAAGCTCAGTCCAGCTTAACAGAATTATCCAACACATGATTTGGAGATGCTTGCAATTGTTTATGCTTTGAAATTATGGAGACATTACCTCTTGGGTAAGAAATTTCTCCTTAAGACAGATCATCAAAGTCTTAAGTACTTTGTAACGCAGCCGTAGCTGAACAATCGACAAAAGAGATGGATGCAATTGTTGCAAGGATATGATTTTACTATAATGTATCACCTGGCAAGGATAACGTGATCGCAGACGCATTGTCCCGATGATCATATTGTGCTGCAATTAGTATTGCTATTAATCAGTGGGACAACAACTTAAGTCAGTTAATTCGGGAAGATCCTCATTATTGACCTATAATAGTAGCATTTGAGCAAGGTGAAACCAAAGATCCTTATAGATTGGAAGGGTCTAGATTGTTTTATCAGAATTGACTATGTATACCTGATAATGCAGAGCTTAAACAACAAATTCTAAAGGAAGCTCATGACAGTCCAGTATCAGGTCACCCTGGAATTCAGAAAACCCTTCGTAAAGTTCATAAACAGTTCTTTTGGCCTGGCATGAAAAAGGAAATACTAAATTATGTAGCGAGATGCCTACCATGTCAGAAAGTGAAAGCTTCTCGCCAGAAGATTGCCGGTAAGTTGCAACCTCTGGATATCCCAGATGCAAAATGGGAAAGTGTTTGTATGGATTTTATTGTGGGTTTGCCCAGAACTCGAGCAGGATATGATTCCATTTATGTTGTAATGGATCGTCTCACTAAGCAAGCTCATTTCATGCCAACCAGAAATACGGCCACTGCAGCAGATATTGCAAAAATATTTATCAAGGATGTATTCCGTTTGCCTGGAATGCCTAAGGTCATTGTATCCGACAGAGATACACGTTTCATTGGTCAGTTTTAGCAAGCTTTGTTCCAAGGAGTTGGAACTCAGTTGCGGATGAGCACCGCGTATCATCCTCAGACGGATGGCCAGGTGGAAAGAGTTAATCAGGTTGTGGAAGACATGCTTCGGATGTATGTGCCAGAACATCCACATTCTTGGGAATCTTATCTATATCTAGTCGAGTTTGCCTACAACAACACGTATCAGGATTCCATAAAAATGAGCCAATTTGAAGCAGTATATGGACAAGATGTAGATATCCGTTGACCTGGTGTAGTCCTAAATGTAAAGTAGATTTGGTTCAGACTATAGAAGAAGATATTGGAACACAGCTCAGAATTATCAGACATAACATTGCTACCGCACAGAATCGACAGAAACAATATGCAGATAAGAGGAGGAGACCCTTGGAGTTCCAAAAAGATGATATGGTATTTCTTAAGATAAATTCTAAGCAAGGTACTTTGAGATTTAAGAAAGCTAGAAAGCTAGCACCTAGGTATGCAGGGCCCTTCAAAATTATCCAGCGTATAGGGAAAGCCAGCATATCATTTGGAATTGCTTGCTGAGGTTACGGTGCATAACGTATTCCATGTCAGCAGCCTACCCAATCCATCTCATATACTGCCACAGGATAATCTGGTTGCAGTCGAAGAAACTCTCGCAATAAGACCTCAGAAGATTTTGCAAGTTGACACTAGAATGCTGCGAGGCAGAACCATTGAAAAATATCTAGTGCAATGGGCAGGATATCCGCATAAAGACGCGGCCTAGGAGGACGTTATCAAGTTCAAGGAGCTCTATCTGTCCTTCTCCGCAACTCATGAGGGCATGAGTTGAATTCTACAAGGTGAGAATGTAACGACCCTTGTGGCTTGGTGTTCTTTCTTAGAATAGTGATATTTTAAGACTATAAAAATACATTAGCTAAGGTTACTCAAACCCTTAATATATTTAACTTAAAAAGGTGAGCACCATAAAACAGGGGAGCGAGGCTCGTGACCTGTGCCAAGGGATGCCGTGCAAAATCCGGCACACCCTTCTGATTAGGAAGATGCCTAATCGAGCCTTAGGATGCCTGGCAGTATGCCAGAATGCCAACTGTTATTTTCTGCATTTAGACAAGCTATAAAAGGTTTGGCCATTAGATAAATCTAGACTAATGGGATAGTGCCAAATGGCCCTGCCCACGTGGCTAAAGGTATATAAGGAAACCTGATGGATAAGAACGAAATTAGAAGAAGCTGGAAGCAAAGCACAGACGGAGGAAGAAAAAGCTAGACGAATCAGAACAAGGACCAACGGGATAGGAAGCTAGGACCACTGAGACCGAGATTAAGAGGTAGGGATTCTACCAGTGTGAGTAACTCTGTTATTTAGTTCTGATATCTGGGAATCGTGGAAGGATAAAACCATTCGCGGAGCCAATCACCAGCCTGTAGTTCTTATCAGCCTGGAATTGTCAGATGAAGTGTTGGGTTATCCAAATCCGGCTCCTTGCTGTCTCAATCCGGCCATGTAGCTGTATGCATCCAAGTTTGCCTCAGGGAAACGCCGCTCCGCCACCTGCCGACTCTGTATGATAGTTCCGGGTCTGAGGATTAAAATCTGAATTTTGCTTTGAAATTATCTGTGTTGCAGAAATCCGGTTCTATGGAGATTCGACCATATAGGCGGCTATAAAAACCTCAGCTTGCTTCATAGAAATTTCGTTATGTTGTTGCCGACCTCAGCCTGGGATCGGGTTTTTGCTGCTCCAGATATATAATGGGAAACTAGCTTTAGATGGGCCAAATGCTTTTGATTGCAGAGTCCTGTCCTTAAGGCCTGACCCGAGCAAACCGAGAAGCTCGAAGCTGGCCGATGTTGGCTGCCGGGGCTTCTGTCACAGACTCACAGTTATATATAACGGGAATACCAGGGTCCAGTATTCCCATGCCATTAAAAGTTAGCTTTATATAATAAATAAAACCTTAAGAGCCATTTGGAAATCCGGTTCTTTTAAAGTAGTAAACCTTTGGGGGCCTTATACTTTATAAACCCAGTTTTAACTAGTGGCACGAGTTTAAGTGTTGGCCTCCTTGCAACTAGCCTGTAATATACCTTGCTAGCCGTATAATTGTTAGGACCAAGTTTTCCGCTAGCCGTAATTAAAAGTCTTAGGCATAGAACTGTACTTGATATCCTGAACCGTGAGACTATGTTTGTTCTTGGAATCTTTAGTCGTGGGGTATGGTTTAAGAGTTATTACATGGAAGTTGTGATTCTTACATGTTAAGGGAGTTTCGTATTTTATTTAAGATTTTACTATAGGAGTTATGGGTGGAGGTCATGATATAAGTTCTATATATTGCGTTATTTTGCGGTTATTTTGAAAGTAGGATGCATGGGAGTGTATGGTATCTTGTATTGGACCAGTTTGCAAGGTTGTGGTTGATATTTTATCTTGTAAGGTTCTTGATGGATGATGTTGCATCTTGCATTGAACGGCCCATCTTCGGAGGGGTGGGGCGTCCGTGTGACTCCGCATCCGTGGCCAGAGGGGGAGGGCTAGACGGATGAGGCCAAGGGGAGAGCCCCCTTGTATTAAGGCCTGTACGTACAGTGGATTGGAATATGTCTCCTTGAGGTCGCGACCCAAGGGGACAGTTGGACTGGATCAGAGATCCTAGGCATGTAGTTATGCATGTGGACTTGAGATTGTTTGAGATTAATACTCTAACCTTTTGCAGGAAAATGGAGCGAGGTAAGTATCTATTGTCATGTATTGAACATAGCTAGATATTTCATGATTAGTATGCTTGTTGGTTCCCTACCCTAGCTTTCCCCACTTAGTCCATGTGGACTAACCCCATCTTGCTTGCTGTATGTTTTCTAAAGATGGCACGTTCGGATGAGCAAAGCATCACGTTACACTTAGATTCCTTCGTAACATGGTGGTTTCGAGAAACCGGGGACGAGCCAGAGTTGGTGTCGAAGCACCGGATCTATGAGCTTCTAATTGACCTCTTCAGACATATTTATTATGAGCAGAGGCAACCGAGGGTTGACCTCTTGGATGGAGAGTTGGGGGAGGAACCCTCAGAAGATTCTGGTTCTACTGGGTCCTCTTCGGTCACCTCGGATGGAGGATCTGAGTGATCTTGTTATGTTTTATTGTACAGACGTCTGTTGTTATCTTTTGGACATGCTGTTAGCATAAGCTGTGAGACTATTTGTTATGTGATATCATATGGGGGTGATGGGATCTTTCTAACGTGTGCACCTAAGTTATTGTCATTTTGAGATCTAATGAATATGATATGGAGTTTTGGCAGTTCTTGTATGATTTGTATTGTTACAATAGTTAGGTTATCTTGTTTTAAGTGTAGTTATGTTGTAATGCGGGCGACGACCCATGCCAAGAGGGCTGGGTCCGTCTCAAAAAATGGGATTTTGGTTAGGCCTTCATGCCTTTCTCGCATTCCTCATACATTTTTTTAGGGAATAGAAATTAGAATGCCACTTTAAACCAATTCGTATTTCTTGCATCAAATAAAAGGTTACAATCCTTTCTATTCCCAGGTGGGAAATGTTCGCCTACGAACTATGAAATTTTGAATAACAATTTCAAGCATCTAATGTGCATGTTTGTACATGACATTCACCAAATCTAATTCGGAATATATCATTATTATTTGTAGTATAGCCATAATTGTTTGTAGTATGGTCAAAATTCTCATAAGTCCTCATACACCTTAGCAAACACGTAGAATATCAATTCTTAATACTCACCACTAACTTTATGATGAAAATTAGTGTGATCTAAGAACATTTCCTATTTGAAACTATGCATACATCACCTATAAATGCAAATAATAGAATTCGTGTGCATTTTTTACTATCATTGTGCTCTGTTTTAAAACTAATATTCTCTCTCTTTAATGTTTCTCCAAAACCAAAATCATGAAAATTTGGAGATGTAGAGGAAGTAGGAAAGCTAAGGGCAAAGAAAACATACCTTGAATAACTAGTACTCTAACAAACAACGATTATTGCATAAGGAAGAATGATTTCTAGAATGATTCATTCAAGGTCGAGCTATGATGTCCCCAAATGCTACTTCACTCCCTCTTTTACCTGCATCTTCAACAAAAATAACCACACCCACAACTTGAAAGTCTTTCAAAATCGAAAATTTGTAGTCCACCGAATCATAAAGAAGGTGCATAAGCTCTCCACAAAGGACCAGAACAGTTCCAAGACTATGAGGGTTGAGAAGGTGCAATGCACTGATGTGCGTCTTAGCTTCAGCAAAGCTCAAAGCTGTTACATTGCTATTATGGCAGGGCTCAATCTCCTACGGTGAAAACTTATGAGATTAGTTGTAGGAATGATGAAGTTTCCGCTAGGAATTTATGAAATTGAGGGATTGAGAATGTTTTGTGTAGAATATGTAAACATGCATGCAGAGCATACATACGAGACATACCTTGAAAAGGGATGTTTGGGTGAAGTATCCATGAGTGTATTCCAATTTTGCTAGCATATAAAATCAATGACAATTAAACTTGCCAAAAGGGGAGCTATTGAGATATTCATATTGATGCATAGCTTTATGTGGTTAATTAAGCTTATGAACCTGAGCTATCATACAGACTCTACCCTAGCTATCGTGATTGTGTCAAAGCTGAAATTGATAAACTCTTGGCAACTGGCCTCATATATGAAGTCAACCATTATGAACAAGTAAGCCCCTTTGTTATTGTTCTCAACATAATGACAAACTCGTGTCTTCATTGACTATAAAAAAATTTAATCAAGCCACAGTTAGAGATCATCTTTTGCTTCTCTTTACATGTCAAGTTCTGAAGAGGTGGCTGAACATGAGATGTATTCTTTTACGGATAGTTTTTTGGGGCCGTAGCTGCCCAAACACAATGATCAACCATGCAAGAAGATTGATGAGTGCAAAACAAAGCCAGCTGCCCCTGGGCCTGCACCCCCATACCAGCCCATCGACAGCAACCACCACCACCACACAATCCACCACACAAGAGCAGACACAGCCACCACATCCCATCCACATCACACAACAGTAGCCCTACACACCACATTCCATCCACATGACACAAGAACGGATGCAGTCACCACACTTATGGACACTAGCACGCAGCCGCACACAATTGGCACGTAGTATCAGGTATCCCCGTCAATGCAACCCCTGCAACTGGAGGCAATTCCACAACGCCCAAGCCATGATCAGGTCAGACTACATCCACGACTAGGAAAGCGTCATTGGACAAACGATCAGGACACGATGCTGACAATATTCCTGCAATGCCAGGGCTCTTGGGTTCATTCAATATCTCAGTCATATCATAAGTTTGAGTCCAAATAGACAATGATCGCCTCCTTGGGCTCACAAAATGACGACCTGCATTCATAGCATTTACACGAACTCCAAATCATTGCCTTCGACAGGGCCTAGGCTCAGAACCCGACCCATAACTATTGAGCAATAAAAGACATGCCTTTGCATTTTTAAGTAGCTTTACTTTGCTTGCAACTTCCATGTATTTCATGCTATTAAATGCTTAGCAACATTCTTCAATTTATAATATCGAGTTCTTCCTTCATATCCTGAACAAAATTGACATGCAAAACAATTCACAGTTCCTAAGTTCTTTTGCACCTCCCTCATCCCCCCCTTTCTTATTTCTCTATTTGGATTCTTCATACGTTGTTTCGTATGTTTCTAAGAATCCGACGATTCCACTATCTATTTCACATGGTTCTCCATTCACATGACGCAACAAATGTAACTAGACCTCACTTTCATACATTCATCATCTGCAAAATTGCTATCGTTCTTTTTGGGGGGAGGGAGGGAGGGAGGGAGAGAGAGATCTTCATTTAGCTATGGAGACAGAGATTCTTGGTATGTGCGTGCATACAACTTGCATTTTGAGTCTGCGATCATTGGGTTTCACTTTTTCTTGCGAGGTTTGGAGTTAGGCTATGCACCAATGTTTCATTCCTCTAAAAAACCTGCTCTTCATATGTTTGAAGCTCCCCGTGACAAAAAACCCATCAGAGATCTTCAAGGAGTTCTCTCATTTCTATGCTAAGAAAATACGTATTTCTATTATCTGTTCTATTACACTTGTCCTTATGCTTCTGCAATACTTCTTCCATGCCGAACACCAAAGATTTCTTCAGGCCAATTCCCATGAAGTCATGGTATCAACTATTCTATTGTCTAGAAGTAGCAACTTGAATTGATTGTCAAAATATGACTTTGGACTATGATTTAAGCCACTTCACCCTCCGGCCATGGAGGGCAACCCTCCGCGTGCAGCACCTTGTTTCTTTTCTTCTTCTTTCTGTTTCTTTTCACGCCTGTCTCTTTTTTCACTATAGATGGCCATGCCTAATAACCTATTGCATCCAATCAATCCAGACAATCCTTTGCCTTCCATTTAAATCGTTGGAAAGGTTGCTTGTACTATTTTCTGGGTATAGTTATTACTACTACACAACCTCTAACGACAAACTATTTTACTCCACATTCTAACAAAATCCCTAGGATTGTTTTGAGATTATTTTGGGATGTTCGACCTGCATATCAATGGGGCTTCCCATAGGCCAGTCGGTCTCCGTGGACGCTAAAAATCTATTCTATTCTATTCTATTCTATTCTATTCTATTCTATTCTATTCTATTCTATTCTATTCTATTCTATTCTATTCTATTCTATTCTATTCTATTCTATAAACTTACAATATGAAGACGTTGACATCACTTGTCTATTTATCCTTATTATTCTGTACCTTGTGAGATTAGTGATTCGGTGGATGACTAGGTTCAGAGTGGATTTTTACCTCATGTTCTAAGGAAGATGTTATTTGCACGAGTTTCCGTAATGTTTATTGTAATTCTAGTGCAGATTTCAATTTTTTTCCATCTACTTGTGACACGGTAGGGGAAAAAATATAGCATATCCATAGCAATATCCCTCAACATGAGTTCTATTCCATACCGGCAGGCCAAAAGAGGCATGAATGTATATGAACATTTGAATGTTACGTATATGAGCTGTGCACAGCTGTGGCAACTGGATTGAATAGTCATATTCTGCTAAGTTCTGTTTTTGTTTATAAGCATATATGGCATATTTAACAAAATTTAGACTTATTCAAATCTACTAGATATATACTTCAAGGATGTCATAATAAGATCAACAGTATTTTTAACTCTTATTGATTTTAATCATTTGTTTTGTTTATCTTTAGATCAAAAGTATGAAGGTTACCAAAGCATAAAATTGCTTTCTAAATTAATTTTCACTTTGATTTATTTAGTTATCTAAAATAAATCCTATATAATTGAAATGTTATTTTTTCCAAATAGGTAAAGAAAGTTTTAGATTTAGAATTAATTAAATGATTATGTTTATTTGTAAATACATTGAATAATTTATTATTGATTAAGTTTCAATATATTTTGTTTCATTAATAATAAATTATTTAATAGTTAACATTAAAATATTAACTTTATAATTTAATTGATATTGAATAATTTTTTATTGATTAAGTTTCAATATATTTTATTTCATCAATAATAAAATATTCAATAGTTATTACTAAAATATTAACTTTATAATTTAACTGATTTTGACCTAAAAACTTTCTTAAACGTGTTTTTAAAAATATAAAACTTTGTCTGCAATGTTTGATGCAATTGCTAACATTTAACTCGGTGAGGGGCTTTGAAACTTATTTCTTTTGACTTGTCCCTTTTCAAAATTGGAAGTTAGGGTAAGAGGTTGTAGTGCATTATTTCATGCAGTCGGGTTATATATCTATCATTTCAATAGGGAACTATATTTGTGGCAATGTCTTTTACTATATTACACCATATGAGATCACTACATTGTTATGCAGGTTAAATATCTCTATAATTTGATTGACATCTACAAAAATCAGGCAAGCATTGTTTAATCTTTTAAAACCCATGTTATATTTCTGCTTTTTAGGAGCTCAAGCTTTAGAAAAGTTGATCATAGTGTTTGCAAGCATGCATTTGGTGATTAAGCTGCTCATATTTTATCATAAGACTGTGAATGTTTGTTTAAAGTTGGACTTAGTAAGACCTTGTAGTGATAACTAGCATTATCCATTAACATCTAAGGATTGATGTTCTGCATTCAAAGAGAATATAGATGCGTATTACAAGTCTCGTCTTTTTTGATGAAGCAGTCTGAAGTGCATGGTATTAACAAGGGACGATGTGTACTTAGGTGCGGTTTATTGTTATGCTTGTGGCACCTGCGTCTGAATAGCAATGAGATGCTTGGCCTCTGTCATAACATTTAGATATTGTAAATGGCTGCTTTATTTGTTAAATTTTCTACCCAGCAATAAATTGATGGATTTTTTTAGCAACTGATCAATTAAGATATTTTATTTGTCAGTTTGAGACATGCATCTTCGTGTAGGTATTGCTTCTATCGAGATGAAAGTGGTGATTGCCTTCAAAAGTAGGCATCCATCTCACTGAGAGCAACCACAAAATGCGACGTGAGAAAGATTAAATGAAATATTCTGCCAGAGTTCAGATTATGCATTGCAAATCAGATGAAACATAGTCAAATAACTAAGTATTAGTTTAATATTAGTGTATGTATGAGATAAAACTACTATTTTACAAGGTAGATATATAGAAATAAAATTTTGAGATTGTGCAAATCACCATTTTCTGTTGCATGATTTTCATTGTAAAGATAACAGTTCCCATCCCAAGAGGAAGCATATGGACTTTGTTTATTGTTATTAAAGATCGGCATGATAGGTGGGTGTCGTG
The DNA here is from genome assembly GCA_021234155.1 of Isoetes taiwanensis. Taxonomy (NCBI): domain Eukaryota; kingdom Viridiplantae; phylum Streptophyta; class Lycopodiopsida; order Isoetales; family Isoetaceae; genus Isoetes; species Isoetes taiwanensis. The sequence continues at coordinate 479,704 of JAJEKV010000205.1, read as the reverse complement.
TCAAAGCTTATCGAATCACTGAAGTCAATGAGAGTGTATCGAACGAGTTTAGAAGGGCCACTGATTGAATTTTCAAGGCATCGAAGGCTCGAAGGGGACAATGGTGATGGTGGAGGAATACCTGTATTTTCAACATTGTCCATTCCACTTTTTGGTAGCTACCCTTTTTCTTTTTTGATACTTTGAATGTCCATTGTAATTCTGAGGCAATGACAGCATTTTAGTCCTCTTATTATGTCTTTTAATCTAAATCTGGAAATATTGGCCAGCTTGAAATTTACTATGATTTGTCAGATCAATTGAAAGTAGATGAAGGCTTCGTTTTGCATATTTTCTACTATTGAGTGTATCATGCACATTTGCTGCATGGAAACAATGATGATAAGATTCTGTGGGAAACAACCTGGCAAAATGAAAGATAAGATTAGTAAAGATAAGTAAAATGCTGAGTTGGTGGTCAGGCCTGGCCAGCCGCTACATGTGACATTGAGCACGGCTTCCATACGGGTGCTGGGATCATACCTTCAGGCATAGATATCTGGATCGGGAACGTTTTCATCACGTGGATCTTCTCCTCGGAACCGGAACTGGAACGGGCGGGAACGGGAACGTGAATTTGAACCTTTTAATCTTAAAAATGGAGTTCCCAACTATTATACTTGTACTTTTTTACTTGCGTTACTTTGTTTATCAAATTTATTTTACATGGAAATTATAAACCTTAAATAGCAACACATACTGGCAGTACAAAGTACAATACGGCACATAGTAATAGATATTAGTTAAAAACCCACATGCTAAAACATTAAGAAGTCTTTAGGCTTATGACAATCACATGTCATGAGCCTTCATTTTATAGAAGAAAAATCAAGTTTGCATTATGTCTTTAACTATTTTTAAAAGGCAACCTAAAAAAAAAGAAAAACATGAAATTCAGGCTTCTGATGCAACAACAGCCCCAACATTATTCTCAGCTTCATTATCCTCATCATAGTCATCACCTCTAGACATGTAAATCAGAGAAACTAAATGATTTCAACCTCTAGACATGTAAATTTATGATTTCGACTTGTTTCTATCTATTCCTTGTTAAAACTTTTGATTTCGACCTGTTTCTTGAAGAAAAAACTCAGACGTCACTATCTTCCGCCATATCCACGACCGCCAATTTATTTTAGGTTTTATTTTCTTGTAAAATTTAACTTTTAGGTCATTTGATAATGTTGAAATTTTATTTTTCTTTCCCATGTTGGGAACGTTGTAACCAGAACGTCGGGAACGGAGTTTCCAATGATGTTCACGGTAAGACACACTTTGGGAACGTAAGGAGAAGTTCCCGGAATGCCTCAAACATGGGAACGCGTGTTGGAACGGGAACGGAGTGCGGAACGGGGTTCCGGGTATCTATGCCTTCAGGAGGTTATGGACATGCGAGATCAGCTATGTCCTCGGGCACAGACTTGACATATATATATACATCATGATGATATATACTTGTACAGTTTGACAGCATTCTTATTACTGCCACGGTTTTTCCTTCGAAAACCTTTCAGGGCAGGGGTTTTTTATAAAAAATGGTTTGGCTATTTTTCAAAATTTTACAGTATTTTATGACATACATTTGGCTAAAGTTATTATTATTATTACATTTATGTGTATGTATTTGGACTTGGTGAAACTTTTAAATTATCTACTATAAGCTTTACTTGGCAATTTTTTCTAACTAAAAAAAAACAAAAAATGTAAATTCAAATTTTATAGCTTTAGATATATTGTACTGCAATTATAAATAATAATCAACAATCGAGGAATATACAATAATATTAAAAAAAGTTTAACATAAGCTCGCAACATAGCTTATAACATCCATAGTCTGAACTACATTTAATGCAACAATACCTTCTAGATATTGTGATCAAATTGCACTTATCTCTAACCCTTGAAGGAAGACATTATGCAATCAACTCGGGCATCTAGAGGGATATTAGCCATCTCTTACAATTCTTTTTTGAGGATGCATATGTGGTATATATAATAGAAATTCATAGTTTAAAAACTACTATCACTGATGATGGTGGTGGCGATGTGTAAAAGTCTATAATAAGAATTTATTTTTGTTTGGCTATCAATTATTTAATATATAAATATTGTAATATAAAGAAAGGTTAATCCCTTTTTCTTTAAGGAAAATGGGGAAAATAGTTCGGCTAATCCTAAAAAAATAATAGAGTACTTGTTTTAATTATGGCTATTTTTTTTTTTTAAAGAAACACCCCTTCATAAAATTTGCCGCAAAAATTGTCTAGACCCCCTAAAAAATTGCCATTTGGCTATTAGCCACTATTTTTTTCCATGTAAGTTTGCTGCGCTCCTTCTAGGTTCCATAGGCTGATTGGTCTTAGTGGACGATAAAAATCATTCTTCCTTTCTTTCTTCTTATTGCAACCCATATGATAACACATAATAAATAGCAAGAAGGAATTCCTTCCGTTAGTTGGTTATAATAAAATGCTAAACATGCTCGTCCAGCAAAGAATAATCTTTTGGTTTTTGCACAATTACAAATGGTTTTGAATAGACCATACGAATGTATAACTAAACTTTATGATGTATAGTTATGGTGCCCGGCGTTGCCGGGCGTAGTAACAATTTGAAATGTGGTTGTTTTATATTAAAATAAGACTTGCGGCATGCAAATATGCAGTTGAAGATTGTAGGAGCAACAATGAGCACAAACTTTGTATTCTGTCATCATGTATTTCATATACAACAATTTAGGCATTTCTAATCCAACTATTGGTGTGGTCATGATATCAATCATAAGAGGTTATGTATGTCCAATGTGTTGGTCTCGAAGTACGTATACCTGAAAAAAAATCCAAAAAGTTTTCCACTAAACCGGAAAGAAAGAAAGAAAGAAAGAATTAAAGAAAGACAGACATACAGACAGAGCTAGCTTATGGGATACAACACACGAAGATACAATGATCATGGCGACTTTCATAATGAAGCATGGCAGTTTAAGGTGTTACCAATGTTATGATGTATAATGTGAAGCTTAGTTGACTTGAGTGAATGGAACGTTGAGTTTGTGCAATGAAGCTGCATAGAATACAATTTTTGATTTAAAGTGATGCTCTTGCTCATGGGCTATTCATGGGGATACTTAAGGATTGAACATTGAAAAATTAAAAAAAAGTGGCATTCGAAACCATGCAGTTGAAAATACTCCACCCAATATCGAAATTGTATAAACGGTCACTGCTGTATAGTATATTTTTCTAGCATCAATTTTGTAGGTTGAGTGCGCAAGGTTGCAAGATAGATTCAATACATGCAAGATGATTTCGTAAGCAATATAATGTTAAGCGTATGGACCAACCATGCGGGAAACTCTAACTCAAGATTAGCAGTGAAGTTGTTGTTCACGTTTTGGCATCCATTTATAAAGGAGTAGTTTTACTTGGTCATAATTAACTCTGATGTAGATGACATAAAGATCTTGGTATATATGTCACGAATAAATATCATGATCCATCTTGCATAAATTTTGCATCTATTTTTAGATGCATCTATTTTTTGCCCTACTTTCCTCCGTCCCATCCTCATCTAAACAGCAATCTCTGTACACTTCTATGCCCAAGTGTTAGCCATTCTGTGCCCAACTTCATCCTCGTCTAAACAGCAATCTGTGTAAACAAAAGGATCAATGGAGCTCAGGGATTCCCGGCATATATATCGACCCTCTGGACGATACATACGGGGACTTTCCCCTCCCATGGCGATCATCTCACCATGAGCGGGGCCCTCCGCCTATTTCGGCCATCTATGAAATGAGGCCCAAGAAGGACACGGCAATCATTCGCCCACGCCTTCAATGGGACTCCTACGCCGCGAAGCGTGAATACAAGGGTTAGCACACAAAGACGAATATACATAAATAACCACCACGGCGGGGTGGCGATCCATCCAATATACCAACGGCATAGAATATGCATCTAATCCTAAGAAAACACCCAAACCCCGTGTTCTACCCCCCTCGGACTTCCATGAGGATCGACCGACGGCCGGGCCTCAAGAGATCAGCCAGACCGAGTCTTGGCATGGCGCTATGGGCGAGAACATTGGCTAGGGTTGTCCACTCCATCCGCCCCCCCGTGCACACTTTGCGATGGGTCAATTCACGCTATGGCTTTGCTATAGCCTTCCGAGACGCAAAACTCGGGGCATCACCCTCCGAGCCTACTCGTGTTCATGACGCCTGGGTCCGATGAGGGCAGGTCGGGGGAAGCGCCCCTTCCGTAATCACAAAGGGTTCCATGGGTGAGCTAGAGAATACGTGCCGCATCAGCCCCCCCACATCCGCATTACCAACTTACTCACCCTAAATCTACTCAAAGTGCAAGGTGCTCCATAATGATCACACCTCTACACCCAGTGGGAGTGTCGACCCATACCCGCCCTCTCGTGGACCGGCCATCGTGCCTAGCCCATCAGGGAGTCTCGTGGAGCCTTGTATGCTCGTGCAAGACCCCACCCCTCATGTCACCACTTGTGTTCCTTGTCCGGTGCTAAGCCGCACCATAGCATCTAGGACCCGGTGGGTTCTTGTGCACAGCCGCATCTAATGGGACTTTTTACAGGGCCGCTATCTAGGAGCATACTACTGCACACGGTTGCAGGCCTCTACCCCGTAATCCCCCTTTGAGTCGATCAAACAAAGAATTAACAATCCATCCTTTTCGTAAGAACCAAAATTGAATATAAAGAGAACTTGTTTGTACAATCAAGGGTTAGTCTCTATGATTGAATTACAAAGAGAACAGAGAAAGACGGACACCCACCAAGTGTTAACTAGAATTCACATAGCCACCTACCTGAATTCGGGCCGGACTCATTCCCATGGGGCGCCTCCATCTCCCGGTTGAAGATTCAAATTGTGGCTTCACAGGGACGGCCGGGTATGGTGGTTCTCTCTGCAGTGGTTGATGGCGCCAGCTCCCGGCCTTCCTTGGTCGATCTTCGAGAGTCAATCCCGTGGATAGGGGTCAAGTTGGCATCCAAACTTGGCAACCCCCATGCTGCCTAATCGATTGGGGCGTGGCCTTCCCAATTGGTAATTATCCTAATTTCCTAGGTTATAGGTTATTATTATTAATGTGTTAAATTAGCATAGCTAATTTAATCCTTTGTAAGGTAACCCCCTAGGTTGCAATTAAGTTCCCATACCCCCATGGTAGCGTACCTTTAGGGAGGACGCGTGCTTGTATTTGTAATGTCCCGTATAGTAGACCGTATAAATACGTGGAACGCCACATTCTCCCTCCTTAAAAATAATGCTGTCCTCAAAGATTAGGATTAGCTAATTGAATACATATAATGTAAAGCACTCGAATTAGAGAATGAAGTTAAGAATATAACATTAATACGTTGAGATTATAGTAATTTGGATAGTAATACATTGAAGTTAAAATATCAAAGTACAAGCACGCCGATACAAACTTATGATCAAAGGAGTTTAGGACCGAGTCCGATTTAAAACATTCCGACAACAAAATTCATACATGTAGACAAAACCAATACGACAAGTTGGGTCATCAAGAACCCTCTATACAAGGCGGTGACGACTTGTTCATTGGCTCCCGCATTGCAAGCATATACCAGTAGGTTAATAATATGATTAAGTTGTGGTTGAAGGACCACCCCCGTAAATAAAAGAAAAAGTATCTAGAAGGGAATCTATCATGTGTACGGGCTTGCAATTCATTGTGGCATGAAGAATGGTTCGCCTTCCTCAGATAGCCGGAATGAACGCAGCTCTATTTACTAGATGCCTTCCTAGCAATTCAGCGGTCATGTCAACATCAACAATACACCACGCCCTAGAGAACACGAAGGTGATCTCATCATCGGTTATTACTATCATATACGATGCGCCTACCCTCTAAAACATGATTCTTGGTCAATCAAGCCTTCAAGCTTACCGAGCGGGTTGATAGCATCGTTGATGGTGCGCCTTGAGATTCCCGCATGAAGTCCTGATAGTGCTTCTCAAGGTCTATCTTCATCACCCGTAGCATCTTCAACTGGTAAGTGCTTCCACTTGACCAAGTATTGCAACATTTGAGTCCTTCCGTCTCTGCTTTGTAAGCTCGATCAAGAAGAGCTTCGCACTATTTCCAAATGCTCTTCACCATTTCTAGGAGGGTAGGGGTATCCAAAACCTCCTCCTCGATCAGGGGTGTGTTGCTTCAGAAGACTCACGGAAAGACCTTGTGGATCTTCAAGCCGGGTGGCAAGTCCAAGCGATATGCCCGTTCTCCCACACGCTCAAGAATCATGAACGCCCAGCCCATCCGGGTGCCAACTTCTTACAAGCTTACCAATTTTAAGCTTGGCTTGTTTTACTTTTGATCTTAAGCCAAACCGACTCACCCACTGAAGATTCGTGGGGTTCGGTGCTTATCCGCTAGACTCTTCCTCGACGACTCATCGTCTATGGCCAATAAGTAACCCCCGAACTTCTTCCACCAAGGCCTGCATTTCTAAAAGGAGTTGTTGAGAGACCTCCACTTTAGAAACAGATTATGCCATGTGTCCGAGTAAGACATTGGTAGCCATAATTTATCATGAAAGGAGACATTCTAGAAGACTCCCCTTTTGTAATCGTTGTAGGCTAATTCCACCAAGTAAATATAATCCTACCATTGTGACCGCTTTACTCCATACATAGCTTCTTAGCATATCTTCGATAATACGATTGACACGCTCTGCTTGACCATCCGTCTGAGGATGGTAGGTCTGTACTCATGGCAAGCTTGGTCTGATGGTGGCGAAGAAATCCTTCCGTAATGCAATCGACAAACTTAGGATCCCTATCCGGATACAATTACTCTGCATCCCGCGCAACCTGAAAATTTCCTTTGCAAAGAGCAAGGCGGTGTCGAGGGCGGTGTCCGTGGTGCGACAGGGCAGGAAGTGAGCCATCTTTGATAATTTGTCGACCACGACCATTAAGGCATCATACCCACGGAGAGTACGTGGAAGCCCCACAATGAAATCCATGGTTATGACTTCCCACTTGGCGTTGGGCACATCCAAAGGTTGCAACTCCCCAGGAACTCTTAATTGTTCCGCCTTTGGTTTGTCCGACAAACCCCGACAATCGCTTGATGTACCTAGCAATATCCTTCTTCATGGAAGGCCAAAAATAGCTGGAGCGGATCTTAAAGTAAGTTTTCATAAAACCCGCATGTCCTGCTATAGGGCTGTTGTGTGTGTCATGGAGAATCAGCTTTCGCACCCCTGAAGTCGCTGGAACACACAACTTATCTTTGTAATATAATAAATTGCCCTCCTTCTTATATGAACGGAATGCCTCACGTTCTCTATCGGTACGGGCTTCCCTACCCAAACTTTCCCAAATATTACAGAATTCGGGATCTGTGGCCAAGGTCTCGTTTCTATCTGCTTCCCAAACTCGCTGGTGAGTGTGGAAATGGCATTACAATGGGTGCGGGTTATGAAGGGATGACGTGACAAAGCATCCGCAACCACATTGTGCTTTCCTGGCTTGTATACAATCTCGAAGTCATATTCCTCGAGGAATTCCATCCATCTTCGCTGACGGAGATTCAGATTTGGTCGGGTGGATAGATAGCGAGACTCGATGATCCGTATCCAGCTGAAATCTTTTACCAAGAAGGTAGTGTCTCCAAATACGAGAGCACGCATAACCGCTAGCAACTCCCCGATCATGGTAGGATATCGCCGCTCAAGATCGCTCATCTTCTTTGAATCGTAAGCAACAACTCTCCCCTCCCCGCATTAAGACACCACCGGTAGCTATCTTTACTCGCATCGGTGGCTACCGATTTATCCTTTTCCTGGATCGCAAGGTAAGGACCGGTGCGTATGTTAAAGCATCCTTGAGTTTCGAAAAGCCGACTTGGACTTTTGTTTTCCAATGTTCCATCCAATCCTTTACTTTCTCATGCCTTGTGAGATTAGTAAGAGGTGCGGCAATTGTTGCAAAATCCTTGACAAATTTCCGATAATATCCTCGCGAGTCCCAAGAAACTCCGGACCTCTCAAACATTAGCCGGAATGGGCCAATCCTTTACCGCTTCTATCTTAGCCGGTCTCAGTAGCAATTCCTTCACAGATAATATGCCCCAAATAGTCTACCCTGAGTGGCGAACTTGCATTTAGAGAACTTGGCAAAAGTCGATGGCGCCTTTAGCTTTTGCAAAGCTAATCAAGATGTTGTTCATGTTGCTGCAAGGTTTTACTATAGATGAGAATGTCATCAAAGAAAATGACAACAAAGTCATCCAAGTATTGGCGAAGATGTCATTCATCAACCGCATAAACGCTATGTATGCTGGTCAATCCAAAAGGCATGACAGTTGAATTCAGAATGCCCATATCCGGTACCTAAAAAGCAGACTTATGGATGTCCTCTTCCTTAATCCTTATCCGATGGTACCCGAGCGCAAATCAATCTTTGAGAAATATTTTGCTCCTTGTAACCGGGTCCATAAGATCATCCGCCTAGGCAAAGCATAGCGATTCTTGATGGTATGCTTATTGAGTTGCCTATAATCAATACACATCCTTAAGGAGCCATCTTTCTTCTTGACAAAAGAATAGGAGCACCAAAGGGTGAAACATCAATGCGAATAAACCCCACATTCAAAGAACTCTTGTAGTCGCTTTCTTAAGCTCGCTAACTCCGGAGGACTCATTCGCACGGGGCTTTGCTGGTAGGCTTAGTACCCGGTTCAAGAGTTATCTCACATTCCACCCCTCTAAAAGGAGGAAGCTTGTGGATCTCATCCGGAAAAAGATCGCTAAATTCTCAAGAAGGGTAGCAATGTCCGATGGTAAAGCGCCGACACTTGTCAGCCGCTTTGGAGTCCGACTCAATGGAAGCAAGTTTAATGAGGCAAAGAAGTTCACTCCTCGCGCATAGCTTTTCCTAGCTGCTTTAATCGACATTGACCGCATGACGGAGTGTAATGAATCACCTTTATCGCCACACGTGCTCCATTAGCGGCGCTTGAAGGTGACCTCCCGCTTCGCAGCTTCTATGTGGGCCCCGCGCACGCTAAAAACTCCATTCCCACAATAAGATCATATTTGCCAATGTCCATTAACTCGCACCCAAGGCAACCGGTGCACCCGGCAACCGTGATTTTAAGGTTAATACGGCGCCATGAGTGTGTCCGATCTTACCGCTAGCTAATGTGGACCGGCTTAGGTCTGGATTTCAACGCTTCCACCAAGCAGCACTGGCCATTCTAGGAGAAGCAAAATTATGTGTACTACCCGTGTCCATCAAAATTATGAAGGGCTTATCGCCTACTTGGCCTATTGTAGAAATAATGTATATCGACTTTCAGCAAGGCTCGCTTCTATAGCTGCAAGAATATGAGACGACCATGAATGTACTCGGAGCCTCGCCTTCCGCAAAGAAGGTTGGACTCCAAATCTTCCCAATCCAGTCGGCCATGGCCAGTTGAGCGGCGTCCAAGGGCGACGCGACGGCAATTCTCGCATGAAGTGTCCAGGCCTCATGCACCCTGTAGCATGCCTTATCCCCCGCGGAGCTGTTCTCCTCGCCTCTTTAGGAATGGACCGTAAGAGGCCCCAATTTCCTTACCAAAGATTGTTCTCATATCCGGGCTAAAAAGCAACTTTCTTCTCCCCGGCCCATAGGAATTGTCCGAGAGGGCCCCGGACTTGGCTTAACGGGTTTGTAAGGTGTGGACGGCCGGGTCGCGAGTAAGGAGCGTGTCATGATACCGCTCCTTGGCGATCTTCCTCAAGGCTTAATGCCTTAGCTTTCCGCCAAGCATCGACTTTGGGTCGATAGCCTTGACCATTCGCTTAATAGATGGGGCCAACCCTTCAATGTAGCCCTCTAACGCTTTTTCTCATTCATTCCTCGCACATACAACCTCAAACGCATGAATTCGCGCCGCTGTAGGCCTGCACGGACATGCCCTTCTCGCTCCAACCTCAGAAGGTCTGAATCACAGCATTTGTGCGCACGAGGCACGTAATGCGATTTAAAAGCCTTAGCAAACTTCCTGAACTTGCATCTGCTCCTATCCAGGTGTTTTAGCTCTGGCGTAACCCTTCCACCAAATACGGGCAGCTCCGTAAGGTTCGTGGTGGCGACCTTCCCCAGATCCTTCTCCGCCATTCCATAGGACTTCCCGAACTCCTTCATTTCGGCCCAACCAAGATTCCGCATTCAAGCCTCCTCCGATTTCCCATCAAACCGAGCCAACTTCCTGGTTCTTCCATATACTAGTGATAGTCAGACACAGTTTTTCGTATTCCTTATCCTTACGCCTTTGAATGGTCACCGCCCGATAGCGAGGAACCCAAGAACCCGGTGGTTGAATGTGAGGAAGCGGCGCTATCCTTAGAGGAACTTCGATGACGCTTAGCATGAGTCCTCCTCATGCATGTGCAGTGGCTAGCTCGGGAGGAGATGGCTGTTGTGTGTGGACTCAATGGTCGCGAGGTAATTCCGGTCCGCCCTCCCGAAAGTATGTGGCGCGGGATTGGTATGCAACACATAAGCCCTCAAATCGCCGAAGTTGCCTTTTCATTAACATCAATTCCTGTTCAGGGGTGATTTCCTCCGGGCGTTGGAGGGTGTTTGCCAAGCGGCGCTACGCATAACCGCCTATAGGAGTCATTCATGAATATATAAGCAGATTTACATTAATGTGCAATCCCTTTTAAGTTAATTGAACAAAAGTATATACAAACAAAGACAATATTTGTATTTCATTCAAGTTGATTATAACAACGGGTTGATTGATACATGGATTGAGACAAAAGTAGGTATGATACAATGGGAACTTTTAAAGTTCTACCGCACACAAAATCAACCACAACAACGAAAACATAACGGAAGAGACCAAGCTTAGGGGTTGGCGAAGGGGTACAGGATCGCGTAAGCGGTACTCTCCGCATGCTTCGGACGAAGTTTATAGCGTGCCCGTGCTTGGACAATGATTGCTTGGTACTCCCATGTTGGGCTGATAATCGAGGGTTAAAGAGCCTTCGCGATCGCATAAAAAGAGTTGCCAAAGATGGTCGCTATGCCCCTCGAAGGCTTCGTGGCCCGGTCATATTCCAATAGTCCCGTGTACGACATACTGTGGTCATCTTCGATCCTCGAAAAGCTCGATCCCCGAGGATGTTAACTATCTCTAGCCCTTTGTCGTGGTCATAGAGTTCCCCGGTGGCGGTGGTTCGCTTTCATAGCCTTCCTCCCACTCGGATATTCACCATATCTCTCGCCATAGTCCCGGGTCCGGGCGCCCGGATCGCTCTCCTAACCATGTCTGGTGATTCTTTCCTCATACTCCCAAATGGTTTCCTCTCAAAACATAGTTGGAGTGAATAGAGAACATTTTGTAATTCCACTATACCCTAAACTTTAATGCTTTGGAAGAGGATGTCATAAAAAAAAAAATTTAGTTATACTCATCAAGAAAACTTTGTATTTAATAAGTAGATAAGGTACACATTTTTCAATATGGTTTAAACAATTGCCAATCCAAAATCTCATAAATACATGTGTATATATATAACACCCTTAGTTCGTGAACTAGGCCCCCGCCTTTTTATCCTTAGCCCTAGGAGGTGGGGGAGGCGGTCGGTGTCGCAGCAGAGCTACCCCAGGGTCCACTGTGGCCGCCGCAACAGATGCAACCTCTGGTGGATAGGCAACGGCCAATGGGGCTGCCGTGAGGAGCTTCATGCCCATCCAAGGCGCAATATCCTGGCCCAAGGCCGTAAGGGCAAGATCCCGTCGTACGAGTACATACGTAAACGTACGATAGGGAAGCTTCTTGTGGCCGGCGAGTGTAGAAAGTGCACGGAGGGCCCACCATGAAGCTTCAGCCTCCGCCCTAAGTCCCGGCTATGAAGAGAACCTCCCCCGTATTTGAAGGCCGACAAAAAGAAACGGGTGAGGTGGTTACCGAAAGCACCTTCCCTTGGCGGAGTTTCGTGATCGCGGCCACTTCCTTATCCAAGTCCATGGGGACTTCTTCCTCCTTGAGCTCCCGTTGCTCCTCCTTCTTATGCGCGCAGGTTATGATATAAATCTTCACCCTCATCATCCGAGCCGGAGGGAACCTCAACCATATTGATGTTTGGGACGGAGGTCCCATAGCCGCGAAGGCATCCGTGCAAAGCTGCGGCCGGTTCCCGTGATCACAAAGTCGCGAAGACGTAATAGAGTCTCCGCCGGCTCTAGGGTCTCCTGACGGAACTGCAGCAGCTGGTGCACCTCCGGAGGAAGCTCGGTAGAAGTGAAGTCGATGAAATCATCCATACAATACTCCGCAAGCTCATAAAGTACATGGTCTTTGCGCTTGCGTCTAAATCCGGCCACTACGTGATACGTCCAGATAATATCATCCAAGAGAAGGTATTCCTGCCGCCTCGGTGATAAATAACGGAAGGCCGCCTAACCCCGACAGGCCTATAGATTGGTCACGGCGCGGTGGTAGCTCCTCTGCTAGCTCTTTCCAACGGGCAAAGTCGCCCATTCCTATATGCTCGTCATCCCCCTCCTCAGAGGATTCTGGCAGCTTGCCCTTCTCTGCCGGCAAGGTTTCATCCTCAACGTATTGGTCCATGAGGATGGCTAGAGCGAAAGTAGCTTCCAGATACTGCTGCCCCTGATGCTGGACCACCGGTAGGTGTTTACCCCATCGGAGTTTCCCCTTCAAGACGTCATAGGCATGTGTGTCCCCGCCTAGCATCTGCCGAACTATCTCCCGCTCCAAATACAAGTGGGGAGGATCCCCTAGAGGAATACACAGAGGAAGCATTTCCTCCATGTAAAAGTCAAGGAATCCGGCATAGTCCGGATGCCGCTGCATGTTGGCAAGGAGGTCTATGCGTTGGCATAGCAAAGGCTGCAGCAGGTCGAAGGGAACCTGTGGATCCCATTTCTCTCCATCAAGGTACCAGGCAGCAAGGTCGGTGGCGGCAGCCATGGCGCTAGAAGGGAGGAGAGAGGAAAAGAAGCGTTTAAAATAACCCTACAGTCCCCTTTTAAACCCTCTTAATAAAGCTGACGTCAGCATTTTATTTTAAATTTAACATGGAAAAAACATTAAACTTTTAATTCAAAATAAAAGCTTCTTTATTAATTATCACAAAAAAAAAGGTACAATTGCGGATCCCCGCAAGTAGGCTAAGGTTGCTCCCCCCGTATCCTACGGGCGAGGGCCAAATCCTTAGGCATTATGGTGACCCTCTTTGCGTGGATAGCGCAAAGGTTGGCATCACCAAAAAGTGCTACCAAGTAGGCTTCAGCAGCCTCTTGGAGCGCCAAAATTGCAAAGGTCTGGAAACGGAGATCGGTCTTAAATTGCTGTGCGATCTCCCGTACCAGCCTCTGAAAAGGCAGCTTCCTGATCAGAAGGTCCGTGGACTTCTGAAATTTGCGGATCTCCCGCAATGCCACGGTACCGGGTCGGAACCGATGAGGCTTCCGCTGTGGCCGAGGCCCCGACGATGTTGGCACCGTCTTAGCCCCAGCAACCGGCCGGGAGTTATCCACTCTCTGCTGCCTCCGGTCGGAGCTGGTCTTCTTCCCAAAAGCCCCGACAGTCTTTAACTTATCCTTGTATTGACTGCCGGCCTTATGGGCAACTTCCTTCCTTCGGAGTTTAACGGTCGGATGCGTTGGTTTTGGGTTCGAGCCACTCCCAGATGCACCTCCTCCCTGTTGGTCCCACTGATCTTGTCGGTCTCGCTCCTCCTGCTCCAACTTCTCGCGCTCTTCCCGAGCTCTCCTTAGGTCTTCTTGGATCTGAGCAAAAAGTTGGGCTGCGGCACGGCGATTAAGTTCGGGCCATGGTACCTTTGTGGTCAAGAGACCCATATCTATCCGAATAGTGGTCGATAGTCTATGCTAATGTCGGGGATCTCTCCCCGCACAAAGCCGTTGGAACCCTCATGCCGTGGTATGGGGAACCTCAATGGCTCACGCCATCGATGACGCAAAGCCGCCTCAGAGGTACCCCATTCCCTACCCCGGCTGCTATGTGTCGACCGCTCAATTTCCGGTCGCCTTCCCCTCGCAAAACCCCTAATCCGGGCGGGGCCTCGGCCCCGACATCTTCCTCCTCCGTATGGCCTTCCCCTCGGGGAGGATAAAATTTGATGAGCATCATCACCATGTCAGGTTGCTCAACAAGGGTATATGGGAGCTGGCGTAGGTTCAGCCGGATGAGGAATGGCTCTGAGAAGTGATAGACAGGATATGGAATCCTATCGTTGTTCTCAAACCTATTGACCAGCTCATCCAACAAGATGTCGATGAGGGCTGGGTCAGTAGCCATGTGCTTAGCAATCATGGCGTAGATCTCCACGATGCTCATGGTGGTTGGATCTGGAGCGCTCTTGGTGATGGCCATAGGGAATAGTGAGGCGCTGGGGCAAAGAAGAGGATGGCAAAGGGGGCGCTGAGATGCACAAGGCACAAGGGCGGAGGATCAAGGTCCGGTCTGGTGGCGATGGCGGAGGGCGGCTCAGGCGGTTGGAGGCGAAGAAGCAAAAGCAAATGACAGAAAATGGTTTGCTAAACGGCCAATTAACTTTTAAAATTTCAAATTTTTTTTTTTTTTTTTTTATTAACTTCAAAATTTTATTATTAAAAAAATTATACGGCGGAAATACGCCACATACGGCCGGGCGCCGATGGCATTATACGGGTTTCGCCTCGACCGGGTGTCGCCGAAATGCAAGCGGGCGAAGTTGACTGGGCGGGTCCGCGTTGACTCGAAGTCCGACGGGTTTCCGGGCGCCCGACAAACATTTCGGGCGCTTCTAACTTGATCGCAGTTTAAAAAAGCAAGCGGCGCCAATTCGTTTTTGGGCCTGCCCTTGACTATCTTTCACCGAGTTGATCGCTTTAGGGTAATTCGAGTCGCCCAATCCAATGGAGCCATCATCTTTGTCATTTGAGTTACCCATCGCACCGCTAGGCCTCCAATCTTGGCCCCTCCACTTCAAAGCTACAATTTCTTAACTTAACCTAACACCAAACCAAACAACAAAGAGAACTAACGACACATTGACTTAGCCTCCTCCTAACTACCGTATACGAAGTTAGTGTTTGGCGGTGCTATGATTTCAACAACCGAAATCACGGCTCGATACCACCGCGGACGCCCTCGCATATATAATCGACCCTCTGACGATATACATACGGAGGACTTTCCCTCCCATGGCGATCATCTCACCATGAGCGGGGCCCTCCGCCTATTTCGGCCATCTATGAAATGAGGCCCGAAGAAGGACACTGAAGGGGTCATTCGCCCACGCCTTCAATGGGACTCCTACGTCGCGAAGCGTGAATACAAGGGTTAGCACACAAAGATCTAATATATATAAATAACCACCACGAAGGGTGGCGATCCATCCAATATACCAACGGCATAGAATATGCATCTAATCCTAAGAAAACACCCAAACCCCGTGTTCTACCCCCGCCTCGGACTTCCATGAGGATCGACCGACGGCCGGGCCTCAAGAGATCGCCAGACCGAAGTCTTGGCATGGCGTTGGTCGGGCGAGAACATTGGCTAGGGTTGTCCACTCCATCCGCCCCTCCCGTGCACACTTTGCGGATGGGTCAATTCACGCTATGGCTTTGCTATAGCCTTCCTGAGACGCAAACTCGGGGCATCACCCTCCTCGAGCCTACTCCGTGTTCATGACGCTGGTCCGATGAGGCGGCCTCGGGAAGCGCCCCTTCCGTAATCACAAAGGGTTCCATGGGTGAGCTAGAGAATACGTGCCGCATCAACGACCCCCGCATCCGCATCAGACTTACTCACCCTAAATCTACTCAAAGTGCAAGGTGCTCCATACGGATCACACCTCTACACCTGTGGAGTGTCGGACCCATACCCGCCCTCTACGTGGACCCGCTATCGCCCTAGCCCATCTGTAGGAGTCTCGGAGCCTTGTATGCTCGTGCAAGACCCCACCCCTCATGTCACCACCTTGTGTTCCTTGTCCGGTGCTAAGCCGACCATAGCATCTAGGACCCGTGGGTTCTTGTGCACTGTGCCGCATCTAATGGGACTTTACAGGCTATCTAGGAGCATACTACCATCACCATACCTGCCTTGAGGCCTCTACCCCCGTAATCCCCCTTTTCGTAGTCGATCAAACAAAGAATTAACAATCCATCCTTTCAGAGTAAGAACCAAAATTGAATATAAAGAGAACTTGTTTGTACAATCAAGGGTTAGTCTCTATGATTGAATTACAAAGAGAACAGAGAAAGACGGACACGACCAAGTGTTAACTAGAATTCACATAGCCACCTACCTGATTACGGCCGGACTCATTCCCATGGGGCCTCCATCTCCTCGGCGGTTGAAGATTCAAATTGTGGCTTCACAGGGACGACGGCGGTATGGTGGTTCTCTGCAGTGGTTGATGGCGCTCGGCTCGGGCCTTCCTTGGTCGATCTTCAGGAGTCAATCCCAGGGATAGGGGTCAAGTTGGCATCCAAACTTGGCAACCCCCATGCTGCCCAATCGATTGGGGCAGGTGGCGCCTTCCCAATTGGTAATTATCCTAATTTCCTAGGTTATAGGTTATTATTATTAATGTGTTAAATTAGCATAGCTAATTTAATCCTTTGTAAGGTAACCCCCTAGGTTGCAATTAAGTTCCCATACCCCCATGGTAGCGTACCTTTAGGGAGTGACGTGCTTGTATTTGTACGTGTCCCGTATAGTAGACCGTATAAATACGTGGAACGTCACAGAGCCTTTTACAAACAGGTCAAATGCAAATTGAGGTTTTTTTTCACTTATAGCAAGTCTTAGAACTCAACGGAGCTCAAAATGTGTAGTGCAGCTATTCTGATTTGTTTTAAGCATTTGTTTTAAGGGAAAAACTATAAAATACCCTTATGTTTTGCTAAAATTAACAAAACGCCCCTAGTTTTGGGGGTATTTTTTTGGAAATGGTCATAACTTTTTTGTGATGATCCAAATGAGAATGAGTCTTTCGGATATATTGTAGAAGAGGTTGAGATCTTTCCATGAAAGTTATCTCCCGAATCGGATTCCGAAATCTCAAGTTATGGTCTTCTAAATCCCTCTGAAATTTCTACAATTTTCTTATGTATTTAAAATAGCATAACTTGTGATTTAAGACTCCGATTTATATGATCTTACCTTTGATGGAAAGATCTCATCCTCCTCCGTGGACGATAAAATCATATTCTATTCTATTCTATTCTTTACAATAGCTCTGAAAGGCTCATTCTCATTTGGATCATCACAAAAAAGTTATGATCATTTCCATTAAAATACCCCTAAAACTAGGGGCGTTTTGTTAATTTTAGCAAAACATAAGGGTATTTCACAGTTTTTCCCTTGTTTTAACCATTTTTAAGTTCAACTGTCAATCTTAGATAGATGCAATGTGTTAACTGCGAAGGGACTCAACATGTCATTTACACACTGAACAATTTGTTTATGTTATCACAATGCATAGAACAAAAGGGCGAGAGTCAAAAGCTATAACAGAATAAATTTGGTTACAAAATTGGCAAAAACCATAGCACGTTGATCAAAATCTATTGTAACATTCAAACTTCAAATTGATACACCAACTTAATATGCGATAAGAGACTGGATTTGCGAAGAATTTGTATGTAGCTAGTTGCATCCTATAATGATTCCTATAGCCTTTTGTTTTACTGATTTGATAGTGTCAAACTCAAAGTCTGAAATTTGGTCAGCACATATTAAAGAGACCAGTAGATAATTTATCTTCCAACAAACTGAATTCTTTAGCAGCATAAAATACAATACAGAATACTCAAGAAATTATGATACAAAATATGAACAGTGAATAAAAGAACTTATGACGTATATGCATCATCTGTCTATAGAAAGCAGAGAAATATAATTTATATGGGCTGCACAGTTGCAAATGTGAGACTTTTACAACCCAATTGACCTTCTAGAATGTACCTAAACATTAGTAAATGAAACCAATGCTAACTGAAACAACATGCATTGCTTGGTAGGCTGTAGAGCGTAAATGAAACAAGGAACTATTTTGGGCATAGATTGAGAGGCTATTCCAACATACCATAGTGTTGCACATCTACATGCAAATTAGAACATTCAAAAGGAAAACATAAAAGAACCCTGAGGCCAAACTTCAACCAAAAGCACAAACAATAATATGGATTTCCATTATCTGCTCTCACGTACAATGACATCAGGTAACTTGGTTTAAAATATAGTCTCCCTGACCAAAATAAAAATACTATCCTCATGGCAGTTGCATTTTTGCACCATTAAGTACCTATGCTTTGTTATCCTTGTACATGAACGGCTTCTTTATGTTTTTACCTGCAACGCGATAAATGGAATGAACCAAATCTTGCTTTCTTTGATGCAGGATCATGAAAATAAAACAAATGAATTTAGACATAGACAAATCTATCCCATACCAATTTTTGAACCCAAAACCCCTTGACACTTGCTGCAAGAACATGATGAGAAATGGACTTCTAAATGACAAAGTTTTGATCTAAATAAGAATTTTGGGTATATTATAAAGCGTAGCCGATAGATATGATGTAACATGCATAAACATGAAATAGATGTGTGAATCTATCACCAAATTCAATAAAACTTCAAACTACAGAATAGAATTTAATGTGCAGAAGCTATAAAACCGTAAAGGGAATGATGAAGACACTGGATATCTAATTTTCTTTCTGCAATAACCTCTAGAAAACTGCAGAGATGACATTTGTAATTGCAGATGTCACTATAGATCAAGCTTCCACGCAACATCCTAGGCACTATGATGGAGATGATATTAAGGGTTTATGGTGATTTGGTAACCATACGTATGCTGCATCCATCTCGGGTGTACAAACATTGATATCCAAATTGCAGCAGCTATAGAGAGATGTCAACCAACCCGTTCTGCTACCTTCAATTCCGACAGATTAGAAAGAAAGAAGATAGGGCAGTATAACGACCATGGTTTGCTCCAACAGTGCTGCATCATGATTTAAGGACGGAATTCTCCTCAATGAGCTTACAAACACTTCAAAATCCTCCAAGATGATATTTGTTCAAGACCAGCAGCTATACATGGAATTACATGATATGATGCCTTCTTAGTTATCAAATTCTAGTTAACAATGCCTGTTTACGTCATCACAATCCATATTGTCCCTAATTACCTACCTTATTCCTAGCTAAGCAATGTTATTAACGTCAATTTTGCTGGAAAAGTTATGATGCCCATATAGTCACTTTTTCCTATGATGATATCTTGCTGAACTATTTTAGAAAATATAAGTGTTCTTATTGTCAAAGAAGGGCCAACTGTCAAAATCATGGCAGAAGTTTAGTAGTAAGAACTGCCTGCCTGCATCATGTAACTTGTAGTGTATATTTTATATTTTTCTATTGGCCTGTCTGAAGTATTACATGTGTCTGGAAGCCCAATGCAGTGATTTGCGTTAGAAGTGAAGTATACCTCTCAAATGCAAGAAATCCAAAAGGTAAATGGGAAATGAAGTGCCTCTGCTGACTGAATGTTGTTGTTGCTGCAATAAAAGAAGAGACTTATCAAACTCGCCATGTTTTTAGTCAAATTATGTTTATGGAAAAAGGAAAACATGCAACACAACATTTAAAATGGACAGCAAAACTGTGACAGAAAGAAAGCAAGGCCTTGATAATAACAATAGATTGACTTTTAATGCATTTTGGTCTTGGCTATTCTGGCCATTAAAATTCGGGGTACTAAAAATGGTCTGCTAATAGGCTGGGAGCAGTGAAATTGGATTATGTTTTTCCTAGATTGAAAATGATCTAAAAGTGAAGAATTCAATCAACTTAAGCTGTCTGCTAACAGATCTGAAGAAGGCACACCTTATTTGCAGCCCGCAGAGAGCACATGGGATTATTACGGACAGCTTATTAATGGGTCCGAGATTTTGGAAAGTCAACTGAACAGTGATTAATTTCCAGTGCGAAATTCTAGAGATGCTTGCATTTAGCAACTATACTTACAAAGGGGCGACCATACTCCATTCCAGTTAAGGAGGAGAACCCGGAAAAGAGAAAATTACCATTGACATTGAACATGAGTTATAGGGTCATTCTTGTACTTAACATGATGTTAAGAGCTTCGACAGACTAGCTATGTCGAATCATGTAATGTACCTGAATGCGTACGTATGCAAATGGTGATTTTGGTTCTCTATATCTCTATTTGTGTATATCAAGCTTGTCTATGGCCATTCTTGTTTGCTTTGTGTTAACTATTGCTTGCCTGAACCTTTTGATTCTTTCATGTAGTTTTCCTTCCCTCCAATGTCTGAATGTCTTGCAAATTCCTGATACAGATGCAACGAAAAAGCGCTGTAAACATGAGGTTCTTTGCATTGTATTATATATAGTGATCAGTGAGGCAGAGTTATGTAGTAGGCAGTGTAGATAAAGCAATATCCTAGCAATGTAGGCCACAAAAGATAGCAGTCCTGAACAATTTAGCAGAAACCTATTAGCTCCTAACAACCTTTTGTGATAAGGATGGCAGTGAAATTGGATTATATTTTTCCTAGATTGAAAATGGTTTAAAAGTGAAGAATTCAATCAACTTAAGCTGTCTGCTAACAGATCTGAAGAAGGCACACCTTATTTGCACGCAGAGAGCACAGAGGATTATTACGGACAGCTTATTAATGGGTCCGAGATTTTGGAAAGTCAACTAAACAGTTTCTAGTGCAAAATTCTAGAGATGCTTGCATTTAGCAACTATACTTACAAAGGGACGACCATACTCCATTCCAGTTAAGGAGGAGAACTCGGAAAAGAGAAAATAACCATTGACATTGAACATGAGTTATAGGGTCATTCTTGTACTTAAATATGATGTTGAGAGCTTCGACAGAATTATTTGTAGAATGTAAAATCTAGCTATGTCGAATCATGTAATGTACCTGAATGCGTACTTATGCAAATGGTGATTTTGGTTCTCTATATCTATATTTGTGTTGTCTATGGCCATTCTTGTTTGCTTTGTGTTAACTATTGCTTGCCTGAACCTTTTGATTCTTTCACGTAGTTTTCGATCCCTCCATTGTCTGAATGTCTTGCAAATTCCTGATACAGATGCAACGAAAAAGCGGTGTAAACATGAGGTTCTATGCATTGTATTATATATATTGATCAGTGAGGCAGAGTTAGTTATGTAGTAAGCAGTGTAAATAAAGCAATATCCTAGCAATGTTGGCCACAAAAGATCGCAGTTCTGAACAATTTAGCAGAAACCTATTAGCTCCTAACAACCTCAAGTGCTAAAGAATTTGTTCAAGAGCAGCAGCTATACATCGAATTACATGATACGATGCTTTCTTACGCCATCACAGTCAATATTCTCCCTAGTTACCTAAGTTATTCCTGGCTAAGCAATATTATTAACTTCATTTCGCAAGGGCAATTTGCTTGAATATCCCTCTACCATAATGTTTATAGTGAAGTATCGACTTTGAACTGATCCTCAAGCAACATGTATTATTAACGCCTAAAATTTGTTAAAGTTTGCAAAATGCAAGTGGACACGTGAAGAGAGGCAACAAAAGCACATCTTGGATTAACTTTTTTAAAGAATCTCAAGTCCGGATCAGTTGGCATGCTTGTTTCATCACATATTTTGAAGATACCTTTAAGAGAAGAACCAAAAAGAGCATATTAAGTTAAGCTGAGCTAAGCTAAGCTCCTGTCCCTTGATTGCAGATAGAATAAGTATCTGATCATCACTTTCCTATGATGATATCTTGTTGAACTATTTTAGAAAATATAAGTGTTCTTATTGTCAGAGAATGGCCAGCTGTCAAAATCATGGCAGAAGTTTCATAGTAAGAATTGCCTGCCTGCACTCATAATTGTATTTTGCACGTACGAAATCAACACCATATAGTATTCCGCTTGAAATCTTATAGTATTTTGCGAATCTTGTTATACAGTATAGCAAATTTTGTACTTGCATACCCCACAAACGAGGAACTTTACGTACGGTGTAGATTAAGGAATAAGGGGTGAATATGCCTATCCAACAGCTCTCGTTGCCCGGAGTCACCCCCCGTGTGAATATGCACCCAAACCAAAGGGGGTTTAAGGGGGGTTTTAATTTAAATGTGTTGGACCCAATGGTTGTGTTAATGGCTGTTATGTGTTGGTTGTTATGTGTTGGGGGATTTAATTTTTATATGTTGGATGTTAATGGTTTGTGTTGCAAAAAAAAAAATGTTGGCCCCTTCGGGGCCTTAGGGACGCCACACCCCTGTGACAAAAATTTTAAAATTCAAACCAGAAAAAAACTAGAATTCATTTGAGGCTTTCATCACCTGTAGCTTTTGAATTTCATCACAATAAAACAAATAGAACATAAGTAAAAGTTACCATAAAGATAGAGCAGATTGATCCCATTATTCTGAAAGTCATAAAGTTTGCAACACCCATACACAAACATTTTTCAACTGAAAATTAACAGCAGCCTTTGGCCTCCATGGATTCTTGTGGTGAGAAACCAAAGTGGAAAACTTTTCTGCTTGTTAGCACAAGGATCTAGAAGCCTCAAAATCTAAAAATGCATGGTAATTTTTTGCAAGCTTCATTCGGAATGAGCCATAAAACAATATCCAATAGCGCAATCCTGTATTAATCAGCTGGTAGGATGTGAAAGCCTACCAAACCCGGCCGGAAAATTGCTGTTTTAGCATAGATAACTTAACCAAACATATCCATACCATACACTATTGAAAATATCTCGGAGAGAGCTTTCCAACGCAATAAAAATCATCTTAAACAGAGCTCTGGATCAAAAGTTATGATAAGAAATGTGTTGCCGGCGGGGAAACTGCACTACATGCGCCCTTCAAGCCCTTCATGTGCCCATTATGCACCACACACACAAAAAGAGGGCTTTTGTTGTGAGCCATTGGTTATTGACCATTATGCACCACACGTACAAAAAAAGGGCTTTTGTTGTAGCCATTGGTTGTTGACCATTATGCACCACACGCACAAAAAAAAGGGCTTTTGTTATGAGCCATTGGTTGTTGACCATTGGAAAAAAAAGGCTAAAATCAATGGCTCAGAAATGGTGCACTCTAGATGTACGCATTAGTACATCCATTTGAATACATCACGAAATCATAGGAAAACCTTAGTGAAAAGCATACAAAAACACAAAGAAAACCCCCTGTTATTATGCTACATATTAAGTTCAGAGTAACATGTCTGTGTTTCCAAAAGCCGGTTCTTTGCATATTAGAGAGATATGGGCAGATAACCTGGAAGCAGAGATTGAATTTATTCGTGAAATTGTTGATGAGTACTTTTCCGGAGTAGTCGTTAGACCAGTGGGTGATTTTAGGAACAATGCTGATTATCATTATCGGACTCTTCGGGCAAATGTTAACATGTTAAAGCTTATTCAACTTGGACTTACCTTCTGTGATAAGGATGGCAACCTGCCAAAGACTCAAACGGGGGAGTTTTGTGTCTGGTAGTTCAATTTCAATGGTAAATGTGCTCGAAGGATTGATTGGATTGATATGCACTGGTAAATGTGGATCAACAGGCGTGCTCTTGGCAATTTTCCAAATGCCAACCCTCTTATTTCCTATTTGTTAATGTCAACATCAAGGAGGAAGGTTCCCATAGCCATATCCACTTTGCAAGAAACTGAAGTATCAAAGATGACAGGATACAGTTGTGCAGCAGCATGCAACATAACAATATAGATAATCGACTGTTTACATAATCTCTGTAAAACTGTTATGGTAAGGCTGGACTGAACTGAGATAAGAATAAGAATATAGACAATCGACTATGTTATACATAATCTCTGTAAAACTGTTATGGTAAAGCTGGACTGAACTGAGATAAGAATATCGAATACTTATGTGACTACTCCATATGAAACCACAATTTATATAAACAACTAAATAATTTATACCATGGAAGATACACCAAACATAACACATAAAGAAAAAGAGAGTGGCTCAGTAAAGTAGTACTCACCTTGAGGTATATACTTTGTATCTGTATTTGTATCCTAGGCAAACGTAAAGCCCCATCAAACAAAATATCAAAAGCGGTGACCAAAAAGTTTACACAGAGAACATTATAGACCAATGTCGTGCATACATTGAAACCTGGAGATTTTTGGATGTCTGTTGCTTCCATCGAACGGAACAATTGATCTGTTTCTGTAGATGACTAGTTGGTGGCTTCCAAAATCCTGATAGACAATACAGAAAGAAGCTCTTTGATTAAAACATCTTATGTGGTGTTGCGGATAGCTAGATTAACACGTATAAAATAATAGGTGATAAACTCAGAATAGTTTATGAACCTTCAACAATACGAAGCTCCAACATTTTCCTACTCAATTAGAAAAATAAAACTGCAAGATCAAATGCTTCTGGCCCATGAATAATTAACAATGTTTTACATAGTATGAAACAACCATAGAAAACCTAATTCATACAAATAGACCTTGCTCAGGGGACTGAGGTTCTAATCTAAGTTATATCTATCACAGTATATTGCATAAGCAAATTTAGTAGAGACAATATTTCAAAGAGGAAATTGGAATGTGGCACCTATGACAATAAGGCATGCCTTAGAGCTCCCAAAGACGCTCTTGAATTGGCCAGATTTACATAGGAAAGGCTGCTCAAAAGTTTGAGGCTGTTGCAAGTTGCAAAAAATCAAACAAATTACAATTCAGAAGAATAAACTAGAGGAACTAAGCATCAACCATCAAGGCGGCATAGGCAGATCAACAATCAAGGGCGAATTCAACTTCTCTCAAAAGCAATACATCGCAAAACCTTCCAGACTTTACATGAATAACTGAGCAGAAACTTACGTTGGATGATTATGGGCTAAAAGCAGAGATACACAGGCTTCCTGCTCCGAGCCCAGGCGGAAAATTCCTCTGCAAAAATCATATAAAACTTACCGCTAAATGATCAAACAACATGTAAACTTACATAAACGATTTAAAAAAACAGTTTCAGATGACTACAGCATGCTCGAGGTCTTCCACCGGTCATCCATGCCGCACATGCCCTGCCATCTCGCGATGCCACCAATTTTTTTTTAAGGTGGGATTTGGAACTTCTGATTTTGGGATAACAGAGATTTCTTTTAGTTGCGGAATGACGCTAAATCATACAAAGAACTTGTCCCGATTTTTGGAACGACAGAAATATTTTCTGGCCGCCGGGAACCCATAAAATCTTAGGAAATCATTTAAAAAAAATTTCCAAAAATATTTTCCGCCATACCGGAAAATCCCAAATTAACAAGAATATATATATATATACAAGAAATTTAATGCGTCCTATGGTGCATGTTCCAGTTTTTGCATGTTCCTATGCTGCAAGTTGTGCCTACATTCTAAAAGAATCTTTTAAGAATACTCTAAATTCATAAATTGTCTAAGATTCTACCAAGGTTCTCTTGGAGGTTTCGTGGAGATTCCTCTAAATTTTATAAGATTCCCTCTAGATTCCATTAGATTTCCATAGATTCTCCAAGATTCTATGAAGATCCCCTTAGATCCCTTTAGACTTTATGAGATTGCCCTAGGTTCTCTTACATTATATGAGATTCAAAGAGATTCTATAAAGATTTCCCTAGATACTCTAAGATTTCATCAACATTTTTTTAGATTCCCTTAGATTTTATCAAGATTCCCTTAAATCCTCTATATTTTAAGAGATTCCCTTAGGCTTGTAAATATTTTCCTAGATTCTCTTACATTTTATAAGATTTTCTTAGATTCTATTAGATTCTTCTGGATTCCTTTATATTCCAGAACTTTTTAGAACATTCTAAGACTTTCTGGAACATTCTAAGACTTTCAATATATTCTAGAACTTTCTGGAAGTATTTCCTTAGATTTCTTTACATTCCCGTAGATTCCCCTACATTCTAGAACATTCTAAAACTTATTAGAACAATTTAGAACTTTCTGGAAGAATTTTCTTACATCCCCCCTAGATTCTCTTATGTTCTAGAACTTTCTTCTAGAACTTTCTAGAGCCTTCCAGAACATTCTAGAACTTTCTTGAACTAGCTAGAATATAGTCTATTCTATCTTAATGGAAACATAAAATATTCATAAAATTAATGCTTGGTCTAGTGGTTAGAATGGGGGGCTGGGGGGTCAATGGCCAGGGTTCGAATCCCCCACACAACATAAAGATTTTAAAAGCCTTTTCCTAAGAAATGAGCATTCAACTTGGGCCATAGGATCTTGGACCCGATCAAGGGTCGAGATCTCACCACGTGACAATAATGAAAGCAACATGAGCCATAGGATCGATTACATATAATTCTCAAAGCCATGTGCACCGTAGGATGTGTCCCAAAGCAACGTGAGCCGTAGGATCTCGGACCGACGATCAGGATCGGATCAACCTAGACCGTAGGATCGATTACATATAATTCCCAAAGCCATGTCCACCGTAGGATGTGTCCCAAAGCAACGTGAGCCGTAAAATCTCGGACCGACGATCAGGATCAGATCAACCTGAACCGTAGGATCGCTTACATATAATCGGACACAAACTCCCAAGCCATCTGGGCCGTAGGATACGTCCCAAAGCCACGTGAGCCGTAGGATCTCGGATCAACGGCCGGATTCAGGAGGACAAACATAAGAACATATATATGTTATGATATATTTTCCGCCATACCGGAAAATCCCAAATTAACAAGATTGATATTGATATTGATATTATTAGAAAACTCACCAACTTTTATAAATCCCATCGATCCGAGCCATCGGATCGCCATTCTGGGAAGGGACGAGCGCCTATATTAGGCCATCTCCGTCTTTGGCCCAGTTATCGGCGCTTTCTCATCTCTCAGCAGTATCCATGGCTTCTATTCTTTGATCTCATGCGGAGGAGGAGCTTCTTCTTGCATGAGCTACGCTTTCTTGGCCTTTCCTATCCTTTCTAATCCCTTCTATCATTGTCCTTTTGTCCAGCCTAGGACAATCTTCAACCTTTTCTCCTCGGATCTAGTATTTGAAGTTCTCTGGTATCGGGATGTTGTTGTGTTCATGCGAGTCGTAGTGCAAGAATGCCATCGATTCGCGTAGCGAATCGCCATTTTTGCACGAGATGAGCATGCATGCATTGCATGCATCGCATGCATGCATCGCATGCATTTCTAGGCCGTTCATCAGGTTGAGGGATCGCTACTTATTGCAGAGTTCTTCATCGACGTTTCATCGGCGCTTTCTCATCTCTCAGCAGTATCCATGGCTCCCACCCTTCCCCCCCTTAAAATTGTTATTTATATGTTCATATTTGTTATAATTGTCGCGTGGCACGCGTGACCAGCCCCTCGCTTTTCGAGGTGTAAATGTTATTTTTTGTCGCGTGGCACGCGTGACCAGCCCCTCGCTTTTCGAGGTTTTTCTCTATTGGTTTTTATGTTGGTGATGTGCAGGTCCAGGGGTGATGCGCGACTTCGGTATTCTCGGTGGAGCGTGGGTTTTTTTGGGAACGTTTAGCAGCCCTGCGTTGTCCAAGCCCCTTGCCGAGATTTTATCGCTAGGGTTTTTCCTCGAAAACCCGAAAGGGCGGGGTTTTTTAATCCCGGCGATAAACTCTCGGCAGGTACACTAGCCAACATCTATAGCACACAATTTTATTTGGGGTCCAGGTGTTATAACTGGATATTCCCTATGTTTTTCATTTTTTGGGTAGCCTGCGATGTGCAGCTACCCACCCTATACCATTGTAGAAAAAACTGCTGAGATGAATGAAAAGCCTATCTATCGGCCGGTTTTGTGTCTCTCGCGAGTCCCTTCCCAGAATGCTTTCTATGAATATATTCACAATTGACAATTCTTAGGAAAAAATGCAATGTAATATCTGTGAACTACTACTTTCAAAATAGTTGATCTCATGCCAGAGGATAGCCTTGAATCAGATGCTTTGCATGTTTCCATTCTTCTTCGTTGGTTTACAAGTCTTCTTTGCTCCACTTAATGAGCATTTTCTTTTCCCCTGTGATCGTAATCTACTTCCCAAAACAAAGGTCAATTGAATCCAACACATAAAAAAGGTTCCATCTTCAATCATAATCTGCATTCACAAACGAATCTGGAATTTTACTAGCTCTGCAAGGACAAGCAAAGGAGGAATTTTGTTTAACTATGCAATTTTTGTCTTGAAAGGTCCAGTAATTCTTGCTTTAATCATTTCTGCAGCCATGTGATGAAGACTTTGAAAATAAGGCAAATTGTGTTAAATATTGGCCCAAACAAGGTTTTCCAACCACCCAAAGGATGCATTGCATCTAAAGAGTAAAGACGCGTGCCATGGCAAAGCTCTTGAAAATGATTTTGTTCTTGGGGAAGATTTTGCCATAATCTGCAAAAAAGCACTAGAATCTTACTATGTAATTAGGCCCTGGGCACATGGAAGTGCAATTTGGGTTGCCAGAATAAGCTTGAAAATTTGAGATTGTTTGTAAGTGCTATAATCGAAGGCGGCATTCAGCATAACAACAAGGCACTTCGAACCTTCATACTTGGGCCAACACCCAAAACAGTCCGTGAACAATAGAGAAATAGTCTTTGAGCAAAGTTGTTGGGGTCGTCACTACTCACCACACCATTCACCATTCACCACATTCGTCATCACTCACCACACTTGTCATCACTCACCACACTCATCATATACCGTATATAGAGTGATATATGCGCATGCACGCGTGCAGGATATTTGCACGTATGCATTATGGAGCCATTATCACCACTGTATTATCTGAGCAGAGAGAGAGAGAGAGGGACGGTGTATTGGGAGAGAGATTATTTTCTTGATCTAGCTATGGAGATGAGGATTCTTTGTGTTGTGCATTGCCTTGTTCTGATAGATTGAGCTTGTATTGTTGGGTTTTTCATCCTTCTTGCAAGGTTAGAGTCTAGGCTCTAACAATTTGGCGACCACGGTGCTCGACAGACCATTGATCGGCAAGAATTTCCATTGAAAAAGGAGTTGTTACCACTGGTATTCGTCGGTAAAGAACGACACCATTGAGAAAGGAGCAATTTCTTGTGTGAAGGGAATTTTGCCGTAATTGATTTGTGGGGTAGAATTTGACAAGGGGAGCATAGTTTTATGCCCAAGAGAAGTAAGAAGGAGATACCACCAAGCTCTATCGTAACAAGAAGGGGACCGGTGAGTCAATCTTTGGGCTCAAAATTGCATCAAGATTCAATTTCGTTTTCCGATTTGGGAGCAGATCCGGGTCTAGTTCTCGATCCGGGAGGTTTTGATTCCATTTACCGATCTAGAAGGTAATCCATTTCGTTTTCAAATTGAAGGGAGATTCAATTTCGTTTTTCCAATTTCAAGAAACCCAAGAAGAGGCGTAGATGGTCGTGTTTACCACCTATGGTATGGGGTTTTCGGACAATGGGCATTCCAAAGTTTGATGATCTGGTGGATCGGGATCCTTTGAAGCATATTGTGAAGTTTGAGAGGTATTGCCAGCAATGTAAGTTACCGGCTGCTGATTACTTGCTTTGGTTTCATAGTTCTTTGCAAGATTCAGTGGAGGAATGGGCACAAACACAACCGGATACCATGACATATCAGGAATTATAGGAAGCTTTCATTGCTAATTATCAAGAAGTCCATGGTAAGGATAAGACTATGGAAAGGTGGACAAATTTCACACAAAAGGAAGATGAATCAATTAGAGAGTATAATCAGAGGTACATTGCGGTTCTCAAAGCCGTGGTTCATTGGAAGATTGCAAGGAATGATGAAATGGATATCCAATGGTATGTGAAGGGGCTGAAACGAGCTATTGCTCATAAGGTGAAGGCTAAACAGCCTACAACATTACTAGAGGCACAAAAGTATGCTCTCAAGGCTGAAGATAAGCTAGGATACATTCATGAAGTTGCTGCTCCAGAGCATAAAACAGAGGATATTGCAGCCAAGATTTCTAAGCTTACAATTGGTGAGAAGCCAAGGGAGGTGCAGTTTATTACTTGTGAGTATTGTGGGTCTATTGGACATTCTGATACTACATGTAGATTGCTGAAATTCTGCTCAAGATGCCAAATCAAGGGCCATAATGATCAAGAATGTAGGGAGAAGAGATTCTTTGAGAGGGCCAATCCGGTATTTGCTGTTATGCAACAAGCACCACCTATTCCTATTCAACCAATGCAAGCAGCACCTATCATGCCACAAGTGCCCATGATACCACAAGCTCCAATTGCCCAACAAGTTCCAATGGGTTCCACACCAATGGTGCAGCCAAAACAGGGATGGTATCCAAGTAAGGCTCATTTATATTGCAAGTTATGTGATAAATTTAAGCATGATGAGACTACTTGTTGGAAAATCCATGGGAAACCAGAATGGGCAACCAACAAGTATCCACCAAAGCAGCAAGTGTTTGAATCTCTACCTCTTCCTAATAATGATGTTCGCATTCAAGATGCAAAGTACATTGATAATCCTCAAGTTAAGGCTCTTATTGAGGAGCTTAAGAAACAAGAGAAGGCAAAATCAGTAGTAAATTGTGGATTTGTTGAGGTAGACAGTGACCCATTTCAGCAAGAAGAAGAGATTGGAGAAGTAAATGCGGTTACAAGATCACAAAAGGTGGTTCAAGAACCAAGAGTAGTGCCAATTGTGGAGAAGACTAAGACCTCTTTTCCAAAGACTTTGAAGGAACAAGCTTTGAAGGTATCAGCACCTAAGAAGGTGCAATTCAATGTGTTGCCCACAGAACAGTTTCAGTCTATAGAAGAAAATCAGCCCATAGTAATGCCTCCTATGGTGGATGAGGAAATTCAAAATGAAGATGATGTGATCAGCCAAGTTTTGGCCACTAAAGTTACACTTACTCTTGAGCAATTGATGCATTATTCTCCAAATTTGTTGCAAGAGTTAGGGGGAAGAACAAAATCAGAAATTTCAGTCCAACAAATCATATCAAATGATACCGACAAGAGGAGAATGGAGCCACCAGCCCGGCAATCCAAGGATCCTGGGCCATTTCTTTGTGATGTGAGTATTAATGGTTATCTAATCAAAGAGGCCAACATAGATACCGGCAGCGGAGTGAATGTCATGCCTTACCACATAATGCTTCAAGTTGGCTTGAAAATGATGGAACCGACAACTATGATGCTCAAAGCATTCAATCAAATGAAGGTGCAGCCTATGGGAGTCATAAGAAATGTCTTATGCAAGGTCTATGAGGTGGAAGCAATCTTGGATTTCATGGTTTTGAAATTTCCAGAGAGTGTGCATGCTGAAACTTATACTTTGTTGCTTTGAGTCGCACATGGTTAGATGCCGCATACAAATTTGAGACTTCATGGAGGAAGCGCGAGATGAACATCTTTCAAGGAGAACACAAGGTTACTATAGATCATCCTCTGAAATCAGCAAAAGGTACCTTTCTTTGCAATCTTTCTTTGAGCAGCCCGCAGTTAGAAATCAGCAAAGAGAATGCTATGGTGTCAGGACAGCAAGGTCTTAGTTGTTTTCATGTCTTGGAAGTGGGTGACAGGGAAGATAAGACTTTGTACAAGTGGTTAAAAGGTACCCAAAATTCAGAAATATGTCATTTACAGCAGGAAGTTGCAGATAAGTATATCCAAAGACTTGAGAGTATTGGTGAAGATGAGTTACAAGAGACTCTTGTGAACATGCAGGAAGAGTCCATTCAAAGACCCATTGATGACACTTTATTTCAGCAAGGTATTGATCTAGATCAAGTAGAGATGCTGATTTTGACATCAAGCATGGATGGGGTAAACAGAAATCAGCCCACTATACAAGTACAAGAAGTTGGGCGGCATCGCACGATACGGAGGATGAGATAAATCAGATCAGTCCATATTCACCACAGTCATTCACAGTCACCACATGCACCAAATTCATCACAATCATCACATCCACCACATCCATTCACATCACCACACGGTCATCACACGCACCACATTCATCAACATGCACCACATTCACCACAATCACCACATTCGTCACCACACTCACCACATTCATTACAGTCACCACATTCAGTCAAGAACATCAATATTTCTCAAGGAAATCAAGAAGAATTGGTCACCATTGGAGGCGATCTTACTCAAGAGGAGGAACGTGATTTGATATCTTTGTTAAGAGAATTCAGGGATGTTTTGGCAAGAAATTACAAAGAATTCAAAGGCATTCCACCGAGGTTGTGGTTCATACCATTGATTTGAAACAAGGCTCAAAACCACCAACAAGCTCAAAGGAGAATGAGTCCAAAGAATAGAGGAACAAGTAAAGGTTGAAGTTATGAAGCTTTTGGAGGCGGGATTCATTGTACCCGTGCCAAATTCAGATTGGATCAGTTCTATTGTACCAGAGAAAGCCAAATAACTCAATCCGAGTATGCATTGATTCTGAGGGATCTCAACAAAGCTACCAAAAGAGATCATTTTCCTACACCATTCATAGACACTTTCTTTGGATATTGTTGCAGAAATCAGGCCTATTCTTTCTTGGATGGTTACTTTCGGGATATAATCAGATCCAAATCTATCCACCACATCAAGCAATGACGGCTTTTTCAACACCTTTTGGCATCTATGCTTACAAGGTATTACCTTTTGGCCTCACAAATGCTCCAGCCACATTTCGTGAGAGCTATGACATATGCTTTTCATGATATTTTAGACTTTTGAGAGTCTTTATAGACGACTTGACAAGTTGTTTTCGAATCCAAAAAGGGATCACTTGGATCATCTCGAGAAAAGTTCTTGAAAGATGCCGATTGTATGGCATAAGTTTGAATCCGCTAAGTGTATTTTCTTCACTAGAGGAGGAAAATTATTGGGCAATTATGTTTTAAAAAGGGATTACAAGTGGATCATGGTAAGATTGCAGCCTTGGAGAAGGTAAAACCACCTACAAATGTATCACAAGTGAGAAGCTTATATGGCCAACTCAGTTTTAGTAGGAGGTATTTGCACAATTTTGCTAAAGTAACCCAACCACTTGTGGATTGTATGAAGCAAGGGCAGAATTTTAGATGGAAGGAGGATGCTCAAGAAGCATTTG
The DNA here is from genome assembly GCA_021234155.1 of Isoetes taiwanensis. Classification (NCBI taxonomy): domain Eukaryota; kingdom Viridiplantae; phylum Streptophyta; class Lycopodiopsida; order Isoetales; family Isoetaceae; genus Isoetes; species Isoetes taiwanensis. Next base: position 446,469 of record JAJEKV010000205.1, on the reverse strand, counting down.
AATGGTGTCTTGGACAATTGAAAGAGAGAACTTTGCTGATTCCTCCAAGAATGAGTGAGCCTTTTCATTTATTCTTTACTGTTTGGGAGCAAGCTTTGGCTGTCACACTATGTCAGAAAAATCAGCAAAAGCATTATGATGTTAATTACTATGCTAGCAAGGTGTTAACTCCACAAGAGCGAAATGGACTCATGTGGAGCATCTTGGGTTAGCATTAAAGTGGGCCTTGAACAAATTTAGACATTATCTTCTTCCTTCACAATGGAATTCAGCAAATGTACAGTATGTTTACATTCATATGGATGTGAACCCATTGCCATGCATTTACAACAAGACTGTCCAAGATCCTAAGTTTACAAGATGGGCTCTTATCATACAAGAATTTGAGTTGAAGTATGTTAAGATGGCTCAAGGAGCTCATAATCCAAGTGCCTATTTGCATAGTGGTGCTGAAATAAAGAGGAAACAGACCAGCCCGATGGCAGTTCCCGATAATGGAGTATTACAAGGGTTCATTGAGACGGTGGATCTTTGGTATGCCAATATATACGGTATTTGCAAGATCGGACTTATCCTTCATCTTTTTCAAAGCAACAAAAGCATGCTCTTAGAGTACAAGCAAACTGGTTATGTGGTGCATGAAGCTATTCTTTATAAGAGGACTATGGAAGGTCTCTTATTAAGGTGTGTTGCTGGTCAGCAAACTTCGTGATTTGTTGCAACAAGCACATGATTGTCGAGGGCATTTTGCAGCGAAACAACAGACTAGGAAGATCCTTCATTGGGGATATTATTGGCCAACTCTTTACAAGGACACTAGAGACTTTGTTAGCAAATGTGAGAAGTGTCAAAGGCACAAGCAGTTAACAGCCATAATAATATGCCATTCCATCCTATTTTGAGTGTTGGTCCATTTCATATGTGGGGATTGGATTACATTGGGCCTATCAATCCTCCATCTTCCAAAGGTCATAAGTATATCTTGGCAGCCACATGCATGTTTACGAAGTGGGTAGAAGCAATTCCAACAAAGCATGCTCTGAAAAATACCACGATAAGCTTTCTTTATCACAATTTGATTTCTGTTTGGTGTTCCCACCATTCTTTTTGTCTGATCGGGAACTCATTTCATGGGAAAAGTAGTAGCTCAATTAATGAAAAAGATTGGTGTTGAACATGTACAAGCTTCTCGCTTATTATCCACAGGAAATGGACAAGCCGAGTCTACTAACAAAATTAAAAGCTATCTTGGCCAAAAACAAAGTGAAGGATAATCAAAGAAATTGGCATGAAGCCTTGACAGGTGCATTATGGAGTTTCAGTGTACTTACAAGTTGGCTACGAGTTTACACCATTTGAATTGGTTTATGGAGTACAAGCTGTGATGCCTATTCATTTGGACATTCCTTTGTGTTCATTTGTGGAGCTACCTTATTATGAGAATTTGGGAGAAGTTCCAACTCCAAATCAAGTGCATAATGGGATGGATGATTTGTTGCAATTGCAAGAGATGAGACAAGAAGCAGCAGACTTCAATATGAGGCATAAACAGAAAGTAAAGCTTATCAAAGACAAGTTACAGGTTGTCAATCCATTTGAGGAAGGGCAATTGGTGTTGTGCAGGACCACTAAGAAGCATCTATCCAAATTTCAAAGCCCATGGAAAGGCCCATTTCTGATTGATAAAGAGGTACCAAGTGGGGCTTTCTATTTGATGACTCCAGAAGGGGAATTGTTGCCTAATCCCAGAAATGGCAAGGATCTCAGGCCTTATTTTGAAAGAGAAGTGCTATTCTAAGGGATTCAGATTTGGCATAGCTCCAATTACAGAGAATTGTGGAGAACTTTTGGGTTACAGCAGATCGTTTTTCTGTGAAAACAGATGGTGACAGTTCCATAATACACAATCTATCCTACATCAAAAGATGTGTTTTGGCGATACGAATCCAACGAGCTATGGTGCAGGTCAAACGGAGGTCTGGAACTCAAGATATCAGCTTTCAAAGTTTGCCACAGTTACAGAGGCTCTGTTTCGTCACTGTCATTTTGGACCAGTTTATTTGTATCAGTCATTTGGATTTGAGGAGGGTATTTTCTTTCTAAACATACATGTAAATGAGTCATTTGGGGACATGTCCCAAGGACCATATTAGTATTTTTGTTGTTGTGGGTTCTCCGCCACGGAGTGGCACATTTTCCCACTGTGGTCGCCACTGTTGGGGTCGTCACCACTCACCACACCATTCACCATTCACCACATTCGTCATCACTCACCACACTTGTCATCACTCACCACACTCATCATATACCGTATATAGAGTGATATATGCGCATGCACGCGTGCAGGATATTTGCACGTATGCATTATGGAGCCATTATCACCACTGTATTATCTGAGCAGAGAGAGAGAGAGAGGGACGGTGTATTGGGAGAGAGATTATTTTCTTGATCTAGCTATGGAGATGAGGATTCTTTGTGTTGTGCATTGCCTTGTTCTGATAGATTGAGCTTGTATTGTTGGGTTTTTCATCCTTCTTGCAAGGTTAGAGTCTAGGCTCTAACAAAAGTGAAACAAATTACCTCAAAGCTCCATCTTAAGCAATATCGAAAATTACTGAACTGAACTAGTGATTGATGCAGAATATCTATTTTTGAACCAAAATTTGAACAAGTGCAGCAAACAATCGGTGTAAACTCTTAAACCTACAACCTACTGGATTTGTCTGTGTAAAATCTTCAACCTACATTCTACTAGGTTCGAAGTCATCAGCAACCATTCTAATTAACCTAAACCTAGAAAAAGATGTGTAAGCTTTAAACCTACAGCCTAGCGGATATGATTTGGACTCACCAATGAATTTGCCCCCAATAAATTTGCCGCTAGAACCAGTAACAAGAGATTCGGGTACTTTTCTGGAACAAAAAAAAAAGAGATAGATAGATAGTAGTTTTTAACGTCACGCCACTAGGCAGCATCCAACTGGACATGTGACCACACACCTAATCACTACCTACCATTCTGTTTCTAACCCATTCCTTTTGATAATACCTACCATTTTTCCAACCTACCCTTCTTTCCTATTTTCGCACCTCTCCCCTCTCTCCCACCCCCCATATGTCTAACTTGTCAAAAACATCTTGTGCAAGATTTTTTCCCCTTTTTTTTTGGGTCATATATATGGATTTATGATCTACATGTGTGTAGGCAAATTTCTTTTTTATCAAAAGCTCTTTTTCATGATTATTTCACAAATCTAGGGCTTTTGAAGGAATATAAATTGTGCTTGTCTATACACACATAGAATAGAATAGAATAGGGAAATGCTATATACACGCATAGTCAAACACTCAAATGCTTTACACGTCAAACACTATACGTGCCCATTGATTAGGATGCTGAAGAAGAAGTTTCTGCAAAAAAAAAAAAAAAAAGTCCCCTTGATTTTGGAAAACACTTATTATTCTGTGTACCCTATTTCAAGTGAAATATTAATTGAATTGTTATTGTTATGCATTTTTCTTTTCCCTTGCATTTTTGTGTTCATTAATTTGACTTAAAGCAAAAAATGTCGTCCTATGTTGCCCATTTAAAAAAAAAAGGGTCAAAAATATCGAATTTACGTGTTTTCAAAAAAAGAATCTGCAATTGCACCACGGGTTACTAGTGCGTTTGCTAGGTCACCTTGTTTTTTAGTGTTTATTTCATCAGATGCAATATTGTTCAAGAGGTTCAAGGGTCAACATCCAGAAATTAAGATTCATCTTCGAGCATTTGAGAAGCTAAAACCTTGCTTTATTGCGAAATTGAAGGATTTCAATAGTTGTTATCGCATTCATCATGTAAGGATGCAAATGCTAGTGGATGGAATCAATGGGATGAGGACCAAACATCCAGTGGATTGCACTTGCACCTGTGATGTGTGTAGATCACATGAATTTGGTCAATGCAGGCATAAAATTGCAAGTGCAGGAAGCCTGTGGAGATCTATATTGTGTCTCAAGAGATAATTAGGTTTCACAAGAAGGCGTGTATCCCTGGAGATTGTGAGTCGTGTGGAATCAAGAAATTCCAATCATGTCCCATGGAAGAAACTGACGATAACAGGAAAGTGAAATAGGAGTACATTGACTATGAGAAAGACAATGTCTCGAGTTCTAGTAGGAGGTTGATACGCATCAGTACAAAGAGATAGAATCCAAGGAGCTTTTAAATAAAGTAAAAGAGCGTCTAAAAATCTTTCCACTGCAAAATTTCAAATGCCAATGGTAGGATAAACAACTAAAGTGCTTCTGAAGAATCTCTCAGCAGATGCATGCGTTTTGATAGTGGATTTTATAGAGAACTATACATTCAAAGAACAAGAGGAGGTGCATCGATATGGTAAGTCAACAACTAGATTATCTTTTTGGTTCAAATAACATATTAGTATGACTCAGTGGTGGATGAGATTACCAAGGAAACGCATTACTATGTATCAGATGATAGGGAACACGATGCTCTATTCGTGCAACACTGCTTCATGAAGCACCACAAGTATCTGGAGCAGAGAGGAAGTTGGGTGCCAAAGAGACATTATGTGTTTTCAGATGGTGCAGCATCTCAATTCAAGGATTCTAGACCATTTTACTTTGTGGCAGGTACATAAATGATACTGAGGTTTATATAATGTGGATTTTTTTTTGGTTCTAACCACAGAAAAAGTGAACATAACGGTAAGGTTGCTGAGTTGAAGAGATGTTAAGACAACTGCAATTAGAATACAATAGCATAAAATTGGGTAATGCTCATGAAGTGGTAGAAGTTGTTGAAGAGATGTTTAATGAGTGGATAAGATGCGGAGATAGAGAAGAACATCGAGAGGTTCTTCTCGGATGACATTTGCATTCCCTAACATCAGATGAATGGAAGCCCTAGTTTGGTGCAAGCTCTTTGAAGGATTATCTATGTATGTGCCATGTTTTGGCTACAAAAATGCAGGTTACAGCATCAGTAATATGCAACGGATTAGTGAGAGGCCAGTTTCGGATGACATTTGCATTCCCTAACACCAGATGAATGGAAGCCCTAGTTTTGTGAAAGCTCTTTGAAGGATTATCTATGTATGTGCCATGTCTTAGCTACAGAAATGCAGGTAACAGCATCAGGAATATGCAGTGGATTAGTGAGAGGCCAGTATTGTTGGAAAAGAATAAGGCTCAAGCTCTAAAACAGGCCTTGGGCTTCGACTTGAGCCCTGTGTAGGGGAGTAGAAAAGGAAAAATTTTAGGGATTTGCGATGTGTGTTAAGTGGCCACTTATGCAATCTGTGATCTAGATATGGCACTTGTTTCTTTGTTTGGAATTCAATTGCGTCTGCCACTCTGCTGCTATGCTCCAATTCTGGGATTCTGATCTACTGGTATGAATCAATACGCTTTATACTATTGTAGCTAGGTTTTAATGAGCGTATGCAAATAGCTTGAAGATGTATTCAAACAATGGGAGAGGCTGTGATAGTTTGATGCATCGGTTGCTTGCAATTCTTTGCAAATCCTGAGCTTTGACATCCAACCTCTAGTATTTGAATGGGACGACTAAGGCTTAGATTCTGGGATGAAATGCGGCCATACATCTGCATAGGATCCATTTAGGCTGATTGCAGATTGCGAGCATATGAAGCCCAGCAAGTGAGCCAAACCCTTCTGCATCCTATTAAAGCTCTTTCTGGAGCTCTTTCCTCCAGAAAGGAAACAAAAGTTTTACTTCTTTAGCAGCTTCTTTAAGAAACTCATGGAAATTAAATTGGATATTCTGGTTCTTTCTTCCATTTGTTTTTCTGCTTATTGATAATCGTTCTGTCATATTGAGTTTTGCCATAAATCTCAAGCAACTTCTGAAGACGTAATCAGACTTGATTGTGCCAGTTCATGACAAGTATGTAACTTTTTTGCATGTCATTCAAATGTTTGTTTATATTTTCTGTCAAAAGCAACATGAAAACTTATTAAATGTTGTTTTTCAGCCTAACTGGCAGCCATCAGGTGACCTATTGTTTTATTTCTCTCTCTGTACTTAAAAACATTCAAAGTCATATGTTTGTGTGCTGGCTGGATACTTCTAAGTATAATTAATGGATCTGTAGATTCTTAACTAAATCTATTCCAACTTAAGTTGTATGGTTATCACGTCTGTTCTTATAATATTGACAGAAAAATACCATTTGGTGCAAGATTTGATCCCATTGGACAGAGGTTCAGGATTTTAACCTAGTCTTTTGGAGGTAAATTTGATATGTAAAGCAAAATGCAGGGTGAAATTGTTTCTCATGCTGTCATTTTTCCTGCAAGGGTAGACGTCCCCCAGGTTAGCACCATCTAGGTCAGCCCCATCCAAACCTTGATGAAAGGTGCGGTCAACTTTGATAAGTGGATTCTGATTTTTCATCCACATTCTTTTGATTGTTTTGGGGGCATGATTTGCACTGTTATGTATTTCTGTACATGTACAATCAATCAAAAGTCTGGTGTACACTAAGAAGACCTTAAGATCTACATCCACATTCATGTGATAGGGGAATTGAGAGGGTGGGCTGTACATATTAACTAAAATTACTTGTTTGCTGAGTTTCCTAATTAGTCCGAGTTCCATAAATAACAAAACAAACGTCTTTTTGGTAATTCTGAAAGGGTATTGTGGCGGCTACGTGAGACAACTTTATGCCCTCTTTTGCACTACCCCCCATTTGTGCACTTGTCACTGCTGCGCCATGTTACACCCTTCTTCCTCCCCGAGTGCTTGGGTCCCAACCATTTTTGCCTTCTCATTTGCAATGTGGGCTTTGTCGCTCATCTAAGTGCTCAGTTGAGCTACGTACAGTTGAGACGCTTCTGCTTTGTTTTTTAGTTTATGCTCCTTGCTTCTCACACTCTCTTGGCATTTTTGCTTCTCTCATTATCATAATATCTCTCTCCTTATTCCTTACAGCTATGGGGTATACAACGTTAGCATAACTCAATTTACAACTTTACAATCTAGACGGTTCTCTACTTCCACTAGCCTTTAATTGTGGGTACAAGTCAAGATCACTGCAAGAGGATTAATGTTTAATATCCCAAAATAAGGAAGGCATACCACTATAAAGTTGGCAGAATTTTTTGGGGCTTGAAACCTTCGTGATGAAGTAGAATTAGAAGTTCTTTTTTCTTTCCTTACAATGTCCAAGTCAAATGCTTTTAAAAAGGAAAATCAATGAGGAAATAGAGTTCACGAGTTGTAGACATAGGCTACCTATAGAGAGAACTCTAAACCCTAGGCCTAATGCCGAATGCACAAAAAGAGGGTAGTCAAAAAGCCACTGGGAAGGTACATGGTGTAGGACAATTAACAAGGAATAGAATGGGCAATGCAGATGGTTGGTTAATAAGGAATGGAATGGGAAATGTAGATGGTCGGTGATACAGTTAGGGTCCAAAATGCAATGTCATGACGGGCTTTCCTCGGACCAAATATGGCGCTAGTCACCCCGGATCAGGCTAATCTAACTTGTGATACTCAACTGCAAAATTTCAAACATTGCTTGGATGTATTCTTGAGCAGTCTAGCCTTGATAGCTTGTATTTCTTCCTTACTCAAAGCATCTTTGCTTGAAGTCTGAGATGGTTGCCTCCATAGGAGCTATGCTCGATTAGAAAGTACCAACGAAGAATAGTGCATAATCTTGCATATGCTGGATGGTTTTTAGTTTTAGGTGAGGGGAAGTTATATAGATAGATAGATAGTGTTTCGGCCTGAAACTTGATAAAATGCTTCTATTTAAGATACACCTTCCTACTCAATGACTTCACTAGGCATGCTTTTTATCAACATTCTATGGTTTGGTGGAAATAAAATTAATTTGACTTTACCTCTGCTTATATGCAGAACCGTACCAACGTCATGTAGCTTGGTGGAAATTAATTTGACTGTACCATATACTTACACATATATGTACCATTTTGCGAGTTAAGAAAAATAATAAAAGCTTGTCTCTATACTACTGCGACTCTTTTAAACAGGTTGTATAATAACCTATATTGGCTTTGTAGCATTCTTTGTTCCTTATTGAACTAGCACTTGGAAATGTGATCGCTTAACATGTATGTTATTTTAAATGCGAAGTAAAATTCAAGAATTACTCGTTAACATCATAAATTTTCCCATCAAAATAATACAATTTTCTACTGCCACAGTCTTATCAAGCCATTTCTTCAATCATATTAGACTTAACTCCTTTCAAACACTGTCATCTATCTATGCAAAACAAAACCATGCTTCTTCAAATAAAATACAAAGGAAAAGGATTAGCCACCAATAGCAGTCTAATGACACCAAGCCTAAATAAACATTTAGCAAGTCTTACCTTGCTAAAGCTTTCTGGTGTGCTTTTTGTTAGTTTGTTTTTTTTTTTTTTTTTGGATAGATAATGAATCCTGTTTAATATTGAGAAAATGTTACATGACTATATAGCAAAATAGCAAATAGGCACCCTCCGGGACCAAGTTTGAAGAGGGGGTAGCTATAAAGTCGACCTTCAACCTTTTTATATATGATATTAAAGACCCCTAGCACATAGAACGTATAAAATTCTTAAGTTTCTCAAACAAATCAAGGTGTTCAAAGTTAATAGCAAAAAAGCAACGAATAGGTCTAACAAAATTAAAGCGCCTCGCATGCAGCTCCATTGATCCGGGCAGGCCAAAAGAGGTATGAATGTATATGAACATATGAATGTTACACATATGAGCTGTGCACAGCTGTGGCAACTGGATTGAATGAATAGTCATATTTTGCTAAGTTCTGTTTTTGTTTATAAGCATATAGTAAAGAGCAGCAATATTTTGCTAGATAACAGGTTTCATGCCAAAATCTTCACTTTGCTCTATTCAAATCAATTCAATTCTATTCTATTGAATTTTATGTCTAATCGAGCCACTCCTATGTTAAACATATGTGTGCACATTTGTGTCCCTTCAATATGAATTTGAAATATGTATTCTGCTCATTGTTTCTTGGGAAAAACTACAAAATACCCCTAACTTTTTGCAAAATTCACAATATACCCCTAACTTTCTAAAAATTCACAAAATGCCCCTAAAAATTCACAAAATGCCCCTCAAAACCTATACGTTAGGGGCATTTCATGAATTTTCTAAAAGTTAGGGGTATGTTGTGAATTTTGCAAAAAGTTAGGGGTATATTATAGTTTTTCCCTTGTTTCTTTCTTAAACATTTGTATGTATATTTATCTGAGGTTCAATCGTAGAAGTTGATGAAATATGAAGATTGTAGAATGTGTGCATGTTAGTAGGGGAGGGTGCCCATATATGCCGCAGTTAGTCTTAGAACCTTCATAACTCTAGATTCCTGCATCAATTTTGGACAAATGAGACATCATTCAAAAGAAGACGAGCTCGCCTATTTATTACTGAAAAAAAATTCAGATTTAGAATTCCTGATAAGAAGTTACGAGCCTTGAAAGTAGGGTAGGTTGCCTGCCCATCTCCCTGCACCAATTGCCCATCCACTGCGCATCAAGTAGCCATCAATTGTTTTTGAGGATTCCTAAGGAGACTGCAGTGCCAACGCCTTGAAAAGGGCTCTCAGTTGCACCAGTCCACGTGTCAATCCGACATTGGTGGAGAAAGTTACACAAGGTATGCGCAATACAGGGGGATAGGGCAAGAGTGCGGAATTGAGCCGCGCAGTAGCTGGGCACTGCGCTGATAGTGGGCACCCTCCCCTAGTTCAAACTCGTGCTTCTATTTGCAACTGGTTCTCTAAGACCGGATTTTTCTTCCAGGAATGTCAGATTTAGGATTATTTGCAACTGGTTCTCTAAGACCGGATCTTTCTTCCAGGAATGTCAGATTTAGGATGGAGTAGGCTATGGAGGCCTGCAGCTCAGCGTAATATGAGAAATGTATGGGCGGACATAGCTGCTGCACGATCAGAGTGGTCTGCTTCCTCCACCAAAGGGCTTTCCATAGCCACTGCCCTTGTAAATGCTTTTCTAACGCAACGCTACCTCCCTGATATGGATCTAAGCAAGTTGGAGAATATGAAAGGCATTCGTGAGAAGGCCAGCAAGAAGCTTGAAAGCCAACAGGTAATTGACAGTAATCTTATATATGATCCCGTCCTGTTTCGAATATTAAGCAAACAGGTTCTTAGGTGGGGTGGAGTCCATGAGGCGTTTCTTGTATTTTATCAATTGCTTTGGCTGATGGGCTTATTCAAGCTTAGAAAAACCCTACACCTTACACCAGTTATTCATTGCCGACATGCTTTGTCCGCAATGTTTGATGCAACTGTTAACATTTAACTCATTTAACTCATTTAACTCAGTGAGGGGATCAGAAACAAGGCTTTGAAACTTATTTCTTTTGACTTGTCGCTTTTCAAAATTGGGAGTTAGGGTGAGAGGTTGTAGTGCATTATTTCATGCAGTCGGGTTATATATCTATTTCAATAGGGAACTATGTTTGTGGCAATGTCTTTTACTATACTACATCATATGAGATCATTACATTGTTATGCAGGTTAAATATCTCTATAATTTGATTGACATCTACAAAAATCAGGCAAGTATTGTTTAATCTTTTACAACCCTTTCTGTTGCATGATTTTCATTGTAAAGATAACAGTTCCCATCCCAGGAGGAAGCATATAGACTTTATTTATTGTTATTAAAGATCGGCATGATAGGTGGGCGTCGTGTCAAAGCTTATCGAATCACTGAAGTCAATGAGAGTGTATAGAACAAGTTTAGAAGGGCCATTGATTGAATTTTCAAGGCATCGAAAGCTCGAAGGGGACAATGGTGATGGTGGAGGAATACCTGTATTTTCAACATTTTCCATTCCGTTTTTTGGTAGCTACCCTTTTTCTTTTCTGATACTTTGAATGCCCACTGTAATTCTGAGGCAATGACAGCACTTTAGTCTTCTTATTATGTCTTTTAATCTAAATCTGGAAATATTGGCCAGCTTGAAATTTACTATGAATTGTCAGATCAATTGAAAGTTGAAGTGTATTCCTGAAGCAAAATATCAGGATTTGAGACCACCTATATGATTTGCACTCTGATGTGGATGCCAATTAAATTTATTATGTTTATTCGTATAAATGTTATTGCTTGGGCTTACAGGAGCGAGGTAGGCAAACATTCTATTGAGCCAGTGATTAAATAGGTTTCTGTTGTATGGCTTTGCCTGAGGAAATTTGCTATGGTGCAATGTGTCTGTGGTTTTATGTGTTAAAGCTGCATTTAGTCTGGAATTTTTACTGGTTTCTATATTGTTGAAGGAAATAATAGCTGATACTCGAGTTCTGATTGTTTGTTGATGCTTTTGTAATCAGAATCCTTGGCAATGGAGCTGGTGGAAATGTACGTTTTGGAATTGAAAGTAAAGGTAACATTGCAATCCAGACATCTCGAAATTGGTCTTCTTGCATTTGCTGATAGACAGTTGTAAATAGTGGTATGTTCTCTCAGGCCTCATTGTGGCAGTATTGACATCTGAAAATGCTAAGAAGCTTGGAAGCGTAATGCCATGTCAACCCACTTTTTTGTTGATGGCAAGTTCATCACAATCACCCCATGCTGAAGAGAACTTCAATGCATCTGTGGGTTTCGAAGCAATTCAAGGTGTTGATAAATCACCTCATCCCAATAACCGTGAAGTTCTGCAGGTAATTTTACAAAAGGCTTAGGAGTTCAGATTTTTCTAAGACATCTGTTAAAACATGACACAATAATTTGCATTGAAGGATAAATTAGTGTTGTAAGATTATAACAAGTGAGTAGATAAACCAGGCATATTTACATTCAACAATTGAGAATGAACCAAAGGATTGCTATGCTTCTTGTTGTGGAAAGTGATGCTAATATATTGACAAAAACCTGGTAGATGAAGGCTTCGTTTTGCATATTTGCTACTATTGAGTGTATCATGCACATTTGCTGCATGGAAACAATGATGATAAGATTCTGTGGGAAACAACCTGGTAAAATGAAAGATAAGTAAATTTTTGCTTCTAATGCAAACATATAGTTTTTGAGGGTTTTGGTGAAATCATTGGATGCCGTGTAGAATTGGAATTGTTGTGTTTGTGAACTAGGATCATCTGCATAGTTGCAGGAATCTAAAAACTATACAACAGTATCCAGTTGAACATGTCTGGACATGTCCTAGAAGACGCATATTATGTTTATTGTTCAATGATCATCTATTGGAAAATAACATTTACTTTCATGAAGCCATGAACTTACACTTTAAGGTGGATGATCTGGATCTTGTAGATCAGGTTATTGATCTTGGATATTCTGCTTGCAGACCTATTTGACTGCTTTGCTAGCAGAAAAGCACCTGAGACCACGGAGGTACTTGCTATGAAATGCAAATGTCTGTTTCTCAATGCAAGGTCTGAAGAGAAGGAAAATTACCTTTTATCAGGCTTGATGACTTAGTGTCCTTGGTGACTGAAGAAATGCGGATGTAGCTCATTATGGGTGCACAAGGTTGGTTTGCATGACGAATTTGATATCTCTTGACCAGGTAATACATTTATTGTATTTTCATTTCGAAATTGCATCAAACGATTAGTAGTCTTAATTGATTTTGTGGAGAATTATAGTCTGTCTGTGGCAACGGTGACAGCTAAAATAAAGAAGTGGTGTTCAACTGCTTGTGCCTGCCTTTGACAGCACTATACTGAAAATGAGATGTTGTCTTCTGCAGTGGAAGGCCATCGAAGTTTCAACTGTTAGAGCCCCTTTCAGAAGCTTGTCTCTGCCGAAGGAACTTGCCTGTAGACATTGAAAGATACTTGCACAAGAAATAAACTCAAAAATTAAAAAATGAAGGGTCGGATAAGATGGGTTGGATTAGATGCAAGATTCTCGATGGATGGATGCTTTGAAGCTCCTACGTTGTCTCTCTCTCTCACGCCATACATATAAAGAGATGAAATGATAAATAGTCGCCACACAATATTTAATATTCTCGTCTCACATTTTTTGCACTTATATATGTCTTGGCTTGCATGTATCCGTTTGCTGATATGATGGCCAGAATAGAAGATGCTCTTGGGTTTGGACAAATGGAATTCATGCATGTGGGTGGGCACTCATTCTAATCTTCCATAGCTCTGCTAATGTTCTATATTTTTCTCTTTTCGTGCCTACTCCAAATTATTTGTAATCCATGCTCCTCAAGTTCGTTAATAGAGAATATTAGATGAAAATTATTAGGTGACATATCATACTAGAAGCTGCGGTAAGTTACAGGTTGTTATAAGCTGAGATTTTATGATTGAGAACTATTGCATTGTCCAAAATCTATTACACAAATGGATTCGCATGAAACTAGCCTTGCCAACCAGTTAGGTTTTAATCTAGCTAGTACCATGTTTTGTCTGACATATTATCTTCCACTAAAAGCAGGGAATTTTTGCATACAACCTCTTTTATCAGAGGGCCTTGCTAGCATAATTAGAAAGGACGAATAGAAGTGTGATTTACTCTGTAGTAATAAATAGAAGATGAATAAGTAAGGTTTATATTGATGTTGCTTCTAAATTGGCCATATGCCCTAAGCTCAACGAGTAAGAAATGCCCTATTAACATTTGTAGAAAATAGCGTTGAACCAAAGCCCAAATTAGTAGTAGTTGTGCATAAAGCAATGCTCAATTGTTTCTCGCACATAGGACATAAAGGACTAACTTCTGGCTTAATCTGTGCACGGGAATCTGTGCCTACCAATGCTATATGATATCAAAGTTTCTAATGCATAAAAAATCTTATCTAATGGATCAAATATACGGGAATGACTAAGGACTGCCCCTTAAAATCACATATATGCCATTATCCATTTTTTGGGGTATTAGAATGATCTAAACATTTGATGATACTAAATATAAAGCCATCTAACAGATCACCATTAGTAAGACAAGATAAGAATTTTTTATGTCCACGGAGACCACAAACGGCCATGGGACGATAAGAACATGGACATGAAGCCCACAACAAAACTAAAACAAAATAAAATAAAATGAAGCCAAAGACACACCCCCCGCTCCCTCGAATGAAGAAAAAGACAAGGCTACACATAACCAATCCAAGGATCAAAAGATAAGATAAGATAAGATAAGATGAATTTTTACGTCCCCTCTTCCCCTCTTTTAACTGAACTGTAATGGAGTGAGATCTTCCTGTATTGAATAATTAGTGCCCTTTAAGCGACTGCCGTGATGCGAAACACATAGCAAAGAAAGTGTGTCTTTAAAGTGCATTAAAAGATGTTGCGGGTGATCTGGCCGAGCCCTTCTAGCAACAGATAATGAATCATCAGCTTGTATATGCATGACGCCTATGAAGAAATGTGTGAACTCCATTTTTGAATAATCATCCCTTTCTGCAGTATCCACAATGCACAAACACAAGGCACATGATGACATGTCATTTGCATCTGCAGTAGCTTGAGAATTGTCATCATTTTGTATCAAGTCGAAGGAGATTTGCGTTACAATTTCCACCTTATCGGCCATTGATTCTAATCCAAGATGCTAATCTACATTATTATTGGATCTTGCAATATGTCTCTTTGTGTTGCATATCTCTTGAAGTTCAAAGCTGCTAAATACTGTTGAATAGAAGATAACTAGCAATCGAAACAAATGAATGTGTGTAAACACCACCATTGTGTCTATGCGTACCACACTATCCATTATATCTCATAAGTATTCCCCTAGTTTTTGGTTACCCCAGGAACGCAAATGTCATATACATATCATGTATAGGTGAATCCCATAGGTACTTGAATAGTGTTGATGTTTACAACTTGAATAATTATAGGTGCTATTGACAAAGAGGATCTTTGCTTTCCCCCCTTTTTGGAAAGCAACCCTTTCTCCGCTTAACCACGTATAGACAATGTAGGGATAGACTCAAGAAGATGAAATTCAAATTTTATATCATGTTGTGATTCTTCATTACCGGGATCATCGATGCTAATGAAGATTTTGACGAATATAAAACAAAGAACAGCTTTTGAAGTAGGGGGATTAAAACATTTTCTTGTGTTGGCTATATTGTGAACACGCAAAGATGAGTTATGAGAAAGGATCGAAATTGACAGTTTAGTATGATTTTGGCAATGGTTGGACGAGAAAGGAGGAATGGTGTTTTTTTTTTGTTTAATGATTTCCATTTAGAATGAATTTGCACGTGGCCTTCCTGTTTGAGGCCTCAACAAATGCCCCTCACAACTATGGAGCTCAATATTATCTTCCTATATATAAGATTACTAGAGAAAAAAAATGAAGTTTTCAGGGAAAAAAAAAAATCCAAAAATAATCTTTTCAGGCAAAAAAATTACATTTGAAACCGGAAAGTGATTTCCGGCAAAAACAAAGGGTCGTACGTGCCACACTGGGTTAAAATTTCTAATTGCAAATTTGCAAATTGCATGCCTCCCTTATCTTTCAGAATCCATCTTCAGTTTTCTGCTGATGTCTGTCCATCTGCCATGGCTTTCGATCCTTTCGGACACTTCCGAAGCAATTATGTTTTTTATTTCTTCATCAAAAAATGTGTTTTCAATGGAAATCGTTTCCGAGCTATTGATAGGAAGGCTTGAATTCGAGCAATCAAACATGGCGGAGTGGTAGTGCAGAGTCTCAAATTGATCCTGTTCAAATTGATCCTGTTCAAATTCCAGATGTCCACATCAACCCTTTTGCTACTTTTTTTGGCCTTCGTTTCAACTTCGGCGGGCAAATCCATCGCCCACATCATAAAAAGGGGACTGAACTTTTCCTTTACAACATGTCTTGCCGCATCCAGTTTGAATTTGCTGAACAAGTCGATGTTATTAGATTTAGAATTTGCCTTTGTATATAGGTTTTAGAGCGTAATCCCCAAATCTCGGATCGTGGATCTCTTACGCCATATCTCGGGGCTCCAACATATCCATGGGATAGCTCATACCGGGCAAATCTACGCTCCCCGAAATTTTTTTTTGAATCGCTTATTAGATTGCAAATTTGAGCTAGAGCTTTTGAATTGAATTTCACGCCAGAATTAGAAAGTTTGCGGTTTTCATTCACTGCAAATGCAACTTTTGCATGCTTCCCAGTTAAAAAAGGGGCACAAAACGCGCTTCTGGTTTGGCCATATCCGCAATTAATTCCTTCATTGCTCGGGATAATGAGCCGATCAAGACCCTTTAATTATCATAAGGTCTGATACATGAGGAATTTCTATCCAAATTTGGGTTCTAGATGGGGTCATTTTCTTCTTTGCAAAAGCATACAGAGCACACAACACAAACGAATCTACTTTTCTCAAACATCAAAACTTTCCCCGTAAAAACCATGATGTTCTTCCGGATAAACTTACAAGAAGGAATTGAACCGAAAGCTCTTGGATTATTGTCACCAACAGAGACTTCTGTTGCAAATTTGCATGCCACATCAAATTTAAATTTGGTTAAATGCTCTGTTTCTTATAGGAGCTGTATTTGAAAGGCATTGGAGTAGCCTAGAATTAAAGCTATAAGGGCGATTTCGGCTGAGAATAATCTGGGCTTCTCAGAGACGGTTTGTGTGAGAGCCACCAAGGTAAAACGTCTGCTTTTTATCGATCTTTTTTCTTCTAGTGGAGCTGGAGGCATCGGTTTTCAAGGGGGAATGAGCTACCATTGGGATCACTAAGCCCGCAAGTAACTTTGATACTGAGGGCAAAAACAGGGCGAAAATTTTGAAGCCCGGCCAATTCCGATGCAATGCAACCTTAATTTCCTGAACTCAGACCCCAGAAACGTCATTTCTGCTCCAATACGGGCAAGAAACTATAGACAGAGAAAGAACGTGAAGAAAAATCTATCGAATTTAGGACAAGATTCATCAAACGGACCAGCAATACACATGAATCGAAACCCAAGATCGACGGATATTTTTAATTGAAGAAACGTGCTTTGTATACTCAACCCCGTAACAAAGATACGGTTTAAGCTGGGATTCATGGTATTCATGAGAATAATTTGAGTTCCGTTGCTTGGCGAACATTAGCCGGTGCCGCAATTCATTCGAGGGGAACAAATTAGTTCCGGTGAAACAAGAAAGAAAATAACAGGTTAGTAATAAGGATTGAAATTTCCAACCGGGGTGGTTATAGGCTCATTAAAAGATATTTAAATTTCTAGACGTTGAGCTTAAGGGAAAGAGAAGTTTGAATTCGTGCTACACCTCGATGAAGCTTAATATGCGCCAAAATACCATCAATTGGAAATCAGGCAATTTTTTTTTTGTTGAAAAGGTCAAATCAGAGCATATCTAAATTGCCAGGCATAGAGGGGGCTTTTTTAGAGGGTTTGACTAAAAAAATGGACTTCAAGTTTCTTCATTATGTCTTTCTAGTTTTGAACCATCTTTTTTCCCTTTATCTACACTAAGATTATATCGTCCCAACTCTGTGCATCTCTAAAACCAAATATTGTTGTTCACAATTCAACGTTCAAAGTATGAATTTTGAAAACACACAGATGTATCCTTTGGCATACGTTCATTGTGAAATTGATTTGCTGTAGCATATGTTCGTCTCCGTTCCTATTTAAATCTAGTTGGGCGCTTTTTATTCGAAGCAGTTTGACACAAATGCAATTAATCCAAGCCCATATTTCTCAAACTTAAATAATACGGGCAAAAATCTCTCGGATTCAGATGATTAGAAACAAGATTTCCCAAATTGAAACTTTTGTGATAGGTAATTGCTAGCAAAATGGGTTACAGATGATGAATCACCATAGCCTCAACAAAAGGGCATCTGAACAAGGAAGCGGCCTATCTCAAGATTTTTGGGAACCAAGACTGTTAACCATGTAGTGAATAACCAAGGAAAATTTGTTTATGCAAAGTTTGGAATAATATGGTCACATAATGCAGTCTATCATTGAACATTTCAAGTTGCTTTTTTTTGGAATGGTATGACCATGTAATGTAGTCTATCATTGGACATTTCAGATTCAGAGAAAAATATAAAGCCAGAGATCAAAGTCGCTTTAGATTCCTAATAAGAACATTTTCAAAAGTCAAATTTCTTTGAATAAAACCAACAAACACGATGTGAACTAGGCATGCCAGGTACAAATTAAACATTGCAGAATGTGATGATTACCAAGCAATCAAATCAAATAGTTCCGCCTTTCTTTGGATGATTTTTTTTTAACAGTATCAAGCAACTTGAAAGCCATAATGTGGAAGAGGAAAGTGGCCAAAATCAATCGCTGGTAAAAAGGAGTCGCCCAAGGCAAATACAATTAGTCTTCTACAATGGTGGACAGTGGGTAGCCGCACACATGCGAACTACCCACGAAAATAAAGGGAAAATCCAATTATATCATTTGAACCCCAAAAAATACAATGCTAATAGATGAGTGGCTGATGTACCTGCCGAAAGCTTATCACCGGGATTAAAAAACCCCGCCCTTTCGGGTTTTCGAGGAAAAACCCTAGTGATAAGCCTTCGGCAAGGGGCTTAGACAAACGTAAGGCATAGAATCGCTCCCAAAAACCCCCGCATGGAGAAGTCGAAACAGATGCCGCTCGCCAACCTGTACCTGCACATCACCAACACAACAAACGAGACAACACAAACATACCAGAGAATAGCATCACCCAGGGGGTGGAAAAAAAGCATCACCCAGCGGGTGGAAGAAAACATGATAAACAGAAACTTGTGCAAAATACAATTAAACAAAAAAGGGGGGGAGGGTGGGTTCAAAGAGAATAAGGTACTGCTGAGAGAAAAGGAAGCGCCGATGAGACGTGGATGCAGAAACGCGCCTGAAATAACGAACTCCCGACCAAAACGGGCATGCGCCGCCCGCATGCATGCACGACATGCATGCTCGTCCCATTCTAGAATGGCGATCCGATGTCTCGGATCGATGCGATTCTAGAATGGGACTCGCAAGAAACCAACAAACCGCCCGACTACCAGAGAACTTCCTTACAAACTAGGATCGAGGACGAAGGTCACAGGACGAGGCCAAAGGCCGGAAAAGGATAGCATGAAAGAAACGCCAAATCGGCTAAACCAGGCAGGAAGAAGCCCCTCCCCTGCCTGGAAACAATTCAAAGAGAATAAGGTACTGCTGAGAGAAGAGGAAGCGCCGATGAGACGTGGATGCAGAAACGCGCCTAAAATAGCGAACTCCCAACCAAAACGGGCATGCGCCGCCCGCATGCATGCACGACATGCATGCTCGTCCCATTCTAGAATGGCGATCCGATGTCTCAGATCGATGCGATTAGTCAAGCAACCCGAAAGCCATAATGTGGAGGAGGAAAGTGGCCAATATCAACCGATGGTAAAAAGGAGGGGTCGCCCAAGGCAAATACAATTAGTATGCATGTCAATTAAATTTCATATATTTGGGCATGAGGATGTGCAAATTCTTACACACACCTAGCTAGAGAATATGCAAACATTTACAATTATCTAGGTCCATTTAAGCTTATACAATTATCAACCTCTTACATACCATGCTAAACAACGCCACTAAGTAAAGTGACAACACAGATCTGCGTCAAAATTAAAACACGCTGCTACACTATATTAACAATGCAATGGCCCAATCTCATACTTGAATTCAACTCCTAAGGGTGTATACAAGGCGCTGGCTCCGCCAGCGCTAAATTCTTGTATTGATGTAAAATTTGTTAGGGCTGTAAAGTTTGTTAGGGCTATAAAATTTGCCAAGAACTTTCATACGAATTGCAGCACGATTCAGAGTGTGAGAGCATAATTTTTCCTGCTTCCACAGCCCCCTGCTTGCTTTGAGTTCGAAAAACAAGTTTTATTGCTCTAGAGAAGTTATCTTCGAGTTTTCCTCTATACTTTGAGTTTACCGCCTTAGAAAAGCTTGCTTTACCGCCCTAAAAGCCATACTTCGATTTTTTTTCCTATAAATTGGCCGCTTGATGTGGAATCATTATTAGATTCATCCAAGCATTGATGCCGCCTGAGTTCAAGTAGATGCTGGCCTAAATTAAGTGGTGGGGATGTTTCTGATAGGTACTGCAGAGGTTCCAGAGAGGTTCAAATGCACACTTCTGATTGCACAAACACTTTGCAATGGTTCGTGCCCCTATATTTACCATTCTCATTCATATTTTTGTGCATATATACATATGCAGGGGAATGTTCTGCTATACAGGAGGGTGAGGTGTAAAATCCTCCATCCTTCATTTGGTATATTCTGGCCTTCATTCTGTGATCCAATGATCACACAATTGATCCATTATTAACACACGCCACATCCATGCCATTAGCACTCAATACAATGATGCTGACAAAGCTATCATAAAATAAACAATATTGGAGCAATCCATCTGAAGATAAAATAGATTCTAGTCTTGTTGAGAAGTGGGGACCATAATAAAGCTTTAACCATTTGCTTGAAATTTTTTCCACCGTCTATTTCTATCCATCTAAAGGCTCAAAACCTTTACATGCCAGCACTCATCTTAGGGGCAATCTGTACTTTTCATGTAAAAATGGTTTGGCTATTTTTCAAAATTTTACAGTATTTTATGATATATATTTGGTTAAAGTTATTATTATTATTGGCGAAAATTTTAAATTATGCAATATAAACTTTTACTTAGCTATTTTTTTCTAACTGAAAAAGAAAAACAAAAAATGTAAATTAAATTTTGTAGCTTTAGATATATTGTACTGCAATTACAAATAATAATCAACAATCAAGAAATATACAATAATATTAAAAAACTTTTAACAGAAGCTCACAACATAGCTTATAACATCCATAGTCTGAACTATATTTAATGCAACAACACCTTCTAGATATTGTGATCAAATTGCACTTATCTCTAACCCTTGAAGGAAGACGTTATGCAATCAACTCGAGCATCTAGAGGGATATTGACCGATGCATATGTAGTACATGTAATAGAAATTCATAATTTGCAAAACTACTATCATTGATGATGGTAGGTGGGGATGTATAAAAGTCTAGAATAAGAATATATTTTCATTTGGCTATTAATGATTTAATATATAAATATTGTAATATAAACAAAAGGCTAATCCTTTTTTCTTTAAGGAAAATGGGAAAAATAGTTTTTTTTTGAAGAACTGTGTCATCAATATATTAAAAGGATGGTAATGTTACAAAGCGAGTGAGGAGGAATGAGAACTGCCCCAAAGAGACAACGATACCTCGACACTCCACAACAAACTCACAGAAAAACTGCAACTCTACTGCTGTACAAACCGACCATCACCATCTACAACACCCAAGAAGTCCCGCCAAATGGCAAACTTCCGCTCTACTAATCCCGGGAACACCAGAAAGATTTGAAATAGCTTGTACCGAAGTCGAGGAATCGAGAGGCCAGCAGCTGCCAACCCCCGAAAGATCCACAACCACCGCCGCCAAATCAGCCACACCAACCAAGCCATGCACGGATGCAAGGCTTCTTTGCAAGAAGCGGCCAAGCACCGAATACACATGAAGCGACAAGAATCACGGCTAGTCAATCTCACTTGAAACAGAGCCCCCACCCAATCCCAGCAGCGCAAAATGAGGGCATAAAACTAGACAATGCTCCACGGTCTCACGATGAAGGCCACAACAAAGGCAGAGAGGGCTCACACCCGCCTAAATCGACTCACAAGGGCATTCACCCCGATACATCGGTGTTACCACCCGCCACGTAGCACCCTAACCTTCAATGGGGAAGTGAGCTCCATGTCCACGCCCAAACCCGACGCCATCAAGAACCCTTAAGCTGCAGAGACCACTTGCCCGAAGGGGCAGAGTGTCATGAATAGCCAAAGACCCAGAACAAGACCGCACAAAACAAGAAGACACAACATCCGGATGAACCTTCCAAACCTGCACCACCACATCATCCCGAGGGACTATAGGTATGTGTAGCGGAATACTCCCCCGCCGATTGTTTCCAGATAGCCCGGTCCACCGTCCCTCAGCGCAAGTAAGCTTCGAAAAGAACTCCCACGGCTAGCCGACCACCCCAATACCAATCCTCCAAGGTGAGCACGGCAGCTTCGCCTTCAACGGGCCTGCATCCGAGCATGCACAAAGGGCGCCCAAGGGCAAGTCTTGCAGGGGTAGAGGAACCCACAAGAAAGGAGAAGAGTGGTGATAAACTAAGGCATAATCTAGCTGGAGAGCACACGCACATGATCCCAAGCCCGCAACACCCCCGTGAGAAAAGGGGATGCATGTGGGAAAGGCCGGAGACCATACAACAGTGCCCAGGGCAACTCCACATGCACGCATGCTTTCCCAAACGCCACACAATGGCGAAGAGATCGCAACAACAACAAATACAAGCACCGGAGAAGATGCTCCATCCTGCAGAGTGCTCCAAACAAACTTGGAGACCAACACCTTACTATGCAGCGCCAAATCCAGAATGGCCAAGCCCCCATCCTCCCGGGGGCGGAGACACTTCCACCAAGCCACTTTAACAACCGCCCCTTCATCATCCCCGCCGCACACAAAATTTCGAACAATCTTATCCAAAGCCTGCATCTTACCCTCAGGAGCTAACATCGCAGATGCTGTATACACATGAGTGCTACAAAGTACTGACTTGGCAATAGTGATCCTATCTGCCATGGACAACTTGCTACCCTTCCACCAATTGAGGTGTTTCTGCAACCCCTGCAAAATCTCATCCCACACCCTCCCCATGGAAACATCCCCTCCAAAGGGAATACCCAACAGCTTAGTACACACATTACCTGGAAAAATAATGGAGTACTTATTTTAACTATGGCTATTTTTTATTAAAAAAAAAAAAAATCTCCTTCATAAAATTCGCTGCAAAAATTGTCTAGACCTCCTAAAAAATTGCCATTTGGCTATTAATAGCCACTAATTTTTTCCATGGGATGCAGTTAATCTGGCCACCCTATATCAGCCACGAAGGATCACACAGTTTGAAGCCCAAAAACAAACTGTTTTTGGGTTTTTTTTAGTCGATCTAGCTCTGTTTCACCTCAAATATCTTCATCGTACATTGGCATAAAGAGGCAGACAAAGTGGTTGGCATGATTTTTAAGGCGGATCAAGCCGCCCTTAGAGCAGCAAGAACCATCCGATCAAAATTTCTGCCACCACATAGTTCTAAGTCTGTTTTTTTTGTTGCCGGATTCACCACTTTTTCGCCGGATTAATCCTCTAGCTCATATCGGATGGTTGGATTAACCACCCTGGCTGATATCATATGACCAAATTAATCATAAATTTTTGGCCAGATTAACCACACCCCGCATGAAAAATACGGACTTCCCCTGTTACGTGGCTGCAAGGCAGGCATTTTAGAATTGCAAGGAAGGCTGCACTCACATTTTGGCAAATGTACTAAAACCATTGGCAATACAATATTTGGGTCGCTAATTCTGACTGTCTGTTAATGTCGTGAGCCAATGCGACATTCCCCTCTAGTACAGAATAGTATTTGGGTCTACCATTCTGTGCTTCCGATTTCTAGCCGATCTCTTCTTTTTGCAAGCCTGTTCTTTGTTTTTTTGTGTTTCTTTCCATATGTCCATAGCCTAAATTTGGCTTACAATGGACAGGTCTTGAAGCTTGCCATGGCATCAGAACGTTCTGGCAGCGTCATATATGCTAGCGCTATTTCAAAAATCTCGTTAGAAAATGAAGAAAAAAGAGAACTGAACTACCAAAAACAATATTGCCAGGAAAAAACAGAGGCTGTTAAAATTTTGTCACAAGCGGCTCTTCTTCTACTTTGCCAGTTCTTCTTCTACTGCTGTGGACCTAAGCCAACACCTGTAGCAAAAGAAACTGATTAGAAGCGCCAAACCCAAATCAATACCTGAAAAAAATTTGAAGCAAGAAAAAAACTGGACTGCGAAGCAAAAACCCTTTGATTTGCTGCACAAAAATAGCAGAGCAAGGGGTTGTCATAGCCAGACTACAACGCAACAATGCCATAGCGGATGAGATAGCCCCCTACGCTGAATTAGCTCTCCAAATACCATATTGTGGCTTAAGGCATCTTGGGATGGCATTCCGGCATGGCCCAGACCCCACCGGTCCATGCAGAATGCCATCCCAAGTGCCTTGAAGCCATACGATACCGTGACTATACAATACACTTAGTGTGGGGTATTTTTGAAATATTTGCAAACTTGGAGACATATTTAGAATTGTCCTAATTATATATTCGACCTTTCGAATCGAGGGCGTAGAAAAGTTATACTGGTGTGAGTAACGAAGACAGTATGACAGGGGGCAGATATGGATCCAACAGAGCTTTGCTCCACCGCTATGTTGAATGTAAATTCCCAGTACCTTTTTTGGATTGACGTACTTTTTTCACAGCCTTACTTCCCGTAACTATGCATATAACATCATGCAGCAACATAACAATTATACAGATAGTTTAGCCTTACTTCCTGTGTCTATGCATATTACACCATGCAGCAATATCTATCATACATAACAATATATTAACACAATTCAAAGAACGAAAACCAATGAAGCTGCTTTTTCCATTAAAGATAAGAGATTATTATACACATTAGGATGGTGCTAAAGATAGCATTACACCGTCTCAACAACTTCCTTAGATAGCTCCGTAACTATTTCTGATCCCTAAATCTAAGGAACTACAAAAGACAATCAACAGGTGTCAATTCTTGTTTATGACATCCAACACTTCCCCTCAAAGTTAACACTGTTGCAAACTAGACCTGCATAACTCCAAAAACTTAGAAAAACTTGTAGAACTAAAAAAGGAACTATTGATATATATATAGTACAATGGCCTTGGGCCCAGAATAGATAGGTGGCAGATCTCGGTCACCAATTCCTAGATCATACGCATGATTTAAGGGAATCTTTGCAGTGCCGCCATTAGTACCTGGAATCCTACTAATTTAAGGCCAAACTCCCTGGAGGCCGTCATTTGTCTTGTCTGGCTCTCTTCTTTGACTGGGGCATGGACTTTTGCGTGGTTTTCGGGGTGTGGGGGGGGGGGGGGGGCATGGGTTTGCTACGACGCTTGACCTAGTTCCTTGCCTCTGACCTACATGGTATTCACGATAGTTCGATTATTACAGACCGAATAACACTCCCCACCAAAGAACACTTTCGAGGAGAGTAAAGCGAAGACGGTTCGGGGGAGGAAAACTAGAAACCTTGTCAAAATCATCCTGCTGGATGTGAGGACGTGCGCTCAGAGTGATATTTCTGGATGAGATCTTGCCGATCTTTCAAAGCATCAGAAGTGTGTACCACGATAGAAGGTGACGCGTCTATCAGAAACCCAGACTGCGTCCAGTCTTCAAATTCCCCGATAATTTGCTGATAAGTGTCATGCTCCACCGGATTTTGAATATAAACTCAAGATTATTTGCCAGATTTTGAAGGAAACTCCACACTTTGTTTGCCGGGAAATAGAAATTCAAACCGGAAAATAAGGATTGTGATCGGAAATTTAGGAGACTAACTCCTAGTTTTTCGATGCCTGCGCCATATCTTCAAAAGCACGGTGAGCCTCCACAAGGACATACTGACATTCAATGAGTAGGCAAGTCTGGAGACCAAAAGCACATTTGGATTACAATAATATACAGCACGTCGTCGAGCAATCAAACATGTGAGAAGGCACTTCAAAGCAGTACAAAAACCTGCTTGACAGTGAACTGGCGGGTTAGGGGAAGTGGCAGCACGCTCCAAGAATTGTGTGTCCCCAGATGGCATGAGCAGGAGTTGCCAACCACGTAGATCCAATTTCGATTGTGATCCAAGGTTTCTCCTTCTTGCCAGATATTTTGGCGCAGCGTAGATCCCACCTAAGATCTGTGGAGATATGTGTCGGGGTCCAATCGGCGTGAACAACCAGAGCCTTGGTCCAAAAAGAGGAGTGCCAGTCCGAAGTAAGGAACTGATGGCGTCGAGGTGCTCCCAATGATGCATAAAGATTGTCATGCTGAGGAGGAGGTTGCATCATAGGCTGCTGAGCTTGATCATGAAACTCTTGAAGGAAGTCGGCATCCAGAGTTTGACACCAACATACCCATTTGGAACAAGAAAGAAGAGTGTTGACAGGGGGGAGGAACTCATTCGACAAGAATGATCTCACCATCAAGATAGGCATGGAGACTGTTAACGCCACCTAGATGCTGTAAGTATATCTGTGCAAATTGAATCCCCATTTCTTCGTGCGAGTTCTTGTGGACTTGCTGCAAAGTTTCTTCGATCCAAAGGGGCACCAGAGAGAAAGATATTGTTGATAGTCGGGAAACCAGTGTGGCGTGGCCGTGACCAAGAAGCATCTGGAAAAGTATCGGAGACACCCGTAGACGGGTCATCCGTGCGTATGCGTGAAAGATAATCAGACACCACATGAGACTTGACTGCCTTATGTATAATTTCAAAGGGAGCAAACTCTTGGAGAAGCAGCACCCAGTGGGCAACACGTCTCGTGAGCGTGGTCTTATTGATCAGATAAAGCGGAGCTTGACGATCTACAAAGAACTTGATTTTGCTACCCAATAGATAGTGACGGAACCGTTGTACACAGAAGATGAGTTCAAGCGCCTCACGTTCTGTGGCAGAATAATTTTTCTCGGCAGGGTTAAGTTTGCATACAAATAGGCTTGTCAAGCTGAGAATCATATTCCTGGGAAAGAACAGCACCAATGACAAAAGCGACATCCACATGGACATGAAATGGTTTGTCCCATTGAGGTGGAACAAGAACATGGGCTTGAGTAAGCAAAACCTTCAATTTTTGAAACGTTGCATCTGGCTGGGGATTCCAAGCCCAATCAGATTCATCACCCGTGAGTTCATGAATGGGATCCGCAATGGCAGCTAGTCCATGAATGAAGGTTGTATAATAATTGACCTTGCCAAGGAATGAGCGTGTCTCTTTAATGTTGGTAGAGGCCTGAGCTTTGAGCACGCTGATCTTCGCAGGGTCCGTGGTAATGCCATCTTTACTGACAACGTGGCCAAGAAGAACACCCGAAGTGACGCAAAAAGTGGACTTCCCTGGATTCAAACTAACACTAGATTCATCACATTTTTGAAAAACCAACTCCAATTTGGTGAGATGATCTTCCATTGAGCTGCACGCAGAAAAGTCATCGTGGAAGACTTGCAGAAAAGCATTTTCTTTCATGTAATCCTGAAAAACAGAAAGCATAATGCGTTGAAAAGTAGAAGGAGAGTTGGACAATCCAAAGGGCACCATTTTGTAGGCAAAAGTGCCCCAGGACGTGAGATCTCAAATTTCCATTGGAATTTGGTGTTTGGAAAACTGGAGAGGATCCTGGTGATTATGAAATGCTTGTTGGATGACCTTTTCTCCGCCAGACTAAAAGTATTCACTATTGGGCCAATGATCAACTTGTCACACTGATGACTGCCACGATGGATCTCGAAACTGCGAAACTCATCTCGGTTGAACATGCTAAACCATCTCTCTCTGAGGATCTTCAAAACACTTATCAAGTACAAGCTCTTGCCGTTGGTTTACCTCTCTCTAGTTACCCTGAGTATATTGATCCTTGGGGCGATATGAGTCTCGATCAAGACCACGTTGTTGCATCATTGCTTGATCCTTATCTTGCACCTTGCAATTGCATTCAGCGTGTTGACCTCCAGTCGGATGTTGATATTCCCACATGCATTGTTGATGTTGCTGTTGTCATGAAGCAACTCTTACTTGACGCCACTCAACAGACTTTATTCTTTTCTACTCAAAGTGTTGAAACCCCAGTGTTGTTACAGCCACCAGCTTATACAATCACAGATACAGAGGTAATTCCGCATATTCAGACTCCGAAAATTGAAGTCATTGATTTAGGAAATAACCAACCAATATGCTTGGTTGCCAATCTCCCAAAAAACTATAAAGCTCGCGCCCTCACTCTCTTCAAGAAATTCAAGCACATCTTTACCTGGAGCTATAAAGATTTAAGAGGTACCAAAAAAGAATTGGGGGAACTCACCATTCCCACCAAATCAGATGCATGCCCCATCTAGCAACGACAGTACAGGCTCAACCCCAATTATCGTGACCGTGTCAATGCTGAAATCGATAAACTTCTGGCTGTGGGAATTATTTACGAGGTCAAACATTCTGAGTGGGTGAGCCCAATTGTTATTGCCCTTAAGCATAATGGGAAAATACGCATTTGCGTGAATTACAGAAAACTCAATATGGCCACGGAACGAGATCATTTTCTGCTACCCTTCACAAATCAAGTTCTTGAAGAAGTAGCAGGCCATGAGATGTCCTCCTTCATGGATGGTTTCTCTGGTTATAATCAAATCTCCATTAAAGCTGAAGATCAGTTGAACACTACGTTCATGTTGATATTAAGAGCACCATGTCAGGTGTGTCCTATAAGGATTTGGAGGAGGTATTCAGAATTGCTAAGAATCGTGAATCTGACCTAGCTGAGAAGGCAACTTTGGAGAATGCAAAGAAGAGACAAGTTCCTTCCACATGGCAGGCTGGTGGACCTACGAGTAGAGGTAGATCCCTTAGTCGAGGAGGGATGGCAAACCAGGGAAAAGTGTATCAATGAGAATCGATATTTTAGGTGTAGAGAAGTTGGTCATTATGGACGAGATTGTCCGAGAAGGTGGGTAGATAGTACCGCATCATCTGCATGTCCTTAACGTGGAGGGCAAACAAACCAGTGGTCCAGGTCAAATTCTAGTGATGCTTATGGACGGGGCCAAGGCAGAGGAAACCCAGGCCGAGGTAACAGGAGTGGTCGTGGATGTTATTGGGACAATAACATGGGTGACAGAGGACAAGCTAGAGGAGATAACAGGACCATAACACAAGCCAACCCTGCAGTTGAAGTTAGGGCTGCTTGAATCACGGACCCTCCTGTGGAAAGAATGTGCATGTATGCTGCAGTGGACCAGAGCCATGTAGAGCTGTGGTCATCAGAGTATCAGGTATTATTCATGGAGTTCCTGTTCTATTTCTTATTGACTGTGGTAGTACACATTGTTTTATTTCCCCAAGGCTGGCAAAAACATTAGGTTTGGACATGATTAGCCGGGACCCTAGATATGTGGAGTTGGTTGATGGTAAAATTAAGACTTCTTATTCTATGGTAGACAATCTTGAATTCCAAGTAGGAGATCTTGAGTCTCACACTAGTTTTGAAGTATTAAGCCTAGGGAAGTATGATGCTATTCTAGGAATGCCATGGTTGAGACCATATAAAGCTTGCATTGATTGCGGGAAGCAAATAGTTACATGCCAAAGTCCTAATGGAGATAAGTATGTGCTGAAAGGATTGCCTTCATCATTAGTGGTTACCCCTTTGTCCCGGAAAACCTTTAAGAAACAGATTAAGAAGGGTTGCATAAGAATAGGATGTACATTGTTGTTAGATCCATTTTTGTGTACTGCAGAGTTGCAAGAACAACCTATTGCTCCTGAGATCCAGAAAGTGTTGGATGAGTTCTCTGATGTGTTTCCTAAAGAATTAACAGAATTGCCTCCACATAGAATGGTAGATCATGAGATAGAACTTGTTCCAGGGGCTGAACCTACATCAAGGCCACCATATAGATTTCATGCATTAGAGATGGCTGAATTAAAGAAGCAGTTGGCAGAATTATTGGAACAAGGGTTCATAGGGCCGAGTGTTTCTCCATTTGGGGCACCAATTTTGTTTGTGAAAAAGAAAGATGGGACATTAAGGTTGTGTATTGATTATCGCATGCTTAACCAGATTACAGTGAAGAATAGATACGTATTGCCTAGAGTTGATGAGCTATTTGACCAGCTGGGTCAAGCTAAGTATTTTACAAAAATTGATCTTCGATCTGGATATCATCAGATCTAGATCAAGGATACAGATATTTATAAGACTGCATTTAGGACACGCTAATGGACATTACGAGTTTGTTGTAATGTTGTTTGGGTTGACAAATGCTCCCGCCATCTTTATGCGCCTAACGAATGAGATATTCCGACCTTTCTTGGATAAGTTTATATTGGTTTTCTTTGATGATATTTTGGTATATTTCAGGACATTAGAGGTGCATGTGGAATATGTGTAACAGACATTAGCTATTTTGCGACGAGAAAAGTTGTATGGTAAGCTATCTAAGTGTTCTTTTGCAGAAACTAGATTGGTATATCTTGGACATGTTATTATTCTTGGGATTAGCGGGGTATTACCGCAAATTTGTTCCTAAATTTGCAAAGATTGCTGCTCCTTTGACTTATTTGTTGGGTAAGAAGAATGACTTGCATTGGACTGATAGTTGTCAGGAAAGTTTTCAAAAGTTGAAGGATGTCGTGATTAGTGCACCAGTTTTAAGGATTCCTGACATGAATATATCCTTTCATGTAGTTACTGATGCTTCTGGGAAAGCTATAGGGGGAGTCTTGTTGCAGAATGGCCGAGTTTGTGCTTATATATCTAATAAATTGTTCCCTGCTGAACAAAATTACCCGGTGCATGATTTGGAAATGTTGGCTATTATCCATGCCTTGAGGGTATGGCGGCATTATTTATTGGGTCGTCATTTCTTTTTGAAGACTGACCATCAAAATTTGAAGTATTTTGCAAAACAACCATATCTGAACAATAGGCAAAGGAGATGGATGCAACTAAGAGAAGAGTATGACTTTGAAATTGAATACCAGCCTGGCAAGGAAAATGTGATTGCTGTGCTTTATCTAGGAGGTTATTTTTAACCTCTATTAGTGTGCCTCAACGACAATGGGATGTTGATATTCTTAGTAAATTGAGGAATGATCCGTACTTTGCACCTGTGGTGGAGAACCCTCAAGACTTTCTGAGGTATGCATTGTCCAAAAGAGTTTTATATTATAATGGTCGTATATGCATTCCTAATGACGAGGAGTTGAGATTGAGATTGCTATATGAAGCACATGATAGTCCTTTAGCGGGCCACCCAGGGATACACAAAACTTTGAGGAAAATGCGTCAGAATTTCTTTTGGCCCGGACAGAAGAAGATGGTTAAGGAGTACGTGGCTAGATGTTTATCTTGTCAGAAGGTAAAAGCATCAAGGTTTAGGGAGCCTGGAGAATTGCAACCTATAGTAATTCCATCTTTTAAGTGGGAGAGTATTTCCATGGACTTCATTTTTGAACTTTCCCGGACATGTTCGGGTTATGATGCAATTTATGTTGTGGTTGATCGGCTAACTAAGCAAGCCCATTTTATGCCTACAAAGACTATCGCTACCGCGATGGATATTTCTAAGTTATTTGTTAAGGAGATATTTATATTACATGGAATGCCAGCCACTATTACATTAGATCGGGATACAAAGTTTATGAGCCAAAATTTTTTTTTTTTCGAAGAACTGTGTCATCAATATATTAAAAGAATGGTAATGTTACAATTATGAGCCAATTTTGGCAAGGGTTGTTTCAAAATATTGGGACTAAGTTATATGCCAGTACATCTTATCGTCCTCAGGCAGGTGGCCAAGTGGAGCGAGTTAATCAAGTCTTGGAAGATATGCTTAGGATGTATGTGCCTAGTCAACCAATGGTATGGGATTCTTATTTGTACTTGGCTGAGTTTGTGTACAACAACACTTATCAAGATTCCATCAAAATGAGTCCTTTTGAGGCAATGTATGGTAAGGAGTGTCGTTGTCCTCTTAATTGGAGAGATCCTCAATGCAATATTGAAGCAGCTAATGAGGTAGCGGAGGACATGGATACTCAACTAAGGAGACTTCGTCAGAACTTGGCTGTGGCACAAAATAGACAAAAACAATATGCAGACAAGTGGGGTAATCCACTTGAATTCCAAAAGGGGTATTATGTGTTCTTGAAACATTTAAAAGTGCAGGTAAATGGACCCCTAGGTATGCGGGTCCATATGAGATTTTGGAACGCATTGGAAGGGTGGCTTACAGGTTGGAGTTACCTTCAAACTTGAAAGTACATAACGTTTTCCACGTGAGTAACTTGAGGAAGTATGTTTTTGATCCTTCCCATATGTTGGGGGACGATGATTTAGTAAGCAGGGAGAACTTTTCGACCCCCGACCAGAGTGTATTTTGCGAGATGAGACCAGTCGCTTAAGGAGGCGAATAATACGTAGATTTTTGGTTCAATGAGCGGGATGTCCTGAGGAGGATGCCACATGGGAAGATGCCAATTGGATTCTTCGTGAATTTCTGGAGATGTGCCCATGAGGACATGGGTTGAATTTTTGGAGGAGAGACTGTAATGGACCTAGGATTTTGAGGTATGTTGTAGAATTTATATTACTAAGGGATGCAAGGGGATAATAAAATTAAAGTACCATGCATGCAGAGTTAATACGTCGTATATGCAGAGATTATATGGACAAAATACTGGTGGTTGGTAATACGTACAAATACAGTGAATATCTTGATGCATGGGATGGTGGAATATTTTGGAAGGCATTAGATTGCAGCTGGATTGTTGAAGGAGCAGGTGTGAGCAGTACTCTGGGAGCGTGTTGGAGTGCAGAAGAAGCAAGCGGGATTTCCAGGTGGGGATCAAGACTCACCTGGGGTTTTCTAGCATTAGTTTTATCAATGATTGTCTTTGGAACCTGGCATAGATCTAGAATTGAATGATATTGGTGTGGTTATAAACAAGATGCATGGTTTGTAGATAGAGATTTTGAATAGTTAGAAGATCACCTAGTTTGTAATAGATCCAATAATCTTCATCATGTAAACCTTTCAATCCATTATAGAAGAAGTTGAGAAAGCTTAGAATGTCCTGAATCCTTGAAGGATGAATCCAGAAATATTGCAGAGGCAGGAACTGGCAAAGACAACAGGGTTTTATTTGCATGCTGCTAGCAGAACGACGGTAGAGTTCTTGATCCTGAAGTGCTTAAAAAGCATGGAACAGCCCTGGAATGGGCCGAATTGGGCCTCAGAGAGGTCGAATTGGTTAAAGAATACAGAATCAAGAAGATTGAATCAAGATTTGGCAGCGACAAACCTGATTTTGGGAGCCAAGAACTGCCCGGAAATCGCCCGATTTGGGCAATAAACAACTTGAAATGATTTGAATTCTCTTTAATAAGCAAAATCGGGAGAATTAGAGAGGATTTGTGAGGTTTTGGTGCTGGATTCATTGGTGGAGGTCGGATCTGAGGTGCAGTCACGTCCGTTCTAAACTGTTGAAGAAAAATAACAAAAACAAGGTGCTATGCACGGAGGGTTGCCCTCCATTTTCATGAGGGTGAAGTGGTTTAAATCAAACTGTAAAGTCATGTTTTCACAATCAATATTTAAATCTACAAGAAATTTATCACGATGGCCAAGACCATCGCGAATATTTCTTTGTTTCGGCCCAGTGCAAAGGCACTCGTGTATATAATACTTGGTGCAAAAGTTATCGGGTGTTGAAGATACGCAGTGAAAAGAACAAATATGTTTCTATCAGGTTGTCTTCACATGCAGGATATATCCTACAGCATGATGATCTACTTCAACAAATCGATCATGTTCTAACGTTGGCAATCATGAGTTGTCTTTTTTGTCATAATAGGAATGTAATGGATGGCTAAATTCGAGTTCCTTCCGCTAAAGTGGTTCTAACATGCAAAGACTATGTGAAGGGATTGAACCCTTGATCACATGCCTTGGAGCTTGCCCCTTAACCATGCCCCACTACCAAGAAGAGAGGGCTACAAGATAGGTAAAAAGGAACAAGGCTAGATAAGAGCCTCCACCAAACAAAAGAAACATATCACACTTCGGGGACTCTTAGCTCCACTAAGCGAATCATCATACATATAAAGGGATTTAACCTAGGATCACTAGCCTAGAGGCACCATAACCACCAAGGCAAGGCAACAAGCAAAAGGAAAAAAATAGACAAAACAGTCATGGGGGAACTCATACCACCATGAACAAAGGGGTACAAAAAATTACAATTAAGGTTAACCAACCCACCAAGAGGGGACCCAATACCTCACGAGGGATCAAACCACTAACTTGAAGTCCGTGAATGTAGGAATTGATCCCCTTAACCCAACAAGGCAAGAAGGATTTTGAACAACACAGTAACCCCTAGGGAAGGAAATTGGAAAAAATGGCTAGGGGGCTCATACCTCGACCTTGCCAAAAGAATACACGTCAGCAACCCTAAGGTCAAAAAGATAACTTCACTTCATATGGAAACCTAACCTTGTTTCAAATGGAAGCCTTACCTTAAAAAGTTATCACCACAATAAATGGTTATGACAAGGGCTTCTTCAACGGGAAAAAAGGGTAGGTAGACACATGCAGCAATAAGAGTCTTGCCGTGACCGCCGATTGCACCTATCTCGCCCCGACCATACGAAAAACATAACGGCGACCCGGTTGGCGATGCGATTATTCTCGCAAAAACTGAACTGTTCTATTCCGGCCGATGCGGGTAATGATCGATTCGGGGCCTTAAGCATTTTTCTTACGCTTTTAGCCGAAGCGCCATAGCCATGGCGACCATGCCCACTGTAAGTAATCCAAGCCGGCTCCAGCTATGGCGCTGTCTTCGATTACCCATCCCCCATGCAACTGCATGTCTTCGATCTTGCATGACTATTCCGCCATTTGCATGTCTAAATGCATGCCTTACTTCGCTATAAAATCTGCGGCTCCATATCCGGCTTGATTTTCCAACAGATCATTGACTATGGGCTTAATTAAAATTCGCCGCTCACTTTCGAAGGTAGATTTGCTCTTCTATTAGTCTTTTCATATGAAGTGATAAAGACCTTTTCATTTGCACCGCAGACAGCGCCAGATACCAAGCAAAATATTGCGATAAAGCCTTTTTGTCATGCTTCTTCGAGCAATATGCGATGGAGTCGGCGCTCTCAAAAAGGTAGATTCACGCTTCAAGAACTCTTGTTGCATGGATATCCCCGATGAGACCCTTCGTTTTTA
Organism: Isoetes taiwanensis; assembly: GCA_021234155.1. Lineage (NCBI taxonomy): Eukaryota > Viridiplantae > Streptophyta > Lycopodiopsida > Isoetales > Isoetaceae > Isoetes > Isoetes taiwanensis. The sequence goes on along the minus strand of JAJEKV010000205.1, from coordinate 411,467 downwards.
CCCGTAGGCTTTGACATTTGCATTTGCTGAAGAAAGTCATGTAATTGAGCTTTTGTTGGTCCCGGCGATTCAAGTTTAAGCTATGGCGCTATCTCTCGAATGACATTCCGCCCATGCATCTGCATTTTTGTTGATCTTTGCATGTATCGTTCAGCTCTTTGCATGTCTTCATGCATGAACAAATTTCCTATAAATCTGAATCTTCATATCCGCAAGGTTAAACGACCGAGCTCTAGACCTAAGGGCGATGGAGCCCTACGCTTGCAAATAAGGTATATTTCTGCTTCTACTCATCCGTTAACCTTCTTGGATCAAGATCTCCGACTCACCCCTTCAATTATTTAGATCTTTAGCTATGGGCTTAAAAACTCGGCATTAACACGTAAGGTTTGATCATACTTCATTAGCCTTGTCAAAAGAGCTGCATTTGTAGCCTGTAAGGGCGCTCGGAAATCAAGCGGGGCCGGAAATGATCTTTGTAGCCGAGCCTGCAATCTTCCCCCCTTTTCCCCAATATGGCTGGAGCTATCCCCGAGATTTGTGTTAAACATATCTACTCGCACATTACTTCTATCTCGTGCAATGGGCGATGGAGTCCGACTTTGTATAGGCACCGTAATACTGTAAAAAACTTGAAGAGACTTGCCCCCGATCTTCCGATGAGAGAAGAGTGGATTAAACTTCTCGGTAGGAGAAAATATCGCCGGAAGGCATGTCTGAATGCATTATTTGTACAAGATTTCTTTGAAACGAGGATTATTCCGTTAATGTTCACCACTGAAACAAGGGCTTTGTGATTATTACTTTTCTTCTAAATTATCCCTTTCTGATCTGTGTTATTTGCATTTAGATATGTTCGAAAAATGCTCTTCCAACTGACGAGCAGTAGATGCCTTTTATAGCTGGAGTGAACATCGATCTTCTATAGTGATGCGGTGGGATCAGCTACACCCACCGCATCTATCAGACCCGTAAGCCCAGAGCCCTGCCAGTTACCCGGTTGGAGCATTCGCCATCCACAACGAAGGTGACTGCCAGTTTACAGCGAACAGTGGGTTTTGAGCAGTCACTAGCATATTCTAGGTATATTCTAGTATATACGTAGGATATGCCAAAAACCCACATAAACAAGGGTTTGCCCCCTTAGGGGCAACCCAAAAAAGAAGAAGCTAAAGTTAGAACAATAAAAAGAAAAGGTTCGTTAAAAGCTAAGTTATTAAAAAAGTTAAAGTTTAATTTAACAATTTTAAGGAAAAAAAAATCTTAAGAATTAGCTAGGCTAAAGGTTATGAATTAGGAAGGCAAATGAATTATAAAAACTATAAATTGCGGAAGTTAGCATAAGTTGAGTTGTAGAAGAAAGCGTCATCCAGCCATAGATGATAATTTATGATGACTTAACTTAGGGGAATATTACTGAAATTAACCATGGTTGCTTTGTATTTAATTATAAGCCTAGTTGTACTTATAGGGGCATGTTGCATTATAGTCATAATAATGTTTATATGAGCTCATAATTGGATTCTCCTGGTTGCGTGAAGTGTAAGCTTGCTATGGAAATGTGCCTAGTTGATGCTGTGTGAAATTCAGAATGTTGCGATTTATACATGGATATAATTCTTTGATGTAGACCGCTGGGGCCGGAGTCTAGGTGCAATGGTCTAGACTCGTGGTTATTGCACAGTTATAATATAAATGGTATGTCTTGAACATCGGGCGCTAGTACCGTATGGTACAACGTCATGCACAATTAAGTGGTCCTCCAATGCTGAACGCAGCGTGGATGGGTGTGTACACACGTGGTTACCCCACCTCTATATCACTGGCATGATCAGCCGAGTTGACCTTGCTCAGACCCAGAGGAATATTGGTTGCAATGTTTAATGCTATGATTGTATGTTGTCTTGAACGTTGGAATTAAGTTGCAATGGTCATGCTTATAGTGGATACTCATGGTGTAATTATACATTGTGGATATGCTTGTTGGACTAGTAACCTAGATTGTAGGGGCAAGGCTACAATAAGGCTAAGTTATTGTTTCTAGGTTAATGCTTTGTATTGTTGATGCTAGACATGTCCTAGATATCCCCACTTAGTCCGTGTGACTAACCCCGTGGTTGATGGTGTAAGCAGAGGTGCGAGATGCTCCAGAGAGTAGCCAAGCTTCAGGAAGGCGAGAGTAGGTGTGGATTGCCAGTTAATAGACTTGATTATTATTATTATTATGTATTGGCTTGAGGCTATAGTTATTAAGAACATTAACTGTTGTGCGAGATCATTGATTGAGTAATGGGAAAGGATATTTTGGGACCTTAGAATATACACAAAGATTAAATTCTTTACCTAGGCATGCATGTGTTATTGTCTTGATTTCCTAGGCTTAAGTAAATCCAACAGTCGGGATTGATGGGATCTCTAGTTACCAAGAGATTAACTGGCCAGGCCCATCACAGTTGGTATCAGAGCAGGTCTCGACTTCGAGTCTCCATGGGTGCCTATATGCATGGGTAATTTGCGAAGACTTGGTAATCATTGTGACATGGTATGACATAGACATGGTATAGCCTTGGATGCTCGAGGACGAGCATAGTTCTAATGGGAGAGACTGTAACAGGCCCATGGCAGACCGCTCGAGTATTCGAACCTTAAATGTGCCTGTGGGGCATTCCCGAGACACCGACATAAATGGGTAGAAATGACAATTCATAAACGTCTAGACGGGTTTGCCCAATTGGTTAAGGGCATGTCGGTTAGGAACGTTACATAGACCGGTGGCCTTTTCCCATTGTTTGGGAAGCTGCATATTTGCTGTGTGACATGTTGCCATAGAACCATTGCAATACATTGCTAGATATTGCACTTAATCTCTTAACTATGGTATCAGAGCTTACAGAATGCCAACCCGATTTGGAGCAACCCTCCTGAATTCCATAGACGTATTTAAAGGAAAGGAAGGATTTCAGACATGGAAGGAACAGATGAAGGAAGTGCTTATGTTTGAAAAATTGTGGAGTCTTATTGATCCATAGGAACAGTCTGGAGAAAGTAAGGCGACATGAGATGAAGTATCTAGTAGCTCTGCTAGATAAGATGCGTAGGTAAGTTCTTCATCTAAACTTGTTAGTGTTGAAGATGTTGAACATAAAACTACTCAAGCTAGGGCTGGTAGCACCTAGCATCATTATTAAAAATAGAGGATTCGGTCCTAAGGAAATGTGGAAGTGTCTTATAAAGAACTTTCGGGTTGGAACGTCTGTTGTTTTTGCTGCAAAGGTTCACCCAATTATCAAAACTGCTTTTGTATATTTTCAACTGTTAATTCTGATTCCTACTAGGTGTATGGTTATAGGGTTTAAAAGCATTTTAAGTAATCAATTAGAACCTACCCAATGACAACACCATTGCTAAAGCTATTACATAATTCTTAACTGATTGTTCAAACAAGCTCTACAAAATCAATGCCCATGGAAACAATGTTATCTCTACCATATACATTGTCCAGGTAAGTTTATGTGCCACAAAATTCTGCCATTGAAAGAGAAAATGGGGGCAGATAGATAGCAATGTTCCAATAGGATATGGTCATTATATGATTGGGAGAGACATGGTAAACCTTAGCCATAAGAGCAAATGTTAGAGTTGTTGCAATGCATTAAAGCCAGCATGCATGGTGGAGAATCTAGTCAATATGACATGTTCAGTCTTTTTCTATAGCTATGCACAGCTATCCTGTTCCAACTTCGCACCACATTAGATCAGAATTAGAAACCAAGAACATGGACATATGCTAGACATGTAGCATGGCATTAGTTGTTTTATTCTTCTAGCACGTGGAGTTTTCCAATAGTTGCTTCAATTTATAAATGTATATCCTCTTAATGTGCTCGCTACTATCCATCCAATGGAACTCGATTACAAAATCTATCAAAACAAACATTTTAAGAAAAACAATTGAAAATGAGTGTAGAAATTTGTAATTCGTAAGTGTTGAATAATTCAACTAGAACTTGTTATAGAAAACCATTGAGATGCCCGAATCTAAAATTAAAATGATATAAGCATTCTAGTTGGTCTTGGTCTAGGCACGTTCAAGGTACTTCCAAGTCTATTTTTTAAGGAGGAGTATTGAGATCTATAATTGAAGTTATAGGAAGCCCAAAGACATGGTCACAAAGTTGACATTTTATGTCAAGTTGAGATCTGCTTAGGAAACCAACTGGAGTTGTAGCACCCAAAGACATGGTCACAAAGTTGACATTCTATGTCAACTTCAGCTCTGCTATATTATAATTCTAATCCATGACATGCACTCGCAATTATTTCCACTCAATATTTCATGCTATACTATAGGCGATTGTTTTAGTGTTGGCCAACAATATGAAAGGGCTGCTAATAGTTATCAATGTCTTTCTCCTCATTCTTATCATTCTCATCGCCCTTAAAGTCTTTATATTCTGGTACCAAATATTTTTAGAATGTAGACCACCCATCCAAGCATCAACAGACGAGATGGAAGATGTGGAATGCAGTCACAAAATCGGATTTCAAAAAGAAACATTACATTTACTAACAATGTCTGAGGTGGAAAAGCATAGCAGCGAGAGGCTGGAATGTGCAATTTGCCTTTCTGAATTCACAAGAGGCGAGAGAGGGAGGATTCTTCCAATATGCAAGCACACATTCCATGCCCAATGCGTAGATGTTTGGTTGCAAACTAGTATTAATTGCCCTTTGTGTAGAAGTAAGGTTCTTATGTTTCTCTAATTGCATATACAATGCAATGACGTTTGCTTATAGTTGGATTTTACTTGCCTTTTATATAAGGTTTTCATGTTTCTAATATATACCTATCATCTAATTGTTGGTATTATATAATTTCTCCAAATTTTCTCATCTAATAGGAGCAAGTCCATGTCAAATTTTGAAAGGAAATGGCAAATGGGAATACAAAATAATTTGGCTCCTAGAGTGTAAAATGCTTGTCCATTGTGCAAGCAGAGGACAGAGACCATCGACCATTGTTTTTTTTCATGCATGCAGGATGCTGGCTTTTTTCCTTTTAGTGGTCCAGTGGTATTCGATGGACTTTAAAAATGATCTTATCTCTCCTTCCCCTCCCTCCCTCCCCTCCCCCAACAACTTTAACAAGTGCTTTTAATGTTTATCGGACTAAGATGCAAAGCAAGTCTTTGATTTAGCATCAGATGATTACTTTGATCAGATGAATGTGTTTCTGAGATATGTAGAAGATATAATTGCTAAGGCTTATCACTACCCTTGCTTGTTGCTCTTCCCAAGAGTTATTTGATCTTTGAGGTGTATTATTGTGTACACTCATAACATATCCTCCTTATATACCGGTCTAGCCCCACCACCCACAGCTAGGCGGGCTCTTATACACAAGCCGTATTAATTGGGACTTAATGAGACTATCTAGGTACATCATCTACTAAGGCTTTCAGGGTCTGTACCCCCCTTCCCAATACACAGGAGTACCCATAGAAATAGAACATCATCACCCATAGAACTGAAATATAGAATAACATCTAATCTATCTACCTAAACATACATGGTTAGGTTCCTTTCTTAGGGCTTTTGATCTCAGAGTCTATACTATAGGGAAGGCTAATCTTACATACTAACTCGTCCTAATGTGGGCTGGAAGTTGACATTGCACAACAGAATTGCTATCTATCTGATCCTTGGCTTGCTCCAACTCCTTGGAAGGCGTCCATACTCCTATTCGGGCTGAAGATGAATGAATCTGGAAGGTCTGTGCGAACAAGAGGAAGAGAAAAAGTGAGGTGAGAAGGAAAAGGAAAGGGAAAAGAAACAATGAGGGGAAAAGGGAAGGGAAAAATGGTAGAAGGGAAAGGAGAAAAAAGATGAGGGAAAAAAGGAAGAGAATAGAATAGAATAGAATATGATTTTATCGTCCACGGAGACCAACTGGCCTATGGGACCCAAGTACTAAGAGAGAGCAGCAAAGACATTACTACCCAGGATTAAAAACCCCACCGGGGGTTTTTTGGGAAAACCTTAGTAGCAATAAGGATGCCACATACCGCAAATTATATACATAATCACAAGCACAGCTTGAGGTTAATGCCTGACAGGGGGCATAACTCGAGTCCGCGTATCCATTACCTCCTGGAGGTACGATCCCAACAAGCCTACAGAGGCCGTGCTCAGTAGCTCATGCAGGGCCTGATGGGGCACAACTAACCGAGCATACCGAGCCCGGATATGCTCGTACGCCGGACAAGCCTGGAGGGCGTGACTTTCATCCTCAATGGCGCCCTGTTGACGGATCGGCGGACTCTGTCCCTCCCGGCTCCCGAATCCATCTCCCTGCCTCAATGCGGGAGGTGGTGTGCACTGTCGGCAATGGAAGCAATCACCCTGCGCTTTTTCATGGGTAGATGGGTGCGCAGGTAGTGGTGTGGGCCCCTCGTGAGCATGGGATTAACCTGCTGTCGATAATTTGCCACCTTGACATGTGACAGGGCCTCTGCATCCCAAAGCTTGGCCATGAAGCAAGCATCCAAGTACTGCTTCAAGGCAGCGCGTTCCTTCGGTGTATGCACTGGTCCACATCTGTGTGCCTGCACATTCCATCGCGAGAACCACTGGGCTTGCTTGTCTTTCCAAAGGGCTTTGAGTCGCCAAGGGCCCATCGCCACCGCCAAAGCAAGGTTGGGTAGCCGGGCTTCATCCATAGCCACCACCACCTTCGGAAGTAAATAATGTGACGCCCAGTAGCGACCCTCAGAATGGAAGGAAGCCCGTTTCTGGAGCAAGATCCGATATGGGACCGTGGATTTGACTCCCGATTGTTCGCCAAGAAGGCCTTCTGTACTGCTCTAGATCGTTCCAAGTGGTGAGGGATATCACCGCCCCCACACTTCGCCCCATAGAGGAGGACCCGGCTCAACCAAGGCCCCCGAACAAGTGTGCCTGGAGACCCCATGCATCTGACGGCTACGCCTTGTGACCGCTTGTTTTGCATTGCATCTGTGGGCTTTCCGCCCGCAGTGACCCGTAACGATGGATGCATCCCAATGTGTGGTAGTAGAAAACTCAATGCCCAAATACTTATAAGATCGAGCCACCTCCACTACACGCCTCGGTAAGTGAATGAGGGAAGGCGTGGGTGCGAGATGATGGGACCAACAAAGACCCTCGCCTTGGCCAAGTTAACTCTCATGCCGGTGAATTGGCAAAAGTGTCCAAAGCATCCGGTGGCGTTGCATGTCCTTCCGGGTATATCGAGCAGGTCAACATCATCGGCATATATGAGTTGCGGATTATGTGGTGCATCAACTGAAGCCCTTCCCCGTGCTCAGCTAGCCATTCTTCTAACTGGTCATTGTACAAAGCGAAGAGCGTCGGGGATAGAGGGCAGCCACGGCGCACCCCAATGCTACTAACAACGGGCTCCCCGACAAGCAGTGAGACGACCGAGCAAGCCTCATTATAGTCCTGCGAATAGCATTCTCGCAAGTCTTCTGAGTCCCCAAATTGCCTCAATATGTCCCACAACTTATCCCCGAGGCACTTTGTGTCAAAAAGCCTTTATGAAATCCACAAAGCAACAAAGATGCGTTTACGGCGTTGATTCCTTATATATCCTCTATGAGTGTTCGCAGAGTGAAGATATGGTCAATAGTAGAATGCCGGGAAGCTTTGCCTGCGTGAGAGCCCGCAGACTTCTCCATCCTCTCCCAAAATAAAGTGTCCCGCCGCTCAAGAATCCCTAAGCAACTTGGCAAAGACGGAACCCGACCATAATGGTACGATAGTTGGGCTGGGGGGTCCCCCGCTTTGTATATGGGCACAACTCTACCGGTAGTCCGCAATGGGGGTAAGCCTTCTTGCAATGCCTTGTTGAAGGGTCTTTGTGAGAACCCAAGCACCATTGGGGGCCGACCCACTTGAGAAGCTCACCGCATACCATCCAAATCTGGCGCCTTCCTGTTAGTGGAGCGCTGCGGGCCCATTATGACATCCCTTCAAGAATGACCCGATTACTAGGCCTGCCTGCGAGGTATTTGCTGCCCGGCTTCCCATTGGGTCATCTTGGCCGCAAGTATCTCACCCATTGTTCCCGGTAATATTTCCCTGTGGGTCACGCGCAGGCTTACTCAAGACCTTTCTCCAGAAGGCCCTAGGGTGGCGGTCTAGTAGACCAAACATCTATTGCTGGTGCTCCGCAAGGTACCTGGCTTTCTTGGTCTTGAGGAAGGAGCGGTATTGACGGACGGCCTGCGGTCGAATGGTGGGGTCCAGCACTTGGCGGAGCCATCGTTTTAGCTCCCGACATTCGTCATCGAACCGATTGTGGGGAAGGTGGTTGCAGCCCCTCGTGGATCGCCGAGGAGCCTCTCCCAAAGCATCCGCCGCCTACCCTCGGAAGAGCCGGGTTCACCGGCCGTCACGTTGAAGTGTGGGGAGTGCAGCACTCCGGCAGCTCATGTTCAAGCATCCTCGCATAGACCGCCGCATGATCATAGTCCGTGACGCAACCGCGGTACATGGGGTGTTGGGGCAATGGGTGCTCTGTTGGCTCGCCAATCTATCTGCAAGAACAGGGGGCTGATGGTCTAATCTACTTCCTCGTCCCTACCACCGTCCCGGAACCGCTTAGTGACCAAGTGTAGGCATTGCTCGTCTCCTTTAGCACGTAATCCACCACACCGTGCCGCCCCTAGTTCTCCCCGCTTTACAAGTGAAGCGGCCGGAGGATCTACCATCGCTAGCCCCATTGCAAATGACCGTGTCAAAGATACCGCCCAAAGAACAAAGAAATGCCGCCATAGCGTGTCACCGGGTCATCATCCGACGCCCTTGGCCAAACCATCTCTCAAGGTCCATTTGCAACACATCCTCACTAGAGGTGCGAATTTTGGAATCCGTCACCGTATACAAGATTGAAATCCCCAAGCAACATGACCTTGCCCAATTGCTCCATCTTGCCAGATGTCATCATATAGATCGACATAGGGCTCCCATTCCACATCCAAGTGCGTGTGGTAAAAGTTGCTCTCAAATGTGGGAAGTAGCAAGCCGCCACAAAGAGAGGGCTGCCATCACTGTTTCGCACTGCACGTACCCACCATCATGTTGCTGCGTCACGCCTTGCAAAGGGAGACCGATTGGGCCAAGGTCGCCCGGGTAGTAACATGCAATTCCTCCGCGGTTCCTCGTTTCCTTGCACTCATTGAAGACGCGAGTAGCACCGTATCCCGGCAAATCAGGTAGCTCGTGACCAGATGTTCCCATGTTTCCATGAGGAAGATAAGGTCCATGTCCATGGCGACGGAATTGAGATCGTCCCCCTTCGCCATGGGAAGCCACTGCAATTCCGGGATACCACGCAGGCACGATCCCTATTTAGTGGCGTGCACGCCACTTCAGTCCGGGTGGTAGTGGTGGTCCTGTGGGGAGCGGAAGATGTGGATGCTCGCGGCCGGGGCCTCCTCCTCGAGGGGGACTCGAGGGGCCGAGTGCCCGCATCCCCGCTATCGCCCGACTCCTGCATCCTTCCTGACCAGCCCGGCGCCTCCATGTCTCGCGGCAGGTCCTAACTTTGGCCAGCTCACGCCTTGGTCTCTTCTTTGTCTTTGGGGTCAAGTCCCTGGCCAACGCTGAGCCGCCCCTTCAACTTCCTACCGACGCAGATGGCCACCCGCTCGCACGCTCTCAATCGTGGAAGATGACCACCGGGCGATCAAGGCGCTGATTCCATGACGACTTCGCCTTTACAATGGTCACAGTGCTTTGGGAACATCATCCGTCCAAGATTCGGTGCAGGTCCGGAAGTGAGATGTTCTCCGGACTCCTCCGTCAGGCCTCGCACTACCACATTGCGGCTCCTGCGTCTCTCCCTGAGCTTCGGCGGGGCCGCACTGTGTTGGTTGAGGTGGGTGAGGCATAGGTACGCGGGCCGACGGGTGGTGGCGGCCCGGCGCGGATCTCGATGTGTCCGCGGCCGGGTGTTCCGGCTTGACGCCTGTAGGTTGGTGGGTTCGCGGGGTTGGTGTGTTCTTTCTTTGTGGTTTACGTTCTCCGGAGTCCGAGCTCGGTTCTTGCGGGGATGTTGTCATGTCTTGCCATCTCCCCGCGTGCAATGGCGGAGTTGCTCATGTGCCCCAAAGATGGAGGCCCTTTGCCTTGGCGGGCACGCACCGCCCCCAGAGTGTAGCTCCGATCTCGTGCTAAATCCTTACTCCAAGAGCGCTCGCCTCGCTAGCTTCCAAAGCAGCCTGGACTCCTTGTCTCACAGTGGCAGCCTCCTCAACCTCTGACAGGAGGGCGGCCTGTGCTCCTCGTGCCGTGGCCTTAGCCTCCTCAACCTCGGCCTGGATCCGAGACAGGGTTACGAGTGTCTCCTGCTCTACCCGGTTCCTGTCCTGCGTCCCAGCTTCCATCGCTGCCAACACGGTGTCTACACGCACCCTCATATCTGCAGGGTAAAAGCATGTTAGGGTGTCCCTTAAAAAGTATTATTTAGTGACTAAAAAGGTACCTAAAAAGGTAGCCAGGACTGGGTACTGGGTACCTGTATAATATCTCAATATAAGGTATGTTTTAGAACTTTTTATATATATATTGGTCTCCGATAGCATTATCTTTATCTTAACTTTGAATATTACCATGTCCTTGACTTTTATTTTGGATTTTTGTATTAGTTTTAATGAAAAGAAAATGAGAAAGTACCCATTCTGGCAGTACCTAGTGTATGTACTTTTGCAGTTCCAAAAGTGGTACACCCTAACATGCTTTTACCCCCGCAAGCTCCTCGCCGCATTGCTTTGTCTTTCAAATTGTAGCAAGCGGATGCTATCATCCGCCATGCCGTGACACGATCCTCCACCTGCGGATTCGTTGTTTTTTCCGCACCAACTGCCACAAGAACATCCGAGATGTTATGTTCTCCACCTCTGTCCGGGGAGGCCCGCAAGGCGTGCCGCTGGCCTCAACCCTCGCCGGATGCGGCTCCAAGGTTCGACCGGGCGGATTGCCCAGTGGGCCGCGCCTGGGTCGACCGCCTTGGCTCGAGCCTCCCTCTTCATGGAAGACGCCTCCTCCCTCCTCGCCTGCCTCTTCCTTGGTGGCCCCTTCATGGTCTTCCCAAGAGGGCTCTACTGCTGGGTCAACCGGTGGTTGGTGTGTTTGGGCCTTTCCGGGATGGGTTGCCGTGGTGATGAGGTAGCTCACCAACCAAGTGTGGGTCCACACACGGGGTAGTCTGTGGCCATGGCTTGGGGTATGACTTGGGCCATGGCAGGTCAAACAGGGGTTTAGGTAGGCTATGGCGGGGGGGCTTATCGTGTCCGGGCAAGGCTAGGCGGTCATGGCGGTGGTCGTGGCCCTCGCTAGGCAAGGCCAAGAGGCAGCTTGGTTGGGCTATGGCAATGTCGTAGATGTTGGAGCCTAGCTCAACATTAATTTGTATGCTCGACCGCCCAAATTAGGGTTGGGAGCAAAGGGGCTGAAAGGTGGCAAAAAGGAAAGTGGCTAATAGACTTCTGGATATCTAGTGTGTACCGGCTGCCACCAAAACCCTAGCACACAGCCCAAAAAAGTGCAGATTTGAGCACTGAAACAAAGCCAAGCATGCAGGTAACATACACCTTGAAAGCTCTCTCGAGCCAGCTTTCCAACAAGCCCAAGCACATGAAAATCTGACACCGGATGTGAAGAGATACAAATCCGGTCGAATTGTCTACCGGTTGCCACAGAAACCCTAGCACACAGCCCGGAAAAGTGTCAATTTGAACACAGAAACAAAGCCAAACATGCAGGTACCATACACCATTGGAAAGATCTCTGAACCAGCTTTCCAACAAGCCCAAGCACATGAAAATCTGACACCGGATGTAAGAGATATGACCGATCAAAATTCTGCCGCAAAAACCCTAGCACACAGCCCGGAAAAGTGCCAATTTGAACACAGAAACAAAGCCAAGCATGCAGGTACCATACACCATTGGAAAGATCTCTGAACCAGCTTTCCAGCAAGCCCAAGCACATGAAAATCTGACACCGGATGTGAGAGATATGACCGATCAAAATTCTGCCGCAAAAACCCTAAGCCCTAAGCATGAACCCGATACATGTAGTCCCCTCCATTCAAGATGGAGCCGACCCAGTACCTTGATCAAGCAAAGGGGAGTGCCCACAATCAGACATCAGATCAGAGAGCGGCTAGCCACAAAGAAAGGCACGAGAGAAAGGGTGAGGAAAGGGAAAAAGAAAAGAAAAAATAAAGGAGGGCGGAAAGGGAAGGAAAAAGGCCACGAGGAAAAACTGGGAAAAGGGAAGGAAAAATGGCACTATCAGAAGGGGAAGAGAAAAATAAATGGGGAAAAGGAGAGGAAAAACGGGTATGAGAAAAAGGAAACGAAAAGAGAAAAGAAAAAGAAAGGTGGAGAGGAGGAAATAGAAGGAAAAAATGGCACAGGAAAAAGGGGAAGAGAGAAAGGGTCGAGAGAGGAGGAAATGGAAAGGGAAAGATGCCATTGGTAAAAGAGAAAAAAAAAAGGGGGGAACGGAGGGGGTAGAGAAAAAGAAAATAGAAAAAAGTAAAAGGGAATATGAAAAAGGGAGGGGAGAAAAGGGAAGTGGGAAATAGAAAAAGGTTGAAGGGAAAAGCGGGGAATGCGAAAATAGAAAAAGGAAACATCCCCTCCGGCTCAACAATTCAACTGGGTAGGTCTAGTCTCACGCCAGCAGTTGAGCACACGCTCCTTGATGCTTATGCCTCAGGACACGCAGCCTGCTTTTGTTGTCGACACTATCCCTCATGAGGAACAAAAGACGGTTCATTTTGACCCTGATCTCGACAAGCTCATGCCTCATGTCATGCCCAAAGTCCGTCAAAGTATTCTCAAGCTTATGCAAGCTGCTGAAAGACGCACGCTGGCTAATGTTCACACCACAACATACGCTCAACAGCGTCAGGACACGCCTTCCATGTCTAAGACCCCCTCACGCACTCAGCCGTTGCTGCTGAAGTTGAACTCCTAAAAGAAGTTTCTGCGTCGATGCCTCAGGCACCCATACCATTGGATCCTGCTGATCCTTAGCTCACGTTCCCTTGGAGCTACAAGAAGAGCTTGCCAAAATCAAAATTCCCCTTAGTCTCTCTACTATCGTAAAGTTATGTCCTGCCGTCAGGGAACAATTGCCATTGCCCACTGTTCTTGTTGGTGTCGTCGCCACTTCTACACTCACGATTCATGCCACTGTTAGAAATCAACGAGTTGATAAGCAATAAGGTGGACTGAGGTAGTTTGGTTCGTACCTGGAAGTTGTACTTGGACTTGAGGGAGTTGTGGGCATGCCGTGGTGGTGTGACCCCATTCTTAACAATGGTAGTATTGAGTTTTTGCTGGATCAAAAGGAGTGCGTGAGCCTTGACCTCGTAGTTGTTGAGCTTGCTGAGATTGTGGATACTGCTATTGTGGTGGATATGGCTGAGACTGTGGATATTGCTGAGGCGTCATCTGAACTTGGAAGACCATCTTTTGTCGAAAAGGTGTGGGATGAGAGCGCATGCATTTTTCAACAGCATGATTGCACATATTTTAACGTTTGCAATGAGGAGGACCATTAATGGAATTGCATTCATTGGCCAGATAGCCTTGATACTTACAAATGTGACACCAAATTTGACTGCACTGTGGTGGAGCAGATTGATGAGATTGAACCGAACCATAACAGGAAGAATGAAAGGAAGATCTGTGAGAGGAATGCCACGGGAAGATATGTCGACGGAATGGTTGATCAATTCTATAGTGTGATCCAACGTCTTGGGGCACAAGTACTCAGTCATAAGACGAATGGCCGGAGGAAGGCTTTGCAGAAACCAAACCAAGATCTGACTCTGCGTGGGATATTCTTTGAGTGTGGTACCATAATTTGACAGGAAAGCAGTCTTCATTTCTTGCCAGTTCTATTTCTAATGGCTTTTGTTGGCCATGAGCCATTGATGAGGAGTACCACGCAGCGTGGTGGAGAAAATATGAATCTTAAGCTGTGGCTGAGAGTGGCCATTCAAGATAGCCAGAGCTTCGAATTCTTCCATGTGAGCCTGAGCACTTTGATCAAGGATAGGCTTCCCCTTCGCATTCCCAAAAATCGGATAGGTAAGCTTGAGGTTGTGAGCAGTAGACGGGACGGGTACCTGTGTACAAGGTGGTGGAGCATAAGAAGGAGCATAATCTTGAGGCACAGCTGTGGGCTGGGAGCAAGGTATTTGCGTGGGGGCCATGAAACCCAGAGGTCATGAGAGAGGGGCGTCATTTGGCAATATCCCATGGGTGCCATCCTCATTCAATTTTAGATCACCAATATTGTAAACTTGAACAAGAGGTTGAAAGGATGGAGAAGACTGAAATTCTTGAACATAATTGGGACCAAAAGAAACTTGAGGGTAGCCCATACCATGCTGTGAAGGAGATGGTTGGGAATGCAACAATGTTGGTCCAGAAAAAATGTGGATATAAGTGCTTTCCGGCGTTTGAAAATGCACAAGAGTGTGATGTGGCGACTGGGATTGAGAACAATGTTTGCAAGCAGGGGGAGACCCCGGTCGAGAACAAACATGAGGGGTAGGCGGTGCAGAATGAGGACACGAGCGAACACGGCCATCTTCAATATCATAAACAACATCATACATCCCGAGCAGCTTCCTTGCGTTGATGGCAATCCAATCGAGCTGGAGTTTGGTTAAGGAGCTCATCTTGAGTAAAAGCACAAACAGACATCTTCAAATTGGGAAAAAGGAACTAAGACCTGGCAACGGTGACAATGTTTAGAGTCTGGGTTCGGGATAGGCTGCAAGACAGCCCTCTGTAAGGACCCTTAGATCAAGCAGACAAATCCTAACAGAGTTTCACGTGGGATTTTGCAAAGAAATCAGAACAGAAAGAATGAAACAGAACAGAAAAACAAAGAGACTTTATGTCAGGGTAAGGCTCCTTGAATCTCAATAAGAATACATGAACTCTCATCAAGAGAATGATACTAAGTCGGATCTAAAAACTTGAGATCTATCTTTACTATATATATAGTACAATGGCCTTGGGCCCAGAATAAATAGGTGGCAGATCTCGGTCACCAACTCCTAGATCATATGCATGATTTAAGGAAATCTTTGCAGTGCCATCATTATTGCCTGAAATCCCGATAATTTAAGGCCGAACTCCCCGGAGGCCATCATTTAGGGCGTGAACTTCTGCGTGGTCTTTTGTGGGGGGGGAGTTTGCTACCTGATGCTTGACCTAATTCCTTGCCTCTGACCTGCATTGTATTCAAGAATAGTCCTCGCTGCACTGGACTAATAAAGAGCCGTTACACATTCATGTCTTTTAGCAGATTTGTACACTATAGTTTCAAACCATAATAAAAATAAATTGTCCCTTTATTGCAAATCATATATTCGGTGTAAGTAAACACTTGACCCTGCCAATTTCGTTTCTCTGGAACCATATTAAGCGCTAGAAATATCAATCTCATCGCCAGAAATTGAAATTTCAAACCTGATTGGAAGTGGTGTATCAATAGCTTGCCATCTGTCTTTCAATACTTCTTAACATGGACTCCATATATTTCATCTTGGCTTAAGAAGTATGGCATAACCCAGCTACAAAAAAAGACTTAAAATTGCTAAAGCCTTGAATGCACAAAAGTAATTAAGGTCTGACCATCAGCAAATTTTTTCGACCGCCATTTTTTGTGGCTCTATCATCAGTGCAATCGGCCTGGATCCTCCATCTTGAAGCAGAAAGACTAGCCTTCTAAATGTATTCGCTTAGATAGAAGATTTACCTGGAATATTTGAACAGGGTAATCGATATAGTATTCTTGGCCAAGGCATAAAGGCCTCTGAGAAATCATATCCCAGTAGATCTGACGTGTTTCAGGTGTGGCAAAATGGCAACTTGGCCTGCTATTGTTAAGCCTATTGGCTGCCAAGTTTGGCCTCGCGATTTTCACAGGCTTCAAGTCAGGCAAATATCAGAAAGTAAAAAGCCATACCGGCATCCGATCAAATCGGATCCATCTATTTCCAGCCTGATGCAGCTATCCTTCTGTTTTTTTGTTGTAGCTTGCAGATTCAACCTGGCTATGCCCTTTTAGAGCGATCGTTTATGCGCCAATGGCATTGCCATCATAATTGGGTCTTTAATCCCTAAAAGGTTTGCCAATTTGTTTTTAAGGTATGGAGGGGTATTTATCCGGTGGTTTAACATAAGGTTGGTCTTTGTGTATGTATTCATTTTCGTATGTTTCTGCCGTTGTAAGGTGATTTTTAGCAGGGTCTGTCTTTAACGCCAGATTCAATGGTTGGAAAGCAAAGTCAATATTGTCTGTATTTTTTTTGGAAAGGAGGGTTTTGTAATATCCCCTGCTGCGCTCAGGAGGCGGCCGACCTGCTGTGAAGCGGCAGAAGGAGGCGGCCGACCTGCTGTGAAGCGGCGGACAAATTATTGGCAGGACGAGGTCGCATTGTAGCTCCTTCCTTTTCTATAGTCTCTGCCATTAGCTTAAACTTAGAATCTCCTACAATGTAAACAAATCTTTCTCAAGCGTTGCAATGCACTTATTTCTAATATAATAATAGATTGTTGTATATACCACTATTGTATAAATGACTAGCATTGCGATTGTTACACATAAAGGCCCATTCAGAAAGTGCAGGTAGTTAAAAGCATTATAATGCCTTAGCAAGGATTTCAATGTGCAGGGACTTCCAACAGAGCTACTTGATATGAAGCTTTTAAATAATGTTCATAAGCTTCACATTGTTTGATGGCCTTTTTAACGAGTAGATATGCGGGTGCAAACTTCCTTAGAACTAAGATCAAAATGTCATATCGAAATAGAATAGTTCATCTTTAAACACAACAATTCACCTCTAAACACAAAGCCAGCATGAACGCGCAAAAAAGCTTGAGCATGGGCATGCGAAAAACCTACATATCTTTCCTTCCAAAAGCTTTGCGCCAAACAAAACAAGGAAAAACAAGCATTGAAACACAAAAGACATAGAATGGAATACAAGAAAAAGCAGGCTCCGAAATACAGAAGGAAGAGAACAGAGAACGAGAACATGGAGGGCCTCTTGCCTAAAGCATTATATAGAGAACGAGAACATGGAGGGCCTCTTGCCTAAAGCATTATATAGCACGCAAATATAATCTTGAATCATTCATAATTTACTTTCCAACAAGACCATTCATAAGGCACATCCAACAAGCCAACCCAAAAACACCCCGAAATCTGAAGATGTAATGTTGGAAAAATTCTTTACTTTTTGATTTTTAATTGAATTAATTTTCGTGTTTTTTCTATTATTAATAGGCTTTGCAATTTTGCATTGATTTCTCACGTCCCATTGATTAATTGGCATGTTTAATGATCCACTCTTCGAGGCGCCAAAATTCATCAACCATTCCGTGTTCTCATTATCCAAAATTCAATGAATTCTTTACAAATTTGGAGCAAGCAGAGGATCCGATCCAGAAAAGATGATGCGGTCCACAAATTTGGCTCTGATTTTGGTGCTAAACATAGCGGCAGCATGCTGTTGGGCAGAAGCGGGAGCAGAAGAAGATTTATCTTATTTGCAGAAGCTAAATCTATTGAATCGGATAATTCAGGGCTATGCATTCGAAGCAATTTCAGACAATTCGGCAATGGGGATAATAGAACAAGTGAATCTGCCAGAGGCGCTGGGCGCAGCAGCCCTAGTTGAGGCGGTAATCGTATCGGCAACGGAGCTGCGGAAAGAGGGCTTTCGTTTTAACGAAATCTGGCTAAATCCGGGGGCTTCAATCTCTACCGATCCGGTAATCGTGGTTCTGGTTTACAGAAAATTGCAAATTCTAGACCTGTATGATGCAGAGGGCTACGCATTGGCATCCCCTGTGTTAGGAATCAAGGTATATGATGCTTTCAATCTTTCCAGCACAGAAGAAAATGCCATGGAGCTAGATTTAACAGCCGCTATTCTTGTGAATATGCCTGATACGGATCCATTAGGGATGCAATCCATATGCGCCATGTTTGATAAGGAAGCTAGAATTTCTGTTTCATTTCCAGTTTCAGATTCTGGGGCATGCCAGGCGACAAGGTTAGGGGATTATGCGCAGGTAGTACCTTCAAATGCAGCATCTGCTAATGCGCCATCAAGTTCTGCTGCTAACCCTAGCCCTAATTCTAACCCTAACCCTAACCCTAGCCCTAACCCTAACCCTAGCCCTAATTTTCCACCAAGTCCTGCTGCTAATTTTCCATCTAATCCTCCACCCAAGGCATCAAATTCTGGACACTTGCAGCCTATATCAGTGAAAGATGAAACGGGCAGCAGATTAAATTTGGGTCTGATAGGGCCTGGTTTTGCAGCAGCAGGGGCAGCTGCCCTTGCAGTTGCCCTTCTTGTTGGATTAGCAGCATGGAGGCTTCGTGCCCACCATTTAGCTCTGCAGCATATGGAGCAAGTTGCTGCCCGTTCTGAAACTTCTTTGGAGACCTCTCTTGTGGCTGGAAACAAGGCTCCCACAGCTAGTTTCAGTCGAACCAGACCTGTTTTGGAGTTTGATGATCATAGCTAATTGGTTTCTCATTGTTCTGTTCACATTGTTTAATTCAAATAAGTTATACTTCATTATTGCCTTAGTTTTGCATGTTCTTGAGTCTGGTGACAATGGAAACCCCATTTTAGTTAGGCCATGAATTGGGATACGCTGCAGGTAGATGCCATAACAGAAAGAGACATTCTGCAATGCACAAAGGCTAAAATAATTTAGTTTAGCTCTTGTGAATCTACTTGAAAAAAATAACTAAGAAGAACTAGGTATACAAACGTGGCTGTATACTTTATTCACTTTCAATATGCTTTGTATTTTGTGAACTATGGGAACATTTGAAAAAAGAATGTTTGCATTGTCTTGCTATGTTGCTTTTTTCTTATTTCAATCACGTGGAAGTGACTTTCTCATGTATAAAAGAAGCAGGCTGGCGCGGAAGTGACTTTCTCATGTATAAAAGAAGCAGGCTGGCGCGGAGGTCTGCTTGACCATTCAAAAAGAAGCCCAAAAGGGCTTTGCCTCAACGCTGGCGCGGAGGTCTGCTTGACCATTCAAAAAGAAGCCCAAAAGGGCTTTGCCTCAACGTAAAGTAGGGTTGGGTCCAATCCAGCCGTCCATTCGTCCACGTGTCCAATATCTTGGCATTCAAATAGAAGTGGCAAGTTCAGAAAGAAGTCCAAAAGTGCTTTGCCTCAATGTAAAGGATGGTTGGGCCCAATCTAGCCGTCCATTCGTCCACGTGTCCAATATCTTGGCATTCAAAATAGAAGTGGCAAGTAATAATAACAGAAAGTACAGTAAAAAAGTTGCCGTCCATTCGTCCACGTGTCCAATATCTTGGCATTCAAAATAGAAGTGGCAAGTAATAATAACAGAAAGTACAGTAAAAAAAAGTTGAAACGTGTCCAATATCTTGGCATTCAAAATAGAAGTGGCAAGTAATAATAACAGAAAGTACAGTAAAAAAAAGTTGAAAGGAGAGTAAAACGCAAGTAAAGTTCTTGCGTGTAAAGTTCTTGCACAACTTCCAGGGATAGAAAATGTGACACGTGTCTCGCTTTTATTGGATAGGACGGCTGGATTGGGCCCAACCGTCCTTTACGTGAAACACATTGACTCCTCGATTAACGGCTTTCGGTGGAAGCCAATAAACCTTGGCTTTCGGTTAAACTCTGGTTTCTCATTGACTCTCTAGTTAACCAATAAACCTTGGCTTCCGGTTAAACTTCGAATATCAATAAAGTTATGTGCGAAGAACATGGGTCAAGATAGTCTTACCTCGAATTGGATTACCCCCCTCCCGTTTGTACCTGAGATGTGCCAGGTGCTACAGTCGATCTTTGCCGAAGGGCAGTTGATCTTCGTCATTGTCGTACATGACATGAGCAGCGGTCTTTAATCGCATCGTTTGATTAGATACCTCACTCCTGGATACTCTTTGCAATCCTAACTCCAAAATCCCCACTAAGATACCCGCCGTCTGGAAATGCCCCCTTAACAATCCTGGAATTCGAGAGCACGAAGTTGTCCCTGGTGTCAGGATCCAGGTTCATGTACGGGCCTCTGAGATTTCTATGTGATTTCGTCTACCGGGATCCAAGAACTAAAAAGATCCCAGTCTATCACAGCAAAGCCATCCGACAAGGTAAGGTTATCGGTCTGGCCGAGGCTGATAACCAAAATATGCGGCCGAGGCTGTATGTTCGAGGCCAGATATTTGCACGTAAGGCGTCGGCCTTATGTGCAAATATCTGCCCGAGGACGTATGGCCGAGGCCACGCATTTTTGGTTATCAGCCGAGGCAAAGACCGATAACCGCTTTATCGGGTTGATAACTAATTATCTCCTAGTACTGATAACTAGTTATCACTCCTAGGAGTGATAATTATCGGACTCTCCCTTTACATTAGAGAGTTCGATAAAGGGATAATTAGATAGAGGGAGGCCCTCTCTTCTTTTTGGAGGCTCCCTCCTCTCCCGTATGGAAAATGTATATGGGAGAAGGGTGGGCTTTCTTTTTTTCTTTTTTCTTTTTTTTTTTTTTTGGGGGTATTAAAACCTCACATATGGTCGTGCCTACTACTCGCGATGACCCCCCTCGATTCTAGTGAGAGGTTTCGCTTAGATTGCATTTCCGAAGATGGGATCGCTCTGGAGTGATCCACATGGGGAGGGGATAGGGCATCACGCTCCCATTTGACAATTTGTATTCATTAGCTAGGCATTTGATGTTTTGGGTGTAGTTGAAGTCATCGTGGCCGTTCTATCGTGATGTCCATATAGCATCATGGACCTCTAAGACTTTGCGAACCTGATTGGCGCGACTACCATTGCCAATCGTCTCTATCATTCTTCAACATGTTGTCGAGAAGAACAATAGCGACCATGGAATTTGAGGTGTAAAGGGAACATCATCCAGTTGTTTAGTCTGAATGAGAAACCAAGTGAGCTCGTTGCATTTGCAATTACGTGCATGCTTACATGTTCAAGAGCATGTGGCCTATATTATTGCTCACAAGAAAAATCTGTGGAGTACTGAGGAGCATTCAGTTCCAGGAGGGGGCAAAACGGTTGTTATGATATCATATATTTCAACTAGCTAGGTAAATGACTTTTGTCATTGGAAGCAGCCATTTAAAGATATCCCATGCAATGCTTACTTGGGAGGCTGAGAGCTTAGCGTTTGCTGGAAGCAATTCTTGCCTTGCTCATGTATGCAATGCCATAGTTGCTCATGAGCATCTGCATGAAGGCCCTTGCCCTGCTGAGCAATTGTTGTAAGAAGCTCTTGCTTATCTCGATCCCACGTCACAGAGATATGCTCCAATCTTTAAAGTCTAAAGATAACCTCAGTATCCCCAGTCGAGAAGTTGTGTCTAGATTGATGATCTGTCCTAGAGGGTTTGGAGGTGATGGCATTGCAAGCAGCTTTCTTTTGTAGTTGCTTGAACTGCCCTTTGGACCGTAGCAGTAATCTCCTCAGTTTTTGCACAAAGGTGAGATATGGTTGCCGTAGCCTCCTGCTCGAAATATTTCCTATCGCAAGTCGTGGTGTCTATGCTAGTGGAGAGGGTGTCCAAATGGGCCCAGAGATTAGCAACACCCACCCTATCTTGTTGTCTTTTAGATTGTGCTAGGAACATGCCATTTCCAAGTTGTTGCACGCAGGTTTCCATGCTAGAGATATGCTACCTCTCTATAGCTACTTGCTTTTTGAGCTATTTGGATGCAGAGGCCTGCAATTCTTCTGCCAGACAATTAGTTGCATTGCCCTCAGCCATCGTCTCAATATGTCTGTATAGCTTCTTTGGTGTTTGGGGTGAAATTTTTTAATCCTAGCAGTAGTATGATAGCTGTATTCTTTGTTTGCATTCCATAGGCCAATTGATCTCCGCGGATGATAAAATTCAATTCAATTCAATCAATTGTAATTTCCAGGTAGTGTATAACAAAGTATATAACAACAAGGCCCATGCCTTCCAAACTTTAGTAGAATGAACCAAAATGTATATTGTCTACTCCTGAAGTTGTATGCCCTCCAGGGATCGAGAAAGTAAGGGTTATGCTTGTGGATTATCTATTGGATTTCTAAATTTTTGGTTGCACACCAGTAAAAAAAGACTAGCAGAAAAAGCATGGTAGTTACGAGTGTTTGCTGAGTTTTGATATTCTTGACGACTTTGGAGGTTCTTGCCCAGTTAGGAGGCCTGAGGTTGCTGCATTTATGAGGTCCGAGCTCCTGCATTTACCATTTTTTGAAGATTTTTTTAGCTCTGGGCGAGTTTGGAGTTCGGAGGTGCTGCATGTACAAGTTCAGACTTGATTTTGAGATTCTTGGCGAGTTCGGAGGCCCTTAAAGGGATTTACAAAAGGTAACTTTATGTTTATGCTTCAATGTCTTTAAAGTTTACTTATGTATTTCATTTTCTTGCAGGTTTTACCATCTGGAAGTTTAACCATCAACAGGTATACATTGCTGTTGCATGCAGAGTTTGTACCCTTGTAAAGCTAGAAACTAATTTCTAATGTCCTGTTGCAGATTTGTTGCAAATTTGTAACAACGGCAGAATCAAGGTTGATGCTGCTGTTTGTTTGTTCTTTTCTTGTAATTCAGGTTACTAATTCTTGCGTGAGTATTAGTTCTTCATTCTCTTTAGGAGATGAGTTACTCTTGGATGATACTGCACTTGAAGATGAAACTATTTTCGCTGATCACTTAATTGAGACGACAAATTCTACAGCTGTAGAAAGTTTTATAAAAGATGTTGAACATTTGCCATGGTTTAATGAAGGTTTTATTGAAAAACCAGATTCAAGTAAGGGTAAGTCCAAAGAGTTTGCTGATTTGGATGAGCAAAGATCGATCAAACAAAATAACTGAGCAAGGAAGAAATTTGATGCTTGGCGAAAATTTGTCAATGGTGACATTCATGTTCCACAGATTGACCTATCAAGTCCACTTGAGGATATACCTCAGGTTGAGTTGAATGAGATGCTAGTGAAGTTTCTGCTGCAAGTAAAAAATGGTACGATGTTTCCTTCTGGCAGGTAATGTTTATAGACTTGTATCTTTTTTTTTTTTTGTCTTTATTTAATTGTTTGTTATTGCATTTTAAATTGCTTGCTAAAGGCAGTAGGGAGGATTGTGCACAAGACACAGGAAGAAAAGGTCTGTGACTGGGGTAAGAGTAGAAGGGTTTAATATCCCAAGGGATCCTTTGTTTGTCAGATCTAGGCTGGCATTCGTGGCAGCCGCAGACAATTCTAAGAAGGCTGGTACAGAAGCGTAAGAAGGCATAAGCGATTCTGTATAATTGTGAAAAAGATCTGCTTGCAGACCTGGATTATAAGATTGAGACTCCTCGAGGTGTTCAGAGACGTTTGTGCTTTTACCTGTGTTCTAGATTTGCCATTTGGAGAGCTGGCGAGTTATATGAAGTCAAGGATGTTGACTTGACGCTTGAATCTGATGGTAAATCAGAGTATGAGAGAACTAGCAAAACATGGGGAACATCTGTGACAAGGTACAATCTAAGCCACTTTAGACCTGCTATTTGGAGCTTCGAGGAAGACTTTCTGCTTATATATAAGCAGTACATTCGACATCTTCCTCCTAAAAAGAATGCTGCACCAAGGCCATTATTCTGCAGCCAATTTCTAACTATAAACCTGGGGTAAGTTTAAGTTTATTGCTTTTGAGTTTTATTTGTTTGTTTAATTTCTTATTTTTATTGTTTCAGTCTTGGTTCAGTAAAGGTAGAGTTGGCGAGAAGGGTATTTCTAAGTGGATAAAAGAAATGGGTGCATTCCTTGACGTTGATATCTGCAATAAGAGTGGTCATGTGTCTACCGTCACACGTATGATGGCTGGAGTTCCTCTAGAAATTGGAAAGTTAATTACAGGGCATAGGAACACAGAGTCATACGAAAAGTATGTGAATGTCTTATTTTATTTGTTTATTTATCTTATTTACTAATTATGTGTGTTTACTGTTGCAGGTATGATCGAAGCAAGAATATTCAAATCAATGCTGCTATGAGTGTGAATAGCAAGCCGTATAATGATGATGGCAGTTTGAGGTTATATTCAGACATGCTTATTGAGATGATGAAAATGAAGGAAAACTCAATGCTTGACTCGCATTCCGCATTGTGCTTGGTTTCTCCAGATAGTCCTGCTCCAGACATTCCTGTTACAGGCAAATTACAGGTAAATTTAGTATAGTTCATCCACTGATCATGGATTGCCTGCAAGTAACCTGTCAAATGATCCTGTGCCTAATGGTGCTGCTATTGAAGAAAAGGATATGCTTCAGGTTGCCGAAGTTGAAAAGATTCCTAAATATAAGGGTTTGATTGATTATGAGATGTTTGATAACTTTCTGAAATCAAATAAGCATCTTAAGAAGTATTTCCATCCGAGTATTGACGTTAAAAATGTTGGTAAGTTTTCTCTTGATTGTTTATTGTTAATTTTTCAAATTTTGTTGCTTATTTTGGATTATTGCAATTGCAGGTGGCCATTCTTTTATTGGTGCTAACTTTAATAACTGCACTTTTCTTCATGTTCCTAATTCTAATGCTCTAGTTCCTTACTTTGACAAGGGGAAAACATTTCAAGTTTGCCAAACTGATACTGTGTTTGCCAAGTTTGCTACTGTTTCAGAAACTGTTTTTTGAAATTTCCAAACATGTTTTAGGTTTTGAAACTATGCAAGTGTTTTTATACTGTGCAAGTAATTTTGTAGGCATTGCAATGTTTGTAATTTTGTATCCATTGAATCTGAGAGAAACAAGCTTAAGAGTTTACCAGTTTCAGAATTTGTGTATGTAAGAGTTAATAAAAATAAGCTTAAGAGTTTCAGTTGTGTGAGAATTTGTCTAGGTAATAGTTAAATATGAGAATTTGTCTAGGTAAACAATTATAATATGATGAGGAATTTTAATGGCGGTGCTCTAAGCGGCGCCGCCAACAAGCTAGAAACCCAAAAATTACCTAAACTAGCAGAACTGCAGGGTTGGGAAGAAGGTTAGTCAGTCGAGTTTGCGTTGGTTTTTCTTCCGTGGTAATTCGAAATGACTTCATTAGACTTCAATAACATGGTTGTCTTTTGCAACCTGATCAGAACTTTGAGGACCCTTGCGTGTGTTGATTACTGAAATATAGCATCTGGATATGATTGACATGCAACTTATTTACATAGACTGAAATAAAGCTCTAAATTATTGACCTTTTGATTGTGACATATTTTGAACCAGCTACATTACCTTTGCATGATTGAGGCCCAGTGTTAAATCACATTCTAAATTGCTATATGTATTTGCATGATTTTGGATGGGGGCTGTCAACTCTTTTGTACTAAGATAGGGCAGGCAAATGAGATCAACTTCCACATCTTTTCTTTGACCACTGCTATCAATGAATAGCCATTCAATAACATGTTTCTCTTTTGCAACCTATCAGAACTTTGAGGACCCTCGCATGTGTTGATTAATTGAAATATAGCATCTGAATATGATTAACATGCAACTTATTTACATAGACTGAAGTAAAGATCTAAATTATTGACCTTTTGATGCGGATGTTATAAAATCAGCTGAATCGTATTACAACTGAGAACGAACATGGTGGCTCATCCCCTTATTACCTATTCTAACAAACTTTGACCATCAAAATTTGAAGGCAAGAATGGTGGACTGTCTATACATTATTGAATGTAATGGGCTAAAATGAAATTGTAATAACAATCCTCTGGAACTACAAAAAGAGGGGGAGTTTGCAAGCTTATACATGGTGTAGGCCCTTTCTACAATTATTGCAGATATGCCAATGGAATGCCCTATTGTGGCTTTCCATCTGTATGGTGTACAAACATCATCATACCAATCTTCATGGAAGACGCAATGAATTTGTATAGGTAATATTACATGGACGTGCATTAGAATTCGACCATTAGAGACTATGCAACACTCTTGCTCCTAGAAGATAAAGAATGTATACCTACTTGGTCACACATCAGTAAATAACACCATTTTAGTATAGCACCTTCACCCATGGAACCATACACAACATTTCAAGTGATAAGACTTACATACAGGATGCATCGACCAACCAGGGGCTTTCTTCTCAATATTTTTCAGAAGTGCAGTAGCTTGATGTCTCCAAAGAGAGATAAATCGACTTATTCGACATGATTTAGCACTGTTATACATAGCTAGACAAGGATAGGTCCCCAAAGATGGAAGTTTACATTAAATAAGTTTACTGATGATGGTTCCATTCAATGTTCAGGGTCCATTTGTTGCAGACAGCGTGATAGAGTCTCCTTCATGAGCTTGAGATTCAGATAACGATTAGAACATTGTGCCATTTAGGCTGCATTTGAATCTGAAATGCAGCTGTTTTTCACAGAGTACAAGGCATGGTCTATTATCTCTTTTAAAAGGTCATGTCATTACCAAAGCTTATGAAACTTGCAGATCAAGAAATTACTGAACATGGGAGAGTTTGACTCAAGCTGCAAAGGTCTAGACTTTAAGCAGACTAGTTACCATGTGAGAAAGTCGGATGTGCAGCCTTAATACCACTCACAGATGACATAACTACAACAAAAGAATCAGGGCCCAAATTAGACACTCTTGCTCATGCAAGCCATCCCAGCTAACAGTTTAATAGACAAAGCAAACAAAGACATTTAATACAAAACATCATTGCATTAACATGAAATCCGCCTTAAACAGCCATTTGCATAATAAAAGGAAGATAGTTATAGGTGGCTTTACACTTTTCGTAGGTAACCCTTTGCTATCTACGACACAGCATGACACAAGTTATTCTTCGGCAAGTGGGCTACAGAATTTGGAAATGATTTCTCTATAATATCTTCCATCTTTTTTGCAGCGGCATTGAGTGCTTGATCTCCTTCTACAAGATAATCGATAAGCTTGACACTTACTTCTTCCCACGTTTTCCTTTAAGTCTTGAATCTTAGAGTCCTTCCCATGTAGATCAATTTCATGGTTCTCCACCAGCCTTGCATTTTTTTTTTGAAAGAGCATCAAGGTTCTGTTATCTGGTACAGGTCACTCATTATGCCAATAACACGTTCTTGTGTCAAATTTTCATGTTCCAGTAGAACTGCCAATTGTGTTCGCATGGCCTGAAGCTCAGAATGCATTGAAGCTATCACATTAGCTCTTTCTGCTTCAACTTCTGTTCCCATAGGTCCATTTCTTGGTCAATGGCCATTCTGCATGCTTCTTTAGCCTGAAATATGATATTGCGTTTGTGCCTCCCCAGCGGGTGTGAATATGCACCCAAACCAAAGGGGGTTTAAGGGGGATTTTAATTTAAATGTGTTAAATGCAATGGTTTGTGTTAATAATGTTAATGGTAGTTGTGTGTTTATTGTTATATAAAAAAAATTTTGGGCCCTTCGGGCCCTAACCAAAGCAAACATAGGTAAAGTTTATGGGCCTAAATATTAATTACTAAAAAACACAATAACATGAAGACAAACAAATTGAGTACATTTTATGTAATCATGAGTACATTTTATGTAATCATTATATTCATTATCTGTATCTGAATATTGCAAATACAAGAATCGTGTAAACTATTGTGAACTGCACACAAGACTTTTGCGGACAACACACTTTGACATCCAAGACCTTCATGGTTGAGGTATTCATGAATATTGCAATACAAGAAACGTGTAAACTATTGTGAACTGCACACAAGACTTTTGCGGACAACACACTTTGACATCCAAGACCTACACAGAAGACTTTTGCGACAACACACTTTGACATCCAAGCCCTTCATGGTTGAGGTGTTCATGAACAACCACTACGTTCTCCATAATCCACAATAGAGGGCAGCCAATCTCTATATGTAACAAGAACTTCAAAGCCATTCCAGGTTCTTCTAGCAAGGAATATGAAGAATAGATGCAGATAATAAGAATTTAAAACTTCAAATACATACAACGGACTAATTGGATAAATTACATTCATGGAGTTATATTGGTGGCAAAATTCAGCAACAAATGTAGCCTTGGATGCCCATTTATATACAACAGCAATTTAGTTCATGGAAGAAGTCGGATATACTCACAAATAAAGTCGGATATACTCACAAATATGGTTACATAGATTAGCAAGCCAGCCTGCACACAATGTCAAACATACAAGCTGGTGTGCACATATAACTAACCCAAATCCTCCGAATTTTAAAGAGAAGCCTATAATGAACTCTTGCGAAGAATGCAAATGCTCAAGCTACCACAGAATGCATCACGTTACCTCTAAGCCAATAACTGGAGCATCGAATGTTGACACACAACTATAGCAATGAACAGGAAGGGTGTTACAGTAAAATTCTTTACATGAAATAATTTCCAAGCAAAAAGAGGATCTTGTCTGCATTGAAGCAAGCAGCAAAATGGAGGAGAACAGAGATTTGAACAGAAAATAATACCAATGATCAATTCAACCGATTAATTTGCTGGAGAAATGATAAGAGCCACTAGACATGCTTATGAACAAAATAAATATCCCTTCTCATAAGAATGAATCTCATAAGAATGAACTGTAAGGCTACCTTGTACATGATGAGTAGATCTTCCCCGCTTAGAGGCAACCTCTGCTCGATGTTCAGATGTCATCTTCAGGAGTCTCTCCTGCAAGCACAATGGAGTTTGTTGCATTCAAAGCTTCATCCTCTCATGATAAGTCAAATATACAGAGAAGGATACTTGAGGGGAAGGTTTCACATTGAAAGGCCCTGTATACTGTTTCTCCCAAACTAAATCTTGCATTATGTAAAGCATGTAATGTAAATGGCCCAAACATTCACCTTTATAATAACTGCTTGTGAGCGGAATTGCGATAATTCTCATTGTGTCGAGAGGCGGTCGTCTTTGAGAAGCTATCTGTATGTTGCTTTTCCATTCTTAAGCTTTTGTCTATCTGAACCAAACATTAAGGAACAAGCATCTGAAACCCATTCTACAATAGGGTTTCTGCATCCTTCTCCAGCTCAGCCATGGACGTAGCTCCATCTGTTCATTTACAAGATCCGACTACTGTGGACGATGAGGAAATTAGCAAGAACTGTAAGGATCTAAGATGTTCTCGATTTACCTGGTTTTGGCAATGATGAATACGTCCGCTACATCGGGGATGACGAGGAAATTAGCAAGAACCGTAAGAATTGACCGAAATCCTCGGACTTAATCGCTTTTGAATGTTTAATAATAATAGGGTTTTGCAGCTATGTAGACATGCGATAGGATTTAACACGTCGGACATAGCCATCTACGCTTTGTTCTAAATCGTGAAGGGGGAAAATGGGCATTCCTTTTTCATAAGCTTGTCCCTGAACACACACAGTTTGGTAGATATTCCCCGTACAAAACTAGTACCAAGCTTGCAAAACCGGTCAAGACCCATGCCCCGAGAACCTACAAAGCGACACGAGGCCTGCCCCTTGGGCTCTGCCCTACCTCCAAAGAAAACATAGAAGCAAAATCATGGACAATCGAAACCCTAAAATACCATGTTCGATGCTTGCATGTTCGATTTAGGATAGTTTGTGAAATTATAGAGGTGTAACCATTGGAAAACGCCACTAAAACTATGCTGATAGTATGCGCACTCTAGATGTACCAATTAGTACGTCTCATGGAATACCATCATCAAATCATATAAAAACCTTAGGGAAACAAGTACAAAAATACAAAAGGAAACCCCCTGTTATTTTGCTACATATTCACATGCACATACCTGCCATGCTAAAGTACTTCAGCATGTATAGAAAACTTACTTGATGTGGCTTAATGCCATTGTGCTGCATTTGTTACAAGAATATGGTGGCTGCATTGCGAACCTCTTGTTGTGCCAAGACAAGATGTTATACCCTATCAAATATTTTTGGCCTTCTAACAGTCCTAGTACGATGTTGTAACAGACCATGTGTTCAAAACCTTCAAGGAATTTGACATGTGAAAACAAAATCTCAACTGCCTAACTTATAGTTGTAGATCATTTGAAAGGATGTAAACCTATGATTCCCATCCTCTATGTGCAAAAGCCTGCAGTGATTCCATATGCTATTGTAGCCAAATAACAAAACAATTGTCAATTTCATCTAGTAGCCACAAACCAAACAATAGACTAGAATGTTCTTGCATAAACTAATTAAAAGATGTGGCATTGCATATGTTCTTTTCATTGTACACATGAAAAAATGAGGAATGAGATAATTGTGGCAGAGGCTGAGGATTTTGACATTGCAGATAGAAAGTATGCATGGGAAGAATCTCGTAGAGAAGAAATGTATATGATGCACTGCAAAATTCAGGGACATGGCCATGTACATCTACTCCAATGTGAGGAACAATTAAGAGATGTTCCACAAACCAGACAATAGACTAGAATGTTCTTGCATAAACTAATTAAAAGATGTGGCATTGCATATGTTCTTTTCATTGTACACATGAAAAAATGAGAAATGGGATATTTGTGGCAGAGGCTGAGGATTTTGACATTGCAGATGAAAGTATGCATGGGAAGAATCTGGTAGAGAAGAAATATATATGATGCGCTGCAAAATTCATGGACGTGGCCATGTACATCTACTCCAATGTGAGGAACAATCAAGAGATGTTTGAGCAAGGAGTGAAGGGGATAGGGATCAAAGCAAGACCATATGGTATGAATTTTGAGGTGGAGAAAGATGAGCTGACACATGTAGCATATTGGAAAAATAAAAGATTTAAGGATCCTTGTACAGAACAAGATCAGGAGCCATTTAAGCTATGAATCACTACTGCATATCAACAGAACATACTTTGGAAAACTATGGCATGCACCTTCTGCCTTGCCCGTGATTATAGATGGGGGGCAAGGGTATGAGAAATCGTGGCAGAAGATAATAAGCTACCACTGTTCTGCTCTTAGTAGTAGCTGCGTTTCTAGCTATGCCACGTGTCGTGCCACGTCAGCTGTAATCATGTTTAGCCGTCTGATTCAGTATTTTCTGATCGTAGGGTTAGGGAAATTAGAAAAGCAACTAATTGTCTGCTTCAACACTATTTTTTTGAAGATAACACTTATTGCATGGTAACCCTTATTTTAGTTTTTTGAATCCCTTGTGATATAATCTCAGTTCAAAGGACAAAAGCGTATGCGAATAGGTTCAATCTAAAATTACTATTCATGCCTTGAAAACATGGAGCATGAAGCTGAGAAGAAAGACATTTCATTAGCGTGAGGAAGTTCTCTCCATAAAGCTTCTATTGTGATGGATGTTCTCTATTATGACGATTGTGCTTCCTATGGATTTGTTGACAAGCTTTCTAACCACATTCTTCTTTTATTTGCTATGTCGCATCTACCTTCTTCAGAAAAATGTCTGCAATGCAAACACGGCACCAACACTAATCCCTGTGGTTGCAAGAGTGAGAGCAAATACGCCAACAAGGCGAAGTCTTGCTTGAAGCTTATTTTTTGAGCTCCAATAGGGAATAGCAACTTGCCAAAATCTCCTCAACAAAACTTGCAAATCAGAACCCACTCTCTGGCTACCTCTTGCTCCGTCGGAGGCAAAGAGGCTATATCGCCAAAACTACGACAGACAATTAGTTGCTTTTCTAACGATTATACTGAATCGGACGGCTAAAAATGATTATAGCTGATGTGGCACGACATGTGGCATAGCTAGAAACGCAGGAAAGTGGGCAGCTCGGGTTAGGCAACCCTGCTAAATAAACAAATACCAAACAAGGTGCTAACGCATCAATGGGTTGCCCTTTGGAGGAGCCATTAATGGCTGCGCAATTACTTTGGACATTTTTTGTGGCGAATAATATTGTGTGCGCAATTACTTTGGACATTTTTTGTGGCGAATAATATTGTGTATGAAAAGTATGGCATAAACCTATGGGACTGGATGTTAATAGTGGATTTATTCGGAAAGCTTCGGAATTAGCAATAACTTTCTTGTATTATTAGCCTAGGTTCAAAAGTTCTTTTATTCTAACACCTTGATTCATGTATCCTACAGTACGAAAGTGTTTATGTACTCAATGTTGAGGGGTAATTTGTTGTTTGCAATGAGGTTTTGAAAACTGAGAGGGATGATTTGTTCAAAGAACACATTTCTATAGATTGTGAAGGTTTCATTTATTTAGTATTTCTTTTCTTTTAGTGAAGAAAAAGACAGATTGTAGTTCTATTGATAATATGGTTACAAAGCTTATGGAAGCATATGGAATTAAAATCAGGGATATACTTAGTAAGTGATGTTGTTAGGGCCTTCTAACCATATAGAAGAGTCCATTCACTATTCTTTGGATGTTTGATCATTTTGAATAGCAGTTGCACTCTTTTGTGTAAAAATATTCATGACTACGATGTTGCTCAACAGTTTCATAAGCTTGAGGGAAAACATATTTCCAAATGTCAAACAGTATATCAGGCTCCAATCAAGCTTTATCACCCTTCAATGCCCATTGCATCTTTAATCTTAGCATTTCCCAGCTCCATGAGGTAGTTATATCCACATGATTTGTAAGTAATGTTCTCTGAGAGTGTCTGCAAGCATGTGTATTAGTAAATGCAGAAACTTGTAGGGGCTGAACCTGCTCGTAATTACCTTAATCTGGTTCAAAATTGCATTCACTAAAACATGGTATTTTCCTTCTTCCTCTTTGACAGCAACCGCTGAGGTTAACTCCTGCTTCAGTGGCTCTATATGAGGGTATCTTATGCCCTCGTGTTACAAAGGAACTTAATTCTATTAAGAAAATACTATCATTTAGTATATTACTAAAATCGGACCTAGTGCAAAAATAATTATATCCAAATTCTTTTTACCGAGAAGGAAGAACACTTGCAGTTAAGTTGCTCAATGGTATCCTTCATCTGCAGACAAAGCAAAAATTGGTAGGATAGGACATAATATCATGAACTCCAGATCAAAGTGACCTGGTGACGTACCTTATCAATTTCAGAGATGGCATGCTGTTTTCTTACTTCTATCTGCAGCATTTCTTCTTTAATTTTTTGCCTTTCCTTTGCCATTTTGGATCTCATCTTCTCAATTCCATGTGTTGTAGACTTCCCCTTGCAGAGATGTCAGAAAAACTTTTAAAATACTAGGTTTTTTATTAACCTCCCAACGAGCCAGAAGATGAGACAGGGATAATGTCCATAGTTCCAACTAAGATATGGAGAATAATTATCAGCTATGTTCACAAGTTAAGTATGGAAGGAGGAATGGCAGCATTTCTTTTGAACCTGCTTGTGCATGCTTCAGGTCTATATGTATCTGAACATGGTTAACACACAGTGAATTTGTTACCTTGAACAGGACATAAGTTTAAGAATTGTTATGTACCTCGTGTATTGCCCTTGCCAAAGGACGGTTGTCATAATAAGCCTGCAACTTTGCTGGAATTAAGACTCCTTTTTTGGATATTGAGAACGGAATTTACCTTGTGTTCTTGGAACTTGGAGGCCACATTTTTGAGATAGTTTTCCATATAATGTTTTGGGAGTAAAAGCAAAAAGGTTTAGAATTTCTACAAAATCAACATTTCATGATGGGTCCTCGCACGCTACGGGTGGCATAAATGACGCC
Source organism: Isoetes taiwanensis (assembly GCA_021234155.1). NCBI lineage: Eukaryota > Viridiplantae > Streptophyta > Lycopodiopsida > Isoetales > Isoetaceae > Isoetes > Isoetes taiwanensis. The sequence continues at coordinate 377,720 of JAJEKV010000205.1, read as the reverse complement.
ATTTTTAGCCCTAAATAATAGCGCTAATTAAGGGGGTTTAACTGAATTTTTAAATTTTATTTTAGCACTAAATCCCGCCCATGGGATCCTAAACCGTCGAACCTTTCCCCCTTTCCTACTTTCTTGGAGTTTCTTGGATCGGATTCAAACATAGTCTCCCCATCGAGATCCCCTGTTACTCGGCTTGGTTAATCGGCGGATCAAATTGTTTGATCTTTGCTCCTACAACATAGAATTATCGAAATCTTATTTGTACCATTCTAAACAATTGTCAGTCATTAGATTCAACAAAATCCCCAATCGAAATCCCATTTCCCGCTTTTTGGTTAACCGCCGAGTAAATTGTTGTGATTGGTCGCTTCCACGCCAGTAATTATCGAATTCGGTTATTTGTACCATTCTAAACAATCGATTGCCAGACAATCGAGATCCCATTACCCTGCTTTGTAAAGAGCTCGGATCAAATTGCTCATCTGAACAATTTCCCAGACTCAAGAAAAGTTGTTTTAGTGGTAAGCATCTAATCTTTGTTGACAAATCTTTGGGAATGGTAAATAATGTGGAAATGGTTTCATTCTATTATATTTCATGCTTCTATATTGAAGACAAAGGTTAATGTAGCAGGGTAACTTTTTTATTGACCTACCCAGTTTTTTGACCATCACAGCACATATAAGCACCTTCACCAAATAATTTATGTCATCATCATTTGCATCACTAATACGCTCATTATATCCTTTATATAATAGAAAACACTCATGATTTTTTGAAGGGCAATGAAGGGCTATGGAAGGGCAATGAAGGGCAGTTTGAAGGGCAATGAAGGGCAGTCAACACCTGTGCAGCACATGTGTCGCCCACATGCTTTTTTGAGTATGTGAATTAAAAAACCACCCAGCAGGTGTGGAGGATTGCATTCCAGGTGTGGAGAATTTTTTGGGCTTGGTATTCTATCGTGGAAAAGTACAAAAATCTTTTAGTAATGTTTGGTCGCGGTGCAAGTTCAAGGTAGTTGATGCTAACGAGTTTAGCATTTGGTACTATGTTTGCGCACAATCGCTTAGCAAATTATGCTTTTCAAAGTTATATTGGTACTATGTTTCACGAGGCAGTACTTGCTAGTTAGTATGTCTTGTGGTAACTGAAGTTACTTAGTGATTTCGTATATGTTTGCGGGCCATCAAAGATTTGCTAAGGGCAGCGATGTTACATTAAGAACGCTATAATTTTGTGCTACACTTGCGTGCTCAAATTGTTATTAGCGTGGCGGTTGCTAAGAAGATAAAGTTCAGTGCTAAGTTTGGTCGCGTGCAAGTTCAATAGTTGATGCTAACGAAGTTTAGCATTTGGTACTATGTTTGCGGACAATCGCTTAGCAAATTATGCTTACAAAGTTATATTGGTACTATGTTTCACGCAGTGATACTTGCTAGTTAGTATGTCTTTAAATTCGAAGTTACTTAGTGATTTAGGTGCTATGTTTGCGTGGCAAAACATTTGCTAAGTAGCATGTTACATTAAGAACGCGAATTTTGTGCTACACTTGCGGCTTAAATTGTTATTAGCGGCGGTTGCTAAGAAGATGAAGTTCAGTGCTAAGTTAGAAAGAGTTAGTTTGCTATTTAGCATGACATGCTAAGCATTTGCTATTTTGAAGTTACCGATGAGGCCCAAGGTAATTGGTGTTCATGACAATTAGTAATTATTTGGAAAAAGTAGCGGTTCATTGCTAAGCTCTTAGAGTTAGTACTATTCAGGATACTTAGTGCTATGATTTGGATTGGTTTAGTTTTTGCGAGACACAATGAAGAACTTCCAAAGGATATATAATTTCAAAGCTGGTGCAGGGATAGAATGGCAACAAAGAAAACTCAACCTAAAGTGACCATAGACGAAGAGGAAGCAAGGAGGATGTTTGACACATCTGTGTTGCCTTCTGAGGGTATGACCTCTTCAGATGTAAGAAAGGCAGATGTGGCTGAAGATGAGATAAGCAAAATATTTGGCTGTGTAAAACTGGTGGGTACCAAGCAAATTTATAAGTCTAGTCGAATGAATCCGCTATTTGTGGATCAGTTTATGAACATCTACAGAAGATGTTACTAAAGAACTGATGTTTGTGTTGGAGAGATTGGGAAGTTTTTTGCATGGGCATTCACTTTGCATGTGAGAGGACAAAAGATTAACTGGCAGTCATTTGTGGTTAAAACGAAGAAAAGTGTTACAGCTAAGGTTGAGAAAGAAGATGAGTATGAGTCCTCATTTCCTCATACAAACGTTGTTGGTTGTGTAGTGGACTATTCTGTCATCAACTCCTTGATTGCTGGCTTAGATAAGTAGAAGGATGACTTGAATGTTAGAGTTAAAAGTGCAGCCAGTGAAATGGAGAAAAAAAGGAAGTTGTGGAAGAAGTGCAGTTACGAGGTGGATGCTGCAAAACAAAGAAATTGAAGCAAAGAAAGGCCGTGTGAGCACTCCAGTGTCATTACATTCTTGTCGTCAATGCTGGTTTCCAAGGAAAAGGAACTTTTGGAGGCGACAACAGCATACAAGAGTATGGAGGAAATTCACAAAGGGGTAATTGCTAATGACCTTTGCAATTACATAGTGCTCAATAATTTTTCTTTCTGCTTCATCATTCTTTTTATTTTTAAACAGGCAGAAGACGAAGAACATAGACTCCAACCAAGGCTGGAGAAGTTGAAAGAAATAGCTTCATCTCTAAATAAGATGTCTGGACTGCAACTCAACCTTCCATTTTTGGAACATCCAAAATTCTCTACCGTAGCATTTGCAAAATTACAAAGTTGTTCTTTCTGTACATATGCCTATGACCCACTTTGTGTCTCAGCCATTGTTGCACATTGCATGCACAGTTTTCATCCAATTTATGCTTACATATGTTTCTCAAAGAGATCAATTTGTCCCTCTTGTGAGAGCCAGATGCCTCATAATTGGTTCAGGTCCATTGGACTTCCATGTAGATCTGCACTGGAATCTGCTTCCAATTATAGTGCAGTGCAGTCCATTGAATGCACTCAAGATCCATCATTAAGGACACCTGCTGACTTGGAGGATCCTGATATAATTATGCAATCCATTGAAGATTGCACTTTATTATCTTCCACAAGCCCAAACTTGAAGAGAGACAATGCTGAACAAAGTAATAGTTGTAAAAGACTGAAAAGTAAGTTATTCTTGTGAAGTATAACTACTTTGGATTTTTCTTCTATAAGTACTTATTTAGTTTGATAATTTGAATTTGAATGATGCAGGCTCAAGTTTGGATATTTCAAACTCTATAGTTGACATTTCTAACAGAATTGAAGACAATGCTGTGCAAGTAATAGATGAAGAATGTGAAGTAGTGTGCAAGAATATAGATGATTATATTTTCAATTTTGACAAACGTGCTGATATTGTGGAGAAGACAATCACAGAGGAAGAAACTGATTTGGCATCAGTTGGAGAATCTCCTTCTAAGAATAATTCCAAGTAGGTTTCCTCCATCAAACGAGCTCCATCCAAATCAATAACTAAGAAACTAAGGTGATTCTAGTGTGTTTCTTTCTGCCTGTTGTACTGATATAATTTCTCTAATAGTTGTCATTTACACGTACTGCTAGTGTTGTTGGCAAGAAGCTTTTGGTTATTGAGCGGGAGGGATTTCACGTACAAGGTTTTCAAAAAGGCTAAAGCAGTACCTGATGTGGTGGAAGGTGTCCAACTTCTTCCATCAAGAAAAGAGGTTCTTGCTGTCAGGCCAGGGGCAGTGCAGTTCATGCAATTCGTCACCGAACATTTTGCTGTTTGTATATGGTTTTCCAATCACTCAGTGATTAGCTGCCTGAGGTCTTTCATTCCTCAGTCCTTAGTGGATAAGTTTCTTTTCAAATGGATGGTGCATCCTTTGAAAATGAAAGGAGGAACTTCTTGCTACATCAAAAAACTCACAAAAGTTTATGAGAAATGTCCAGAATTTAGCACGAGGACAACTTTGCTGATTGATCCTTACAGGTACGTGAATTTTAAGAATAATGCAGATTTATACATCACACCAAGGTCCTTCGTGCCTGACATAAATGACGGTGATTACCTGTTGAAGACTATGGTACCTTACTTGGAGAAGCTAATAACAGAAGTGAACGTAATTGCTTATGTACGCAGGTCCGCGGCATTTTAAATCGATTATGATGAGAAAAGCACAAAAGTGTTGGAGGTACTAAAGACCATGGACTTGTCCTAAACTGTTGTATGTTTTTTTAATATTAGATCCCTTTTTTATTGTAATTTGGTGTTTATCAACACCACAAATGTTTAAAGAACTTTATAATTCTCTGGTATGCAGTTCCCGTTATAGTGGGCTCAAATATCCCGCATGCTTTGGCCACAAAATATCGCCAAAACAGCAACCCCAAAATTAGCACAAACCTAACACAAAGTTAGCAATATCCCACATGCATATATCCACGCGAAATTACGTGCGCATATATAAATAGTTTTTTGCTGGTTCATTGAAGAGTGTGGATAGAGATTAGATGATGAAAAGTTATGGCTCTCTGGCTTGTAATCTTCAGTTACAGGCCAGAGTGTCATGACCTTTCAAGATGTAATCCTCATCCACCTTTTTTTTTTTAGTAATGGCCTCAAATATCCCACATGCATTAAATGTTGCACATGTTACCAAATCAACAATTGCCAAATCAACAAATGCCAAAAAAAATTTTAGTAATGGCCTCACATATCCCACATGCATTAAATGTTGCACATGTTACCAAATCAACAATTGCCAAATCAACAAATGTCAAATGAATGGATTATGTTAAGGCATATTGTGTACCTATGCATATTGTGTTTGGTAAAGCGTGAGTCAACAATTTTCAAGTCAACAAGTGTGAATCACCCCCAAGCATTTGGTAAAGCATAAGTCAACAATTTTGACCTATGATATTCTATGCATTATGTTAAGGCATAAATTGTGTAAGTCAACAACTTTCAAGTCAAGAAGTGTGAATCACCCCCAAGCAAATCTTTGACTTTTATTGACCAACAAGCGTGAGTCAACAATTTTCAAGTCAACAAGTGTGAATCACCCCCAAGCATTTGATAAAGCATAAGTCAACAATTTTGACCTATGATATTCTATGCATTATGTTAAGGCATAAATTGTGTAAGTCAACAACTTTCAAGTCAAGAAGTGTGAATCACCCCCAAGCAAATCTTTGACTTTTATTGACCAACATCTTTGGTAAAGCGTAAGTCAACAATTTTCAAGTCAACAAGTATGAATCACCCCTAAGCTAAAGTTTTACTTTCATTGACCAACATGTTTCATAAAGCGTGAGTCAACAATTTTCAAGTCAACAAGTGTGAATCACCCCCAAGCATTTGGTAAAGCATAAGTCAACAATTTTGACCTATGATATTCTATGCATTATGTGTAAGTCAACAACTTTCAAGTCAAGAAGTGTGAATCACCCCCAAGCAAATGTTTGACTTTTATTGACCAACATCTTTGGTAAAGCGTAAGTCAACAATTTTCAAGTCAACAAGTATGAATCACCCCTAAGCTAAAGTTTTACTTTCATTGACCAACATGTTTCGTAAAGAGTGAGTCAACAATTTTCAAGTCAACAAGTGTGAATCACCCCCAAGCATTTGGTAAAGCATAAGTCAATAATTTTGAATTATGATATTCTATGCATTATGTTAAGGCATAAATTGTGTAAGTCAACAACTTTCAAGTCAAGAAGTGTGAATCACCCCCAAGCAAATGTTTGACTTTTATTGACCAACATCTTTGGTAAAGCGTAAGTCAACAATTTTCAAGTCAACAAGTATGAATCACCCCTAAGCTAAAGTTTTACTTTCATTGACCAACATGTTTCGTAAAGAGTGAGTCAACAATTTTCAAGTCAACAAGTGTGAATCACCCCCAAGCATTTGGTAAAGCATAAGTCAACAATTTTGACCTATGATATTCTATGCATTATGTTAAGGCATAAATTGTGTAAGTCAACAACTTTCAAGTCAAGAAGTGTGAATCACCCCCAAGCAAATGTTTGACTTTTATTGACCAACATCTTTGGTAAAGCGTAAGTCAACAATTTTCAAGTCAACAAGTATGAATCACCCCTAAGCTAAAGTTTTACTTTCATTGACCAACATGTTTCGTAAAGCGTGAGTCAACAATTTTCAAGTCAACAAGTGTATTTGGTAAAGCATAAGTCAACAATTTTGACCTATGATATTCTATGCATTATGTTAAGGCATAAATTGTGTAAGTCAACAACTTTCAAGTCAAGAAGTGTGAATCACCCCCAAGCAAATGTTTGACTTTTATTGACCAACATCTTTGGTAAAGTGTAAGTCAACAATTTTCAAGTCAACAAGTGTGAATCACCCCCAAGCATTTGGTAAAGCATAAGTTAACAATTTTGACCAAGCAATTTGGTAAAGCATAAGTCAACAATTTTGAAGTCAACAAGCAATTTACACTAACTAATTATAATTACAATTACTAAACAAGTGCCAAGCCAACATAAGATGATTGGTGTCCAAAAAGGAATGGCCATTTCAGGATGGATATATATATATATTTTTTTAATGTCATTTCGAGGTAATTATTCGTATCCTACTAAATCATTACGATTAAGATACTAATGGTACGAAATCCTAAAATCGTAGCCTACGAAATTAATTTCACGCCAGCCTTTATAGGCTATGGTCGTGAGGGAGAAGCATCGTCCAATTCTTCCAAACAGAATGCCGAAGCGCTGCCGCTCTCCTTCCCGCTCTGCTTCCCCTTCCCCTGGCCCGTCCAAGCGTCGGGCCTTGCTTACCTTGCCTTTGGCACAGGTCCTAGCCAGTTATAGCATAGGATCATGGACGATTCCTTTGCAGGATCCCGATGTCGAAACCAATTCTGTCCTTAATTCAGAGGAGAGCCCCAAGCAGCATGAGGAGTACAACAGCTCCTCTTCTGAAAGCTCTGAATACTCTCTTTCAGAGCTTTCAGAAGAGGTGGATTCCTCCAATTTTGATTCATCTGATGCAGATTCTTCCGAGGAGCAGGTTGATTCAGAAGATAACACCTGGAGCAAAGAAGAAGAGACCAGCGAAGAAGAAGACCCGGACAGTGAAGAAGAAGAAATATTTTTAGAATTTCACAATTGGCTGGAGAGTAAGTAGCATGCAATTCAATTTTTTGCTTTCTTTTATTACAGGCTTTCTAACTTTCTTTACTTTTCTTACAGATGAAGCTTGAAGTACCGGAGCTCAGGAAGCCACCTACTTTTTTTTTTTTTTTTTTTTTTTTTTTGTAATGTTGGCAATTTCGTTGGCTGTGCAAGGCAGGTTTGGCTGAGTAACTGAGCAACATGCACCTCAGACTGTAGGTTCCCCTTTGGGCATATTCAAGGGCAAAGGTACTTTATGAAGCTACATTTGCTTATTCTAAATTCCTTGATATGGGATATAGTTATGAAAGTCATTAGACAAGTGAAATGTTCATCTAATTAAAGCATATGCATGCATCTTTTTCTAAAATGCATGTTGGACATGTAGAGATCAACATGCAAGTGTTGCATGCAACTTTTAATAGCAAGAGGTTTATTTCATATTCACACGGGGGGTTACTCCGGGCAACGAGAGCTGTCGGATGGGCATATTTGCCCTTTATTCCAAGATCTGGACCGTACATAGCGATCCTCGTTTGTGGGGTATGCATGTACAAGTTTTTGTATACTGTATATTAAGGTTTGCAAAATACTATAAGGTTTGAGAGAATGTACTTAATGGTGTTAATTTTGTACATGTATTGTAAATATATTTTTGGGGCTCTCGCTGCCCTACGTAACCCCCCGTGTGAATATGCACCCAAACCAAAGGGGGTTTAAGGGGGATTTTAATTTAAAATTGTTAGATGTAATAGTTTGTGTTAATTTGTGTTAATTAATATTATAATAGTACTTATGTGTTAGTTATCTTAAAAAAAATTTTGGGCCCTTCGGGCCCTAACAAAAACAAACATTATGTGCAGTTAGTTACACGTTGACCAAATTGTTAAAGAATACAATTTTGCATATATAAAACACAAGTATTTAGAAAACACCATTCTTATTCTCGTCCTTGCCAAACTTCAAATTTACTAGTTACTCTCTTTGCCAAACTTCCACCCCTTACTCCAAAACAAGGATGCCACTCCCAAGGTAAACAAACCAGTATTGCATTGAACAATGCCACACCCAAGGTAAAAAATCCACTATATCGTTGATAATCAAGGGCACTTATAGCTTCATCCAACAAAAGTATGCATGCATGTTATCATGGAAAGCATTACAATCCATAATATATTCTTCATGTATATGTTATCAAACATTGCACGGGCATCCTGCAGAGCTCCAGGTTTACCATAAATCTGAGCAAGCTAGTTTTCTAAGAACCTATCTCAGCCTAATCATTGATGCAAACTTTGATCATGAATAGTAGAAAAAGTGCTATACAGAAAAAGATTTGAGATAGCATTACATTTACAATCAGGCTCCACGGTTGAGGCTAGCATTGTCTTAGGCAGTAAATAGTTGCATGGCAGTCAAGTATATAGGACTCATACCATCTCCAAGCATCCTGGCAAACCAATATATGGCTGTATTAACATCAGAATCATTCATGGCTTTTTTCAGTGCATCAAATAATCTGCTTTCTGAATCATCTGTTTTACTTGCATCTTCTCTACAGCAGATCCTAGATCGATATAAAGCTTCTTGAATATCAGCCAGAGTGGCAGAGATACTTGTTTTCGCGTACTGTGGCACCATGCCATTGCCATTACCTATAAGGAGACTCCGACGTGGAAGAAAATGCTGCTCAATCTGTCTACTGACATCCCAAGGCTCAAGGTGGATACATATCTGAATTTGCGAAGTTGAAGTTTTCTGATAGAGACATGTGTAGCGACCACGTTGCAAAGGCAAACAGAAAAATCAGGGGCCTTCAACTTCGGAATGGTCCAGTCCGCATCCCAGGTTGGACCTCGAAGCATAGAAGACATCATAAAGCGGTTAAAAAATATAACTCTGCATAATCCTTTTTTGTCTTTTCTAGATGCTGCCATATCCCTGTAGAAGCATTGAGTTTCTCAAATCAATCCAATTTGCATTACAACATAAAATATATTAGAGAGGAAGAAGCGTGCATGCAAGAAAATACCTAGAAAGAAGGAGCATGACTTGTTGCATCAGACAGAACTTTTTTGCAGATAGAAAACTATTGCCAGCAATTCAAAGAGAAATAATGCAAATATCTTCATGGTGCGTCGACGAAACCTTTCCATTAAACGACCTTTGCTCAGGGATGCTTTCCGGTGTAAGCGACCTTTGCTCGAGAAACCTTTCCAGTAAGCGACCTTGCTTTCGGGAGAAATGAGCATTTCCAAAACATACTTCGGTCCAAGGCTTCACCAAAGAATCCAGCCCAAGGCACTTTCGAATCATTCTCTGCTCAAACGGGGGTCCGGCGGCCGCCAAGGTTCACGACCCGGTTTTGACCATCTCTTCTCTGTTCAATCAAACAGCGATCTCAAATTCACTCTCGGGCTGACCAATCTGCATCCAAATATGCAGTACAGAAAACTTTAGGTTCAGCCTTCTTTTCCGCCCACAGGCGGTTCTCTAATCCTTACCCATTTGATACCAAAACATGCATCTTCAGGGGGTTTTAGCGGGGCACGCGGCTCTAGTACATCAAATTTACGGGAAATATGCTAACAAGTTCACACGGGAACAAATCGGGACTCTGCCTTTTTCCTTTTGCCCTGCAAAAATTGTAAACGAATCCCTCCAACCTGTCTAATCCCTCCAACCCGTCTAATCCCTCCATGGTTCTGCCATAGCGAAACTCCTGGAAGCCAAAAAAATATTCCGTGAACTCCCAAAGGCTGCTTGTGGCTGCATCTGCCCCTAATCAAAACGGCTTGATCTACCCAAAGGACGGAATCGGAAGCACCCTAATTCTAGGAGAACCCTAAAGTGACAGCTCTCGAGCCTTGCATGCTATATTACAATTTTTTTTTTTCAAGGACTTAAACCATTGTCTAAGTGCCATAAAAAACAATGAAAGCGTATGCGCACTCTAGATGTACGCATTAGTACATCAATTGAAATACACCACAAAATCATAGCAAAACCTTAGTGAAAAGCGTACAAAAATACAAAAGTAACCCCCTGTTATTATGCTACATATTCAAACGTGGATTTCCTATTGCCAATTGCTCTCATAAAAGATATTGGTAAGTAAATATAAGCTCTCTATTTTTCTATTGAAAAATAAAAAGGTAAACATTTAGGGCATAGATAATTAACGGTTTAGCATTGTATACCCTAAAAATTATGCATTATGCTCTTTGCTGAGAAGAACGGCGGATAGATTTCCGGCTTCCCATTCTCATTCTCTATTCTCTGAAGATCAGTGCCTAAGCATTCAATCCACGAGGAAATGCTTTGAAGTAGATCCGATAGAAGCACTCTGGCGGTTCGATAGAAGTGCTCGAAGCGGATGACGAAGGTGCAATGCAAAATGACGAAGGTGCAATGCAAAATGCCTGGGGCTTGCTGTAGATGCCTTTTGGAGCTTTGTAGCAAATGATGCGGGATATAAGAAGAAGAATATTTCGTTGCAGAGCCCTTTGCAGTTGCCAGTTGTAACATAGCTCTTAAAAAAAATGTTGAAGGACGTCAGACTTTATTCAATCAAATAGTCAAATACAAGTATAAATGCAGAGACAGGAATAAAATCTCAGCGGATAAGCAGAGACCCACCGAGTGAAGCAACCTGCCTAAGCATAAGAGTGCACATCAAATACTCCTCAAAATCAATGCGCCTCTTAGAGGGCAAGTGAAGAACAATGATACGACTTTACAATGTAACCTTGAGCTTCTTGGAGAACACGATTATCTGCCACATCCAGACCTTTGAAGATTACCAATCTTCGTCTTTTCCAGATAGTCCAAAGCAACCATCCTGCTGCTAGATGAAAAGCCTGGCCTTGTAACTCTGTCCAGGTACTTGGGTAAATTGCCAAAAGCAGTTGTTGACTTGTTAGTGAAACCTGAAAAAGGGAAAACAACCAGTCCTATACCTGTCTAAGGTGTTCACACATGAAAAAGCAATGCTCAATGGTCTCAAATCCACGCTTGCATACTGGACACTGATTTGATATTCTAGGGTTAAACTTATGGACATAGCTCTTAATTGATATACTTGGAGTATTTTGCATTTGCCTGGAGAATATGCAAAATGTCTTCATTTTGCAAAAGCCTGAAGAGTGATGTTGGCTTGAACAGAGTCTATTCTCCATACCTGAAGGATTTTTGAAGCTTCGAATGATATGGAGCAGCTTATAAACAGGTTTTATGCATATTTCATTCTTTGGTTTTTAACCATCGCTGAGCAAGCATGCAATGTGGTAGGTGTTCACAGTTTTAGAATACTTGAGAACTTAGACCTGCACATATATAGTAACAGCATTTGCGCTTAGCAAGATATCTACATATTGATATATTGATCTAGAATTAATGCTGGAAGAGTCTTCTGCAGGGTTTTAATTCCGTTTGTGTTGCACTAGCTTCTAGTTGTTGCATAATATAGAATTTACAGATCAGGCTCTTGTATGAGCAATACACAGATGCTATATAGGTCTGATATAGTCAGGTTCTATGATTATTTTAGAACATGCAGATACATATTGCAGTTAAATAATGATACAGATTGTACCAAGCTTAATGTGTATTAACAGGAATTTACATCTGTTCAAGCAGTTGCTAGGATTTCTCCTTCTATTCTTTCATGGAATAATTTAAGGGCTAAACTTAGCTATTTGGCGATTTTTTGGCACATTTTAAAAAAAAATTGGCTAAAGTAAATGGAAAAAATTAGAAAAAATATAATAATTTTAGCTTAACTTTTTTCGGGACTGCACCAACCTGGGAGCTCTTTAGCCAAATGCTAGAAAGTAAGAGAGGGAAATTTTGTATTGTTTAGCTAAACCGTAGAAACTTTTAGTATGAATTTCGGGCTAGTTTAGCTAACATTATTCTAGTTTATCTGAAATATATGATTAGTAATTTAGTTTCTAGCATTATAAATTAATTTGAGTCCCAGACTTTGCTAGTTAGCATTATTTTAGAATGTTTTCACAAAGAAATTGACTAAAATAAGTGGAATATATTGAAAAAAAGTATAGTAATTTGGTTTAATATTTTCTGTTGGCCACATCATAGAAATTTTTGGGATGATGTTTGGGTTAGTTTAGCTAAACGCTAGAAAGTATGAGATGAAAAATGTGTAGAGTTTAGCTAAACCACAGAAAGTTTTGGGATTAATATCGACCAAATTTAGCTAAAGTCATTCTGGCTAATAAGAAAATATGCGATTAGTAATTTATTCCATGTATTCTTTTAGTTAAATTTGGCTAGAAGGGCAAGAGGCACAATGGGTAATCAGTGATAAACTGAAAATCCCAATGTACCTTTTGGCCCTTGCCCTGAAACCGTTTTCACGCTAACAGGGTACTGATTGGCTGCAGGTACGGGATTTTCTTCCCATTGTTCCTTTTGCTTTTGTAGTTGGATTTGACTGGAAGAATGATGGAGATCTTGCTCACTTGTTTGGCGGAACTTGACACTAAGAAGTTCACGTTGACAAAGGCATCACATAAACGGGTTTTTTTAGAATATTATCATTTTAGCTTTGCTTTCTAGCAAGAGTCTGTGACTAGGAAAGATCAAACTTGTAATTACAATACTATTTGATACATTAGTCTCCAGATATTAGATCAACAGGAGGCGTAATAGATAAACGCTTATTGCAATGATCTATGATCAATACGCTTAAATATTGACGAGATATTAATGATAAGAAAAGTATTTTTGTTGAAATAGTAAGATTTTGCTGTGGCTTTATGGATGACCAAATGCTATATTAGCTGAAATTACAAGAATGAACAAGTAAAAATGGGTAAAAGGATACTATGCCAGAAATGACTGCCAAGGGATTGACTGAGGCAGATGTCTGGTCTAGGTTTACTAGTTCAGGCTGGGTTTTTTTTAGATACTTCATCACACTGGAGATATCCGGTGTTGTCCTCTACCTATTGGCTAGTTGTATGAGCACTTATGCTGTCCTAAGCTGCAACTTAGGAAAAGTAAAGTATATGGCTGGATGCGTTGATATTTCTAGTAGACAACATACTGATTTTGCAAAGTTACATTTTTGTTAGATATTACTTATGCAGGACGCATGTGATGAGGAAGAGTATGAGGTGATACCACCTACATGGTAATATGGAAACTGGTCTCCACCTAACATATAGGAGGAGGCAGTGGGGGAGAGCCCCATAGACGCACTCCCAGAAGCTTGCAACTCTAACATCGGCCATCGGGCCATGAGGCATCCCCAAAAGACATGCCATATTTAAATCTTTTGTGAATCAGAAAGTGCCCCATAAAATGTTAGACCAAATATGTGCAAGTCCTACCAATGTGATTTCGACTATAAGATGATAAATCCGTATGCTCCATCAAACTACATGGATCATCCACATATAATTTGCCATAGCTAGAGCCATCGTAGAAGGGGCACCCATAAGCTACACTCTCCACAATGGGCCAAAAGAATGCAATTGCTTGCACAACTACAGAATGTTCCAAAATGGTCGAATGAACCTAGAAATAACATATTCTTGTGCTAGCACACCGTGGGTTGCCCTTAAATATGTTAGAAATGGAGAATGAAACTTGTCTTGAAAATTGAAATAATATGAAGATGTGACTATGCAGAATCATGCCCGATAGCTTTGATTTTGACTTAGCAGCCTCCATTCTGCCTCCTCCACTTCTGCCTTCAACCTTCTGCCTTCCGCATATTCCAGACTTGGATTTAAGGGTTGATATGCTTAGATTGAATTGGAATTTTTCTAGAGCCATAAGGGCAACAAGAAACAAAACCATTGCAAATAATACCACTATTGTAGTTATCATAATCATAATATTAACAACATACGGATTAGACGCAGATAGAGGATCATCGTTCTGATTTGTTGGTTTTTTTTTTTTTTTTGGGGGATAGATATAAAATGTACCAGACACTCCTGATCAAATTTTGAGTAATCCTCTTGCTCTGTGATGAATACAAAAGTAAATAGTCTCCTGCTCTGAGACAATGGAATAAATCTGACCCCTTTCCTTCGATTCAAAGACATGCTTTTACGACCCAAATCAACATGAAAAACCGATTTGAAGCATGATCAAAGACTAGATTACTCGCATTCTAAAATGGCCCGCCAGATTGCATGCCAACGGTAAACGCAAGCAAACGGCAACCAACCCATCCCCTACGTTGACTAACACAATTGTATAAATGATTCCCACCTTTCAATTAGCCCTCTAAGGGACGCCTCACATGTCACCGGCAAAAACTTGCCGGACGTCAAGCCGTTCGAGACGCTTAGGTGTAAACTGCTCCAGCAGTTTGGGGACGAACGGCTCATTTGGGGACGAACGGCTCAGACGTCAAACCGGCCGTCTCAGATGAACTACATGTGAATACCTAAAAATTTACATGGGAGGCGCCTCTAACCCAATCTCCACCATCAAAACATGAAACCCACAAACCTCAATGAAAGGTTTGCCCTTTTGGCAACCGAAAAACATTCAGATAAATAAGAAATACGGAAGTTTTATAAGAAATATGAATATGAATAAAATAGGTTAACTCAATAGAAATGGAAAACAATTGTGGTTGACGACCCCATCTGGAGATCGCCGAAGATGGCACCACCTCTGCTCTCTCAACGCAACAACCACTCTTTTCTGCATCCAAGAATTGTCAGAATTGATGTTTCTAGGGGGATGCTCAAGGCTAGAAACGCTCCGTTTGGAGATCTGTTGAGACAGCTATGTACATTCTTTTCCCAGGGCGAATCGCTGCGTTTAGATCCGTTTTTGTGGATGAGGGTGATAATGCTTGGAAGGTAGTTCCGATTTTCATCCGTTTTCAAAGCTATATATGGGATATAATTTAATTAGGCTTTACAGTATTTATGATTAATAGTACGTAAACCATCATCCATTATGATGGCTTTACTTCTCCTGCATTTGGAGGATAATATATGAAGGTTTTATGACGATCTGACAGTAAGATAGGGCGTTGAAAGAACCTTAAAAAACATGTAAACTAGATACTTATAGTGTTGGAATGCTGCATTATTGTAAATGGGTAGAGACATGGTCTAATCTAGTAATTTTTTTATGAGGCATGAATTGCAACTACTGACTATGGGCAATAAAGAGTAAATTATATGTCAAATGCTTACTCTCTTCTCTTGAATGTGGATTATAGGTAATTGAGCTGAAATTAATCTATATTAATCGAAGTTGGTCATGTCTTCGTATCATTCAGCAAGCCAAAGGAAATCTCAGCTCAGCCCAACAATGGTAATTTTCAGACTTCATAGAATTGGTTCATGGTTTTGTAATGATGCAATGTAACTTGGGATGGCGTCCTGATAGCGAGGCCAGAAAGATGCTATTAATGTCTGAGGGAGGCTGCATGGGTCTGTGAGCCCAATTAATCCAAAGATGACAACTCAGATTCTTCTCTCGAGGAAATGCGATGTTATGAATCTTTTAGGATATCAACATTCTTTATGCCCTTAACAGCCAAACATTCCGTCTCCTACTCTAGTTGGGCAGCAATCACAACAATTGGAACAGAGGAATCAGCTCTTGCTGAAGAATGCACGTTTGTTCTTCCTTATGCAGATGACATTATATCATCCTTATTAGGCCTATGGAAATACGTGCTGGTGGCCGTGGAGGGAGTTCTGTGCAGGAAAGTTGTGCTGTTGAATATAGCATGACATTAACCAACTGACAGTAAGGCTCATTACTATATGTAACTTAAGGACCAATCTCATGCAAGATGCAGTTTATGCTACGTGACACTTACCAAGGTTTGTTCACTTGCTAGAAAAGAGCTAGTTTCCAGGATGGTCGGGCAAAGATACATCTCTTCAATTCTTTCCTTGAAGGTTATTCCAATGAAAATGTCTGCAATAATTTCTCTTCACAAGGATACTTGTTAATGGCATCTTGTATCTGTGAAATGGGAAAGAACCTGGAGGATTTGGAGCTTTCTTGCACATCTCATAAGCTGTCCCAACCTGTGGGTCTTCTAGTGGCCGTTCAAATTTTATGGCAAAAATCTCGAACTAAAGCATGGTGGCATAAATGTCCAAAGTTATTGCTTGAGATGGTTTAAAAAGCTACTCATACATTTCCATCATCTTTCAGAGTTTGCTCTCATATCTATGCCTGTACTGAGGATCTTTTAAACGTTAGCTATATTTTACTGCCCCACCCTGCATTGCATGATCCAGGTTGTCAATTGCTCGAGATCCTTAGTTGGCTTCAGAACATGTCAGCGGTATTTTCCATTTGACATGTCGTGAGGAAAATCCTTACATGTGATTATTTGTATTGAAATCTCACCAATTGCAACTTGATGTCAACAGAAATAAAATCTAGTCTTCGCCTTCATTCTCAAAGTTCTTCTTTGGACGAAATAGATGGCAGCTATTGCCTCCCTTGTATTGGTTTCCAACTCTCCTAGCTTTATTGGAACACGTGCACCAGTTTGTTACATTCTAGAAAGCCTTAAAATTTGCGTATTAGATAAAGCTTGTTGCCGGTTACGATCATTTACATGAGAATATTGTGCAAGGATGAAAGCACGATATTTCACTGACATTGTATCTTTTATCTTGTTCCGCAATTCTTTTTCTATTTTCTTCCCTTGTGCCAATTGTTGCTTTTCTTGTAAATCTTATATCGCGCTTCAGAATATATCAAGATCTTTCTCTTTGTAGTTCGACATAGCATATGCAACAAATTCCTCAAATCTAAGTCTGTTAATTTTGGGTTTTCAGCAACTTCTAATGGCGGAGGATTGGCGTGGATTAGCACACTTTCGTACAGAGAGCCGAAGAAGGGTCTTCAAAAAGAGGTATCTTCTTGGCATTTCTATGATTTTAAGGAACTAAAATTTTGTAGTGATTTGAAAGATCTAATTTGTTTATGATTCTATTGCCTAAGCCCTCCTGAAAGGAAAGCAAATGAGTTGTACATTTTAGAGGAAGTGGTCTCAGAGATCAAGCTTATCAGCAATCTACCCTTTTCTAAGCGTATAGAGGCAAGCTAAAACATATTGCTTTTTGTTTTTATTCGTGCTGGTATGTAAAGAAATAATGATGGAATTGAACTATTAGCCTCACTTTCATGGTACTTGTTTCAATCTAATGGTATGTCATGGGGACTTGTTTAACATTCTTTGGTAAACTTTTCTTTCATACCAGGTTTGCAAGCTTCTTTTATATGAAGCACATGAAAGGAATAGTGTAGGTATGTGGGTTGGAATTACAAGTTGTTATTTGTCTCTAGAAACAGCCCTTATGATTATGACCTTTTATATTACAGTGTACAGAGAAGGTGACATTGGGGACAAGTTCTACATCATCTTCACAGGGTCAGTGAAGGTGCAGATCATCTGAGTTCAGTTTTTGAATAGTCGGCCTTATGATAGCTCCTTTTGTCATTCGTTCTTAAATTTACACTGATCTTTTGGTCTTGAATATTCATGATGTATCTATCTGAGGCTTTGTGTTTTATCTGGTGTCAGGTTACTAATCATTCCCATGATGGGGGAAAGGAAAAAATACTGGGAGTACTTTATCCTGGAAATTACTTTGGTGATGCTGTGCTCATTCATGGGCACGTAGAAAGGTGAAGCTGATTGAATACAGGATAAGGATATGCTTAATGCAATAAGATATTTAGTACATTGTTTTGGGATTATTGTTAAATTATCTCATTGTGTTATCATTTTGCAGGTCCGAGACTATTACAACACTCAGCAAGGTGGGCTTTTGTTGTCTTTTGCAGAATGTGCACTGTCAACTAAAGCTAGCCATTATTTGTTAGTGGTGGAACATATCAGTTGTGAATTTATGTGACTTAATGGATGGATTGACCATATGGCATGAAGTATATGCGTGTGACAAATCGGTTGATTAAAAAAGCATATGCCATTGCACCCTCTTCCTTGATCCTCCAATTTTATGATAATATCTATGGCTTAGAGTCAGACAAAAGAGAGGCAAGCATGCAGGTAAGTGTAGAGTTGGATATAGATACTAGTACGGGACACTGCCTTTGAACTCCTAGCAATTTTATATATGTCCTGGGTAAAATTCCTGTGTAGTAGAAGCCTGGATTTGTATTCTGTAGATACGCAGAACTAATTATAGAGTTCTTTCCCAATGAACTGGGGTTTGTGTCAATGCATAAATTTGCTGGAAAGGGGCCTCTTCCTGTTGAACTTTCTATTGCAAATAATAACCGTTTTATAAGTGCTGGAGTAGTATTTGGTACGTCCCTGAACATAGAGTAGACTTTTAAAAGTTCCATCGTAGTAGGCGAAGTTGTTACACTTTTCAACTTTGATGCCATCATGCTGGATTGGCCAGCAGTTTGCTCTTTTTAGATCATGCTTTTGCCATGCTGAAGGAAGAGGGAATTCATTTTCATAACTGAAAATCAGATATATAAATATATTTCACAGGCTTAGCCTTCTGTATTGTCTTCTTATAATGTATACATAACAATACAAATGCATCTATAGTTACATGTATCTGTTTATATATGCTCAGTTAAATTATGGGCCAAATAGAGAATTCTCATTTATTTAAAGGACGGCCATAACTAATAAGCACCTCTTAACTGACATCAAGCTTCATAAATATTATAGATTTACATTCAGTGTTACTGAGTCACCCATTGAGTCATGATGTCATATTTTTTGCAAAGTAGTCTGCAAAAGCTAGACCTTTAGTTTTCTTGCTTATACGTTTTCTCTATGCAGTGTGAGTTTTTGACACTAAGTAAACCTGATTATGACAAGATTTTGGAAACAAATCTTTCTCCGGAAGTATTACGGAATTTTGGCGTTTTAAAGGTAAGCTGTAGAAAAAGTTATGCTATTTTTTTAACTTAAAAAAGGGGGAAAATCTCGTTGATATAGAACATAGGTTACTAGGTAGCAAGGCAATAGACTTTTGAATAGGTAAATCCAAAAGAGAAGACATGCAAGTTTTTAACCAGCGATGCATGTTCGGGATGAATCCTTCATATTGGAGAATCAGTAGATGTCACTAACAAAGAAGATTGTCACACGTCATAAGCTTCATGCAGTTTAGCATCCATATGAAAAATCTCTGATTACTGCTTAGAGTAGGGACTGTTGTTAGAAATCAATTAGTGGGAAAAATATCATGAAGACAAATTGATTCCATAAGGAACCCTAATCAATTTTTTGGTAACTGTACAAACATGTTTATCTTCCGCATGATTCTTTGCAACGCAATATGCTGTCACCTTTTAGGTGCAACACCATATTCCCTCCAGCTCGATAAGCCAGCGACTATTCTGTGAATCATGCATAATCTTTAGGGCAGCGAATTGAAGGATTGGGTTCCTTCTCTTTAATACATATTAAAGGTATATTGCTGTTCCTAAAAGGCCTGGCATCATTTTTCTTAAATGCTGAGCAGTTTGGTCCTAGCTAGAGAAATTTTTGAGTTGTATTTAAGGGACATGAACAAATGGATCTGAGATTAAGTAGTTAATACTTACCATGCAAACTAAATTGAGAATATGGTTAAACAGGAAATTAGTGTTTTGCGAAACGTTCCTATTCCGAGTTTATACCGACTTGCTAGCATTGTTACTTCTCGTACATTTGCCAAAAATAGAGGTCAGTAACTCCGGCGAGTTTTGACTTTACAGACATAGAAGTTGGAACTTTTAACCATTTATTTTCTCTGACGCATATTGTTTTCCTTGTCATCCTGATATTGTCTCTCCAGTAATCTATGTTAGATGCAATGATGGCCAAGTAAGAACACGCCTGCGACCCTTACCTAATGGCCATGTCTGTGATTGCTGAAGTTCTCTTTACCTGTAACAGTGCAAATTGTGTTTCCATTGTGCATTTGTCAGCTTGGCCTAAGATTCGCCATTTTCATAGTTACAATGGTGTAGATAGTGGATAAATAATGAGCTAACTCTGTACCGGAAGGCACATTAGACTCACAGAGAGAAGGTTTTGAGTCAAATCTCTATCCTGAAATCAAAAAGGAGTTCCATAATGTACATATGTAGTGTAATTATAATCATAATCACATTTTGCTTGGAAGTATTAAGTGTAATTAAGCTCTTGGATTGAAGCAAGAGGTATGAGGAGGCCGAAACCATAAGAAGGTTTTTAGTGTCATCCTTGGTGGTATAAAGTTAAGGATCGATTCTTGACTGGGAGAAGAAGCATATATTTTCTTGTCGCATAAATTTCTTTCTTAGCATCCTTAGGCATGAATACACAAAATGTCCTTTTTATTGTCTTTTAATAAATATTGCATACTTATTCTTTGGTGTAAACGAATTGCAGCTATTACTCTCCAAGGGGACGAGGCTCGTGAAATGTACTTTATTAAGAGTGGAGAGTGTAGGGTAAGCACAAAGGACCTTTTAAGGAAAAACCTCTCTCGAGAACATTAACCATTAAAATAAAGATCAAATGTGGCTTATTACAATTTGTATAACTCTTTAATGGAAGGAAATGATGGGTAAACATAAATACTATTATATGAAGACCGTTTGGGATATGCTGGGAAAAGGACAAGGTTAAAGCTCTCTCCTTATATTACTATGGAATGCAGAGAAGAGTATTAGAAGCATGTCTAAGACATTCAAAATGGCTATAATATAATGTTAACTGAAATTGGGACAATGTATCCTGGTAGAATCTACTTTACTGGTGTTAGATGCCGGTCAATACTCTCCTTTTGTACAATCAATATACGGATGCTTACATTCACCATTGTTGCTATGATCTTTCCACCCTTATCCATCAAAGTCTATGGGAACTGATGTGCACCATATTTCTCTGCATGCGTTGCAATGCATGGAAGTAATGTATTTAGAGAGGACTGATGATGGACCATTTGGATATTGAAACTGGGACCTCCTATGTACAAGCCAAGTATTCTAGAACGTGCTAACTGCCTTGTACATGCTCATTACGCACGTTGTCCAGCACTCCTTAGGACATCACCCAAGATCTTTGATTCATGGCCAGTCAACCATGTTAGTAACTAGAGATGGACCAGCTGGGTATTGGACCCGAGATTCTCACCGAGCAGGCCCTGTATGTGCAATAGGAAATGATCTGTATTTTCTAATGATCAGGGAGGGAAAAAAAGGGTATCCAAATAAGCAAGCAACAAAAATATAAAGATGGGATTTGCAAGCAATTAAAGGAGATATGGCTCATATTGATTACTAGTGAGGCTTTGAACTTTGCAGGTTGTGATGGAAGTCATTGGCGAGCGAAAACCACCAGAACGTTCTCTTCCTCGAGCTGCATCTAGTCTAAGTCAGTACAGGTTGGCTCATGAAAGCCCTACATTTAGAACCTTTTGCTATTGCTTAGTAATGGCCATTATGAAAACTGTTCGCAAAGATGCTATGAACACTTTAACATGAAGACTTAATAGTCTTGAGTGACAGATTCTTCCAACTAGGTGCAGTCAATTCACCTTTTACATTATTGGTTTGGTTATTCAATATGTTCATTCGTTGGCAACATTTTGCACTGGGTGCCACGGAGTTCCCTTCATTTTCACTTCCATATACGCTCATTTTTTCTAGGATGTGCTTCTAGTGATTGGATAGTCTATCTAGGCTAGAGGCTAGTCTAGTCTAACAAACTTGTATTCCATCACATAGTGGTTTTTCTGCAATTTTGAATAAGTATCATTACACTAGTTCCCATATAGTTTCCATCCAGTATATACAAACGACCTTTTGTTTCTTGTCTTGTGGGGTCTTTCTCACCAGGTTCATGTTATGTTCCATTACAGGGCTACAAAACACGATAAATGCAAACAAGAGGTGAAAGACAGAGAAAAGAACTGGTGGCATCCTCAACGGTTTTCATCGCCGATACCAATGCGTAGATGCCAATCGGTCCCGCCAATACTTCCATCTAAGAATATAGTGGACTCTCGGAAGGGGGAACGTATCTCAGATACCCATTCAAGGAGTGCAGCTTCTTCTCCAACATGTGAAAATGTTAACAGACCATCTACAGCACCTGTTCATCGTCAATTTCTGAAGAGGAATACGCATACTCCTAGCCTTGGAAAATTCAACAGACCCAATAGTGTTCCTCTGCTAGGTAGTTCTATATCTAAGCCGAGAAGGCGGACTGCAAATGGAGTTTCAGGTGTTGATAAAGACTTAAAGTCAACGACTAGTTGTTCCAGTGACACAGGCCAACTCCTCAAATCAAAAATGTTCAAGGCTCAGAGAGCAAGTGGACATTTTGATACAAAAGATAGTTCCTCAAGGCAGGAAGTTAGGTCTAGTCCTAGCCGAAGGGCCAAAAGAAAAAAATATGACTACTCTTTGGCATCTTTTCTTAAGGAAGTGGATGAAAGGATTCGTGATGATTTGATTCAAGATATGGATTTCTCTGACCAGGAGCCCTTTAAATGGGGGATGGGAACACATGATACAGGGATGCTGAGAGGTGATGTAGGTGATGCTATAGTTTACCAAAGTAAGTTTGAGAAGTGGGCTAGAAAAGTGATTGCAAGGGAGAAAAGGATTGCAGCATGCGAGGCCATATCAGAAGCTGGTGCACCAACTTACAGGAAAGGATTTTTAATTGAAAAGGGGATAAATGCGGAAGCTTTTAATGATACTTCAACTGTTACACCAGGAGTGGTACGTACATTATGGGATTGCTATTACAATTGTGATTTATATTATGCAATTTGTATGCACATTTTTTTAAGTTAGCAAATGCACATATCCTTCTTTGTAGTAGACATTTCCTTCTTAAGTATCTGGATTCATGGTTGAAAGGAACTCCATCCTTAAACTCACGAGATTTGATATCTGTTCTCTTTCTTTTGTTTCTACGTTGCGATACTAG
Organism: Isoetes taiwanensis; assembly: GCA_021234155.1. Taxonomy (NCBI): domain Eukaryota; kingdom Viridiplantae; phylum Streptophyta; class Lycopodiopsida; order Isoetales; family Isoetaceae; genus Isoetes; species Isoetes taiwanensis. The sequence continues at coordinate 354,611 of JAJEKV010000205.1, read as the reverse complement.
CAATTAGGTACTTATAGAAATGTATGTCAGCATCATTTATCTAAAAAGCTTTCCAAGATAGAGAAGGAATATTAGCTGCCTTTGTCCAGTGAACAAATTTGAAACTGAGGAAGGCATGCCATTGCACCAGATCTCTATTACTGGATTAATTTGTTTGCATTTATTGCTTTTAATTCGGTAAAACTTCTTATTTCATGCTTGTAATGTGCTTGATGAGTACACAAAATGGAAATTTGACTTTGATGGATGAGTGCTAATCCAGGCTAGAATGAAAAATTAGATTATTCTTAGTGTTTTCTGTTAGAAGCTTCGGAGTTCAAGCATTTTTTTTGTTATTTAGCATAAGTGGTCTTCCTTTGTGACCATCATATTTGAAGTTAAATTTTAAAAGGGAGTCTTTGAGTTTCGGAGGTTAGTAGGCACTCACATCTGTATGGTGGTTATACCAGGGGATGAGGATCTTAGATGTTGGATCGCTTCATGCAGGCGAGTTTTTTGGAGAGGTATGTCCAATAGGGGAAAGGAATATTTCCTACTTATTCCATTTATTTAATTTTAGTTTGATTTTCTTTCACGTGGTCTTTTCCCTTGGCCTGTATTAGCCATCAACTAGTGATGAGTAGTATGACTACTAAAGGGATCTATTATATTGCAGATAGCCCTTCTTCAAAAATCGATAAGAGCAGCAAGCATCTTAACTGTAACAGATGTAGAAGTTCTAGTGCTTAGTAAGTGGGATTTCTATAGGCGGCTGGATCGTGATATTACAGATTGCTTGTCAGCAAATGTGTGCTTCTTAAACCCAACTTAATCTCTATGGGGGAGTGTTTGTAGCTAACTAAGCATTTATTTTTCCAAGTTGAATAGGATTATAAAAGACCAGATTTCATCCAAAACGAGTACAACAGAACTCGTAGATGGGCTTTATTTAAGGTAGTTTCTCTTCTTCAAGTCATCTGTAATTTACCGTGCAGTATGTTTATGAGACACATGGTTCCCTTGCAGAAAAAGGTGGTAGATGAAATTCTAGTGTCGAAATGTCAAGTTTTCCCAAATAGAGCTTTTCAAGAACAAAAGGCTCTTCAAAGGCAGAGAGTTGCATTAGCTATTTAAGTTACCATGAGCAAGCTGTTTCAACTTGGGTGGATTGCGTCCAAGTAATAATCTGTGTTTTGCATGGATGTGGGGCTTTTTATCTACCACAAGTTTTTTTAAAATATGAGATGCATGTTAAGATGCCATCCTGATAATGTGAGATGGCCATGTGGTCTCCCATATGTATATTAGCAAGAAGCGCCAAAAAGCGTTTGCTGCTTTGCTTGACAATTTTGACAATTTTGGTGCGCTTCAGCTGCTTGCATCTTGCGGTATCTTGCGGTTGTGAGCTTCAGATGGCTTTAACTTCGGAACATACAGTAATCTCTGCCTTTCCTTCAACTGAAAGGAATGGTTCTTGTCCTGGGATCTCTGGTCTTGGACTGATCGGTAGGCCATTGTATTTAATTTTGTATCTGGCCTATTGTGGAACCACTTCAATAAGGTCAGTGTACCCTTTTTTTTTTGGTTTAATAAAATCAAAACATCTTGCATCCAAAAAAAACAAAAGCAAAAGAAAGGAACAATTTTGACTAAAGTCAAACAATTTTGCTTCTTTGCTCGACAATGGCCTCTGCTTAACCGCGTCTGTTTCCTCCTGGGAGTGAATTGTAAAAGATCGTTCCTGCAACATAAATGCAAGTTGAGATCAATTCAGGCGTATCAGCTACTCATGCTGCACCACATGGCATCCTTTGTTTTTTTTAACAATTTTTATCTCGAGGATATCACCTATTTTTACACAGCGTTCTTGCATTCTACGCGACATTCTTGGCTTTTCTCTACATTCTGACGATTTTGCTGCACATGCTTTAATACTTGCATTTACATTATTTGAGGTTTCTCGCATGTTTGTTGATGGGTTAACCACGTTAGAAAGGATTGTATCTTCAGTTTGGCACAAAGGTGGTTGTTTGAATAGAAGTTCAAAATATAGTTTATATCGTCTTAGTGCAAAACACACGATGAAATCTTTTTATCTTTTACTATTATAAACGTAGGACACGTGTTTGTTGCTTAGGAGTTTCTATTTTAGGTATAATAATAGTAACTTTAGCTTGTCTTTCATGATAGACGATAATTTCTATGGATTTAAGCTTCATTTGATGTTAAAAATAACATTCTATTATATGTAAGACTTGAATATAAATGGGCATGGACCATTATGGTCCACAATTAGATGAATTGGGTATAGAAGTAAATCTCTTTAATTATCATTATCAATTCTATTTATTGTTCATTTGTCACTTATACAATGATATGGTGATTTTCTACCTTCTCCAAAATAATTTTTGGAAGGGTGCGTGGAGATTCATATAGTTGCTTATGCTTCAACATTACTAATAAATAATGCACTTCTAGCAACCAACTAATTTTTTCAAATAGAGTACCATAAATGAGATTTGTATATTCTTAAGGCGAGTTTAAAACCAATTAAGATGAGGATTTTTTGGCTTTTTGAATGATCCTAAGCCATATGGACCAGCAATGGAAAATAGACATAGCAATCTACCTTTATTTTTCATAGTTATAGCTTTTTGGGTTGCCCCTAGGGGGGCAAACCCTTGTTGATATGGATTTTTGGCATATCCCAAGTATATGCCGGCATATGCCTGTCGGTTGGTGCTGTTCGAACCGCCTAACCAGCTATGTCAATTGGCCAGTTGCTTCTCATCTTAGGTACTTCTGTCGCATTGTTTGGTGAGTATCAGTTTTTTTTTTCTTCCAGATCTTCATGCATTTGGTTTGTATTCATGTTGTTCTTTCTTAGTATTGCCCGAGAAACTTCTTGCCCGAGTCTGTAGTCTATGCCCTAAACGATGAGTGTCTGTCCTTACTTTTACAGATTTCAGAACTGTAGAGCCTTTGTTTTTCAGCTACCTCTTGGGAGTTTTTTTAAAATCTGTTGTTTACTACGTACTGAGAGGACTGATTTCCTCGCCCTAATTTGAACCCATAAACGTACCCCTATGCTATAATATTTTTTTCTGTTCCCATACCATGGCAACTTGTGATAAAATCTTGGTTTGGGGAGTGCCAACGGTGATTCAAGATAACTTTGAGGTTCTGATTAGATGCTACTTGTTATAAGTGAATGTACATTGTGTATCTAACTGACTCAAAGCAATAGGGCCTAGGGAGATCCAGATAATAGCAAGGCAGGCTGGACCGCTTTCTGGACGGGCTGTTGGTTTTATCAAAAGTTCAAAAACTGGATTTGATGATATTGTACAGCGTGCTCAAGCTGATCAAGTTTGCAATGACTTATTAATAGTCCCCCGCATTCCAGTTAAACATTGATGTAACACCCCAGTTATTGAGTGTTACTGTCTATCATTTTGAGGACAACAAGATTAGCAAATTAGGATGTACAATTATGCTATTCAGGAGCATAAGGAGCTGCAGGAGACATTGGGACAACTAGAAGCTATTTGTCATGAAATAAAAGTGGATTTTCAATTATGAACCCAGGCCCATTAACACGGCAACATTTTGAAGATACACCCAATGGAGGCTATAGCAATTCAAATCTGGAAAAACCTGATACTGGTAACAGCTTTACATGTTTTTGATACTGTTGCTTTCTGTTTCAAGTCAAGATCTAGATAGTGGATGACGCAATAACCAATTTTTTAAAATAATGATGTGTTGTTACTGGAGAGGTGGAAAAAGGAATGGATCGATGAGACCAATAAGACAAGTGTGATCTGTAAACAGTTAGGAACATATCATCTATCTCCTCTAAAATAAAAAAAGATCTCTAAAAATAATAATTTTTTTTATCTTCTCTATCATATGCAGCAAAATATGAGTCATGGTTTTCTTTGCTGCACATTTTACTCTTTTGGAAACCTTCAAGGAAATGCCTCTAGAGCCACTGTCGGAGGCAGACCAGATTCGTTGATCTTTATCACCAATAGAGAAAGCAGAAAACAGGGTGCTTGCATGTTAGATATATGGCAGGCCTTTATGGCTATACGAGTTGTTAGATGGGATGCATGTATGGCTTTAGGAGTTGCGATGATCGGATGCATCATTAGGGCGGATTTGGGGTCTCAAAACAGCCTCCTATCAGCCATTCCACGTCATATTTCCGCTCCTTTTTTCCCATGCCACCTAGGATACCAAACTCTCATAATTACAGATTTGCTTGGAATATTCTCCCGGAATAAGGGGGATCGCACATTCATGGCGCCATATGTATTTAATTCTGTTGGTTGTCAGACAGACTGATGCAACACGTGGCGCTTCTAAAAAGCCACTTGCATTATAGCATACCGGCAACTCATGACAGTGTCTCTTGGTTTGTCAGATACCAAGCGTGCGCGTCACCGCCTTCTACATTTCAAAATTTGAATGTGTAGGTTGAAGCTTTGTATCAGATCAGACTTTCATTTCGAGGCGCTGCGGCTGCGCCTTAACCGGGATCTTTACTTCATCCTAATACAGGCTTCCCGCCCCCTACAATTCGAAATTTGAATTTGCTTAATGTATAAAAGCATGGATTGTAGGAGAATGGACTTTTCGATTTCCATATGCACGTTGCAAATTTCAAAAACGAGGTTAGTACGGACGTTCGGCTCACACGAAGCGAATTGTGTTGGGGCATACAAATTGTACACCTTCATTTCGCGCCGTGCGATCCACGCAGTATGGAAGTTGCTTGTTCTCAAATTGAACTTAAACACAAGTGAGGTCGGCACGTGTCTTTTTTTTAAATCCCAATTATCGACATAGTGTGACGTAGCATCTTGGTATTAAATAGTATGTTAAATTCGAATTATATCGGTGTTCATTTTCAGGTTAAACTCAAATCATATAGGTTTAGGAATAAGGTTAAAAAAGGAAGATATTGGATATTTTAGGAATAAGATTAAAAAAGGAAGATATTGGATATGGCTCAAATTTCGAGACATGCACATAATGGCATGTAATGATGGTTGATAGGACTGGAATTCGAATCATTCCTACGATTTTCACGTCTAATCCAGCCTATATCTATTCCAGCCTAGATTGGCGCCCATTCTCCCCCCATTCTCCGCCCAATCTTCGCTAGATCCTTCGCCCAATTTCGCTAGTCCATCGCCATGAAGAGATCGGCTCTGAGAAGAGGCGTGTCCTCCAAGAGGCCTATTACGGCTGAAAGAGGTGTTCCCTCTCACTTGCTCCCTCCGGCTGCCCACCTCTTGCTTTTTGAATGCTTCCGATTCCTCCGATTCCTCCGATTCCTCCGATGAGGAATCGAGATTGAGGAATCGAGAGGAAATTTCGGAGCGAGGAGTTCATCATGTGTGTTCTTGAAGGTCGGGAAGGAGGTTCTTCAGAATGAGTGGTCTACCAAGGAGAAGAAGCCAAGATGATGAAGAAGATGAAGAAGTTGAAGAAATCCGGCCCGACTTCGAGGAGCTCATGGCGTTCCTAAATGGTACATGCATGTTTTCTTTCTTTTCTTAAGCATTCAACTAACAGTTATTTCTTATTTTTTTGTTTTGCAGATGGTGAAGCAGATGAATGAAATTTGTTAGGGCAGAGCACCTCTTTTTTATTTCCTTGTTCTTAGCCTCCAGCTTAGCCTCCAGCTTGCCTCCAGCTTCTTACCATATGACTTCAAGCCTCCGGGCTTTTTTATTGTGAATAGTTGAAGCCTCCGGGCATTTAAATTTACAAAATGATGTTCTGATGTAAAGCCATACGGCCATAAAAAATTTTGAATGTAAAAAGTTTTTGCTTCTAATTCCATTTGAATACCTAACTTGTTTTTTTACTGTACATGTTTTGGTGCTTATAGGATTTGTGTATATGACAAGGGCAGCTAGTGTAGGCAATTGTGTGAATAGAGCTGAATTGGATGAATGTAGGCAATTGTATAAATTTTATGAATGGACGTGAATTGTATGGAAATATGCAATTTTATGATTGGTTTATACAAAGGGTTTATAAAGTACAAAAGTTATGGTGTTTTTGTTTAGATACCTCTAATACAAGAAGTCTTTGACTACTTTTCACAACAGATTCCTTTAAAAATCTATTGCTATTTAAATTATAGCAAAAATGAGTCTTGAAAACTCTCTAAATAGTAGAAGAACTCTTTGACTAGTTATCCATTTGATGACCATTTTTTAAGAAAATATGATATGTGACATTCTTATATGCAAACATTCATAAAATTTATGAACATTGAAGGTCAAAGCCATCCTTGTTTAAAGAGGATTCGCCTGGTGTGATCCTTGCGTAAAAAAGTCAACTTACAACTTAGCGTAAACAAATAGTATTTTAATAAACCAACACTTTACATACTAACACTTTACACTTTAAATATGATATTTCTTTCTTTCCTTTTACTTGAAAGCTATTTTTTTTTTCAAGATGGATCACACCAAGCGAATAGTACATATGCAACAAAAATGGAACACACTAAATTCGCATCGTGTGATCCACTTTCTTATTTGTTGTCAAATTAAAATTAAACACAAGTACCCCTTCTCATTTAATGCTTTATCACCCTAAGTGCATAAAGTTATTAGTCCTTTTCAAAGAGCATATCTTTTTTTAAGAAGGATCACATCAAGCATCCTATTTGCATCTAAAATACTTTACCAACTCTAGTAGTACATAAAGTTATTAGCCTTTTTCAAAAAGCAAACACTTTATCAATAAATGAGCACGTCACATATCCACACTTAACTTCAAATAAGACATATATATATTTCTTTTATTAAAAGATAATCAAAGTAATTTTACTATAGGAAGTCATCTTTTTCCAAAAAGATCACACCAAGCGAATTTTGTATAAGCTAAAGGGTTGGAATATACTAAATTCGCATGGTGTGATCCACTTTCTTGTTTGTTGTCAATAGATAATAACACCAAGTCCCTCATCAATAGTCTCCCATTTGCATATAAAATATGTATCATTCCAAGTTATATTATGTTTTATGAACTAAACTTTTTCAAAGAGGGTCCCAAAGCAAAATACAAACACTTAATCAATAAGCCAACACTTTACCAACAACCAAAGCTTTATTAAATAAGATTCTTATGTTATTTTATCAAACCTAACAATGTTTCCATATGTGACACTTTGAGTTAACTGATCCAAAGGCTCATGAAAGCGACATTTTATACAATATATCTTTGGAGCTTTTGTGTCGTGGCATTAGTAAACACCTCTAATGGAGCAAATATTTTGTAACTCATTTTTTCAACAACCCTGGATGCACGTCTTATCAAACATTTCTTCATTGCAAGGACACCATTCTCATAAGGCTTGCACATTCGCTTAAAAGAGGTCATGGGACGACTTTTAAGCTCGGCTCCCACAACTTTACAACGTAAAACTAGATGCCCATTGCCCTGAATGTATATCTTGGAAAAGCATGTCTCTTATGTCCATATGTTGGACAACAACGATGCTAGTAATGCTTTTCCCTAGTCTCAAATCCCCGACATCTGATAAATATAGCCCAAAGAAAAATATTTGATTCAGTGAGTGAATATAAATCAAGAAGAGGGAAGAAAAAAGAAGCAAGGATCACATGACGCGAAATCTCACTACACATTTACAAAGTGCATATGCATTTTCGCATGGTGTGATCCATGTATTATTGAGGGTGCAAATTTGCAAATATCCTTCTCTTCAAATCCCTTCCCCCCCTCCCTTCCCTTTTTTTTTGCAATATACTATCCATAGCATTTATTTTGAACCCTATAGTTCTACCTATTCATTGCGTATGAATGTCGCGCCGGCGATGTAACTCCATAGTCACCCTTCGTTAAGGATAGCATGTAAAAACATGGCATGTAACGTCGTTTGCTTGTCCTTCGCATCGCCATCGCCCGTTGTTGCTTAACTCTATGCTCGCCCCGCAAAAACACAGACACTATTGGAGACTTGGATTCCAAATGAAGAGCGACGGCGGAGAGGATGACGTAGCGGCGCTAATGTGAACAATGGAAATCTTGGTGCCAAAATTTGATAAGGTGGTTGGTGCATGTGGGCATGTGCACAGTAGGCGGGAAAAGTAGCCATTATTTTGGTCCGCGATACGATTTTCAAAAAATGCGGGCCATTAATGTGGTTGCAATGAATGCACAAACATGTCCTATGAAATTTTGCCATGTGGATGCCAAGTAAGCCTGCTCCTCTTTCTACTTGCCAACTAATACTGACTTTGGAAAAAAATGCGCAAACATCATTGGTCGCGAGAAACATGACGTGGAATTCTGGCATCCAAGATATGGGCCATTTTGAGACCCCAAATCCGCCCTAATGGTACAATGAGTCCTTTTTTTAATCTGAATTAATAGTAAATATGGCACTTGTGCTGAAATGCCTTAAGTCCATTTTAGGAATCAACAATGCTGCAGGGAATGTTCCACAACAACCAATTCGTATGGATACCATGTATGTCAAAGAGAATAAAGAACTTGATTTTAAGGTCAGTAACATAGTGTAAACGTGCCTTACATTTGGGCACTGACTTGTTATTTAGCAGGATTTGCCAAAGAAAACAGGAATTGACTATGTCTTAAATGCACGGAAAGAAGCACACGGGCATGAAAATAAGCTGCATGATGTATCGGTCCATCAAGGGTAGCTACATGACATTAATGTCCTGCCTATTTCTGCTGCCATGACTGGTCGAATCACTCCCAAAAACGGTGAATTTCCCAAGCCTTCTGTTTCTCTCTGTGTGCCTATACATATGGTTGAGTGATGTGTTTTGTGAGAATGGTGGTGTGGCTAGTGCATTCATTGTTTTGGACCTAGTTTGCATATATGTAGTTGTTTTAGATAAGACTCATTAAACTTTCTCAGTTGGCTGGACATCAACAAGGAGTGATCCTTCAAGATTGGTGGGAAGAAGCTTGCCACCTTGTGTTGCGTAGAATATTAAAAGCTAACTTTTAGGTGTAGTTTTCCCTTGAATTCATCATTAATTTTAGCAATCAATTATGATGAACCAGTATTATAAGGTTCTTAAAGCATTTCTTATGTCGTGAGATCTAAAACATCAGTATGGAAGAAGCTATAGAAGGAAGGAGAGTAGTAGTAGAAGCATCAAATTTCTTTGCAGCCAATGATCTACAAAAACGTAGGTAGCAGTTTGTTAGCTTTTGAATCGGCAGCTTGGCAGCTTGACGGGGATGGTGAAGCTTTTGGTTTTTTGAATTGGAAAGCAATAGCATTGTACATGTAGTCAATCTTCTTTGTCAACATCCATGCATCATCAATGAATGGCTTTATATATATTTCTTAACATTTCTCTTCAACTATCTCGTCTACATGTCCAAAAATATACATGATTTGGACCTGTGTTTTCTCACCTTGTGTTCTAGAAGAAAATAAGGTGTGATTAAGAAATAAGAATATAAAGTTATTGCCTTTCCAAACCTGTGAAACTAGACCCATTGTTTATTAACAAACATCTATTAACACAATGTTGTGAAACACACTCGGATTAGAGATATATTTGTCTCCCCATGAGTATATTGGAACTATAAATGGTTCATAGATAGCATTCGATATGATGGATTTCTAGCAATATGTATATGCTCTTATATTAATCTAGTTCTTAGGACGTTAATCTAGCAAGGCTAGTGTTGCAACATAGGTCACCATTGACAATTGGTCTAAAGCGTTTTTCAGTTTTTTTAATGATTCGTTGATGTCTTATAGATCACTACAACCTTATTGTTCAAACAGCTAAAATTTCCCTTCCCTTTGAATTCCTCTCACCCCACAAGCGCTTGTTGAAAAATGTTGCTTTTTATTTACATGTTATTACAATTTCATCAAACTATAAAGAGTTATACATCTAGAGTAACAAAATCTAACAGAATTATTTCATTATCTACATTTTTCTCTAGCTTATTATACGTCTCGAGTAACATAATCTAGCACAATTATTTTATCGTCGATATTTTTCTCTAGCTTATTTGAATTATTATAATAAACATTGAAAGTGACAACAATTTTCAACACGAATAACTTACACAACTATTAGCCTTCAAGAAAGGTGATCCATCAAAGCTTCTCCATCGCAATGTTAATTCTCATTATTATGCCATGCTAATGACTTTTGTTGCATCTTAGGCACCTACAAATTCCTAATGTTGGATTGCCTAAACTCCGATGAAATGCTAGACTCTGTGACATATTTTAATCCTGCACTTAGTCATACATAAAATAGTCGTTTGAGACTAAATGCACAGCACTTATTCGCAATCTCAAAATACTATTCTATTCTTCACGTTTGATTAGTTTAATAAGGCAATATGTAACGGATTGTGGTGCATTTATTTTGGCCATTTCAGAACATGATGGCCGCTGGACCATAGTTTCAAGCACAAAGTGGACCATGGCACAACTTCTCACACATCTAGTGCAACAGCAGATCGAACAACGGCCAACTGATCGACCATCCAAGAAGGGGAATAAAAGATGAGAGAGTTAATGCTTTGAGAAAGCTTTTGAAAAGAAAAAGTGGAAAAGGAGGTGATGAAGATGCAGGTGAGCATCGTCCTGCACGTGTTGAGCTATTAAGGACGGGAAGGAGCCTACTAAGGATGGCACTTCTCTTACGAAAGAAGATATACAAGGAGAAGGAACTGGGCATGCAAAAATGCAACAGAAAGAGAAAAGGCACTTTCTAAGAAAGCTCAGGAAGCACAAGAAGAGTAATATTGCATGTAACTAATCGAAACGATCTAGAGAAGAATCGAAGTCTGACGAAGTTAAAACTACTACACCAAGATACTCAGAAAGATGGTAGTTTAAAGGAGGGACTTGCCACCACAAGTAATCTAAAAGATAATTGGAGCACTTTGGAGAAGGGATTATACGAGAAAGGACTCCAAATTTTTGGTATATATCTTTTGGTTAACTTGTGCTTCTCTATCAATTGGTAAGTGGCTTTTTGATCAAAATATACGCTTTAGATATTATAAGAATAGTTCTTGCTAAGTTTTGGGCTATAATTAAGGAAAATAGTCATGTTTAGGAAACCAATGCACTATACTAGAATGAGACGTTTTTGGTTGAATAGTTTTATTATTGCATGTTAAAGTTCTTGAAGTGGCTAATTTTAATTTTCCATAATGATAAATCTAATACAGTTGTATGATTGCTCGGAATCTGCTAAGAGCTGAAGTGTTGTATAGAAGTTGGAGAATACATGTATGCACATGAGGCTGCTAGCCTCTATATAGCGACCGACAAGTCAAGATTGCATATTGTATAACCGGGAAGTCGAAGTTTGGGGAGACATAAGAGTCTGTTAGCAATCGTTTGCACTGTCTTTTGCACGAGTAGTCTAATAGTACTAGTTGGTGATTGAGTGTTGCTTTCTACATTTGTAGGAACTAGACATTCAGTCAAGATATAGGATTTACAATGGCTGAAGGAGAGGAAGGGTTCGTATGTTGAAATACACTTAGAAGTCAGCTCAGGCAATCCATTGATCAAGAAGAGAGTGGCAGATAGCAAAGACCAGTGCAATCAATTTACCCCATGCCCGTGCCTGTTTATATATGAAAAACAATGCTTCTGTTTACGGAATGGCGCATGTTATGAAAAATATTGTGGGTAAGAACCCAGTTATAGGGAGCATTTTTATCCGATGGTATTCCAACACCATTTATTCTTTTGTGGAGGCTTGTTATAGTTGCTCGAATGGATGCAAGAACCGCATCAGAGGCAGTCATTGTGCCAAGATTCAGTGTTGCAACAGACAATGTCCCTGCTTTGGTAAAAGCCGGATTCTGCTTTGATTAATTTTTAGTTTTTAATGTGCACTTATTGCAACTAGAGCCCAGTCAATAAACATAAATATTTTGGAGAGTATACTGGAGAACTTATATCACATCGGGAAGCCGATAAACAAGGGAAGATTTACAATCGGGAAAATTCCACTTTTTCCTTTAATCTTAATGACCATGTTCGAAAGATTTCATCATTTAGGATACTGTTGCAGAAGATGATACTTCTTATTTGTGTGGCATGTCGCAAAGGTGATAAACTCAAATTTCCAAATCATTCTCCAAATCCAAATTGATATGCAAAGGTAATAAATATGTTTATTAGATGCTGAAAAACATTAGGCCATGTGCTTTAATGGCTTGTTTTTATTGGTCAGGTCATTATGGTTGATGGAGACCACAATAGATATATTTGCGAAAGAAAAAATAGAAGCTGGAGAAGAGCTATTCTATGATTATCGTTATGCCTGACCGTGCCCCATATAGGCCCGAAAACCAGAAGATGGCCCAAAGCATGATGATGTGGGCAATAGCTCAGGTCGGGCTCAAAAGACTGCATAACATTATGGATCAAAAAATATTATAAAGATGGCAATTTCTACAGAATTCTCCTTAACTAGTCTTGTATATATTGTCAGGTCACATAGTGTGAATTTAATTTAAGCCACTTCACCCTCGGGCCATGGAGGGCAACCCTCCGTGCGCAGCACCTTGTTATATTTGTTTGTCATTCTTTTGCATTGTTCCACAACTTGATACAAGTTTTGAGTTCAACATTCAACGCACAGGTTTATAAACTCCATGGAATGCGTAATCTAACAGATAACTTTAAATGGACATAAGAAAGTTTACTCTAAACCTCAAGATCATGAGTATTGATTATTTTTAATGAATAGAGTAGCTCATGAGGTGCTTATATCTCGTAATTGAAACTGAAATCGATTAGTATGAGGGAGTTTTTAATTTTAAAAAGAAGTGGGCCAGTAATGGTCTCAGGTATACAAACTGGTTCCATATCGTGATAATCTTTCATAATATGATTTTTTGGAGGATGACTTTAAATCATGTGACCTCTATATAGACATAAGTTACCAATCACTTGTAAATGAAAAAATAAAAGAAAATTAAAACTTCATTATCAAGGCTAATGGACATTTTTCTTAGATAAAGGAAGGAAGGAAGGTATTTTTATCGTCCACGGAGACCAATCGGTCTATGGGACCCAATACAAAAAGGCAGCAAGCGGATCACTGCCCGGATTAAAGAACCCCCGCCCCGAAGAGTTTTCGAGGGAAAAACCGTGGCAGCAATCAGCCTGCTGACAAGCTGTCCTAACATATAAAATGCCAAAAACACCCAAATATATACAGTCATGCACCGCACCCGTAGTGCCCAATGTTAGTCCTGTGCCTCCTGGTACAGGACTATTCATGCATACGACGGACCAGGTCAAGAACAAGGATCCACAGTCAGCCACGGGTCAGCCATCAAAGGCTCAGCAGAAGACCAAGCGGCGGACCACGCAGTCAAAGCCTGCGTCCCGTCAACAAGAGGCGCCGCTCGGACAAGTGACGGCCGTCCACCGCCAGCGTCGGCGTCAAGATGATTCTAGGCACTTCAAGAGGCACCGCCAAATTCCTCACCAATCGGGCCTCCTTCCGTGAGTCGGCACGAGATCGGTCAGTGTCTATATTGGGCCAAAGGCCATTGTACTATATATATGAGTAGAGCTAGCACATGAGTTATGGATGAGTTTTGAGTCTTGTCTTTCTTGATCTTCTCTCGATTACAGAGCTCATGTATGTTCATTATTGATATCAAGGAAGCTTATCATTTTCTCTCATTGTTCTCTTTTTGTTACGTTTTCTTCCTCTTGTTCTCTTCTTGCAAATCCCGCGTGACATAGTCCCCCGGATTCTCTGTTAGATCCACGGGTCCTCACCAGAGGGCTGTCTTGCGAGGAGTTCCCAACCCGCACACCAAACACCATGCGGCTGCGGGTCGGATTAAGCTCTTCCCTTCTTACATGCGCCATGTGCCGTAGAAACTTCACACTGAAGAACTTCTTTCCCAGGCGGCGTCTGCGGCTAGGCGTCATCGGCGGCGGGGAAGTTGTTCGTGATATGTATGGATCTGCTTATGACATTGAGGGCGGCCACATTGGGTCCTAGGGGCTCGGTCGGGCGCCACCCACCCCTCGTGTCATGTCTCGTCCAAATTCCCCACCTCAAAGCGTGCAAACATTGCTCCGCGGCCTCGGTCACCTCATCACTATCGGGGGGAGCCCTATTAGGCTCCACCTTCTCAACCTTACTTTCATACCCCGAAACATGCCTACATCCATCATTAGATGCGGCCATACGCCTCTGCCTTTCACAACCATCATCTCCCAGGGTGGGCAAGGATATCCACATGTCTCTTTTGCTCCTCCCACGGGACTTTCCCTTCCCTACCTTTCCCACCGCCCTTCCCCTTTACAATCTTCTGGACCTTAAAACCAATGATCGGGCACCTCCAAAGTACCTCCACCTCAGCAACCCCTTCATCAGGGTCTTTCCGGCACCATACCACCTCCAACTCCACCTCAATATAATCCCTATCCAGTTCCCGTCCAGCCAAGCACTTTCACCTCTATCTTTCAGACACTTAAGCTGACTTATCCCACCTTTGGCAACACGAAAGGCAAACCCTTAGACCAAAGTGCTCAGGCCCACATGGAAGAATTTGAGGCTCTGGCTGTCCTGAATGGTCATGCGCAACCTCAACTGAAATTCCACATCTTTTCCACCACATTGCGTGGCTCCCCTCATCAATGGCTCATGTCCAACAAAAGCCACTGGAAACAAGATTGGTCAGAAATGAGAGCTGCTTTTCTTTCTCACTATGGGGTCTAAGTTAGATATTGGGGTACAAAAGCACCCGTCCGGACGCGCTGCTTTTCGTGCTTGGTCCGCTGTGCTTGGAGGTGCTTGGAGAGCGGGAACGCGATGATCCGTTTTTAGCAAATTGCTTTCGGATCGATGACATGGCTACCCGCAAAATCATTGTTCGCGAAAAGGCGCGCGGAAATCGAAAAGGTGCGTCGGGCGCTGCTTAACGTGCTTTCTCCGCTTCTGCTTGTCGCGCTTTTTTGTACCCCAATATCTAACTTAGACCCTATGGGACCACGGATGATGATCAGCTTCATCTCAAGCAACTCAATGACCTTCAACAAGAGCCCACGGAGTGCGCCAGGGATTTTTGCGGTCGTCTTCACATTACTTTCGACAAACTCAAGGAGTACCCCACACGAGCCGATTTTTGGTCTGTTTTCTCCAAGGACTTCCTCCGGCTATCCGACTCATGGCTGAATACTGCGCCCGAAGACTTTGGAGCAGGCTATCGATCTTGTCAATCACTCAGTCAATGTTTCCTCCCGTGGCGTGGCTCTTCAGGAGCTCCCTTTCATTCCACCCGTCATGGTTCCCCAGACTGTTGTTCAACCTCAACACGCCAATCCATAGCCTTGATCAGATCACGGTGCCATATCTCGCAAATATCAAGGCCACTTGGCGAATGAGTGCAACTCCACCAATGGCCTGCCTCATTGTAAACGATGCAACATGTGCAATCATGCCGCGGAAGAGTGCACTGCGCACTCATCCTACACCTTTCAACAACAAGATGGTTTATCAAGTGCAAACAACACCTCGGCACCAATCGCAATATCGGTAGCCACCACCGCTGCCCGCAACCCAATCAACTCTATCAGCAATAGGGGAGCAACAACGGGGACCCAACACACGCCCTCCTTTTTTGATCCTTCAAAGCTTCGGTGTTATCACTGTCAAGAATGGGGTCATACCACCACGGCGTGTCCTCAACTTCCACAAGTTCAGGTGCAGCTTCCTGGCACAAATCAGACCACATCGGTCCGCCTCACGGCTTACCAACTCTGGATTGCTAATGGCAAACAAGGCCCGCGTCCTGTTCTTCGGAAGCCACCTCGCGCGCCTCAGCAATCACGCTATCAACCAGCTCCTGCCAATCAACCTCAGTTGGATCAACAAGCCCAGGAAGAAATTTTTCATGCTCTTAATCCTCCCAATCCGGCCATCAAATTGGGTTGGTTTGGTTTCACGCGCCGCACCAGGCGTCCACGTCCCTTAACCATTATTCCTAATGGCACGCGAACCCGCCTTTTGCGGTCGACACCATTCCTCATGAAGAAGCAAAAAAGGTTCACTTTGCACCTGACTTGGAGAAACTCATGCCGCATGTTATGCCTAAAGTTCGCCAAAGCATTTTGAACCTCATGCAAGCCTGGCCGGGGGACGCGTTGGCTAATGTTCATGCCACCACTAGAGCTCAACAAAGACAAGAAGCACCTTCCACGTCTCAACCTCCACGCTCTCAGACATATCCAAATATAGCTGCAGAGGTTGACCTACTCAAAGAAGTTGCTGCTTCTTTACCACGCACTCCCGCACCTGTGGATCCAGCAGATCCTTTTTCTCATGTGCCCCTGGAACTCCAAGAGGAGCTAGCCAAAATCAAAATTCCTTTAAGTTTGACCACAATTTTGAAACTCGTCACCCGCTCTCAAGGACCGATTTACCACTCCCCGACTGTTTTGGTTGGGGCTGTTGCTACCTCTACTCCCACGGTACATGCCACGGTGGGCAATCAACAAGTCAATCATGTTCAAATTGACGGAGGTAGCGCGGTCAATCTCATCACGGATAAACTCCGCAAACAAATGGGCATCAAACAACTCTATCGTGCCCCATATGACATCAAATTGGCCAATGGCCATATCACAAGACCTCAAGGCGTCACGCCTCTTCTTCACATCAACATTGGTGATCTCAGATTCCCCTTGGAATTTGGTGTTTGGAAGGCTGAGAAGATCCGGTGATTATGAAATGTTGGTCGGCGGACCTTTTCTCCGCCGGGCCCAAGAGTATCCATTCTTGGGCCGGATCGCTTAGTCATCACGGATGGTCACCTCAATGCCACCATGGACTTGGAAACAGGCAAAAATCATTTCCGTCGACAATGCTTGAACCCTCTCTCCGGACACCGATTCTCGAGGGCGCCGCAATATCTATCAAGTTCAGGCTCCACCTGCGAGTCTGCCTCTATCATCCTACCCCGAATATGCTGATCCTTGGGGAGAAATGACTCTTGATCAGGACCAGGCTGTGGCTGCTTTGCTTGACCCTTACCTGGCTCCTTGCAATCGAATCCAACGTGTTGATCACTTTTCAGATGCTGAACCTCCCCGCCCTCCCTTAGATGTACACGCTGTCATGAAGCAACCTCTGCTTGATGAAACTCAGCAACCTCTCTTTTTCACCATGCAGAGTGCCACGCATCTTGTTATGCTTCAACCTCCTGCTCATATTGTCCAGGACACGGAAGTTATCCCCCATATTCAGACTCCTGAAGTCGAGATTGTGGACGTCGGCAACAATCACCGTCCACTTCTTTTTAAAATCTTCCGACACCCTATCGTAACAGGGCTGTCACGCTCTTCAAAAGTTCAAACACATTTTCGCCTGGAGCTACAGAGATCTTCGGGGGATCAACAAAACCTTGGGGGAACTCACCATTCCTACCAAGTCTGATGTATGTCCAGTATAGCAACGACAGTACCGGCTCAACCCCAATTACCGTGATCGCGTCAAGGCAGAAATTGACAAACTCCTTTGCGGGTTTGATCTATGAGGTCAAACATTCTCAATGGGTGAGCCCCATCGTCATTGCACTCAAACACAATGGTACGATCCGGCGTTTGCGTGGACTAAAAACTCAATCGAGCCCGCGGGCGTGATCATTTTCCACTTCCCTTCACGCACCGTGGTTACGAAGAGGTTGCCGGACATGAGATGTACTCCTTCATGGATGGTTTTTGGCTACAATCAGATCTCAATCAAAGAATCTGATCAACTCAAGACTACTTTCACCACCCCGTGGGGCACTTTTGCCTACAAGGTGGTTCCTTTTGGATTATCAAACTCTCCATCAACGTTTCAGCGCATCATGCTCTCAGTCTTTCATGATTTTATGAAGGAAAATCCCTTCTTGCAAATTTTTCAAGATGACTTCTCGCCTCTGATTCCATGGCTGACCATTTGGATAAATTGGAACTTCGTCTTTTCGAAATGTGATGAGTCCCATTAGTCTCAATCCCAGAAATGCACCTTTTTAAGTCCACTTCGTGTGTTACATTTAGGACATGTGGTCAAGAAAGCGGGTATCACCACGGATCCCCGCCAACATCACCGTGTACTCAAGGCTCAAGCACCGGCCAATATCAAGGAAATACGCTCTTTCTTGGGTAAGGTCAATTATTACTCCACTTTCATTCCCCGGACTCGCGACCATTGCGGATCCCATTCATAAACTCACGGGTGATGAATCCACACGGGCTTGGAATTCCCGAGTGATGTCTTTGTTTTCAACAGTTGAAGCTCTTGCTTACTCAGGTCCCTGTTCTTGTTCCTCCTCAATGGGACAAGCCCTTTCATGTTCATGTCGAAGTCTCTCGGCCTTTGCTATTGGGCTGTTCTTTCTCAAGAATATGATACGCTGCACCGACAAACCAAACGAATCGCCAAATTGAAACTCAATTCTGAACGCAACTACTCTGCCACGAGGCCTTGAAGCCTTAGGTTTAATTTTTCTGCGTCCAACGCTTCCGTCACTATTTTTTGGGTAGTCGATCAAATTCTTTGTTGACCACCGTGCACTTCTTTATTTGATCAACAAATCCACGCCCACGGGCGCATTGCTCGTTGGGTCCTCCTTCTGCGAATTTGCACCTTTTGAAATTGTTCACAAGGCCGGCAAATCTCATGTTGTCCCCGGATTATCTTTCACGATCCACACGGATGATCCCTCCACCGGAGTCTCGGGCGCCTTTCCCGACGCTCAACTCTTTACGGTCACGCGGCAACACCTCATTGGTTCCATGACTTTCAGCGGTATCTCCTCACGAGCTCTTCCACCGTGAGGGCGCCCGCGCTCTCTCCAATAGCGACAATCCCGTAGACATCAATTTCTTCAGCGAGGTCCGTGACTACACCATGGTTGCAGGCCATCTTTACAAAAAGGGTAAGGATACCATCCTTCGACGCTGTGTTCTCCCTCATGAGGTCCCAGATATTGTTCGAGAAGCCCATGAAGGGCTCGGTGGTGGTCATTTTCATGGTGACACCACGCACGCAAAAATCCTTCTTCTTGGTTATTTTTTGGCCCACGCTCTTCAAAGGCGCCACGCCCACGCCCGCACGTGTGATGCTTGCCAGCGTGTGGGACGGCCCACGGCCCGTGACGCTCTTCCCTTGACGCCGGTCGCCACGCCACTTCCCTTCAGCAAATGGGGAATGGATTTTGTGGGACCCATCGCCCCTCCCCGCGCACGGCACACCCGCGTCCGCTACATCCCGGTTCTCACCGACTACGCGCTACCAAATGGGCGGAAGCTTGCGCACTTCCGGACAACACTGCAGCGGCCAAAACGGTAAAGGTCATCTATCAACAAATCATCACGCGATTCGGCTGCCCCACGGAGCTGGTCAGTGATCGTGGTGTCCATTTTATCAATCATACCATCAAGGAGCTGACGGATTATCTCCTGATACATCATCACAAGAGCACACCTTACTATCCTCAAGGGAATGGTTTGGCAGAAAGCACCAACAAAACTCTGGTCACAATTCTCAAGAAAATTTGTGACGCTTCTCGCACTGACTGGCAAAACAAACTTCCTACTGTTCTTTGGGCTTACAATACTTGTTTCAAAATAGCTACTGGTCACACTCCTTTCAAGTTGGTTTATGGTCAAGAAGCTCTCATGCCTTTTGAGTACATTCTCCCAACTCTCCGTTTTCAACTCGCTACCGCCCATAATCCGCCTGCTGCACTCAAAGAAAGGGTTTATCAATTGGAACAGTTGGATGAACTTAGGCGTGATGCTTATGTTCGTGTTCTTTATGGACAACGGTTGCAGAAATCATTGCATGACAAAAGACTTAAGACAAAAACATTCAAAGAAGGAGATTTGGTTCTTCTTTATGATTCTCGGCACAAAAATTTTCCGGGTAAGCTAACGTTTCGATGGCTTGGCCCTTATCAAATTGTTCAAGTGGTGCAACCAAGCGTTTTCAAACTAGCTGAATTAGATGGAACTCCATTACCTACACTGGTTAATGGCTTTCGCCTCAAAACATTTCATACCACAGAAAGTGAAACACAACAACCGGATGCTGTTCCAGACACAAACACAACAGATAGTGACTAAACCAGCGGCATATTTATATTATAGGTGGAATTTTTTACAAAATGTGGGCACAACCCAGCTATTTCCGCTATGGCCACTGCCCTATATACAAAAACGGGCTCAGAGCCCTATCTACTAAGTCCTAAGAAGAAAAACCCTCTACTCCGGGTTCGGAGCAGAGGTGATACGCAGGATGTGGTACCAGTTGTGCTCAGGGTCCCAGCGCAGGTGCAGAATCACCTCCATCCCGTTGGTGTGGGGATCGGCATGCTCAGCCATGCCGGCACACCACCCGTCCATAGCAATGCCCCGATTGTGGCACCGCCAGAGATCCAGACAGTCCATTTTGCACGTAATCCACTCCAGGCAGTTGGACGGCATAGTGCATTTGTCATGCAAACCAGCAGCAGACATACTGAGCGCCATCGGATGTCTTCGCTTCACTCCCGGTTCGTCTTATATAGCCAACCGAGGAACTCCTTGTCGACGTGGACCAATCAGAAAATTAATAGCGTGGTTTGCAATGCAAAAATTTGTTCTAAAATGAGAATCTTTTCTCCCGCCGCATATCTAGCCATGGTACCTTCTCGACACCTTCGTTTTAATGATATCCCACTTCAAGTTGCCAGCATTAAATGTCATTCCTTCTTTTCATACCCGTCGAACATTAATGTGTGTCCTTTGACCACCTGTCACATTCGATCATTCTCTCACGCCTCATCTCCACCGTTCATTGCTTCTCCCTTTGTTGTTCGGGACTTAGCCAAATTTTGCCTCTCAATCCCTCCTTGGCATCTTTTCGACACTGGCACCATCAGCGATTCTGATTTAGCCCTCATCATACCCTTAAGCCTCCATTTTATGCGCCCTAAACTTTTTAAATCTCTGCGCCTTAGTCCTTAGTCCTCGTTCTCGGCTCTCGCCTTTTGCATCACCGTTCTTTTACGAAGCTCTTTGCCATGGCTGCCCCAAAATTTCCTACACTTCAAGCTCTTTGCTCCCGAGGGCGGCTCTTTTTCAGTCGGTATCTTTCTTGCGCCCACTTTCCGTGAAGCCCTTGTTGGCCCCGAATCGTGTGAAGTCGCGAGCGCCGAAAGCTTTAACGAATTTTCACAAATGGAACTTCCGGCTCCAAATCCGGACCGGTTAGGCGGTTCATCGCTCACATCGTCAACAGCAGAATGGATACACTACAGATGGTCGATGGCACCACCATTTCATGACCCGAACCTAATTTCTGAGGTATTCCATATCCCTTTGCAAACCCCTTGTTTATCTTGGTCTGCCATACAGGATCTAGATGTCACTGAGTTTGGTGCCCCTGCTTATCACGCAAACGTGCATCGCCCAACAAATATTGACAAGCCCCATGAAACTTTTGTTAAGTTTCTGTGGCGCAAGTTCCTTGGGTATTCTATCAAGAACACCCATATAATCCAAGAAGTTGACCGTCTTCGGGCTGCCCCTTCTATCTCTGAAGTTTCCGTGGGAGGCCATCTTCAAGCCATCATTCGTCATTACTTTCCTCCCACACCTCCTCATTCTCATGATTCCACTCAGCGGTCCCTTCCTCAGACTCACCAAGTCGGCACTTCATGCCCTTCTTCTTCTGGTCATGTCAAAATTCCGCACTCACATGTCCTCTGCTACAGAAACAAAGCACTCCAGTTCACACCATGTCTCACAAGCATCCCAAACAAGGCAACAGCAGGCTCCACCACCACTAAAGACCCTCGCGGCTTTTGTATCAAGATCGGCCGGGATGTTCAAGTTGCTTCTCAAGTTACAAGAATCCCAAGAAGCTCTCATGCATGGGGTTCAAACGGCCCTGGAGGTCTCCGGCGGGTTCACCGTGACCTTCAAAGCTGCTACCACGCAAGTGAATACTCGGAGACCCGGCTTCAAGACAAGCACGCGAAGTCTTTTACGTGCCCGTGAAGATCTAAAGGCTGCCCAAAAATCGATTACTTTCGGCTTGCCGATCAGCGGGCACAATTGCGCACCACCATTCAAGAATTATTGGAGCAGGTCAAGGCACGAGAGACTCTTTTGGTTGCCAAAGATAAAGATATTGCCAAACTCAACCGCCAGATACAGACCTCTCTCTAATTACAACACTCAAGCTCAAGACCTTTACGGTAGCGTGGCGCTCAAATTGCCTCTTTGACCTCTCGGCTCACATCTCTCCAAGAACGAAATTCACGGAGGTTCGTAAACGAAAAATTCTTGATGACGGTGAGATTGCCGTGCTTCGACTCAATGCTCCCCGGCAATCCTCCTCACATGTCCGCGACTTCTCGAACGGGTCCGACCCGATCCGCCATACGGTTAGAAAAGGACAACCGGATCCGTGACCTCGAACAACGGCTACAACAAGCTATTCGATCTGGCGATGAGGCTCGAACCAAACTTGACGGCTATGTTACCATAGCTAGCAACCCGCCTGTTGACTTCCACTGTTCCTTCCAATTATCCGGATTATGTAGTTGCCCGCCACCACCTCTTTCTTCAAGTGGCATATGGCTGATGGTCCAGTTGATGTTCCCCTGCGCACTGCAGATTTTCTTCTGATCTGGCCCGACCTCTCTCGCCGGACAAAGGTTTATTCTCAGCCCTTTTAGTCTTTGATCTCATTCACTTTGACGATCCGGATATGATCACCTTGAGTTGTTCACCAATGGCGTACATTTTTCATGATTTCTATCTAATCGATACACGGGACAAATTCGAGATGGGCCACATCGGAACTTTCGGGGTGATCCCACACTTCAATGGTTGCTTTTGGATAACAACCCCTATCTGTCTGATCATGATCAGACACAAGCTCTTCATCAAGACTACATGTCTGAGCTTGCTCATCATTTGCCTCTCTGGCAAGCTGAAGCGCTGCAACAGATAAGGAAGTATCTGGGACATCCCGAGGATCTTCCCTTTGCACAAGTTTATATGCAGCACCTGGCAGGTTACAATCAACTACGTGCTCTCCTGGATAGCAAGACAGTCCCCACGGGTTGGGATAGCCCTCCTGTCAACTCTCAGCTCCCTGCTTCTGTTTGGGACCATTGGTGCAAAGCTCTTGATCCGGCCCTTGTCCGTGAATTCAGGGAGCAGGCTCAGCAGCCCACGCCCACGGGCATGGTCCCCTCTCCCTATGCTTCCCTGAGTGTCCCTCCACGCCCCAGGTTCCTAACCTCTGATTGGCGTCTTCCCTTTTGGACCAAGGTCATGGATGGCCATGCTGGATGGACTCCGCCTCAGATCTCGACGGATCTCCGGTGGGATCCTCGTTTTGTTCGCCGCTCCAATTGGGAGGATGGTGCCACCCTTGATAACACTACCAATTGGATCTATATTGCCAATGAGCGTGGTTGGCAACGCCCTGTTGATGCTCTTCATGGTCTTGACACCTTCTTGCAGAATGCCGCCACCTCACGGATCCTTGATCCACCGCCAAGGTTTTTACGTCTTTTGCTCTCAAATGCATCTGGTCAGCTCTTTAAATCGGCGGCGTCCCATCTTTCCACTTTGCAATCCGAATGCCGGCATCGATTGCTTTTCGATCTCGGACACCGCCTCCTCATGGAGTGCCGGTTTGTTTCTTCAAAGCCCACGCCGCCCTTGAAAGACATGGTGCGTTCTCATTTTCTCATTGATCGCGATCCCGCCCTTGGGCTCAACACTCCTCCCTGCTCTTCAAATCGCCCCCGGGATCTCATTGGCACTTACCATAATGGTGCCCGGCCCTCACTCCCGTGAGGATCACTTTCGGCCCGATGGCTTCCGCCCTTGAAACACTTCCTCCTTTTCTTCACCCTGAGTGTCGTTTGGTGGGGGGGAGTGTTAGTCCTGTGCCTCCTGGTACAGGACTATTCATGCATACGACGGACCAGGTCAAGAACAAGGATCCACAGTCAGCCACGGGTCAGCCATCAAAGGCTCAGCAGAAAACCAAGCAGCAGACCACGCAGTCAAAGCCTGCGTCCGTCAACAAGAGGCGCCGCTCAGACAAGTGACGGCCCGTCACCGCCAAGTCGGCGTCGGATGATTCTAGGCACTTCAAGAGACACCGCCAAAGATTCACCGCAAATCAGGCCTCCTTCCAGGAGTCGGCACCGAGATCAGTCAGAGTGTCTATATTGGGCCAAAGGCCATTGTACTATATATATGAGTAGAGCTAGCACATGAGTTATGGATGAGTTTTGAGTCTTGTCTTTTCTTCAGTCTTCTCTCGATTGCGAGAGCTCATGTATGTTCATTATTGATATCAAGGAAGCTTATCATTTTCCTCTCATTGTTCTCTTTTGTTCTGTTTTCTTCCTCTTGTTCTCTTCTTGCAAATCCCGCGTGACATAGTCCCCCGGATTCTCCTGTTAGATCCACGGGTCCTCACAGAGGGCTGTCTTGCAGGAGTTCCCGAACCCAGACACCAAACACCCAATCAGCGGGCAGCCAGGCGGGGGCAAAGGTGACCTCGCAGGTCCAGCACCTCCTGAATGTACGACCCCAGGGCACGTACTGACGGTGTGTTCATCAGCAAATGTAAGGGCAAGTCCGGCCATACTAAGGGAGCGTATTTGGCCCGGATCTGACTGAACGCTGGGCAAGTCTGGAAAGTGTGAGACTCATCCTCAATGGCACCCGTTTGACAGCACTGACAGAGCCTGTCCTGGCGGGGCTCCCCAATCCACCTGCCCGTCTCGATGCGAAGATGGTGGGCACCTGTGCGAATGGAGGCAATGAGTCTGCGCTTTTTCAGGGGCAGCTGGGAACGCAGGTAGAGCTGTGGGCCCCGGGCTAACACGGGTACTTATATATTCCAAAATTTAGGTCAAAATTCATTTTCCTACAAAAGTTAAAGATTTGATTTGGGAACAGCTTTCTAGAAACCAGTATTGGTTCATAGAAGACAAGCAACAATTTTGACCTTGTCATGTTCAAACAACCCTATCTCCCTTCTTAGATCTCGGATTGAGGTGCCGTTTTTTGTGTCTTGCTCTCTAACTCATGAAGAAAAATATAAAAATAATGAAAAACATCATAAAAATCTTCTTAGTGAGACAGTTTTACTATTAAAATGAAGCAAAACAGACTTGACCCCCTTGGGTTTACCTAAGCGTAACTCTCATAAACGGGAACCAATAGATTTTTAGGTATTTTTCCTATGAACATGACTGCCATATATTAACATGTAAGAAGGGTTTGACTCATAATTGAATCTTTGATTTTATATGAATTTGAAAGTGAACAGTGCAAATGCACCTTTTCTTGTACATCATGTGACGACTCTAGTGTTAAAATTATGGTGGGATGCCTCTGTTTGAAAAGTTTCCACCTTGTTACCTGGCAGGTCACTAACTGTGGATCTCCCTCCATGCTAGATATTTGGGCTACCCTTGCCTTCGCTGCACTTAGAGTGATCCCTATGTCAATTTGCCTTATCAAGATCCCATGCTATCGTTTTTCCTCTTGATCAGGAGCTAACACATGGGGTGTTTTTTTGCTTATGAGTAATTTTATGTTATTGCTACGCTTTTATTGTAGAGTTAGAAATCCTGGACCTCATAGAAGTCTCTTTAATTATATCCCATACTCACTAACCTCTTATTCTCTTCTATGAAGGGGTCTTGATAGCCATGGTTTTCTTTTTTTGGTGTATGTTCCATCCTCTGTTTTCTAACCCACTTTGCCCTAATCCTACCGATGTTTGCAAGTGCTCAGAATTGGCTGGGGGTTGCTATAATTCCTGTTCAATTGAGTAAGCGCCATTGAAATTCCCCAAGGGTAAGGTTTCACACAACTTATCCATATATGGGATTAATGAGCAGGAGTGAATAACGAGTTCAGTCGAATCATCCACTGCACAAGAGATTGATTTGCCGGTCAATTTAAACTCGACAGCATTGAATACCTCGAATTGGAAAATTTAAGCGGGTTTATCGAAAATGACTTGGAAGATGGAGAGGGCCAAGTCTAAGAAGGCATTATCTAATACACCACAAGTATACACTCCACTAACTTGACAACCTTAGCATCGACATTCTCTGTATTTCTAACGACATCAACTACTCTATCTTCCCTTCCAATTACAAACACAATAGTGCTCACGCCCGAACGCTGGGCACCGTTACTAGTTAGTTTTGAGTTTGTAATCCCTCTTTGCTTCCAGTAGGATGCTGAAAAAGATATCTTTGAAACCTTGGTCCTTATTCAGTTTGAACTCATCAAGCCATCTAATGACGTCTTTCTTCACTCTTTCCTCGTACTCACTTACTACAATCGGAAACTTAAGCATGCTCTAAACCTTAACACATAGGCAATATGCTGTTCCAGAATAGACGTTTGATTCCTTAGAAAGCAAAGGTGTATTCCAAAATATACTTTTGCGTTCTCAGGAAAGCAAAAGTGTATTCTGGAATACACTTTTGCTTTCTTTGAAAATCCAAAGTATGTTCTGGAATACACGTTTGATTTTTGGAAAAGCAAAAGTGTATTCTAGAATACACTTTTCTTTTTATTTTTTTGTCTTATGTGTCCTAGTGTTCATTTGTTTCTTGATTTTTTTATTTTTTTTTTACTCAGCCAAAAGAACGTCATAACATGTCAAACATGTTTGATGGTACTGAAAAACCTTAAAGAAATAATAATTATTTTTTCTTCTCTATTTTGATGTTTTTGATATCTCACTCTCAGAGATTATATATTCATATCTATATTTTGCCATTTTCAAGGGTGTTTCTATGCAAAAAATAGACTTGTCACTTAATGAGGAGCTAAAATGGGGAAAAAAAATTGAACCTTTTCAAATTCTCAAGTTTATCCAAAAAAGACCAATTTTAAGAGCATAGTGTTTTTTTTAAAGGGAATCTTTGAAACGGGAGTTTTGCAACACTCTCATTTAATTTACAACCTTGTTATAAGTGCATCCCTTCAACCAAAGGCCTTTCGACCTTGATTAAATAATGTGGCCCCGATCGAAAACCGTAGTTTTAGAACTCTAGATTTCTGAAGGTTTGCTGGGGTATTCGTATTTGAATCCGTATGAAGCTGACGCTGGCATGTAGGTTTTGAGAAGAAGCTATATATTGTGCTTGCGAAGGTCGAACTACGGATAAGATCCCGCGTGCACCCTGGGCATATGGCGAGCAGCCAAGGCCTTTCTAAATCCGTTCCCTGCAGGTGTCGGCATGGCCATGAAGTGGATGGGCAGGCTGCCATTGTTACTATCTATCATTTTTCTGGTCAATCTAGTGGGCCTATCCTTACAACAGGACTCTACTCAGATCTTTAAATGTAGTAGGTTTTAGTAGATATTCCTGCTATGATTTCAATTTCAAAGAACTCCTGTTTCAATATGCTCCTGACAATTCCGGCAACTGATCTCCTGCTATACCCTATTGATCTCCAAAGGAATAAATGGAAGTTTTGAGACAAAGGATTGCTAGAATAGGCCTTTGTTTTGGGGGCAAATTACACCCATAGGCATCTCCAAGGCTTCCGCCTATAATTTTTGTTGTTCATATTTGACTTAGAGTTTCCATTGGAAAGCACCCTTAAAATCTTGTTAATTTGGAACCGGAGGAGCCTCCAAATCCTCAGCAGCTGGGCAACCTATTCGATTGAGAAAAACATCCTGGGATTCTTGAGCTCTACCGGGGTTTTTTGCCCATTACCGAAGTTATTTTGCCCATTATGCTTCGATCAATTGCTCGGGCATCAATTCTTTCCTTTTGTTATATCCAAGAGCCTATCTGAGAATTGGGTATTCAGAATAGCACACTGGACGATGCAAATATATTCAGGGATTGTCCTTTTGTAACTTGCTTCATTTGCCGTGTTGTACTCATGTGCTGTTGTGTTGTATTCACGTGCTGCTGTGTTGTACAGGCTGGAGTGTGGCTGAATACTGTTCCAACCCATGGTGTTGGGTAAGGGGCGCCCCTATTAAATCGGTGCCTTTTTTGGCTCCCCATTTCGGGGTCTCGCGCGGACCAAATTCGCTTAAGCAATTTTCAAATTTGCGAAATTCGCTTAAGCGAATATCAAAAGGGGGAAAGTGAAATTCGCTTAAGCGAATTTCGCAAATCCGTCGCCGGAAAATGCTCCCCTGGCCAGGTGAATTTGAAAAAAAGCGAAATTCACCGTCAGCGCCTGTCAGCGCCTGTCAGCGCCGACGCAGGCTTCTGTTCGCTTCTGTTCTGCACATTTTGTTTGCTTAACCGTGGCGTTTTCTCGCGAAATTGGTAATAGTCAGAAATGTAAGGCAGATTGCATCTGATCTTGTCTTCCGACCCCACTTGATGAAAAAAATTGGGGATCTGTATTTTATCTTGTTTTTATTCTTGCATGCATTACAGAGGTTGCATTTCTGCCTGTAATTCGATCGGATTGAAGCTTATTTCTGATGAGATTGAAATCGAACTTCTTCTGGATCAGATTTTCGACCGGATTGATGCTTGTTTTTATTGAGATTAAATTGATTGAACCCATTTTGGAACAGATTTAGAGTCTGTTTTCTTCCCAATCAAACCAAACAGGATGTCTGACGCCATTTATGCTCTATTTTTGTCGGATTGAAGCTTGTTCAGAAGCGTAAACGTGAATTGGAAGCAAAAAACTAATGGGTGGCATCAAATTTGTCGGTTTTTATGCAGGGGTGTCAAATCCGACAAGAAAAATTGATTTGGGAGCAAGCAAGCTCGAATTGGGAGGAAAAAATGTGACGAGGAGAGAGCTGGATGGATCGGGAGGGAATTTCAAGCTGATGAATGAATGCGGGTACACAGTGTGGGTAGGGACGCAATCGAATGCAGGGCAAGCAGTGCTGGACACGCGCAGGTGGAATCTCCATCGCCTCGGGAGACGCGCCTCCACGTCCGAACTTTCCGATTTCCGGCAAGCTTTTTTTCAGGCCCAAAATTCGCTTAAGCGAATTTCGGCCCCAAATTCGCTTAAGCGAATTTCGGGCGCCGATGACCCCGAATTCGGGAGCCAAAAAGGACCTCGCTATTAAATGGGGTCAATTTGACCCCATGCTGACCTGTAAGCAAGAGATCCGGCGGGCCGGCATATTCCACACAAGATGCCGTCATCTGACTGCTACCAAGCTATAATGCACACACCAAGCTATAATAGGAAGGCAAAATAAACGATTGCAAACCCTACCCTACCATTTTTGCAGTGTCCAGGTTTTAAGGAGGGTTTTAGGATTTCAGATAGGTGCGCATGGAGCAGAGCTCAGCTAACAACAGACTTTTGACCATCTCACGTCATATCTCGTATTCACCTCACCAGGTCCGTTGGGTTTCTATTTGCTTTCCTTCAAGGTATAGTTTGATAATTTGGTTTCATCCTTTTCTTCAGGTACTTGTAGAAAATGCCGAGGCTATAGGAATCAGGATCGAGAGCTCTGTACGACGTGCCCTTTTAGAAGGGCAACCTGTTGTTGCTCTGGAATCTACAATAATCTCCCATGGTAAACCCTTGTCATGTTTAATTTTTGATTATTTAAAAATGAGACAAAGTTTGAGATATGGGCTTTCCAGGCATGCCTTATCCACAAAATTTTGAGACTGCCAAGGAAGTTGAAGCCGTTGTGAGAAGAAATGGAGCTGTTCCAGCTACTATAGCAATCCTTGATGGCACGCCATGCATTGGTGAGCATGTGGTTCACCTAAAAGATAGCATTAGTCAATAGGTATATAAATGCCGTGCATTTGTACAAAATAGTTTCATACTTTTTTGAGGATATTTCTTTTCTGAAAAGCTGACAAATATGGGCATTTCTTTTTACCATATAGGTTTAACACAGAGTGAGCTGGAAAAAATCTCTGTGCTTGGGTCAAAAGTGATGAAGACTGCTCGTCGTGATATACCTGTTGCTGTAAGCTTTCATACGAGGGAACAGTTTGTATCATTAAGCATAGGAATGCCTGCAATAATTGCTGATTCTGGTTATTTTGCATTGTTCATGTTTCTTTATAACCATGTTTGAAAGCTAGATCCCAGATGGAAGAAAAGGACATTGAAATGGTTGTTTAACTAGTGATTTTGATGCTTCTTTCGTTTTCTACCAGGAGATCAAAATAAAAATTGGTGCCACAATTGTGTCTGCAGATTGCTAAAAGACAGAATGGTGCAACAACCGTGTCTGCAACCGTATTCTTTGCCGCAAAAGTAAGTGTTTTCAACAACATGAAGATCTAACCACAAATTTGATGCATTTTGGCTGTTTAATTAAGCATTAAATTTTTTGTTTCATAGGTCGGGATTTATGTTTTTGTTACAGGGGGAATTGGTGGGGTCCATCGTTTTGGTGAATCAAGTAAGGCCCGCATAGCCCAAGTATTTTTAAGAGTGAAAATGATGCGCTGCTAATAAAATTTCTTGAGCTTTTCTGAAAAATCTAGTTTGGCTTTTGCTAATAATATTGTGCGCTTCCTAGCCATGGATATCTCGTCGGATTTGATTGAACTTGGACGAACACCCATTGCTGTCATCTGTGCCGGGGTGAAATCCATACTTGACATTCCTAGGACGCTTGAATACCTGGTATATCTAGATTTTAACCATTTCCTTCATAATTAAAGATCTCATTTATCTATCCAACAAGTAGTTGTGTCATATTTTCTTTTGGCTTAATCCACATGAATTTGTTGTCACTATAGTTTTGACTGCAACTGGACTGCTTGCAGGAGACACAAGGAGTAACAGTTGTGAGCTATTCTACAGAGGAGTTTCCAGCATTTTTCACACGTAAGAGTGGTTGTAAAGTATGTATCACAGCTTTGGCTGAATTAATATAATGTAAACAAATTGCATAATATTTTCTTGCGACTCCATGTGTTTATGAGTATTGGATTTGAATGTAGGCTCCATGTCGTGCTGATACACCCAAAGATTGTGCTGCTATTATGGGTATGACCTGTGCATATTAAGTGTCAATACTGGTTGTTTGAATATTATATTTGGACTAAAACGGTTTGTCTTAACTTTGTGCTAATACTGCGCAAGACACGTAAAGAAAAGGGTTTTCCAATTTAAATTGGTCAACTTTTAGTGACGTAATATTTCTATTTGTCATTTGTGCAGGTGCGAACATAAAATATGGGTTGCAGGGAGGCGTTCTCATTGGTGTGCCTATACCTGAAGCACATTCAGCTGCTGCCCAGAGTGTAGAGTCTGCAATTGAAACATCCCTCCAGGAAGCAAGGTATGCCTCTATACTCTAGAATAAGCAAGATATGCCCTTATCAAGGACATTATGCATATTGTCTATGCAGCAATCAAGGAATCCAGGGAAATGCTGTGACACCATTTTTGCTCAAGCGGGTAGCTGAACGTACTGGAGGGGCATCATTAGCTGCAAGTATCCTTTTGTTTCCTTCTAGTTGTGTAGCCCACCTTTGAAAGATGCAACCCTTAATTGATTCTCAGATATTGCACTCATAAAAAATAATGCTCAAATTGGTGCACAAATTGCGGCTGCGTTGTGTCGGAAAGCTTAGGGCGTCATAGTTGAAGCTTTAATCTACAAAGTGTGCCTGTGCAGGCTGAAGCTTTGGGAACTAAAGTTCATGGTTCATTCTATTTGGCTGCTTTGCAGGTTTCTACTTATTATCTTAAACACAATTCTGTGCAGAGTCTGTGGATGTTCTAACTTAATCAAGTGGCAGAATCAAGTCTGGTATCTCTGGATAAATTCTTTTTTTTGGCCAAAATACACACCTTAAGGATAATCAAAAGCATATCTTAAATCTGTCATTAGAAGACGCAGAGAGAGAGTTTCCTAGACACAATAGTGTGTCCGTTTAAAATTGAACTTATAATATAGCCGCAATATATTGCAAAACGTTGGTTGGTGACCGCTCACACTATCTCCCCCCATTTGGGGTTATTAAATAAATTAGTGGAAACCCTTCCGGGGTTCTAATCCGAAATCCGGAAGGGTTTCCATATTAGAACCCCGGAAGGGTTTCCACTAAAAGTCTTTTCGGTTGAAGATATAGCTGCCGTTAATTAATGAACAGATTTAATTCCCACGGCTATTTTAGAAGAGGCTTTTTAGAAACAATTTCTTTTCTTCTCCCCTCTTCTCCAGCTGCAATTGGCGATTCAAGGTTTCAGGTTTCAGATTGAAGAAGCGTTTCTGAGGCAAGGATTAAGAAAGTGTTTGTGGCGATTCAGGATTCGATTTCTGGCGATTTGTGGAAGATTACTAACAAAAAACTTGAGGATTTATGGCGATACCAGCGTTCAATTTCTGGATTTTGGCAAAGATTTCTGGATTTCGGCAAAGATTTCTGGATTTCTGGATTTCTGGGGACAAAGGGGAGAAAATGCTCTGTGCCATGCGGCCACAGTGGTCCCTCTACATTTTGAAGCGATCAAATGTGATGTTACATGCCTGATACACTGTTTCTTAGTTGCCTGTGGCTAGGCTGCCGGATTGGTTTCAGGAGCTACAAATATGTGCATCGATTTATGATGAAACTGCTCTGTGCCATGGTGTGAAGTCTTGATCCGACTAGACAGGGTTTTTAAGATGGGTAATCTGCCCCAGGCAGAGCACAAAGCCATATCTTTACCATACTAACAATCCTGGCTCTGATTGGGACATCTGCCTTCAAAGATTCGTATGTACAGATTTTGTTGATATGAGCTTTCAACTCAGATTTGCCCTCTTACGAACTTTGGGGTTCTTGGATGCTGTGGTTATCCAAAGCTTTATATGATGTGGAATTTGTGTCAGATCATCATGACTATGCCAGATCATGACAAAATACAGAAGCCTGGAAGAAAATAATCCAGGTAAGTCCATATGGTTTTACATGGCATGGTTTTGCATGAGATATGTTATACAGGCCACTAAAGTTTATCCTAGTTGCACTCTAATCTGCCTTGGCTGCAATCGATTTGTGGCTCTTGAAGATCTGTGGCAATACATGGTTCGATTTTGCATAGTGTTGTCATACCGCAGGCAATAGCAATAAGAGGTATGAATCTGCAAAGTTATGCTGTGCTATTCTATGTCCAGAACAAATCCAAGTTTTTCAAAAAATGGACAGTGTCAAAAGCAAGATATTTCCAGTTGTCAAAGGCAAGATATTTGCTGATAGTAATATATGGTAGTGGGAAGGAGATTCGTCTGCTAAGGCTAGTGCTTGCAAATTCAATGACGAAGCATCTCCAACTTTTGGATGTCTTTAAATGGCTTTGCCAAGTTCTCATATGCAATATGCAGCTTATGGATCTGAGATAAAGGTATGACTTTAGACTAGAAGATGTAGCATAAATTTGCTTGGGATTTGCAAAAATTATGAAGGCCTATTAGTCATAGGCTGATACTATACTTTATCCTTAGGGCCCTTGCTCTCTACGAATAGTCTTGTTGCTCGGTTTCTATGCTCAAAATTTTGATCAAAGTCTAACAATATGCATATGCTTAAAGTAGAATATCTGCAGCCAAAGTATTGATGAGCCAAGTTAGTAAGGCATGGATAATAGAAACATGGTGGAGGCTAAACAAGAACAAAAAGATCTGATACAATTCACAGATATCTGGAGGCAAAAAGATTCAGGTTCTTGTTGAGGATATTTGATTTTTATCTGATGAGAAAGTATCATCTCTTCAATAATTTCTATGGATTTATGTTTTCGTAGAACTCCTTATGCTAGGATAGGTACTTAAAGGGGTATGGAAAACGGATTTGAAACGTATGTGAGCTTTCCATAAGCACTAGAATAACATTTTCAGATGTACTTTGTGAAACAATTTTGTCATGACGAGCTGTACATTTTGTCACCCATGAAGAGCTTGGGTTCTTACAGCTGATAAACTAAAGTTAGGCTGTGCATAGAATGTACAGGTCATAAACAGCATATTGTAAACATTTTTTGAAAATAGTTGAAGTTGAGAAGAAATCTATTACTTGAAAAGATAAATACTTGATAATAGAAAATGAAAGCATGGAATATTGATTCGGATATATGAAGTGTCATGTTGTAAATGAAAAACACTGATTATGAAAAACTTTGAATCTGTTTGAAATTTAAATGACTGTTATCATAGTTTGGGAAGCTTTTAGGATATGAAAAAATTGATAATAAGTTCTGGATGGAGACAAACTTAATAGACTTTACCAAATGACTGTTAGTATAATTCAGAAAGCTAATAAGGTGTAAAGAATAGATATTTGGTTCTGAGCTAAAGATGTTTAAAGAAAAAAAACAAAAAATAACAAGTTCTTGAAGAAAAAAACAAAAAATAACAAGTTCTTGAAGGATACAAACTTAAATAACTTTAGGAAGATGTGGTTTAAGATAAACATGAGTAAATCTTGCATTATAACTCTACATGTCTAGATTACATTATAAGAATAAAATATCAACCAAATGAAAGTTACCTTCTGGCTGTGGCTTGGGTTTTACCCTTGATGGATATGGGGATTAAGTTTACATCCTGAACGGAGCTGTATTTTTGCATTAAATGCATATATAGTGTAAGTCTAGATGTAAATGTGAATAAGAAGAGCTGAAGTAATGATACCCATCTCTTAACAATATGGCTTTCACTTGAAATAAAAGCAGGATCAGCATGCTTATATAATAAACTTAGCTTAAAAGCAAACTAAGCGAGGGGTAATCTTGTGGCACAGGTTAAAATCGGGGATGGAGATTGTGGTGGTTTGTTTGCATCTTGAATGAAACCATTTTTGTATATTACGCAAATTTTGGCGTATATCTTGATGTGAATGTAAAATAAGAAGAATATTTAACAAAGACAAAGGTTATGCAATAGAGATTATGTAGAGCATAGTGCCATGATGCAACATAATAGAGTGCAACTTCACACGTACGCACTATCCTGGTCAAACATTGTACATGCATGGCAGTTTAATACACGAGATTCTAAAACTTCAATATGTTTGCACGCCTTCAATTCAATTCAATTTTAAGCTTTGATATCAAAATAAATTGACCGAAGGAACCATGATCTAAAACCAGGACTTCCCATAATTTGTACCTTGCAAGAAGTTCCATGTTATGTTGGGTGTTACGTGCCAGAATTTTTGAGATCATGTTATATTGGGTGTTAAGTGCCAAAATTTTTGAGATTAAAGCTGGTCTCAATTCTTAGTTAATCTTACCCCATGGAGTTTCTAACTGCATGTGGAAACCTAACCTATTTTCCTCCTCATGTGGAAACCTAACCTGTTTTCCTCCTCCTGTGGAAACCCTTCCTATTTTCCATCATGCAAGGAAATCGGGAAGGGTTTCCACTCAAAATTTGAATTTTGAGTGACGTGTGCTCGATGGACGTGCGCCTTAATGTCGGGCGTCCGTGTGGAAAGGCGTGAGCCATAAAGGCTCACGTGTGTAAATATTTTGAAAAATAATTTTGTGGAAACCCTTCCGGGTTTTAATGGAAACCCTTCCGGCTTTCCAATTGAAAACCCGGAAGGGTTTCCGTGGAAAGCCGGTTTAGTAAAATTATGGAAACTTAGGGGAATCTGGTGAATTTTTTCAAAACATAAGGGCATTTTGTAGTTTTTCCTATAATAAATTCTAGGCAAGTCAATGAATGCAGCTATTTTTGAAAGAACCCTTTTTGAGCTTGTTCTGAGCTCTTCATTCGGCATTGTGGATGCTTGCGATTTATTTAAACCCGAAAGCATACAATTCAAAAATGTTTATTTTTTATCCGAAAGGTTCCCCATACTCATATCAAGTAACAAAAAGCTATTTGTAATCGAATCTTATTTTGTTTTTTGAAGTCGTCTTATTTTGCTCAATTCTTTGCAGGCCAAAACCATCTCAAATGCATCGCGCCTAAGCTCTGCTTTGGCTGCTGCTCCATCGCATCTGCTCAATGTGTTTGATCTTAAAGCAATACTCTTTATTCGGTTTCAAAAATATGTTTGGTTTGATCTTGTAAGCGGATTCTCTATTATTTCTCAGGAGCAAGAAACTAAACAAGCGGGTGCCATTTTCTTCGCTATCTTGGAGTCATAAAACATAGTCTTTTTACAGTGGCTGAATGTGAGGATTTTGTAAAAGGATTGACGATGGTCTTAAATGCAACAGAATTTGGAGCACAATCAAGAAGGGTTTTGGGGGTGGGTATTTGAGCTGCGGCTTTGATCTGGGCTTGAATTTGAATTACTCCTATCCCAGTACAAGGTTATAAATTCTTAACAGCCTGGCTGGGATCATATCTTAGTCGTTTCTTGCAGTGGTGTTATCCACCAATAACATATTAAGGGCGCATAAACACCTAGTTTGTTATGCCAAATGGCATAAACATCTAGGTTGTTATGGAAACCACCATAAAGCTCTCGGGCCAGTCCGTTAAGGCGGATAACACCTACAAACTCAGATATTATGCCCTACTATAACAATCTTGGGCCTCCAGCCCTCAATTGTCATAACATCCTCTTTCCACTCTCTATTGTCATAACACCCTCTTTCCACTCTCTCTTCTCCATCTTGTCCTTTGACGACCATTTTTTGTTAGCAATTAGAAGATAAATAATTACATTCAATTTCTTGAACAATATCTAGCATAGGGGGTTATTTTTGTAACTTTATATGCTTTTTGGCATGGTTTTCCTATATTTAGAGTGCGTCATTTTTGGGCCGTTGATTTGGATTCTTAAACAATCTAAAGGCTGTTGTTGTCATTACTCCATTCATATACATAAAACCCCAAAACTTTTGTCCTCTGGACCTTGCCTTCTCATACTTGTTGTTGCTGGCGGATTCATTTGGTGCTAATGAGGTCCTAGCTTTTGTTATGCTAGATATTAGTTAATGCTAGAGATTGGCTTTTGTTATCTTTTCAGGTTTAGCACAATGCCTTTTTTCTTTTGCAAGCAAAAAGCAAGGGCCACAACATGAAAATGACTAGCTCTCTGGCGATGTTGGCCACAACATGAAAATGATGCTCTTTGTTCTTGAACAGAAAAAACCTCTGGGGTTCCATT
Source organism: Isoetes taiwanensis (assembly GCA_021234155.1). Classification (NCBI taxonomy): domain Eukaryota; kingdom Viridiplantae; phylum Streptophyta; class Lycopodiopsida; order Isoetales; family Isoetaceae; genus Isoetes; species Isoetes taiwanensis. The sequence continues at coordinate 317,507 of JAJEKV010000205.1, read as the reverse complement.
TCTGCCATATCTACGTCTTGGTTCTGCCATGCTTCAGCGAAATCAGATAACCCTAAAAAAAAGGAAAAAAAAACTTCTGTTGCTTCGTCTTTGGGATTCCATTTCTGCTATAGCCATCTCCATTCAGCAAAATCGGGAAACCCTAAAGAAAATACAAAACCTTTCCATTGCCTCTGGAAATGATTCCAAACTCAGAAAAAGGCCAATCTTCTTGTTCAAGTTTCGTGGCCCATTTTCATCGCCCTGGAGAAAGCAAGAAGCATTTTTCTGCGGATGCTTGCTGATGCTCTGAAGTTTTGAATAATGCAGAGGCTTGTGGTTCGAATTTGGGGCTCCAACCATAGAGATGCTTTTGCACATCCTTCTACCAAAGCTTCTTCTCGCCAGATTATAGATTTGGATGCCCCATTCTTTTTTGCCCTCTCAGTCTCATCTTTGCATTGACAATGGCTAGAAGTTCTCTAGAATGCCTTAATTCTTTGCAGAACATATCCTGTATGATGTATCTTACACACAGTTCTTTCATTTGACAAATTCCAAGTCGATGATCTTTATCCGGTCTAAAAATGTGAAGTATAGTAATGGAAATAGATTATACCTTTGAGAAAGCCTTTGCAAATGCAGAGATATCGGTAAACTAGAGATTTCCACGAGCAGAAGTCCTATTTTGTATGCATGAGACCAGAGGAAATTCAATATTTTGCCAATTGTTAAGGCCCTTGCCAGTTTGCCAGTATCGGATTCAAAGTCTATTGTGATCAGTGGAATAACAAGCCTTTTAGAAGCCAATGCAATTCATGTTTAACTTGTTTTTAAGTTGCATGAGGGTCAAACTCATCTTGGGGATCTAATAGCAAATGGTGATTGTGTAGTAATTACCATAAGCTGAGGTGATAATTATCAGAAAGATGGAAAACAAATGTAGCATTTCTGTCTTTGGGGTGTGTAACCCTCGAAGTTTCTAAGCAGCATGCAAAGCAAGGGTTCACTAAGTCCATCTTCACTGTTATTCTACTGAATTAAGAGCATATGAGGTGCTGGCTTATATTGAGAATTGTCAACGTTGCCATTATGACCAGAGCAGACAGAAGCGCTGATTGAGGCATTTGCCTGATAGCAACTTCGATGTCCATAAGATTTGGTATACCAAACGTCCACCTTTTCAAACATTCTGGTGGCTTGTGCAGGTCCACCAATACTAAAAATGTAAGCTTATCATGCCAGCATTGTTGATGGTGCATTTGGTTTACATATAGTTTTAGGAAATGATGTTATCAAGATGTATGCTAAGTGTGGAACCAGAAAGTGCAAAGAGACTATTTGAGAAATTGTCTAGCTGATACAAACTAGTAAAGCTTTCTAGCAAATGCTATTTGAAAACATGTAGCCAGATATATAGATATATCGTATACTGCCGTAGTATATGCATATATTGAGTTTGGCAATAACTTAGAGGTATTTAGACTGTTTGAAGAAATTCGGCTTCAGGGTATATGACCATACAAGTTTATCTTTATCACCATTCTTGGCACTTATAGTGTCGTAATTAATTTGTCAAATGGCAAGCTTGTCAATGTGCACATTATTTCAGTCAAATATTACCTTGACGATGTTGTAAGCATTTTGGATATCAGATTGCCTATCTTTGATAGTGGGCTGATCACTTGTGGCAGAATTTCTAGTCACCATGCCACTTGAACCAAGTTTATTGCTCTGGGTCACAATAATTGCTACTTGTACATTTGAAGACAAGAAAAAGAGGATATTGATTGGTATAATTGCGTATCATGGTGCTCATGTTACCATTTGATTTGCGCATTCTGTTGTCTCACATTCTCCCTGATGTATTATTTATAGATGTATTATTTACAACATCTTACGCACTCTAAAACGACACACAGTCCACTTTATATAGTTAGATGAAGCACAAATAGTGGCTCTATTTATATGGCATGGATGTTTGTCCTGTCAACCATTACATATTTTGCTAGATATATTTTTTTTTTGCATGTATAACACCCTTGTTAAGGCCCCGAAGGGGCCAAAAATATTTTCTACGACATAGATCATTACCACAAGCATAACACAAATCATTACATCAACATATTTAAATTTAATTCCCCCCAAAACCCCCTTCGGTTTGGGTGCATATTCACACTAGGGGTGACTCCAGGCATCGAGAGCTGTTGGATGAGCATATTTACCAGTTATTCCTCGATCTAGACCATAGATAGCGATCCTCATTTGTGGGGTATGCTTGCACAAATTGTGGTATACTATAGAATGAAATTTTGCTTAATTCCAATGATGAATGATTTTGAAGGTGGAGCGCAATTACCACTTGGGTTGATTATCAATTCTCTTCAAAAAATTTCTTTCCTATGAAACATGGTAAAAACATAAAAGAGTTTAGAGCAATCAAATCTAGAACTTCATATATAATATAAAAGCACTCAAAGTGCAATTTCATTGCATCTCTTCTCATGGCAACAAAAGAAAGCCTAATGATGTTCTCCAGCAAAATAGTATGCCACACAAAAGATTAGTTATGCCGAAATTCCTTGGTGATAGAATTATGTCATGTAAAACCAGTGTATACACAGAAGAATGCATCTCAGTAATGGGCTTATAGATACTATATGTAGTTGAAGAAAACCAGTATATGATGTTATCAGTGTATATGGTCTCAAGAATAGACCAAGACTATATGGTTGGGAATAAGGGTTATATATAAAATAAAAAAGAGACCGAAGATATACAGGACCATTATTAGCATAAGAATATACACGGTATTCTAAAATGGTTCAAGCAAAAAGTGGATATGGTGCATTCGGTTTGGCTTAACGGCCGGATCAGTTAATATAACAGAAAAATGTATAGATAGATTGGTTCATCGGATTGATACATGTTGCTGACTGAAGATTCTGGTCAATCAATGCTTGGACTATCGGTTGTACAATTAATAGAAGATGGTAGAGTTTGTGGTTGAAATATTGGTTTGTATCATTGAAAATCGGCAGGTTTAACCTTTGTAATGAAATTGATATAGACCATTCTAGCAAGAGTTCTTATATCTATTATTTCAATTTACATTTTGCTAAGCTTGCTAAGTGTGTCTGATAATAATAATAATCTCTATAGCTTCATTCTTCATTGGTATCAGAGTAGGTTGCAATGTCTACCAGATTTGGAGCAAATCTACTGAATGCTATAGAGGTTTTTAAAGGTGAAGGAGGTTTTCAAATTTGGAAACAAAGTATAAGAGAAGTTCTAGAGTTTGAAAATTTGTGGTATTTGATAGATGAAAATACTGTCAGACGTACTAGTGCAAATGTAACTACAGGGACATCTAGTGTGGGAACAAGCTCAAGTTCAACTTCTGGATAATCTGTTATTGGAGGAGGATCTGGAGGATCTGCAACAGTTACAGTTACATCAGAAGTAAGTGATGAAGGACTCAATGTTATGGAAGCTCAAGCTATTATATCATGCAAAGTTGGATCAGTAATCAAGCTGAAACTAAGAGGTATAGCACCAAAGGATATGTGGCAATATATGGTGAAGACATATGAGGCAAAATCATCATCTCAAATAGACGTTTTGGAAAAACAACTCACAACTTAAACTATATGATAAAGATGCTCTGACAGAATTCCTTGAGAAATTTGATTCTATTATTGCATATCTAGAAGGAGCAGGCATTATTTTGAATCAAGAATACCATATCTTAGCAATTGCAAGATCAATTTCGCATGGGGCTCATTTAGCTACATTACTGAGGAATGTGGCCAGATCAAAGGAACATGCAATCCAGATGGTACGAACAGAGTTTGAGCAAAGTACCATTAGTCATGATGATGATGATCAGACATCAGAAGTCTTGTGTACAGGTAAATTTAAAGGTAAAAAGAAGGGTAGCTCAAGTGGCTCTAATAAAAGCAAAATTGGGCCATGCTATCACTGTGATAGTTATGGTCATTTCAAAAGTGACTGTCCGAGATTGGGAAGAGAGATTATATGTTATAATTGTGAAGGAAAAGGGCACTTGGCTGTGAACTATCCAAGCCCTAAAGGGACTTCAATCAAAGGACGTGGCAGGGGCAAAAATACAAGTTCTCGAGGGAAACATGTAAACAGAGGTAGGGGCAGTGCAAGAAGGAATCCAACAATCAATCTTGCACAGAAAACGGGAGGAGAAGAAGACGAACAAAATGAGGATGAAGAGGTATGTAAGTCTGAATTATGTGCTTTGACACAAGGAAATAGCAATCATAAACTCTTGATTTTAGATTCAGGAGCAGAAAGGACAGTGACTTGATCATCAAAGCTGCTCAAAGAATGCAAGGGAAATAGTAGTGGACATGTTCAACTGGGGAATGGTGATCTCCAAGAGATTAAAGATTGTGGGATGCTTGAACTCTTCGATCTTGAAGGAAAAGTAGTTAAATTAAAAGAAGTGTTGTGCGTTCCTAGTCTAGTTAGGAACTTGATTTCCATATCTCAACTCGTAAATAAAGTCTTGTTTGAAAGACCAATGTAAGGTTATGATGGATAATAAATCATTTTTATTGGAAGACAGGTTGGAAATTTATTTGGATTAGATGTTGAATTCTGTTTGCCAAGTATTAATCTTATAACAAGTCCTACAATTAAAACATGGCATGAGAGGTTATGCCATGTAAATTCAAAGACAGTCGAGCTGTTAATTAAAAAGGGGATGTTGAGTGCGCAACAATGCAAAACTGAAAATTTCAAATGTGCTGGATGTTTTCTTGGAAAAAATAGCAGACTTCCATTTAAAAAATCATCATACAGAGTGCTGGATCTTGTGCATACAAATTTGTGCGGACCTTAAATATCACAAGCTTATCAGGCAAAAAATATTTCATGACTTTCATTGATGCTTGAAGTCTAAAGATCTAGCATTTGAGGCCTTTAAGGATTATCTGAATGAGATGGAAGTGGAACCAGGTAGAAAAATTAAATGTCTACGATCAGATAGGGAAGGAGAATATTTATCAAGTGAATTCAAACAATACTGCAGGAATCATGGAATCAGACGACAATTGACTTGTAGATTTTTCCCTCAACAAAATGGAGTTGCTGAGAGGAAAAATCGTACAATATTGAATGCAGTAAGAAGCATGTTGAAATTCTCTGGCCTGCCTGATTTTTTGTGGGAAGAAGCAGTGAAGGATGCTGTATATGTACAAAATTTCCTTTCAGTCGAGCCTCTGCAGCAGCGACGGCCTGGACGGACATGTTTCCGCTTGAATGTAAAATTCTTAAAGGATGCTGACTTTCAAGAAGGCTGCAAGAACACTTGGACAACTGCCTTCAACCGACATTGAGGCATATTGGCATAGTGGATGCAATTGTGGTAGTCAAAAGCTTTGCCAAACAGTGGGGCCGAGAGTCTGCAGCAGCATGTCGTGCTTTATTGGACACCTTGTATCAAGACCTGCTCCATTCTCGTAGGGACTCCTTTCAGGTGTTCATGATCGAGATATTTTGGCACAGACCCAAGCATTGGAGGAGGAGCAAATCCAGCAGGCAAAGACGAAGGCAAGTTTGCAGTGGTTTCGTGATGGAGACCGTTGTACGGGCTTCTTTTTTTCGTGCAGCTAAGAGGCGTCGCATGACGTCAACCATGTCCTCATACCGGACGGTGCTAACAAAGCCAACCAAACTCAAGCAATATCTGCATAGCCACTTTCAGACTTTCTTTGCTGAGAAACATCTTCCCTTTCAATCATAAACGCGAGATGCTATTTTGTCTAGGATTTCCCCCATCATCTCTGACGAGCAGCGCGTGTCAATAGAGACGGCTATGACAACTGATGATTTAGGTTCGACAATCTTTGAACTGAAAAGAGGCAAATGCCCAGGTTTGGATGGTTTGCCAATTGAGTTCTTCCAGGAATATTGGGAATGGCTGGAGCCAGATGTCTATGATGCTTTCTGTGACTTTCGGCGGTCCACTGCTTTGGATAGAATTCTAAACACAGATGCCATCTCACTCATCCCCAAAGTCAAGGATCCTCAGACTATTTCAGACTGGTGGCCCATCACCTTATTGTCATCTGTATATAAGATCTTTGCCAAGGCTTTTGCAGAGTGAGTGATGGACATCTTGGTAGAGTTCATCTCAACAACCCAATCAGGTTTCCTTCCAAAATGATGCATTCTGAACAATGTTGCTACTGCTTATGAGGGAATTTATTGGGCACGTAAGCAAAACCTTCCAGTTGTATACCTTAAGCTTGATTTGCAAAGGCTTATGACAGTGTTAGCTGGGAATGCATGGGTCGCTGTATGCTCAGACTGGGATTTGGGGAACAATTCACATCAGGTATTATGAAGCTGCATGTCTCTGCTCGGGCGACTGTTATGTTCCATGGCGAGCCGTCAGATGCCTTCTCACTCGGTCGTGGTATTTGCCAGGGATGCCCTTTAGCACCATTGCTTTTCATAATTGTCGCAGAGGCTTTGTCACAGTTATTCACCGTCGCAACCACAGAGGGACTTCTCCATGGTCTTGCAATGGAGGACGGCACACAGGAGGTTTGCAATCAATATGCAAACGATACGTTCCTCTTTCTAGTCGCTAATGTTGAGAATCTTGCAACTGCCAAATTTCTCTTAGACACTTTTTCACTGGCTTCCGGTGTCCTTGTGGGGTGGCAGAAGTGTACAGCTTTACGGACATTGGATACTCCGACTCCGGCGTGTGTTCATGATTATCCATGGAAATTACTTGCGCATGGACAGGCCATCAAGTTGTTGGGGATTCCAGTTGACATCCATGTTACATAGGAGGAGATCATTAGGGGTTTGGGGAAGCACTTGTTCTGGCGGTCCACTGCAAAGTTGTCTCTTGTGGGTCGCATGACAGTGGCAAGTCAGTCCTTAGAGTTACCCATGTTTATATGGCATCCATACTGCTAGCCCCCCAGAACAAAGTACGTGAGCTCATTGCAATAGTTCAGAACTTTATATGGGCGGGTACTGAGGAAGGTGTTGTGATTAAGGTGGCGTGATCGAATCGAAGTGCATCCTTCCCAAATGGGCAGATGGTCTGGGTATGATGGACTTCTTACTGCAGAGCAAAGTCCTCATTTCAAAGTTCATTTGGAGACTCCTGAATGGTAAAGATGATTCTCCTAGTTTATGCCTTCTTAAACAAGCTCTTGGTCACTGTATCCCTCTAGGCAAAAAGGTTGTCAAACCAGTCCTACCTTGGGCATTATTTCAGACTCTGCAGCCTTTTCCAAGTGCTTCTCCATTTTTGCGTGCAGTCAAACATCTTTTCTGGCCATGCCCCTCCATTCACACCCTATTGGAGACTCCATGGTGGTGGGCGCCACTGCCTCCAGACCTTTCAGCACCTCCACTGGCAGCATCAGTTCATCCCCTTACACAGAGATGATGGATTCTGGCAGGCATTGTCTCTATTCAAGCATGGTATGAAGCATGCCGCCTACTATCTTGGCCTGAATTTCAGCCAAAGTTCCTGCTCTCTCATTGGGATGTGTTTCTATGGAAGGTCGCAGAAAATTTGCCTCTTGTAGTGCAAGTTGGTGTTGCTGAAAGAGTGCCATGGGACTGGCATGAAAATATTCACAAAGGCAAGCACTTTGTCAGATCAGTATCTCGCCTTCTTTTAGCACCATAGCCCCTCCAGTTGCCAGATGGGTGGCACCTACAGGTTCCACAGCGCACTTTGAGTCGTACATGGCGATGGCTTTGGGATAGATTGCTCCACCCTAAAGTGTCTGTACTATGGTGGCAGGTTACCCACAGGTGCCTGCGCGTTAATGCCTTCTGACATCGCTATGATCCTCGCATATCTGCCATATGCGCGCTCTGCCTTTTAGCCGTTGAGACTCTTGAGCATTGTCTCTTTGATTGTCCAGAGGTTCAACTTGCGTGGTCCTGGCTACAAGGCTTGTTTAACAGTACATTGGACTGCCGATGCATCCTCTTGACGTCCTATCCTAATGCATGGCCCTCAATTAAACAGAGGGCATTCCATCTTGGTTCTGGTTGGCTTCTATGGTCGATATGGGAGCGTCGCAGACATCACATCTTCTAAGGCATTTATTCATCTACACATGGTGTTATTACGGTGACCTAGAAAAAGATACTGACAGCCTATGAGTGCTCCTCTCTTGATTCAGAAATGATGGAACGCATTTGGATTCAGTATCTTCGAATTGATTCTTATCGTTGGTCTCCCTTTCTGGAGTAAGCACATTGTGCTCCAGGCTCGTGCTCCTGTGGCATCTTTTTTGTGCTTACACAGTTAGATGAGACATGTAAATTTTGTACTTTTTATCTAATTAATAAACTTTTTGGCTTTCGTCCGTCAAAAAAAAAAAGAAAAAAAAAAAGAAAAGAAAAATTTGCTGCCATCTATAAGTACCATGGGTACTGTGTCCGACATGCTTTGGACAGGGAAAATGCCTATTTATGACAGGCTGAAAGCATATGGCTATGTGGCATTTATCCACGTGCCTGAAGAATTAAGAAAAAAACTTGATGATCAAGCTTACCTAGCATACCTTGTTGGGTATGACGAGGAGTCCAAAGCTTATAGGCTGTATGACCCAGAAAAGAGAAGAATTTTAGTAAGCATGGACGTAAGCTTTGATGAAGGACAATACTACAAAGCTATTCTAAGATAAATATGCATGAAGATCAGATCAATGACAATATGCCTCAAGAAACAAGGGCATATGAAGAGAAAAAGCTTGAGCATAAAGTAACATTTGATACAAATGATATGGAGCAGACTGCAGAAGATCAAACTAAGCTTAGAAATGCTAACATCTCTGACAACAATGTGACTGTGCAGGATCCAATAGATTTGATTCATCATGAAGAGGAGCGGGTTGAACAACCAAGAAGGAAAAGAAAGACAGAGGCTCAAATGCTCCAAGAAAATGCTGTTGTAGACACTGAGCAATGCAGACGAGATGAACAAGGGAGAAGTAAAAGACTCACGGAAGGAAGAGATGAGTTGCATAGTTTGTTTGAAGCATTGATGCTTTCTGATTACAATGTTCCTAAGAATTATGCAGAAATATTAGTCTCTAATGATAGAGATGAATGGTTAAAAGCTATGCAGGATGAAATGGCCTCATTTAAAAGAACACAGACTTATGAATTAGCAGATATATCAAATGGAAGAAATATAGTGGGAAATAAATGGCTTTTCAAGATAAAAACATCATCAAATGGTGTAACACCCAAATACAAGGCACGCCTTGTAGGACAAGGATTTTTACAAAAGAAGGGACAAGATTTTGAGGAAACGTTTTCTCCCTTAGTAAAAATGAACAGCATCAGAATGTGGCTATCAATTGCAAATGCATGTGACTTGGAGATTCACCACATGGATGTTAATACTACCTTTCTAAATGCTCCACTAGAAGAAGAGATATATATGAGACAGGCGCCAGGTTTTAAAGAAGGAGACGGCAAAGTCTGGAAATTAAACAAGGCAGTTTATGGATTGAGGTAGTCACCAAGAGAGTGGTATAAATACATGGATAATTACCTCAGAGAACAAGGATTTATAAAGCTTAGAAATGATGGAAACCTTTACAAATACCAGCTTGAGAATGAATGGTGCATAATAGCGCTTTATGTAGATGACAATATCATGATATCCAAGGGTGTGAAAGTTTTAGACCATTGTAGACATATATTGAGCAAAAAGTTTCAGATGGCAGACCTGGGAGAATTGAAGAAATTTTTAGGAGTGGAAGTATACAGGGATATAAAGATTCATGAAAGTTGGATCAAGAACGGGAACTAGAGCAAGGACTAAAACACGAGAGCCTAGAGGCGAAACCGCTTTTAAGACTATAGTTGAAGCTGAGGCTGGTACCATTACAATTAGAACTAAGGCATGAATTGCTGAAGCACAGGTTGAAAGAGGGGCTAGAGCAATAGTAGTAATACAGGAAATAAAGTCAGAAGCAAAAATTGGAGGTGACATAGAAACTAGAGTTGCAATTTGAACTACTGGATGCAGAATAGAAACTAGAGGCAAGGATGGAGTAGGAACAAGAGTAGAAACTAAGCCAACAATGAGATTAGAAATAGAAGCTAGAGTAGGAGGAAGAACAGAGCCAACATGAACAACATCAAAACTGGTGCATGATTTGAATTAGAAATATGAACAAGGTTAGAAGTGGATGGCACCTTTGGATCTATAACAAGATCATGCACAATAACTTCATGCATGACACCTTTGAACCACACATGCATCAGTATCTTCAACTGAAACTAGATCTGGCTCCGAATCTAGAACTGGACGTGGAATCTGAGTGAAATCATCAACATGATGAGGAAGAAACATATAACTATCTAACTGTGTTTGCTCCTGGATGGTGGCATGATGCTCCTCATTCCCACCTTGCATCACTGGAGGCTTATAACACAATGGTTCAACCCTCTGAGTTATGTTATTGCTCTGTTGTACTTGTTTCTACTGGAACTGCATCTGTTGATTCCTCTCCTCTAACCTCTCACACTGAATTTTGAGATTCTCTATCTAGAGAGGACATGCATATGTTCTGGATGGCCACCTACAACCATGACTATAGCCTAACTTCAAGGCAATGCAAACTCCAATTCGCAAGAATACGAAAATACAAGAGAAATGCACAAAATGTCCACACAAATATGATATATCAAAAATAGTATGTACAATAGCCCAAAGAGCAATCAAGAATGCAAGAACCTGAGCTGGAATACTTGAGGGGGAAACAAGAGAGCAAGAACTTGAACTAGACAAAGAGGCTCACAACTGGTGTTGAACAAGAAGGGTCTTGCTATCCTCGAACTCCTCAATTATAGTGCTCCATTGCATGATCTTGGACTGCACGTGATCGCCACCTAGCATAGGTGCATGCTCGTCAATTGGATGCCATATAGGATGGTGCCACTTGGCGGCCATGCAAGATGCCACTTAGAAGAATATGCTCCATATAACACTCCTTGATCATATAGTCGTTGACGAACATAAATAGCATAGTTGGAAAGACCAATAGAATATATCTAAAAGGCCAAGAGCTCTACTCCATTTTAGTACACACGTGTGATGACCATTAATAGATTATGATCAACACAAATTTGTTATTGAGTCTCTACTATTTGTCATTTTTTTCAAGCCTTTTCGTTTTGTCCTTCTTTAGGTCTTATTTAGGGACGAGCTCCATGGAGACTAGAGGATACATCAGTAGTTGATCACCTTCACTCGGGCCCCTACAAGGTCCCAAAACAAATGGTTTGTGAGCACGAGCACACACTCAATTGAGAGAGGAGAGAGTTACTTAGGTATAGAGATGGATACTGCGAAGAAGCAGAAGAAGTACCATGTAGAGGGTCCATGGGTGTCTCGGAATCTTGGTGCTCGTAGGGTGCATCCTATTGACCAGGAGGATGAGGCGACACGGGAGAGGAAGAGGGTGAGGAATCATCTTTGTGGTCAGCCTAGGTGTGGCATGCCAGAGTTTTTTCACTATCAAAAGGAGACTCATTTCACAGCCAGATTGCACGTGCAGGTGGTTGTAGAGAGCATTCTCACACGAGGAGCTAGCGATCGAACACCCATAGGAGGAGCACAGTGGGTAGTAGACTGAGTTCAGGCGCTCGCTTCACTGCACAATGAGGGTAACTCGGCGATCCAAGGAGTGATATGGTACTATCTTTTCATAATTGAACAGCTCTTGTCTCCTGACAGGTTTCACCATTCGAGCACCACAACCACACATTGCTATGCATGATCTCACATAAAAACTTGGCTCCAATATGTCATATACCTTCTTAATGTTATCTAGGATAGGAAACAATTGGTCTAGAATGTCTTCGATATGTGCTTTGAAAATATTTTGCTCTCATGATGGCTTGGCAAGATGTAGAGATATTTCAATGGTCATGTGCATGAGAAGATGGAAAACACATTTTTAGGTAATATATTTTTGTAAGTTTGATGTCTAACTTATCAAGGATCCCGCATGGTGGGTTGAAATCTGATAGAGGAATTATTTTACACTTTGGCTTCAAAATCATAATAGCATTAGAACTGCATTTTCAAAAAGGCCTGCAATATCACCGCTAATGTTCTATGCTTGAAATAACTCTTGCAGGACACAGAAGTATTTCCTACAGAAATTGGATTCTTGAAAATACAGCTGCATCAACTCTTCAAGAAAAAGGAGCCTTCATGAAGAATCATAAAACAATTTAAATCCCATCTCATTTAGAACCATTCTACAAGGAAAGCATAATATTTATACCTGCCTTGTCATTGATTATGAAACTTATTAGTACTGTGCAATAAGAACTATTTGATTATGAAACTTATTAGTACTGTGCAATACAAGAACTATGGACAAGAAAATTGAAATTTGAATAGTTTAGGAGCGCTTCTAAGTTCCCTCCTGTCCAAGCTATCCCTTTCAAAACTTACCCATCTCTGAAAATTCTGAATTCATATGCATAACACATAAAAGAAGATGAAGTAGAGAGTATGATGAACTGGTTCTTCAGTTGAAAAAAGGCAACAAAACACTGAGCACTGCAACCAATCCAGAAGGGCATGTACATAATCTCCCTAATTGGAAGCAAAGCCCTTTTCTTATTCTATTCCTAAACAAACCGTTTTGCTTTAGAGAAAAACATCAAAATAAATCATAAAATTGTATAATGTGATGAAAATCACTTCCCATCAACGCCTCCTGAACGTTTCACAGTTCTTGTTGCTGTACGCATTGTAACAAACTCCTCTGCTGCAGAAGGATGTATACCAACAGTGGAGTCAAACTGAGCCTTTGTTGCACCACATTTTAAAGCAATAGCAATTCCCTGTATAATCTCAGGTGCATCAGGGCCACACATTGCTGCTCCTAGCACTATGTCTGTCTGTGAGTCGACAATAAGCTTCATAACAGTTTTCTCTTGTCTCCCAGACATTGTATTCTTCATAGGATTGAATGTAGATGTATAAACTATAACATCACCTTTAGCTGCTTCAAGTGCTTGTTGCTCTGTCAAGCCAACCACTGAAAGTGGTGGCTGGGAAAAAACAGCGCAAGGAACATTTTCATAATCTGGCTTGGATGGCTTGTTATTAAAAACTGTTCTCGCAAAGCAAGTGCCTTCCATGAGGGCCACAGGTGTCAAATTGATTCTGTTTGTAACATCTCCCACAGCCCAGATGCTGGGGACAGATGTCTGAGAATACTCATTGACCTTGATGGCACCATAATTATCAAGTTCAACACCAACTGCCTCCAAATTCATGCCCTTTGTGTTTGGTTTTCTACCGACTGCAAATAGCACAGCATCAGCTAAAAGCTCTTCTCCCTTGTCAGTGGAAACACGCAAGCCACCTTCTACTTTCTCAATCTTTGTAAGATTTGTTTCAGGATGCAGGGTAACACCCCTGTTCTCCATGTTTCTTGCTACAACAGCGCGCATTTCCTCATCAAATCCTCTCAATGGTAATGCTTTCCTGTAAAATACATCCACCTGGCTTCCTGTTCCATTGAAAATGCCTGCAAATTCTACTGCAATATAACCACCTCCTACGACAACAGTCCTTTTAGGAAATTCTTCTAAAGAGAGGGCCTCATCTGAGGTTATGCCATACTCTTTCCCTGGTATGTTGAGAAGGACTGCCCTACTTCCAGTTGCTACTAAGATGTGCTTCACATGGAACTGTTTAGTCTCACCATTAACGAATTTCACTTGCACGGTATGTGGATCAATTACTTTTCCATGACCCTCAAAAAGTGTAACCCCAGAGCCTGCAAGCATTCTCTTATACACATTATTCAACCTAACAATTTCCTTTTCCTTGTTCTCAACTAACCTTTTCCAATCAAACTTAATGTCCCCCTGAATATCCCACCCGTAGTTTTTAGAGTCCTGGAATTCAGCACTAAAAGCAGAACCATAGACAAGAATTTTCTTAGGCACACACCCACGGATCACACAAGTACCTCCAACTCCACCAAGACTTTCAGAGCTAACAGGATTGAAAGGGAGTTCACAGACTCCAACTTTAGCTCCAAAAGAAGCAGACATACGGGATGCCCGAACACCCCCACTTCCGGCACCAATAACAAACAAATCAAAATCATATGCGGCAAGACCATTTTGAACATCCACTGGGTCTTCCATTGTGAGAGAAAGTTCAAGCCAGAAAATGCAATAACTGAAACAGTAAAAACTAACCCAAATCAGAGATTCCTGAAAGCTTCAAGTCGTGACTATTTATATGATGAGGCCCTTATATTTTATACAAATTGCGGCGCCATAGCTTATGAGGGCAGAGTTTCGTTTGCTGCTTCGCCTTTTCTTTGGCGAGGTCGCGCCACGTCGAAGGCGACTTTCGGGCCCCTGTATCCACCATACAAAATAAAATATGTTGGAAGTGTGTTGATAGAAACTTCCTTGGATATTGCGCTTGCCCATTAATTTGAGATTGAGTTCGACACGTTACAAACAAAAGCCATACACAACAATTAGGACCGAACCACCTTCATCATCCAAATCGTATACGTAAAAACCACTTAGGCTCCGCGCGTTGAACCACTTAGGCTCCGCGCGTCGCCCTGTTTCCATCTCAGGAATGTCAAGTAAATTGACATTCCTGTATACAAATATTTGTATTGAAGTATTCGTATTCAATCCATCCACCTGCTATTGCATGTGTTCCATTCCAACATTCTTGTAACTTGCTCAAATACTTCACAAAAAGTGGGCCATATCTTCACTGTCCATATCGCATGCAAGTCACCTATCCACCATCCAAATCACGTATTTTGTAGCATATGCTAAATCTTCAATCTCCATCTCCAAAGGTTTGCCCTTTGGGCAACTCAAAAAAGCCATGTAAAACAACTAGGACACAAATAACTATTTGTATCCAATATGTCACGTCCATTTGACATTACAAAAGAAGCCATACAACTAGGACAAGAACTATTTGTATCAAATATGTCATGGAACTATATCTATCCACCTGCTATTGCAAGTGTCCCATTTTCGACATTCTTGTAACATGCTCCTTGCTAATGCCAGTCTCTTAACATTGATGTTATGAGTTTGACATATTACTAGAAAAACCACACAACAATTCTCTGTATATACTAGGACAAGAAAACCATTTGGGACCATGTTCTCTGGCTTTAAGCATATCCATTTAGACTTTTATCCTAAAAGCTACCATTTATTTATTATAGTTTATCTGTGAACCATATGATGCTATGAATGTTTCCCCGTGGACGTAAAAATTTATCTATCTTATCATGTGCTTTATGCATTTGTAAGATGCTTATATATAATAAGAAATTTATCACGTTGGTCTGCCACCGCGAATATTTCTCTTTCTCAACTCATGTCTTATAAAAGAAATTTATGGCGATGGCATGTTGCAACAAACATTTCTCTTTCTCAATCCCTATCCTGTCGCCGCGAGCATTTCTCTTTCTCGACCCATGTTCCCTGCTGCCTCATTTACTGGCTAGAGGCGGCGAGTGTGTATCATGAGCACTTGAGATTTGAACACGCACTATTGCCTTGTGTTCCTTGTGCCCATAGAGGATAGATAGGTCTGAACTTGGTTTTCCCATTGAATATTGATATTTAATTCAGTATAGTTGCTTATCACAAGTGAGAACTCAAGGTTGATCCTGCAAGAACAAATATTAGGGGACAAATAATATAAACACAATTCCAACCCTTAACGGCCAAGGCTCACTAACTGGGCTATCTAAGCAAGGGGGTTATCGAGCAAGGGAATTTTTGAAAAAGACCATGTTTTGAATGAAGGAAATTCATGTACTCAATTTCAGCACTAAAGATTATCTCTAGCAATGACGCAAATTCACGGATAAGGATTTGAGAGATGGGAATCCAAGATCTGAAAATAAACCAACTAAATAGATCTCCAAAAGGCTTAAGGATTGGGTAATCTACAATTTCAAAGGAAATAGCTAAAGAGATAATGTGATAGAATAGGAATTGAATCTAGATGCAACTGAATGGAATAAGCCACGAGGGTACTGTGTCGTTGTTGTAGAAGGCAAAATCGAAACAATGCAGATGTCTGATCATTGGTCATCGACGTCAGCTTTTGGCTGAAGTAGTCCCCCTTTTGGTCGATGTTTGCTGCGTAAAAAGTGCCAATGCCCATATAATCCAGTTATCGTTGTCCCCTTTTAATAGAAGGAATGGAATGTATTTTTAACGTCCATGGAGACCAACTGGCCTATGGGACTCTTTTAATAGAAGGGAGATCGCTGCCTTTTCCTCTTTCCTTTGAATCTCTATCAATACATCTAAAGGCCTTGTTTTATTTTTATTCCACCTTTTCCTAAAGGTCAATAGTCCCTTGATAATTCGAGCTTAAGCTTTATGATTTGTTTTTTTATTTTTTCTCTTACTCTAGTCACCGCTTCCTCGAGCACCACCATATCAATTCCTTCCCTTCCGCAGAGTGATCATCCTCAATCAAGGAATTATATAGCAGATTAACATAACCAAGTCCATGATTACAACCCGTCCTCGATCAAGGAATTATATAGCAAATTAACGTAACCAAGTCCATGACTACAACCCTGATTTAGAGATACTCAAGTCCAGCCCTTCAAGATAAAATGTTACCAAAACCAACTATTATGCTGCAGCCATAATGGCTGTCTCAAAATGTTATCTACAACATGCTTGATAATATAGAGGATCAAAGTAATATATTACAATTCCTTAAAAATTAAGGATACGGGAAAAGGAACACCTTAGAACCCCTAAGACAAATCATTAAAAAGAAAAAGAAAAAGAAAAAGAAAAAGAAAAAGAAAAAGAAAAAGAAAAAGAAAAAGGAAAAGGAAAAGGAAAAGGAAAAGGAAAAGGAAACGGAAACGGAAACGGAAACGGAAACGGAAACGGAAACGGAAATGGAAACGGAAGGGGAAAGCGAAACGGAAAAGAAAAAATAAAATCAAGTTTGGTATGGCTTATTGGAAGGAAAGATTTAGGAGAAGGAAAGGTTAACCGAACATAGCATAAGGTTGTGTTACAATCAAAATCAAATTACAGATTACCTGATCTGTCTTTGAGTAACATCTACAAATTCCTGTAGAACTTATTCTTTGGTAGCTCCTTTCGTCGTAAGTCCACAGTCAAATCATCTATCTTAGAATAAGACATTAACTACATTTAAGGTCACAATCATGTTTAACCCCTCATTAAAACAAGTTTATTTAGGAGAGGGCAACTCCTCTGACTTTCACGAATCAAGTATGCTTAGGGCGCTCCATGTGTATGTTATTCACATCTAGAAATAATTGTAAAGTTTCAAAGAGAAGCTTAACATTGAAATAAAAGATAACAGATACGAGATTGAACAACTGGAACAATGTTTTCTATGATATAAAGCCTTTGGTAGGATTATTTCCACAGCAAAATTGTTTCTGGACGTCCTGTAGGTTCGAAATTGAATATATTGCAGTAGTTTTTCCATCATTAATTGGTAAGTGGTAAAGCAACTCTGTCGTGCAGGTATGGAAGGTGATGTCCTGTGTCTCGATTTCGTCTTTCGACCTCTATAGATCTTCCTTTTACTATTCTTCTTTCCATGTTCTTCTTAATCAATTCCTCTAGCAACTTTTTGCTCTCTCTCTCTCTCTTCTCTCTCTCTCTCTCTCTCTCTCTCTCTCTCTCTCTCTCTCTCTCTCTCTCTCTCTCTCTCTCTCTCTCTCTCTCTCTCTCTCTCTCTCTCTCTCTCTCTCTCTCTCTCTCTCTCTCTCTCTCTGTGGTCTCGAGTTCGAGACCGAGAAACTCGCCTCTTTCAAATCTTTGTTGGGGGTCAAATCCCAAGAGGCCTTAATGTATAAGGTGGTTGGGGGCGGGGCCCAACCAAGTAATGTAGTGTGGTGTGTGGTCACATGTCGGTTGGATCTTTGCCTAGTGGCGTGACCTTAAAACTACTCTCTCTCTCTCTCTCTCTCTCTCTCTCTCTCTCTCTCTCTAAAATGGGCGCATCAAGGGCACTAAAAAATGCCGGAAAGGCCCCGAGCCCTAAAAATACAGAAAAAAACTCTGAAACCGTGGGTCCAGAGGCATCTGTGGATATCGACAGGGACAAGGCGGGATCTGTTGGACCATCCGTAGGCACAAGAAAGACCAAAACGGGAGTTGTTGCAGGCACTGAAACTAAATCCGGCAGCAACAAGCACATGTCTAAAGTGGAAACGGCAGCTACGTCAGAGGAAGGCTCTGCCGATGAAGTGTCAGAGGATGAGGAGGATGAGTTTTTCGCACCACAGGCAGCTGGAGTTTCTGCTCAGGAGATTTTAGAGCTCATGAATCAGAGTATGAAGGAGATGTTACATGATTTCAAAAAGGAGTTCATGAAGGAATTCGCAAGAAATGCTCAGAGAGGTCAAAAACTCACTAGCATCAGATTTTCAACGGGAATTGGAGAAGCTCAAACAGGATAATACCCAGGCAACGCAGAAAATTAAGGAGGATCTGGATCTAGTGAAGAATAGCATTAAGGAAATTCCGGTGGTTGAGGCATCAAGAAATGGGACGGAGAATGAAAACAATGATGGGGAAGGTACAGCAGGGGCGATCATGGATCTGCAGCAAAAACTTTCTGGGTTTATGGAAGAGCAAGACAGAAGGAGCCGCGCACTAAATCTGAGAATTGTTGGGCTACCTGAACAAAAGAATGCGAAGGTGAAACAAGTAGTAGTATGACTTTTTCAAAACAAAAATGCAAATTGAATCTCCACGAGTTGCTGATGCATTCAGAGTAGGCAAGAGAGCAGGATGGGATAGACACATAGTGGTCCGATTTTATGAGAAAGAAGACCGAATGAATGTTCTAAGAAAAAGAGTATTGCTTAAAGGGGATAAGGTATGGGTGAATGAAGACCTAACTAAGGAGCAATTCTTGGCAAAAAAAAGAGGAGATGAAGAAGTATAAAGAAGCAAAAAATCAGAATAAGCAAGTTACTTGGAAGAGAGGGAAGGTAATTATCAGCAACTAGGAAGATGAGACCATCAGAGTAGGGATATGGAACATCAACATGCTTACTGACACTAAGGTATGTAGCATGTCTGAGATATTACAGCAGCTAGATTTAATCTTTTTTGTTGAAACTTGGGAACACGAACAGTACGCACTCCCTGAAATACATGGCTTCACTAAAGTGGCATCAGTTTGGAACGAAATAGGGACGAGTTACAGGGGCAACGGGGGGATAGCATGCTTCACTCGGAACTGGCTTGTGCACAGAGTTAAAGAAGTTAAGAGGAACAATTCCAAGCAATACTTATGGATAGAAATTTCTGGTCACAAAAGTCTATTCATCGCAGGTTGCTACTATGCTCCGATTCATAAAAAGGTGTATGACAAGGATGGGCTAGACAGATCAGATCCTCTATTTCAGTTAGAACAAGATGTAACACATGTATCTGCGATCGGTGATGTGATTCTGATGGGGGATTTCAATGGGCGAACATCTAGTAAACAATCAGCGATACTAAGTCATGACGGAGACCCTGTATGGATGGAGGAAATGGATGGCGAAGAACTCACATTAGCAGGTTGGATAAGAAACTCAGATGATAAGGCACACTACTCAAATGGGGAAATGGTTGTTGGATATGTGTAATGGATTAGACCTAAGAATTTATAATGGTATAAATAGATTTCCAGGTTCTGGAAAATATACATGCAGGGGAAAGAGCGTGGTAGACTATGTAATTGGAGGGGAAGAGGTAGTGAATAGAATCAGCCAGCTACATGTATGGGATCAACAACCGGAATCAGATCACGTTCCTATATCAGTCCACTTCAGTACAAATAAGACTCTGAGCAACGCTATAAAACACCAATCTAGGAACCACATACGAATGGATAAGAAACGGGCAGGTGTGTATAAGAAAGTATGTGAACAAATGATTGCCGAACTTGGGGACTTGAAAAGTGCAGCAGAACTTGATAAAAGTGTTACAAATCTCATTATGGATGCAACAAAAAAATGTTTCACCCACAAGAGGAAAATAAAGGGACTCCCGTGTAACAGTTGGTTTGACATCGAGTGCAAAGCTAAAAGGAGAGAGTACATGGTGGCAGATACAGACAACAAGAAAATGAAAAAGAAAGAATACGTGGCATTAGTAAGAAAGAAAAAGAGATCATTCTTAAAGGAAAGCCAATTGATAAGAGAACCTAAGCTGTTTTGGAACCGAATAAGACAGAAGCCACAAAACACTTTGGAAGTAGATGCCACTGAGCTATTCCAACACGTTAGGAAACTATACCAATTGGAAGGGATGGCAGATAGAGAGGCGGAAATGGGAATGGAACAACATAGTCATGACCCCTTTATAACAAGTGAGGATGTGAGCATGGGGATAAGCAAACTATCCAATGGTAAGGCCGCGGATTCGTGTGGCTTTTGTGGCAGAGATGTTGAAATGGGCAGGTGATACGCTTGTTGATCCAGTCACAAAAATGATGAATGCTGTAGTGCTTGAAGGATTCCCTGATACATGGCAGACTAACCGGGTTGTGCCGATTTTTAAAGGAGGTGACAAATCTGAAATTAATAACTACAGAACTATCCTGGTGTCTAGTTTATTTTCAAAGGTCTTTGCATCCATTCTGGAAACTAAAATAACAAGATGGGCCGAAGAACATGATGTGAGAGCAAATGGACAGGCGGGTTTCAGACAAAAGAGGTCCACAATAGATCATTTGGTCACACTTAAGGTAGCAATGGATGCAGTTAAAGGTAAGAAGAAACCCCTATACCTTGTATTTGTAGATTTCAGCAAGGCGTTTGATATGGTGCCTCGTGACCGCCTGTTGGAAAGAATGAGACAATTAAATATTCCAGTGGAATATAGAGATGCAACCAGAAGAATATATGAGAATGTACTAGTAGAGCTGTCTTTCCCTCTCAATACAGTTTGTAAAGAAAAGATAGTTAGTAATGTCGGGGTGAAGCAAGGGTGCCCGTTGTCGCCTACATTATTTGGACTGTTTATAGATAGGTTGATGTATAGCATTGTATGGAGGATCGGGGGCTAACCTTGCTGGATATGTGCTTGCTCTCCTTCTGTATGCCGATGATGAGTACTAATCTCAAAGGAGAAAGAAGGGCTTCAGAAACACTTGAACGTGCTAGCTGATTTTTGTGACTCAACCGGCATGAAGGTAAACTTGTCTAAGGCAAAATCAATGGTTGTGGGTTCGAAAAAGAATAGCGACTTCTACTTCAAGGGGGAAAAGATAGATTCTACAGAAACATATAAGTATTTGGGCTTAGTCATTGATAAAAATTTCAGATGGAATAGATGCATCGAACAAAGAACTAATGGGGGTCTGAGAGCACTGTATGCTATGCAAAGGAGATGCGGCAAATCATTTGTTTGGAATATGAATATGAAAAGGATGTTGTATAAATGCCTAGTGCAATCAGTAGTGTTGTATGGATGCGAAGTTTGGGGGCCTGGATTACCAAACTGTCTGTGGAACCAAGTGGAAAAGGTTCAAAAAAGGTTTCTCTGTATGGAATTAGGAGTCAAAACGCAGACACCTTATGAAATGATGTTAGCAGAGTGTGGCATGATTCCTTTAGAAGGGGAAGCACTCATTCAAACTGTTACATATATGAGAAAAGTGCAGAAAATGCCAGATGATCGACTACCACGCCTAGCTATGATGGAAAGTAAGGCAAAGGGTTGGTACAAAAATATCCAAGAGTGGTTAACAAAATGGGATATGAGCATAGATGATTGTCCCCAGGAAGATATTAGGGAGTGGGTCATAAAAGGGATGCAATCAGTACTGTGGAAAAACCCTAAGACAAAAATGGCAGAATACAAAAAGAACATGAACCCGTATCTCAGAGAAGCCGAATACTTGAAGAGTGATGTATCGACCATGAAGCGCAAGGAAATATCCCGCATGCGGCTTAGTTCTCATCACCTGGGTATCGAGAAGGGCAGATGGAAGAATATTCCAAGGGAGAGAAGAACATGTAGAGCTTGTGGCAAGGATGAGGTAGAAGATGAAACTCATACTCTCTTACTCTGCCCAGCCTATGAAGTTCTGAGATCGAGGTACAGGATACCAGGGAATTTAGAAGACATGTTTCGCATGCCACCATATATTGTTGGAAATTTTATTATAGATGTTCTAAATGTTAGGCGAGCATGTATCTCTAGTATAGACATGATATTAGAGGATGAATGTGAGAGAGATTTGGTTGAGTTGAGCGATGATGCTTCTGAGTGGAAGCTCATCGATGGCCCAGTATGATGTATAACTCCTTTTTTTGAGCGTCCGATGGACCCCGATGGTCTCGATGGGCGTAATAACAAACATTTCATTTCATCTCTCTCTCTCTCTCTCTCTCTCTCTCTCTCTCTCTCTCTCTCTCTCTCTCTCTCTCTCTCTCTCTCTCTCTCTCTCTCTCTCTCTCTCTCTCTCTCTCTCTCTCTCTCTCTCTCTCTCTCTCTCTCTCTCTCTCTCTCTCTCTCTCTCTCTTGTCTTTCTCTCTCTCTCTCTCTCTTGTGTTCGGTTTATTGGCTAGTCTATTGGGTTAGCAACTAAGAGATCTTGTGTTCAAGTCTCTGGGGGTCCGTCATATGTCCTCATGGATGCTGCCAGTGTGGCATGACGTAAAAATACTATCTATCTATCTATCTATCTATCTCTCTCTCTCTTGTTGCAACTCCTTCATAAGCAAGTTTTCTTTAGAGTAAAACCCTATGATTCTATCATTGAACTATATTCCTTGTTGTGCCCTTTTTTGGACCCCAACAAGCTATTTCAGCACAAACAGATGCACTGACATCTCCAGATATGATTCTAGATACAATTTTGGTCTAGATGCCCATATAAAATGCCTGCCGTTAGTAGTCCTTGGCAGGATTCAAATGATCTGGTTCTGGTCCAACACCACTATCACAAGAACATCCGTCCAGATGCCTTTGAAAAGATGGATACAACTCTTGGAGCTAGTGCATGGGTCAACAGGTTACATTAGTGTGCTGCCACCAGTGTCTATCACAGTGCCTGCACTGGTTGATAGGGTAGATATGTCCACACAGGCTTCAACTAAGCAATTGTCGTGCATTGGATAGGCAGATATTCCCACTTTTGAGACAGGCACGCCACTAGAGGACGATCAACAAACACTGGCCCTGAACTTGCGTATTGTCAGTATTGAGGAGATGAGTGGTTGTCTTGCTACAGATGAGATAGAGCTTTTTTTTCTACTAAGTTGATGCACATATAGGCAGATGGCATCATCTTAGCACATCGGGTAGGAGCAGCACTACCCGACCGTCCTCGTCACCTCCTAGTACATGTTAGAAATGTTATTTCCAGGCTGCGTATACTGGCAATCATCAGAAAGGGACCACCTTTTCCATCCAAAAGGATCTAAGTCCAGCACAGCTCTGTAGACAGTAAGAGGAATTATGTCGGGTACGAGAAGCTCGCCTGCAACGAAAGTGGACAGTGTACAGAGGAGGTCAAGCCATCATTAGAGATCATTGACCTTTTGATCCATAAATAGTTTTTATATAGCTCTGCTTCTTTATGTTGTTATTTCTATCTGTTCTTGTGTATTGTGATGGTACATAAAGTCTGATTTGATTGTCTGGCCTAAGAGCCAAGTCATAGTTTTATTTGGGTTTTGCCCAAGCTTTGTAACATTTCCATTATGTTTGGTGATGTTTTGGTTTGTTCTAACCCACTATATGAGTCCCATGGCCTACTGGTCTTCGTGGACGTGAAGAAATCTATTTTATTCTAGTGGTGAATCACACCAACTCTCACTCTCATCCTTAATTCTTACGAGATATGACCTAATTTTTTATTCAACTTTCGCATTCTATGGTAAATATCCTATTGTTTAAATTTGGTTTTTCCGTCAAGTGAAAAACTTTTTAAATTTTTTTCTAGGCTAATTTTTCTAAGGTTGTGAGGGCTTCTGTTGCCGGTAAAACTTTACGGTACTCCAAAAATCGGGTTGGTTCCTCTATGATTTCGAAATCCAAATTGGAAGGGTTTATGCAGGTGGATTTTGCCCTCATTTCGGCATGTAGGCCATGAAGAATATGTTTTTGAAGTTTTGCCTGACCTTCGTTGCCGAAAACTCCTGTCTTCTCTTGAGTCTGCTGTGGTAAGTCATCATCCCTGAGACTCCTTTTGATGGCAATTGCAGAAAAGTTTTGTAATCTGTGGAATATTTTTGGAGCTTCGTCCATAACCTTGGCTATAGAGATTGCCATTTTCCAGAGCCAGAGCCAATGAGTTTGCCATTCTTGCCTCTGGAACAACTCTTTTGTATTATAATCCTACAAAGTTATGACAGGTGCACCTTAAATTCTTTGTGAACCTGATTTTCTTTTTTGTTCCTGCTAAGATGAAGATGCTATCTGCATATTTCAGATTATTAAAAGCAGGGAAAGCAGTTTCTTATGGATGCCATGTTAGCTGATGCTTATCTGTGGAGAGCTATTTATAGCGGCCGTGTATCACTATTTTTATGAAGAAGATGAGGTAATTTTGAGCACATGCCAATTTTGTTGTTTCACTCATCAAGTATTATGGCATGCAAATAGATATCATGTTTATGCAATAATTTAGATGCATATTTGTCTTCATAATTGATTACAAATTTGCTCTTCTATTTTTGCATGCTCTAACTCTTTGATGCAAACCCATATGCTTTGTTAGTGGAATCTGCAAATGGCAGCATTCATATGATGATCTATGTCAAATCCTCTGATAGTTAGTGCTCCAGTTGGAAGATGATTCCAGATTTATCAAATAATCTAGCAGGATGATTGGTTTAGTTTTGTTGCTGTTTTTTGCCCATGGACAACACTATAGCGTCTATGGGATATCAAAAAGTGTAGCGTCTATGGGATATCAAAAAGGGTTAATAAGAAGCCAATCAAGTATCTTGGCAATATAGCCAGATGGATGTTTGAGTCAAAAATATTTCTAGAATGGATTATTTGAAGACATTTAGGATTTTAAGGAATCATAATTCTCTGTGGTAAGGTTCGATTCTTATGCATTGATTCTTCAACATAATTGGATATTATCAAATTTGTGTTATTTTGTCTTCTAACTTTGGTATTAGGCTTTGAGTATCCTCTACTTTGTGCTTTTGATGTGCAATATATACATCTCATCTTGAAGGTTAATTTCCATGCAAAAATAATTGTTTCTGTATGCTCTTTCTTATAAAGACTTGAGATTACCAATAGACATTTGGATTTAGCTGGGTTCAGCTGTTCTCCTTCCAATTTGAAGATATAGTACATACAAAGCTCTTATGTTTCAAGAAGTTCAGTCTGTTCATCTCTTTGTGTTAGATTTGCACAAGATTGTATCTCATTCTCCTTTCATTCTATTTTGTTTATATATTTATGACCATATAACTATCATGGTCTCAATACTGATTTGCGAAAACACGCAAAAGCAATACAGTGATTTTTTTAAAGGTTAATATTGCAGTTATTGACATTTGCAGGTGGCCATGGTTTCTTCTACATCATAATCAGGTTCAGGCAATTACAGTTGGAAAGGTAAGATTTCTCATTACATGATTACAATTTTCTTGAGTGAGAATTGATTTTTCTTCGTGGTTTTTGAAAGCGATTTATTCATGTGCAGGTCATTTCTTTTCACATGGATTTCAATTCAATAACTGTTTCACAAGTATCTGAGGTAATTCCTATTGCAATTAAGGGATCTTGGCATTCAATCAAGCCTTTACTATGTTATTTGTGATGCCAAGCTATTTCGTCATTCGCAATTGCTCTATCTAAATGGGAGTGTTTGGTTAATGCAGAACTATGGCTCAGACCATACGACTGAGGTCGCTGCCTATGTTGCTGAGCAACATGTTTGTCAATAAATGGGCCGACAAAATTTTCAGAAAGTTTTCTTTGAGGTAAATCTAGAGCATATGCACGTTACTATCTACTACAAACTTATTCACCTTAAGTTAATGTTTGCCATAATAATCACATGACAGAGTCATCATATGTCAAAAATTTCAAATCCATAGTATTTACCTCCACAGGCCTAAATATTTGCTTGGTATGGCTTGCGAACAGATCTCCAATGTAGGCTACTTACGAAAAGGTATACTATGCTTAGGTTCATGGCACAACATTTTGTGTGCCTGTTTTGTGAAGGTTTTGATGTTGCTCAATGCAGTTGATCATGATGCAAGCATATGGTAGTGCCATGACTGTTATAAATACAGCTTGAATTTGGAGATTTTAGCAACGGCTTTAGATTTGTAGGATGCTGGCAAATAAGATGTTCTAGGTATATTGTCTGCTGCCTGCTGCATCACAGCTCATTAACCCTTGAAGCTGATTATCCAAGTCATGATGCTATATAAAACCAAATTATTTTCCCTGTGTGTCAGGTTAAGATTACGCAGGTAAAGCATCTTATAGCATTGAATGATTTTTCAAGCTTGGACAATGAACATGCAAGATCAATATTCTACATTTGAAAGACTTTTGACCTTCAAGTTCGCTTCCTCATTTGAACCCTTCCTGTTGCATTGCAGGTAATTCTTTATATTTTGTGCCAATGATTTGAGTAAAAATTGTATGTCTTTTTCTTTATTTGAACACCAAAACAATATTGTGCCATGCTTCAGGTGTACATTCTTGCAGCAGAACGCAACACTTAGCAAATGTGAGATGCAACTTCTAGCACGTGACATTCCTAGGATGGGTCCTATGACAACATATGTCGGCCGATAGAAGAGGAACAAATCTCAACATAAACGAAGAAAGAAGCAAAAAGAAAATGTGTTCAAAAGGAAGGGAGAAATGAGACTCCAAGGGTCACTGGAATAAAACAAAATAGAATGCACAGATAAGGCTGATGGGAAACATGGCAAAAGAGGAATGGCCACAAAGCCTGAAGGTATAGAGAGGATGAACCCAGACAAAGAAGGATGAACAGAATAGGTCAGGCGAATGGAACAAACGAAATAATAGAAGGAACAACATAGGATGGCTAGAACACAAGACATCAATGACACGGATGAGAGAATAGAGATAAGAGGGGATAATGAGATAACAAGATAAAAGAACAATGGGACAAACAAGGACAATGGGCGAGGAAGGAGTTTCAGAGTAGGGGGAGGCAACCAGAATGAGAATAAGGAAGAGAAAACTAAAGAAAATGGAGCAATGAGAAGCAGAATGAGTAGATCGGAAACCGAACAATGGAATGGATAGAAAATGACGGAGGACCCAAAGGAACAATGTCGTGAAAGATGGAATAGTGCAGGAAGAGATGATGAGGAAAATAAAATTATAAAACAACAGGAAACACGACCATGAAGACGTCAACAAAGCAAACGATAGAAAAGACCTAATGCCCCAACAAACACCACACTAATAAAGATACATAATCCGAACTATCTTAACTAGCAAAAAACAAGGAGCAAGAAAACAAAGAAGGAATCGAGTAATAATGTCACCAGAGTTAAACAGAACAACAAGCCAAAGGAATTAAATGAAGGGAACAGTGCAGACCCAATGGAATAGAAAAATGCCATCAGCTGATAATGAGAAGCATATAGAAATGAAAGGAGCGCAACAAAATCAGAATAGAGCAAGCGAATCTAAAAAACAGATCGAAACATGTGAAATAAAGAAAGGGAAAAATGAGTCCACAAGGATCACTGGAACCATGAAAACAGAATGCACAGGAGATGAGGCTAATGGGACATATGGAGCAAGCAAAATAAATGGAGATCATAACATCTCAATTCGAACAACATAGAAACATAAAAAATAGGGTAAAAGGGGTCAAAAAGACTGCCTGACAAAAGAAGAAACGCCTAAAAACAAACCTATGGACAAACTTGAACAAACGAAAATAAAGGCATAAAGTACTTGAAAAACTAGAGATTATGGAAAAGATTGAGCAAACCACAAAATGAAATAAAGAAGCAATGGCGAGTGGATGAACCAAAATGCAAAAAACAAGTTCAAAAGAATAACCGGAATAAGGACATCAAGCAATGAAGCAGAGTAACAGAGCAAAAGAACAACTGTGATAAAATGGACTAAGCATGGAAAAGATTCACAAAAGACATCAAGTGAAACAACCAGAATAAGAATAACGACGCAAAAAAGAGCTAAAGGGACCAATACGAGATCAGCTGTCCATGTTAAGCAGAAGTTAACGTACTTAGAAAAAACAAAAATAATGGAAATAAATGAGCAAATGAGGCTAAACAATAAATGAGACAGAAACAGCAATGGTGAGCGGATAGAATAATATAACGAAACAAGTTCATCGAGTATGAAATAATAGGAATAACAACATCAAGCAACAAAGTGGAGTGACCTAGAGCAACAAACAACTAACATACAAGACAAAAACATAGCAATGAAAAATGGCATAGTAATGGAAAATGATATAGTAATCGAAAACATAGTAATGGAAAACGACATAGTAATCGAGAACATAGTAATGGGAATAACGAAAGTTGGAATAACCTAGAGCAACAGACAATTGTCATACAAGACAAAACATAGCAATGGAATGCAAAGGATGTCGAGTGAAACAACTACAACAAGGGTACAAATGAATGTAGAGGACCAACCTAAGGCAATTGGCACAAAGGAATCAATACCCATGTGAAGCAAAGTCCACCTGAAGCAAAGGACTAGATAAATGACTGTGGTCTCCGCAAACAAAGGGGTCAAAAGAACTTATGAAACCAAACAAAAAGGTCTGAAATGAAACCTATATGAGCAACTAGACTAAATTCACAGTTGACATACGACTATGCTAAGAATGGAACAACCATAAGGGAGTATCAGAAACAAAGCACCACGGGATACAACACCACAGACCACGAAAGTTCTCCAAGGCCTGGTGGAGGTATCTTCAAAGGAAGATAAAGAGGTAGGCTGATTAGGACAACAAAGTCCACGAACAATATACAGAATATTCCAGCATGGTACCAGTCTTCAAAAAGAACCAATGAATAAGAAACCAATGTTAGAATGAATCAATGCCCATACATTTCTAGAGAAGAAGAATGCATCATATGAAACCATAGAAAATGCCCAAGGCACAACGAAACTTTGCAGTACCAACATTATCTACCCAATGCATATGACAAAAATAAGCCTCAAATATACTGTGCAACGTTGAAGCCAAAAGAAGCATAAAAATGAAACTCAGAATCGAGGATATGAAATTATCTAACATGAATATCACCCACCAAATACATGTAGAACATTACATACCAAGAACTCAACAAAAATGAATGCATAGGAATCCAAACCGCAGTTAAACCTAAGACAATAAATAGTGCAACAAAAGCACTTCCCGAGCACGTTTTTGGTTCACGGCTCCAACTAAATGCACAACTCTGCAAATACAAGAGAAGACGAAGGAACAGTCTCCTACGGGACCATGATCCTCCTGAATCCATAGAACATGCGAGATGGGCAATCATCCAAGCCAGAAAGGGCATAACAATTAGTAAGATGTGCAGAGAGAACAAGATCACACGAAAAAGGGGTGAACAAAATTAAAACTGACCCAAGGCCATATCAAAAAAAAAAGCAGTGCACTGTGGTCACACAAGAAGGTGCCAACCACAAGATCAACAATAAACCAAAAAACAACCCTACAAAGCACGGTCAGCCGCAACATGCCGAAAATGTAGAATCAGAAAAAAGAGATTGTCAACAAAAACAAAGAGTAATCAAGATGTCAAAAAGAAAAAGGAAAATTCCCTAGCACGTGTCCAACAATTGGAAAAACCCAAAAAACTATACATAGTGGTACCCCCAAATCAGAATGCAGGCATCAAAATGAAAAAGTACACCATAGGCAGTAAGAAACCCCTAGAATAAGCGCAATGTCAATCAAAACACAAGGCTAGCTCAGGGAGATCTATGAAAGATACGTACATAAGTAACACGAAAACGAACCACCTAGATATGGAGCATTATACAACATAGTGAGCTAAATTAATAACAATAAACAATGTTCGACAAACAAAACTGTGAGTCTGGTACATGCCCAATGCAAATTTTGGCACTGACAGTGGTGACGAATGAAATGAGATAACAAAAAATATACCTAGGTTGGGCTAAAAATCCACAAAATCGGTTGGCCAGCCTAGCCAGAACTCGCATGGCAGGTGAACGATAAAAACAAATTCATCTCAGTTGTGCTCAAACGAATCCACAAAAAACATTGAAGGGCCAACATAAGGAAACCAAAATACGACCCATACCTAAGTGGCTCTCGAAAAATCCACAAAAAACATGGCCAACATTAGGAAAACAAAAATAAAAGCATACCTAGTCAGAACTCACGTGGCAGGTGAACGAGAAAAACAAATTTGTCCCAGGTTGTGCTCGAAAGAATCCACCAAAACATTGAAGGGCCAATATGCTAAAAAAAAAAAAAATCCATGAAACCATCGAAGGGCCAACATTAGAAAACCAAAATAAGACCTATACTCAGATTACTCTTGAAAAATTCCACAAACCAAAAAATAGCCACCTTAAAGAAGACAAAATTAGAAATATACCCAGATTACTCTTGAAAAATTCCACAAACCAAAAAATAGCCACCTTGAAGAAGACAAAATTAGAAATATACATAGACCGGGCTCGAACTCAGGTCTCCACAAGAACAAACAAACGAACTAACCAGCAAGCCAAGGCAATAATATTGTATTATTATTTTATAAACTTCAATAAATGAATCGTTGCACCTGGAACTGCCATCGAAACCCAGCCGGAAGCAAATAGACTCTCGCCATGTGCGATCTTGCAAGTGGACTCAAGAGAAATCCGAATTGATCAGTAGAGATAAGCCCATGTACAAAAACAAGCATGAAGATATATAAGCTTAATTAGCTAACTGGATACTCTGATATAGCTATTCCTAATGCCTGGTATCCAACAAAACTAGCACAATTTGACATAGAAAAGAGTATCCATGCAATCAAGGCAACACACAGACACGAATCCAACCTTCAAATCAGAAACAACCAGACACTCAACCCGAAAGAAACCGTCACAGAGGAGCCCAAACAATACAGCCAGATCGAATCCTGGTGAGAAAAAAAAAAAAAAAACCCTGCCCAACTAGCATCGGAGTGCCAAGTTTGCAGAGGGGAGAAGAGATATGGCAAACCAGCTGGCAAGACCGAAGAAGAAAAACAAGAAACAACTGTCCAGAACTACAAAAAAGCTAATCTGAGGCTAAATACTGAGCTGAGCAAAACGTCCAAATCCATAAGACAACAAATTTCTGAAACAAGATATGCTTAACTGATTGGGAACTAAATCGGTGGATCTGTGGCAAAGCGATGTAGAAACAAGACTCTAGATCATGCGGGATCCTTATCCGCCCAGAAAGGAAAGAGGCCAAAGCGGCAAACAGTAGTTTCCCTCCAGATGCATAGCCGCTCTTCATATGATTGTGAGACTCGCATGAACCACTAGGTGAATAGTTTCCGCTCAGAACTACCCATCCTGTACGACATCCAAATGAAGAAGCACCACAAGCACATCCAGAGGTTAACTTAATACAGAACAGAAGAAAAAATGGTATCCCAAAGCCAAAAAACTTCCAGATCGTTGAACAAGGTAGAGTCAGAGAAAACCCTAGATGAAAATAATCTGTATAAACAACTTATCTGGCAAGATACAGCTCAGTTTGTTTGGAACACACGACTCTCGGATCAGAAAGCACCAGCATCCAAGAACACAAGACTCCGGGATCAAGTTGAGAAGGATCCAGCATCCCATCGAATCTTTGCCATGCTGGAGCTCGAAGTCACCAAGGGCAGAGCCCAAAGCCCGATCAGCACAAGGGGAAAAACCAGCAGGAAGAGAGGCGATAAGGGGACAAGGGAAAAGGGGATCCCCGGATTCAAAGATGAAAGCCAATAACCCACGATTCTCATGACAAGCAGGTCAGATCTTGTGGAGCCAAAGGAATAGAATAGAGAATCGAGCTCCAAAAAACTGGTAGGGCAGAGCTAGTATGAATAGAACAAAGAATCCAGCTCCAAAAGAAACTAGTAGGATAGAGAAGAATGAGAAAACTAGCTCAAGAGTGAAGTGGTGTTCTCATTGAGCTTTGTAAAACATTGAGTACAAATGGATCCCTCACTAGGGATAGATAAATTTGGAAATATGAACTGTAAATGCTCCGAAACTAGACAATCATCGAGAGCATGATGAAACTGAAGAATACAACATAAAAATGGTTTAATCCGCCACTTGGTCGATGCAAAGGTGAGAAGACCCGATGACTGCTCCTCATCGGGAAGAAGAACCACGCCTTCTTAAGTTTTGAGAAAACCCAAGCAAAGAGTTGAAGCACGACCCCACGCACTATAGCAACCACAAAGCCTGCAGAATCAAGGCTGAAAGAAAAATAACCCGTCAATGATTCAGATGCCATAGGAAAGAAGACTCGGAGGCTCCAGGGCCACGCCGAGAAAGAAACAACAGCCGACCAATCGGGAACCGTCCGCGGAATGACCATCGCGGGAAAAAACAACCGATTAGTGCTGCCTCGGAGGCTACAGCGCCACGCCGAGAAAAAATAATAAATATGATCTCGGAGGCAACAGCGCCACGCCGAGAGAAAACATGAATAATAAATATTAACTCAGAGGCTACAAAGCCACACCGAGAGAAAACATGAATGAATAAATAAAATACTAGTGCCATGCCGAGAATCTAACAAGAATGAAAAAACGAGTAGGCCCCGGAGGTTACAGTGCCACGCTGAAAAAACCGATGAATAAGAACATATGCACTATCAAAAACCATAGAAAAGAAATCATGGAAGATATAGAGGCCGCAGAACGACCCAAAAATATGAAAACATAGACAAAGATGGTCAATGGACTAAAAAGAAAATGGAACGGAAAGGGCTAATGAGAAAAAAGGAAACACAGATATAATCAGAAACAATCCGCCAAGGGAGGGAGGGTGAGGGAAACTAGTAGGATAGAGAAGAATGAGAAAACTAGCTCAAGAGAACGCCGATGATGAAAAAAATGAAAGAGGCTGAATAAATAGGAAGTGCGAAAAGGGACGTCCCCATCCAAGGAATGTCGGTTCTATTGCTATCGCAATAGAACCGTGGCATTCTTTGTTTAACTTTGTGTAGATGACGTATAGCCTTCTCAACTATTTCACAAATGATCGTAGCATAACCACTATGGCTTTCATGGTCATTGTCCAAGTATTTCTACAACCAATTTCAAGCATTGTGCAACTGGAGATGCCATCAAGTTCCAAAGGGTTAAGGTTATGGACGATATTCTCTTTTGAGCTACATCTTTTTTGAAATTTGCTAACAAAAATATCTATTCTAACATGTTCAAGCTCTGATTTACTGATATCTATGTTTTGTGCTATTATTCCAGAATAGCATTTCACCTCTGGCTGCATGCCTTA
The DNA here is from genome assembly GCA_021234155.1 of Isoetes taiwanensis. Classification (NCBI taxonomy): domain Eukaryota; kingdom Viridiplantae; phylum Streptophyta; class Lycopodiopsida; order Isoetales; family Isoetaceae; genus Isoetes; species Isoetes taiwanensis. The sequence goes on along the minus strand of JAJEKV010000205.1, from coordinate 283,946 downwards.
ATGCGTAGACTTAAAACTAAATGAAACATCATTTCCTTTAAAACTTCCTCTAATGGTCGAATTAATGTGATCCATATTGCAGTTTGTTTCAACAAACAGGCTTGAAACCATGACTGTTTTGCGTCTAATACTTCGAAGAAGAAACATAATAGGTCTGCCAATTCGACATAGGTTATTCATCTTTTAGTCATGTTCTTTCCCTACTTGGAATGTTAAGGTATATGGGCTGTGAGGTCAGCATGATAAAACTTAATTCATTTTTCACATTTGAAATCGATGAGATGTTGGCCATGACATGATGTCACAAGCTTCATGGAAGATGCTTTGTTGTCAATGCAATCGATGCTAGAACCTTACAAGGGTTGAAGTCTTACGCTCTTTTATATATCTATTTCATAGCAAGATTTAATTAGTGAGGCATCTGTTTCAAATGTTCTTAGTCTGCGACTTACATTTTGTTCTCGCCAAGAAGAATCGATACTTAACGTCTTGGTGGGTTGAGCTTTTGACCTTATTCAGAGTTTGAATGCAAGTCCAATAATGGCCAGCAGATCCATAGTTTTCAAAAAAGACCCATGCAAATTGATGGGCAAAGAGGCATCTGTATGCTAGAATTACATCTTCATTTCTCCATTTGGTTACTTCATCTCAGCTTGAGCAAACTCATTACGCAATATTTTGGGGTCAATTGCTTAGCCCTTTAGCGTTGAGGCCTTCAAAACAACACTTATCAATGCCAAAAGATTGTATTATGTGAGTGACATAGAAGGTGCAACCCTTTCTTGCCTTTAACCACAGGGCAGTTTCTATTAATGCCATATGTATATTTGAAGATGTTACCAGATCTATAGCCAACAAAGTTAGAAGGTGCAACCCCTTTCTCGCCTCAAAGTATATGCAATATTATGAAGGAACCATGTCTGTAATTAATGTTTAGAAAACTTAAATTTCAAGTCCAACCTATATGTATTTTCTAATGGAGAAACGAAACCTTAATGCCATTTCATCCTCTCCCCTCTCTCCAAAAGTTAAAATCAACTTCAAATGGATACAACTATATCAACTCCTATGGTACAGAAATAAAATCGATGTCAATGTTGTCAATGTTGTTGGTCTTGGCTTTTCATTTGATTAGATTAGCTAATATAAGTACAATTCTCATAGTGCATATGTCCAATCCCGGAGCAAGTCAAGACAAAGCATACATATATTGCCCCCCTTTTAGTATCGTGTCTAATATCCAACAACGAAACAAGTCAATACAAATCAAATGAAACTACCCAATGTTGATCAACCCCTATATTTTAGACAATATCATTTTATTATCAACCCCTATATTTTAGAGAACTCAAAAAAAAAAAGAAATAACTAATTATCCAAATGCAAAAGCAACATCGTCTACAAATGCAAACAATTAACTTCAATTCCTATAATATAATCATAATTATGCCGGGCACCCGATACTAGTTTACATTAATACAGATAAATCCCACAGGAAATGTCGCAGTAGATGATGTAGATAAGAGGGTATTTGATTGCATCGAATTTATGCTACAAGTTTTAACAGGAACTCGGCTCTTCATTTACAGATTCTACTTAATTTAAATTCTAACATGAATCAAAACTTCATCTACATAGATACTTCCTTCTATCTAGATTAGGTATTGGGAGCTGGAGTTACGACCATATTATGTAATTGCAATGTATCTATTTGATAATTTGACTAGAAATTATTGTGACTTTAGAGTTGCTCTAAAGAAGGGGGCAAATAATATCTCAATGGTTTAAGAAATATATGAGCACCACTATAAGTAGGCAACATGCCGATTTGATGGCAAGATGTTAACATGGCGACGTAGCACTGCCATATCAAGGAGACTTGAAATAATTCCATCGATCCGAGCTCTTGGATTGAGATTCTAGAGGGGGCGAGCATGCATGTCTCGCATGCATGCATTGCATGCCTTCTCTGGTTGGGAGATCGCTATATTAGGCAAGGTTCTTCATCAACGTCTCATCGGCGCTTCCTCTTCTCTCTCAGCAGTACCTTATTCTCTATTCTTTGAAACCATGCAGGGGAGGGGTTTCACCATCCTTGGATTGACCAATTTGACATTTCTTTCATGCTGTGGCATGTCCTTTCTCGGTTTTACCTCTTCTTTAGCCATTATCCTTTGATCTTCGTCCTCGATCTCGTTTTGATAAGGAAGTTCTCTTCTATTCGAGAGGTTTTTGTCATTTTCATGCGAGCCCCATTCTAGAATTCTATCGATCTGAGCCCTCGGATCGAGATTCTAGAGGGGGCAAGCATGCATGTCTCGCATGCATACATTGCATGCCTTCTCTGGTTGGGAGATCGCTATATTGGGCGAGGTTCTTCATCAACGTCTCATCGGCGCTTCCTCTTCTCTCTCAGCAGTACCTTATTCTCTATTTTTTGAAATTCACCCTCCCCCCCTAATTGTTTAATGTATTTGTCGCCTGGCACGTGTGACCAACCCCTCTATTTGAAGAGGTTTTTGTTTTGTTGTCGCATGGCACGCGTGATCAGCCCTCCACTTTGGGTGTTTGTTTTGTCACATTTGTTCTAGTGTCAGTGATGTGCAGGTACAGGTTGGCAAGCGGCAGCAGCTTCGACTTCCCCATTTGTGGGTTTTTTGGGAGCGGATTCTCAGCGTTACGTTTGTCCAAGCCCCTTGCCGAAGGCTTGTCACTAGGGTTTTTCCTCGAAAACCTGAAAGAGCGGGGTGTTTTTTAATCCTGGTGATAAGCTTTCGGCAGGTACACAGAAAAAACATCTATTAGCATTGTATTTTATGGGGTCCAAGTTGTATAATTGGACATTCCCTTTATTTTTCTTCTTGGATAGTTCGCATGCGTGCGGCTATCCACTATCCACCATTGTAGAAAATCTGCTGAGATGAATCGGGAGGTTTTTGTCGTTTTCATGCGAGCCCCATTCTAGAATGTATTGTCGCACTATGGGTTGCCCAAATCTATAATTTATGATCTTGAAGTCCATTAATAATCTAAATCGAAGTAGAAACTTGGGAGGGAAGGGGGGAAGGGGTGATAACAATCACTAAGAGAGATTTCTAAGTCACTGTAAAAGAGTACGATCTTGAAAATAATTGATGATCAAAGAAGAATATTTTCAAACTGCTCGAAAAGATAAATGTGGTTGCCTCTACTTGCATTTCATTAAAGCACTTTAAGGCAATATCATCTTCTTCATGCTGAGCATACCTGCAATTATTGCATTTCATGTCATTTCATCAGACTTGATGTCTTCATCCCACATCCTCTTGAAGCATTTTAGTGTGAAAGACGCACATCACGATATTGAATATATTTTGAAACCCTATGTCACTACATTCTTGGCTTGCAATCTATCAAATACTTTGTGTGGTCCATATGTGCCAACAAGTATACTATCTACCAAGATCTCAAAGCGAAGCCCATTTTCCATAACAAGTTTTATGAATTTGCCCCGACTTATAGAATGCAATATTGTCGCATGCCTTTAGTGCACTAGAAAATTTGAACTTGTCGGATGTATTTCTTGTTGCTGCATGTTACTATACAATCGAGGGATCATTTCACCATCTTGTATCTTGCAATGGATCTAATAATCGAATTCCAAGTATACTGATCAGGAGTTCTTAGACTTTTTAGTTTCCTTTAAGCAAGCTTCCAATGAAAGTGTAAACATAAGTGAGATGGTTTACCAAAATTAAGATATAAAGCAATCCACTTCGCAGCATAAGAAAATACATTCATTTAGCAAATTCCATGTCATGGGATTGGGTGCATTCAAGCACCAATCTGTGAGCAAGATCCTTGGAGATGGGCATGCATTTTGCAGATTTAAGGGCATTATCCAACCAACTTTGGTTTCTTCAAGCTCCGCCATATTTGGCGATGACTAATATTAAAACCTAAGACTTACACCAGCTTCAAAAGAGTTGAAAATGCATTTGACCCCCTCCCCCCAACCCCGGACATGGTGCAATCTTAGCACTTTAATCCAAGCATCCAGGGCCAGATATTTTAGAATTCAAGTTGAACATTAGGGTACATTAAATACATTGCCACAATAGATTAGAGTACATTTGTATACCTTAGAGTACATCACGTATATTTCTGGCTGTTGGCCTTCTGTTTCTGGCTTGTTGGCCTTTCAAGTGCCTTGTATTCCATATTTTAATAGATGACATGTAATACAGAGAACAAAGATATTGTTCCCATTCTATTCCTATAGTGTCTCTTCTACTCTTCTTTCCACTGTGGCTCACTATGTACTGCATGTTTATATCAGTCCATAGCTGATACATTTCCCAACATGGTGTCAGAGCCTATTGGCATGTGAAGGGAGCTTCAACAATACAGGAACTTGGGAGAACAGTTTTGGAAGAAGTTCTATCTGAGCAAGAAGAGGTCATGGAGACAAGATCTGTTTTAACAATTCTCAAGCCACCTATATTTGATGGTAAAGGGTTTAAAGGTTGGAAGAAACCAAACCAGACAATGCTGTTACAACTCCTCAAATCAAGCTTCAAAAGGATTGGTAGTGCCACGATAATAGAGCAATAGCTTGCATATATATGTGCCTTTCCAGAGCCATAATTATGCAAGTAGATGTAGATCAGGGCAGGCAGCTATTCTCCTTGGAGATAAGTATGGCATCAAAAGAAAAGGTGAAATTATGCATTTGTATATGCAGATTAGGAATTGCAAGTATGTGGAAAGAGCTGATTTAAATTCATACATAAATCAAATAAAGGAGAAGTTTGATATGTTGCTGTCAACATATTCCAAGTATGCAATCCAGAAGGGCAACAAAAGCTCCAGGCATATGCTTCTCTTCTGAATTCATGGAAAAGCTTTGTTGATTTTTCGACAACTAAAAATAGTCTTTCATGGGATGACACTGTCCCTAAGCTTTTGCAAAAGGATATGTGCTTGAAAGATAAAGTGGAGGATTCCAAGCATCAAAGCCATGCTTGCACAAGAGAAGCAAGACAAGAAGCCTTATCACAAGCAATCGGATGAAAAGATACAAGGATCACATCCCAAGAAAGTTTTTGCCAAGAAAAGGTAATGCTGAAAGTGTTTTCAGTATGGCCATTATACAGTTGATTATTTGGAGAGAGAAAAAAAATCAGAAAAAGCACACCTGGTGGAGATGCAAGTGTTTTTTTTTTTTTTTTTTTTTTGAGAGCAAGATATTTTATTTTTATTTATAATAGTATGTAAATACATTTATTTATGGCTCCAAAGCCAGATAGCCTAAAACATTTCAGCATGTTTTCCCAAAAAGTGTAAAGAAAAGGCACAAACACCATTATAACAATCCACCTCAAATACTGACCCCAAATTACCTGAAGATGCTACCTCTTTAAGCTCCACATCTGGAATTGCAACAGTCATGGGCAAAAGAGTAGAGGTATCATCCCTCGCCTTAGCTTGGCTCATATTCTATCCATACTCCAGTACTACTGGGAGAATAAGAACCCATTTTCGATGTCTCGTACTTGGAGTACCTATACTCACCATCTTCCTTGGAACATAGATGATTCTAAGGCTTCCCCTATAACAGGGTGGTCCACATCCACCTCCCTTGTCCATGGTTGTCACTTGGGCTTCACCTTCCCTGTCTCTACCCACCATCTCTAGTAGGCAGCTATGAGAATATGTGGTCCTCCCGTCCCTATGCCTCATGCAGTCAATAGTTGTTGTAAATTGCTTTTGTGGTGCAAATTCCTGAAGCCTACACCATCTTCCAGCTGGGATGGAAGAGGGCAAACATAAAAAACAGAACCTCTCTCCATGGAGCAAGTGCTACAGATCAGAACGATCATGGCTAAAGCATAAAAAAGATTAAGAGTCAACTGAGGAGGCAACCTCTCGACGACCATAATCTTGCCTTGTATGGTGATGTTTGTAACATGCGTGCCAGATGGAGATACACTTAGGAAAGGCGTCACAACAATGGGTTATGCCTATGCTCATTCAAGAACTAGGTGATGGCTTCGTCAAGTACTCCTACCAACAATTAGAAGAAAAGAAGCCAAACTTATCTCCAACACAAGGGACCTCGACGCCCAAGATAGAAGCATTCAACACCTTAACGACGAGGATAGCAACCAAAGCACCTTCGGCAAGAAGAGAGTTCAATAGCGAAGCTATTCAAGGACAAGAGTAGATCTAGGGCAGAAAGTTCTTCAACTCAAGGGTCAAGCTATGTAGATATAAGGATACATCATCTCCGACAGCAAACCAATCACGGAGGAGAGTCATGAGGCTTTACTCGCCAGGAAGATGCACATGTATTGAGGGACAAAGGCCACAAACCGGAAGTAGGAGAAGTGCTAGCAATCAACATGAGGTTCAAAATTGTGGAGCGTGATCAAGTGCAACTACAAAGTACTACAAGACCAGAAGGCAGCAACATAGCACCGTAGAGCATGACAACATCTAAGCCATCAAATTGAGGGATACAACAAGTAAGATTGCAACCTCAATGGAGAAGCGACTAGGTAAATTGAGCAAAGATTCGGAAATTCAACTAGAAACCTCAGCAAGCTACGGCAACTCGCATGCAACTTGGCGAACCCAAGGATCGACAATTCGAAAGGCAACTAACAAAGAGAACAACTCCTGAGGAGTCTAGCCAAAGGAATTGTGCACAACCTTAAGAGGCGCCTCCAAAGATATTCAGACATTGTGAAGGGGAAGCAATTATTGCCCAAGAACAAGATTAAGAAGCAGACCAGAATGCCGAAGCATCAACGACCGTCACATCCTTAGTTAGCATGTGAAGCTGAAGTAGGTTGTGCCGCAACTGACAGACATTGGAAAGCTCAAATATATCAAAGAGTCTACCAATCGAGCACGAGCTGATGTACAAATAAGAGGCTATGGATCTTCAACACCAGCGCACTAGGAGGAACATCGACAACACTACCATGGAGTACGTGTGCACCTCGAGGGGAGACACCAAGGGGACTTACTAGCTTTAGTAGTATTTGTAATCATAATAGTGTAAGCTATATGCCTTGCATGCATATCCCCCTTGTTATTCCCTACCTCTCACAGTGTAATAGATGAAGGAAAAGAGATGTTTGACAATTGGAAGGCGTGAAGCAAGCAACATCCTCAACACTTGTCTGTCAACATGCTACAGGCAAGAGAAGGACTCGAAGTGAGAGACATTGATGGAGTGTCGCAACAATATCCGATCCAGAGGCATCCTTTAGCCGCCAAGATGAAGAATTCAATGTGGAGGATGTTTGTCAATGAAACCACCTTCAGGCTTTTGGGAAGTAACATAGAAGATTTCAAGTGGTCAACTACGCCATCAAAACCACCAGCAATGGGAAGCCTCTAATGAAGAAAGTTGATTTCTACATCGAGGAGGAGCCCCGAGTTTCGAGCAACTCGAAAAAACGTTACCTTGCTGCTTCAAGAAGGCAACGAGGGGATGAGCTACTAGCAAGATTGAGGAGCTACGATCATATAGTCGAGTAAGAATAGGCTTATGGATGATAACATCCATAATGAAATTAAAAGGCATTTCTAGATTTTCTCGTGAAAGGATTGCCCCAAGTTGAGCTAAGGGTCAACGATTGGGAAGGAAATGCATAAGAGTAACTAAAATTGTACACGATTGTTAAAAGACATCCAACGAATTGAAACCACTTGGTGAGATTGATCACCTCGCTAGGATACTTGTTGACCATGTATAAAGTTAGGACCTCCAACGAATAATCCAACTAAATGAAAAGAAATAATCTAACAAGTCCGGCCAACTTGTTATGATGACATCCATTCAATTGATAGGAATATTCCAAGAGAGTAAATAACTAAGAAAGGGGGATCTCTAGAATATAAAATAGAATAATACATGAAAGGTACATTTAGAAATAAGAAGTACACTAATCACATAGTAAATGTATACTGACGTAGTGTTGGACCGGCAGGCCAACTGAACCTATCTACATCTTAGGGGTTGAATCGCCATCAAATTAATCAACCCGTAGAATAGAGTTCCTTTCACAAGTAGCAAAGCAGATGGAGCGTAAGATGGATAGATGCTTAATGTCCATGTGACCTTGAGCATGCGAGACTGACGCAGTAGCCAACTGCACCAAAGCGGGGGAGCGAATTAATGGAGGCAATACAACGGCCAAGTCGTCTCCAAACTAATCGACACCGGCTCAATGGGGGGATGTATTCTAGCCTTAGCGGGTGTGACAACTAAGGTGGGGAGAGGCTTGGCATCTAAGTGTAGATAGAATGCATGATGGGAAAAGCATAATTTTCTTACGTCGTGATCAATTGCCTACATTCACACCTAGGAATGAGCTAGTAGCCTAATTAAATTCTTCAGAGTTGTGAACCCCTTATAACCACATAAATTATATAATCTTAAGTATACTATTATGCAGGGCATTGATAGCACTCCATGAGGGCATGTATCATAAGCTTTAATATCTTGTTGATAAATTATATGTTCATAATAACTGTATAGATAGTTTTGTCTTGTGTAGATATCTTAGTATCGAGATAAAGTAAGATAATAATTACATAAAATATTAGTTAAACCTTTGCAAGGATGTAGTTCCTTCCAAAGGCATTTAAATAACCTTCATAGGGTACTGGCAAATATAATAAGAAGTTGTCTATATTTTCATAAGTATAGCAACTGTAAAGTATATACATATAAGGTTGATACATCACCAACCAAGTAACGAGCGAAAGTCACACGCACAACACTTGGATCCAATGATATAAACCCTAGCCATATGATAAATAATTAAAATACTTTCCAAAATATAAGTATTGCCTTGATAATTGTATGATGACATATCTTAAAGGTCGTAAAGTTATCATATAACAGTTAAATATAATACTATTAGAAGAAATATACCCAATACTACTATAATGTTAATATGAAAATATTACCTTAAGGTAATTAATGTAATTGTATACATTAAGGGAAGTCCAGCAGGGATTATGCAGGGGTCCAAGATAATGTTTATTTAAGACGTTAACTAAACCACATGTCCAAGGTAGAAGTATCCCAACAGATGCTAGCCGACATGCAACAGTTGGTGGAGGAAGTACGAGGATATCTTCTAGCAGCAAGAAGCCGGTAGAAGAGCATAGCAGACAAGCACAAAAAATTAAGAGAGTTCCAAGTTGGAGACAAAGTTTAGCTGAAGCTATGCATCGGCAATTGCAAGAAGCTTGCTCCAAAGGTGGGCTGGACCATTTAGGACAACCAAAAGAGTAGGTAACGAATACTATAAGTTGGACCTGCCAACACACTTGAAGATCCATAGAGTTTTCCAAGTAAGTCTCCTAAAGAAGAACACTTCTAATTCAGAGGAAGTATTGGAGACACCGGAGTTACTGGAAATGACGGTCGATCAACTTGAGATTGTTCCAGAGGTTCTTCTTGACAGATCCTATAAGAAGACAAGAAGATCTCAATTCTCCAATACTTAGTAAAATGGATACACTTACTAGTGGAAGACGCTACAAACAGATCTTGAGAAGCAGTACCCACAACTCATGGAGCAATGCAAGGATCGACTCGTCACGAAAGTAGTCGACACTGAACCGATAGGGGAGTGGAAGGTAGATTAAAAGTCTACTTCCGATGCCACGGAAGTAGACAAATTGATAGATAAGAGGTCATATAGGATTATGCATTGATAGGAAAGCACCTCTAGCCTATGCCCACTATGGAGACGAAGCCATCCTCCACGCCAAGGGCGACGAGAGGTGGCATTAGACATCATCCTAGGCATTATAGGGCGCTGTCTCCACGGCCACGATGGAAGAAGCATCCTCTTCCTACGCCGGGGATTAGTCTTGCGTCCATATAGTTAAATTAATTGTAATTAAATGGGTGGTTCCCTAATAACCATCTTTATAACAAATAAATGTGTACAAACGTAGTGTTGGACTGGCAACCCAATAGAACGATCTAAGGGGCAAGAGGGTCGCACTGCAAAGACTTGCAGGACATATTTTTGTCATAATGTTTTGCAAAGAGATGAAACGAGCCTTTAAATTATAAAATCTTAAAACTTTTTGTGAATATTAAGTGTGGAAATTATAAAAGTTTTGTGAATATTAAGTGTTAATTTAAGTAAGGGTTGGGAAATTACCTTCTATAACAAGTTATGAAATAAAAGATATGATCATAATAATTAACTTAAATATTACCTCGAGGTAATTGTTTAAGAAAAAAAATTGCACGTATGGAATGAGTTGCAGGGTTCATGCAAGTGTCCAAGGTGGGGAGACTCGTGATGCTGAGGACAACATCAATTTAAGGTGGGAGATTGTGACGTTCCAGCATAATATACGGTATGAATACATAGATTATACTACCACTTCACTCGTACATGTCGCCTTGACGACATGTACTTGGAAACCGTAAAGGGTTGCACCCTAGGGAGCAACTTCCTATGTGCACATGTCTATAAACATGTGCATTTAACCCCTTTGCCACATGGCAAAACCCCACATGACCTTTTAACCCTAACACTAAAAAGGTCATGTAAAAGGAACAAAAGGAAAAACCCTAAACCTTTTCCATTTTCGCATTTCTGCTTCCAATCGCCATTCCGACCAAGTGCTAGCGCCATTTCGCATTGCCAGACACTGCCAAGCCGGCTTTGCACAACAGATCCTCAAGATTCGGTCGCCTTCGCCTTCAACAGAAGCATGGACACATTCCGAGGAGCTGGAGCAAGCCAAGGATTAGGTAAATGGCTATTCTGTTGTGCAATGCCGACTTTTAGTCCAGCAATGAGGGTGGTTTAGCATGTTAGTTCAGCCTTAGAGGCCTTATAGATTATGAGATCACAAGCCCTAACAAAGGAATCTAACCATGTATGTTTAGGTAGATAGATTAGATGTTATTCTATGTTTCAGTTCTATGGATGATGATGTTCTATTCTATGCGCACTCCTGTGTATTGGGAAGGGGGATAGAGACCCTGAAAGCCTCAGTAGTTGATGTATCTCAATAGCCTCATTAATTCCCAATTAATGCAGCCTGTGCATAAGAGCCCTCCTGGTTGTGAGTGGCGGGACTAGACCGGTAGATAAGAGGGACTTGTCCCATTGCATATTGATCCCTCTGGTGTGTAAAGCCTACCAGGGAAATTAGTGGGCTAGGCTTGATGGTTTGCCACTGCGTGTGGGCAAGGTATGGGCTTGACACCTCTAAGGAGATGCGTCACCTTCCACGTGGTTCAAGTCGTAGACATGCAATGGCCCTCTAGCCGCCTGTGATGGGCATGCATGCCTCTGGAGGGAGTGATCTCCTCCTGCCTCATCGGGACTGGGACATGCAACCCAGGAATAGCCCCTTTGGCTATGCACCCGGCAGGCTACGGTCGAGTCCCAAGACGTATCAGCCTATTCTGCAAAGTATGCACAGGAGGGGCGGATGGAGTCGACTGCCCAACGGCCATGTTCTTATGCCAGCCCAATCCATTTGCCATGAATTCTATCTGCATTGACTTCTAGAGACCCAAGCTGTCAGTTGATCCCCATGAGTCTGAGCCTTGGGTAGGATTCCCCGTATGTTGATGTTACTTCGTTACATATGTTATGTTATGGTGAGCCACCCTTCAAGGTGGATAACTATACTATTTGATGTTATGTGCTCATGTTTGATGTGCTTCCGCAGCTAGGTAGGTCCCGAGGGAGACGGGATGAATGATACGTCCATTCTGCTCCTTTAGATTCTTGACTGTTAGCAAGGATCTGATGTTAGGTGGACAGCCTCATGTCAGCAAGGGCATTGACAGGAGGGATGAACTCCAGTTCTATACGATGGGAGCATCGTATATGAGTAGCACAATGCCTCAACAGAATGGTGTAGCGGAGCTAAAGAATCACACTATATCATGAATGCTGCAAGGTCCATGCTCAAGCACGCAGGTTTGCCCAATAGTTTATGGGCAGAAGCAATAGCGGCTGCTTGTCACATTCATAATAAGCTGTCTAGCGTTGCGGTTAAGGGAAGAGTGCCAGGACAATTTTGGACGAGGAAAAGGCAATCAGTAAAATGCTTTAAAGTTTATGGATGTTTAGCCTATAAGTTGGTGCCCAAGGAACTGAGAAGGAAATTAAATAATCGGAGCACATGCACTTTCTTGGTAGGCTATGATGAGGAGACAAATGGCTACAGGTTGTATGATCCTAATAATACTCGCAAAGTGTATGTCAGTAGAGATGTGATATTCAATGAAAATGTTTTGTACAAGGACAGGAAAAATTTGAGCAAACAAGAGACAATAGAATGGATGCCAGAGGAATATTTGGAAGGAAACTCAAGGATAAAGGAGGTAACTGCAAGTGTCCCGAAGGAAATAGTAAATCTGCCAATGAGTGAAGAAATAGAAATTGAAACCGATGAGGCCGAGAGCGTGTCTGTAAATGATGGAATTATAGATGTAGAACAGGATGTGATGCATGAAGTCATGGAGACTGATGGTGCACAGCATGGATCAGATATTGAACCAAAGGAGGTACATGAAGCCTTGGAAGGTGACAATATGCCAGAAACTAAACGTCAAGTGGGAGAAAGCAGTGGGGAGGTTGAAAGAAGTACGCGAGGAGTCAGACGCAATGAAGTGGAGCGTCTCAAATCTCAGCTTTCATTTGACACGGAGACACTTGGCATAAAAGAAGGCAGAACAACTAGGCCGCCAAAACCTAAAATCTTGTCTTGCACATTGGAGCCAAGAACAGTGGAAGAGGTAGTGGAAAGAATAGATGCAGGAAAGTGGAAAGAAGCAATGGAAAATGAGTTAGACTCATTCAAGCAGACAGGAACATATGAATTGGTACCAAGACTAAGCGATAAAAATATTGTAGACAGTAAATGGATATTTAAGATAAAAAGATAAGGCTGATAGATCAATAGAAAGGTACAAAGCACGTTTGGTCGTTAAAAGATATACACAACAAGAGGGGTAGAATAAAGATACTTTTTCACCCATTGTCAAGATGACCAGTTTGAGAGCTTTTGTAGCAATTGCAGTGCAAAGTGACATGGAGCTGAATCATATGGACGTCAAGACTGCATTCTTGAATGGAGATCTAGAAGAAGAACTGTACATGGAGCAGCCCCGTGGATACGAACAAGGTGACCATCTGACGCAAATTGAAGAAGGCCATCTATGGACTTAGACAGGCATCCAGGCAGTGGTACTTATGCATGAATACGTTTCTAGTTGCCAATGGATTTATAAAATTAAAAACTGGAGGGAATCTCTATATGAGACGGGAAGGAGGTAAGTGCCTGATAATGGCTCTGTATGTTGTCGATTGTCTCATTGCCAGCAGTGACAAGACCTTGCTGACCAAATGTAAGTTGTTGTTAAAAGGTCGTTTTCAAATGATTGATCTAGGAGACCTTCAGAAAATGCTAGGTATAGAGGTGCGAAGGGATAGGACACGACACGTATTGTATCTTACTCAAGCATAGTACATCAAAAAGATGCCTACCAAATTTAAAATGATTGATTGCAATGCAGCAAAAACACCATTGGCACCAGGACAGAGAATATTGGGAAAGATGTGCCCAAAATGCGGAGAGGAAGGAAATGGAAAATAAACTATATAGGTCATTAGTAGGTAGTTTATTGTATGTTGCAAACAACACAAGGCCAGATATCATGTATGCTGTTAATCTGCTCAGCAGATACTTGAATAATCCTGGCAAGGAGCATTGGGCAGCGACGAAGAGAGTTCTTAGATACTTGAAAGGCACCTCGACTCATGGCCTATGCCTTTCAAGAGGTACATAAAATAGTTTAGTTGGATATGCAGATGCAGATTGGGGAGGTGATATTGATGATAGAAAATCAACCTCTGGGTACATTTGCAAGCTCGGAAATACAACAATATCATGGGTGAGCAAGAAACAAGAGTGCGTAGCAAAGTCAAGTGCAGAAGCAGAGTATGTGGCAGTATCTCTGGCAGCATCAGAGATCATTTGGTTGCGAAGAATGTTTAAAGAGTTAAGAAAGTCATGCGCAGGTGCCACAACGATTTATTGTGATAACAAAAGGGGGATAGCAATGAGCAAAACTCCAGTTTGCCATTCACGTATCAAGCATATAGAATAACATTATCATTTTATCAGAGATGAGGTGGACAAAGGAGAAATTGATGTGGAATATGTTCCCACCAAATTACAAGAGGCGGATATATTAACAAAGGTTCTTATTGAACCAAAATTAACAGCGGCAAAGGTTCAAGTAGGATTGTAGATTGCACAGGCTGAGGGGAAGAAGCTCTGATACCACTGAAAGTAACGAACACTGATTCAAACGGGCAGACCCAATCTGTCGGGCTCTCCTTGTCACAGCTGCAATCCTTGCAATTCGTAAGGACAACTCCCCCTGCTTACAAATCTGTCTCTCCGCTTCCTGTATTTAATCCGCTTCAATCAGATTGAACTGACAGTCTTCTTCCCGCTTCAATTGTCTGCTGGATTTGTAAGCAGGGGGAGTTGTCCTTACGAATTGCAAGGATTGCAGCTGTGACAAGGAGAGCCCGACAGATTGGGTCTGCCCGTTTGAATCAGTGTTCGTTACTTTCATCAAATGTGTAATAAAAGAACTAAAGACAAAGAATGTTATCAAACACTTATTGTGTAAGAGAACAAAAAATTAAAGAGAAGAAATGAGATAGTTATATTCAATTTGGAAAACATCTTTATACATATAAATAATAAGCTACAAACTTGTCTCCATTAATGATAGTAATGATGACTAAAGGGTGCTTGGATGGAAAACCCTTGAAGAGCTCAAAATGTTATCAGGATACCATTGTACATTGTATAATACTGATTGAACCAGACACAAGAATGATGATATTCTAGCAACTCCATCATACTAGGGTATTGTAGACCCCAAAAAAAATTTTGATTGTCAGAATATGGGCTATCTTCTTCAAATTCTGGCAAGTTTTGCCAGCAGCTTTATCCTCCATCAAACGCTTCTTCATTGTGGGCATCTGGAAATTCTTCCATAGATGCTCTACCATCTGGCATATTATTGAGAGACATATTTGGTCAAAGGCTGGAAGAGCAACAACAATATCTGGAACCAGATTTAGCGCCAGATTTGGCAGAAATTCACATTCTCGCTACTCCTGCTATGTGGATTACATGAGAGTGCTTTGCAAATGACATGATAGATGCAATAAGGTATCTTTGATGGCATTACATTTGTTGTAAGATAAGTACATGGGCTGAGCAACATGAGGTGCAGGCTAAGGACCAAGCAAGTTTTAGACCCAGAAAATGCACTTGTCCAACGACACTAGGACACTAGTTATATACAAGTTTTAGAAATATCGAAACTGGTGCTCGGCGATGTTGGGCATGACAATGGTGTTAAATCAAGAGATGTTACGAAAGCTGTAATCTCAAAACAAAAGTACTTATCAAAGTGACATTTGGGCATATCCACACTCAAATTTCTCATATAATGGATGGTTCACAAGAAAGAGAATTTGTTATTTGCAAACAATTCATAGCAACGCACATGTAACAATGTTTAAAATGAAACGCACTTATCTAAGAAGTGCATTTGAAAGATTCCTCTAAAACTTTTGGCAGATTCTAAAATTCCAAATTGGAGGCCTTAAGTACTTGTAATGACAAATTATGTAAAATGGCTCTTAAAAACAAACATTTTATGGAGTTATTACTTGTAAAAAGAAAAATAAAAATAAAAATATACCTTTTTTTTTTTTTTGGGGGGGAGGTGGAATACTTATGAAAGCCAGTAAAATACTGAAAATAAAAAAATGTCTATAATGTAGTTTCTTTTAAAAAATCTATAGTTTTTTTCTTTTTAGCAGAACACAAAAAAGAGGACTTGGTGAAACAGACTGAAAGTAATGAAATGTGAAAGAATACTTATTCGCACTCGTAGCGCCTAATACCCCATGCAGTCGTCGGATTTGCCCATCCTACAGCTCTCCTATGTCCAGCGCGCGACCAGTGTAAAAATACACTTAGAAATGACCGGTTGCACTGTATTTGTAATCAAATACCCTATGATATGATTTGAAATGGTTGCCAATTCTGTCGATACAAGGACTTGAACCTCCATAAAAGAGGAACAAATTTTTTTTGAGAAGTCCTCTAACCAACAGTCCCTAATACCCCTACATGCTTGAGAAGGGAGATATTTTCCTACCCTTTTTTTGTGATCCCGCTCCTTTTAGACATCAGTGGCATAGGACCACGGTCTTCTCACCGTATTCATTTCCTCCCTAGACCCCCCCAAATCATTTTTATGCTCATTCAAAAACAAAGTGGGGTGTATAGTTAAACAAACTTAGCAGAGTATAAGCTTGCAAGTGAGGAAGAAAAATAGTTGTCATTGTAATAGAGGTTAGAAACAATCGTTATAATGTTTCTTATGCAGGTAATAAATAGATATAGTGGTACATGTCACAAAAAGTTGTGCAGACAATGGTCTAAAACAGAATTACACAGGAGGTTTGGTATAAACTTATATCGACTAGTCTGATATAAATTTATATCAACTGGCTCGGTATAGATTTATACCGACTTGGTTGGTATAGGTTTATACCTTAGAGTGTTCGTCCCAGTCGCAGGGACTCTCATCACCCTTTGTTTCTGTCTCTTTGAACCCCACCTGGCCTGAGACTCCTGCTTTGGCTTCTAAGATAACCTCAGCAGGCACCTTGGCAACCTCTTCTTCTACGGGCTCGAGGTCAACAAACTCGACCCCGTCATCACGTCTGCCTGTGATGGGAGGTTATACTTCCATAAAAGTGCTCTTAACATTGCCAGAAGAATCTTGGCACCTTGCGCCTTTATCGCAACAATTGGCTCTCTATGTGCATTCACAACATCCTCAATTTTCTTGCCCTCTCATAACGACACCTGACCCCACATAGTAATCGCAATTTACTTACTAGACGCATCTTTCATGTGGATGGCTCTACGATCAACAAGGCTTCCGTTCTTATGATATACATGTGTTGCCTCATCCACTGCACTAATAACACCAATATATCAAGAACATAACCTTTCTCCTTGCACTTCAGGTCTGCATACAAACTGATACATATGATACTATCTTCATCTTCATGCCCTTCAACCATAGAATTATCTCGCAAATACAATTCCCACACATGGCTCAATTGATTAAAAGTCTTATTCACAGGCTTAAACATACATCTTGATATAGTGAAAACCTTGCCAATTTGGATCAGTCTATCGAACTTGGTAGCATGGGCATTGAAACATACTACTCATATCTCAGATAACTCGGAATCAATGACATCAAAATGAAATAAGATCCCAATAGTTTTAAAGGATGCAAATCTTTTCGAGCTTACCCTTGCTATCACTCTACACATAATTTTCAAGCTATGAATAGGAACGATTCTAGAATCAGCACTACCGAAAAAAGAAAATGGGACACTGCTTGAAGGAGTGCATGGAACACTGCTTAAAACAGTTAATGGAACACTAATTGATGGAGTGCATGGAGCACCACTCGAAGCAGTACATAGAGGAGTGCATGGCACACCAACAGAAACACTACATGCAACACTACTAAAATTGAAGGAGTACATGGAACACTACCTGAAGGACTAGATGAACTAGAATTGTCAGTCGTTTCAAACACAAAAAATTCTCTGAAAACACTAACCTTAATCCCAAAGCGTACTCTCTTATGACTGATTCTTCTCTTGAGTAATTGTGGAGGCATACCGACTCGGATCAGATTGCCACAATTAGTCAAAACAATAAACCCCAAAAACCTTTGCACAAAAATCATACTAAAAATCAATTCTTGATTTTTGGAACGATGCATAATTTACCCGGCGACCAAAATTACAATAACCTTGGGAAATTACCGCCAAACAAAATACAAAAACTTTTTTACCAGACCTGAAATTCCCAATTTAATAAGTAAGATATTAGAATTGTACTTGGAGAAACTTTAATCTCAGGTAGACAAGGACAAAGCCAAAGGCATGAAATGCTTTGGTGTCTCACATTCATACACTACTATAATGTCAATCATGCCAATTTCGTTTGTTCATGTTACCAAGAGGTAGAATGTCCCAATTTCTCTAATATTTCGTCAAGTCTCTTGGAATAGTGTGCATTATATTTATGAATTTGCATGGAGTAATGGGACTTGCAATGGGTTTTTAAGATAACAAAAGATTGTGCTATTTACGCAAGGAAGGTTTTCAAACACTGTTTTCAATTTTGTAAGAGAACAAAAGAGTAGAGAGAAGAAATGAGAATATCATATTCAATTTGAAAAACATCTTTATACATTCAAATAATGAGCGATAAACTTTCTCCAATAATGATGACCAAAGGGTGCTTGGATGAAAAAACCTCCTTATGTGGGTTGCATAAGGGAAAACCCACGACCTCAAAATGATATCATGATACCATTGTATATTGCTGATCGAACCAGACACGAGAATCATCACATTCTAGCAACTCCATCATACTAGGGTATTGTGGACTCCATAGAAATTCCTGATTGTCAGAATATGGGCTATTTTCTTCAAATTCTGGCAAGTTTTGCCAGCAGCTATATCCTCCATCAAAAGCTTCTTCATTGTGGGCATCTGGTTCCGCCAAGTTTGGACTAATACTCCAGCTATAAAATTCTTCCACAGATGCTCTACCATCTGCCATATTATTATTGAGAGGCATATTTGGATCAAAGGCTGGAAGAGCAACAACAATATCTGGAACCTGGTTTAGCGCCAAATTTGGCAGAAATTCACATTCTCGCCACTCATGCTCGTCTCCCCCACCACTAGAACCAAAACTAGAACTAGGGTTTTCCTCCTCACTAGAACTATCGACTGATGACTCCACTTCGTTCGTTTCTACCTCCTCGAGTTGTAGCTGGCGAATTTCTGACTCCATTTTGGCGAGCAGGGACAGAGCCAGAGCTTTTTGCTCCATACCTAGCTCAGGACAATTGCGCACGAATTTTTTGTAGCTCATGTCTCTGATTTTGCCCATGGGCGGAAACTGGTGAGTTCTGCTTCGCCCTTTCTTCAAGTTCTGCTTTCTTTTCTTCGCCTGCTCACGTTTGAATCCCTTCTTTGTTCCTTTGGCCTCGACACACTTGAACCGCCCTTGCCAGATGTTCTTGTTGTTGAAGAAATCGAACCTTGTTTCGTAGCTTAAGCAACTTGGACAAGGAAAACATCCCTTGTATTTCTTGCATATCTCCTTTGCCATCTCCATCTTTGTTGTCGCCATCTCTCCTAAGCTAAAACTGCTTTAGACAATGACCATTTTATTCATCGCCCAGGTCTTATATTTAGTCGCTCCCCATGTGCCTATTGCTAAAAAGGCAAAATAGTCTACGCGGCATCACAACACCAGATGGACGAAACCTAAAAATAGTTTATGTATGTGAAAGTCAGCAGACCTCAGATTCAGATCCTAGATGGCAAACAATAGAAATTCATTGTCCAGTATTGGACCGACTGAGGATACATATCAGATTCAGATCTTAGATGGCGAACAATAGTAATTCATTGTCCACTGTTGGAACGATTAGAGCTTTGCAAACAAGCGGGTAAATTTCATGCTTTATGCTTTCAGTTTCAAATTTCCTTGAATGCCCTGCATCTACTGAGTGATTTAAATTGCGATTCCCATGCTACTTATGTTCATAAAGGCTGATTTCTAGTTGGGGTCTGTCAAGCCCACAGAGGCACTATGGCCATCCTCAAGCTGCAAATATTGTGTACATAGTATTATTCTGTTTGTAGAGCTGGATAATGATGCAGAAATAGTTTGTAGGCTAGTTATGGGCTATGGTTTTGTTTTTACCATCTCAGTGTGCTGATGATGTAGAAATTCACTGGAAATATGTTGGTCCTTCCACCATTTTTCGAAGAAGAGATGAATCAAAATTTCTTAGTGACAAGTAGTTTTTATGTGAAATGGAAAGCAAAGATCTCTTTTAAAAGCTGCCATTGTGACTGGCAATATATTGTAAGGATACAAAGCATTCATTTGCTTGCCTTAAATGCACTAATTTCAAACTATTGGGCTGCAGGAGTTTGAAGACCACAACCAAATAGATGTATCAAAGTTAAAGGTGTGGAATTGACGATTACATTTGATTAAGGTGATATAGAGCATGGTTATGGTATCGTCTAGACTCTTAGTATATTTCTTGTGCAGGGATAATAGATAGATATAGCAGGGGCTAAACTAATTGTTTGGCCTCTCAAAAAGCATCAACAAGGATCTACATTGTTTTTTTTCCTTTGATTCTTATACGTGCAGATGGTGCTGGAGCAAATCCTAGATCCTGATGCATTGTGTGCTTATGAACCATGTTCTCAAAGGATACCTCCGGAGATTGGTGCCATTCTTAATCTTACAGTGTTCGGTGTAAGTGGAAACAGGTTAAGAGGCTCCGTTCCTGCAGAGCTAGGGTGTTTGCCTAGCTCCAATGAAATTGGTTGATAAATTTAGAGGTTTTTGTATGTGCATCAGGTAGAGACATTAGACATGCAGGCATGATGTTTAAAAGATTATGTCTGAACCAGAATGATTATGTCTTCTGTATTGTGTATGATTACAGGTGAAACTGGACAGACTTGCAATTGTATTACTACAGGTGAGACTGGACAGAAGCCTGTTCCAAATGATGCACATCATCACATCCCAAACTCTGCTTCATTGTGCCCATCTGCACAATGTTCACATTGAAGGGCATTCACTGAAAATAGTAAATAAATGGTGGATTCCAGATCAATGGGCTTTGTTAAGTTCAAATGCAGTAAAATGCTGGATCTAGTATGACTGGTTCCCCTTCCTTATCACGTGCAATGTTCCCACTCCACAGAGCCCATGCATGATACAACAAATAGGGCCTTATGTCAAGTCCTCCTAGCATTGAGCCTGCAAACAGTTAACACCATCAGTCTGCGGGGACCAGGATGGAGATGGAGCATTATGTGAGAACTAGTTTTGTTTTCTAACGTGCAGACATAACCCCTCAGTTGTGGCCAAGGCAAAGGAATGAATCGAGGACATTATCATGGATGAACTTGAAGCTTATGAAGTGAAAACTAGTTTTGTCTTCAGAATTAGCCCCAGTTATGGCCAAGGCAAAGGAATGGATCAGGACACTCTCATGGATGAACTTGAAGCTTATGTAGACCGCTTCATGGACGAGACTAGTTAGTCTCTGCTTTTTTCATATTCTCTTGTAGCCATAATATGCTTAACATCTTGGTTACTATTGTATTAGAAAACAAACTCCTTTGTGCTTGCCAGATTATAATTTGATGAGATCGTTAGAAACAAAAAGTAATGTCTCTTGATTTTGCTGACATGTTGAAGTGGCATCAGACCCTGCATCTGGATGTAGTAATTCAGAACTATGTTTAAGGTCAGCAAAGAAACAGATGAGTTTCATAATCTTTTGATGTTGAAGCTCCCAAGGTGTGCACCCATCTATTACTGGAATAGGAATTTTCCATCAGTCAGGTCACCAACAACTATAAAGGACCACATTTTTCTAAACACTGCTATCATGTATATTGTTCCTTGCAGATGAGTATCTATAAACGTGACGATACAGACTGGAATGATTGTACGCTCTTTAGGTTAGTTAAGAGCCAAATTTGTCATCTTTTGGTATTAAAATTCAACCATGAGCACAAAAGCTGCTGAAGTGGCAGATTGCTTAGAGAATCTAATAGACGTGTGGCATAAGACCATAAGTAATGCCAAACAAATTCCTTGAACCTAGGTGTATCTCATCCCTCGTACTAGTGAAACCGTGTCTAGTAAAATTCCCATTGCAATAGTCAACAGAGTTGTTGACCTTGTGGCATGAACAATGTTATAATACTAAACAGATAAAATTACGAGTTACTTCAGCTGACCCAAAGCACAGCAGTCATCGGTAAAGATGATTCTTAAAGCATCATGGGTGAAGGTTTCTCTTATCACTCTGTTGCATAATGCAACGGGACAATTTAGAGGAGCCAGACTAACATTGATTTTGGAAGGATTTGCGAATGATGCAGCTGAAGAGAAGCTGAACCTGAAGTATTTGTTTTCAAGAATTTAATTCGCACAGGAGGTCCTTACTTTGAAAGGTTGGTAGATGCACATTTTGAAGTGAAATGGCACAAAGCTCAAATAACCTCCAGGTATCAGAACATCTGCTTTGAAAGGTTGGTAGAGTTGCGACTGAATATGCAGGCCTGGTTTTTGAAGGCTTGTTGTTAACATATATTAGATGAAGTGACATGTGAATACAGGTATTGTTTTTTGAGGTTCAAGGAGGTAAAACATCCTTCTTGGCTCCGATAAAGAAAAGATGTACCTGTCAAAAATACAATTTCATATGGAATAATACAAGTACATATCCCTTATAACAATGCATGCATAGTGTTGAGTGATTCTGGATCTAAATTTTCTTAAATACCAGGTAGGTTCTAATACCATGGATCCAATTGGCAAGAAAAGGTGGAAAAAGGTACTTTATGGTGGGATGCAGTCCGGTTCTCAGATAATTACAATCCATCATTTCTGGAAGCAATGATAATGAATGCCCATATTGTGAACCGTGATTTGTGGACAGTGATGCAAGACTCGGTTGCAATATCATAGTATGTGTGTGTTGTTTCCACAGTGGCAAGTGTATGGGCACCTACTCTCAATTCCATGCTAGAAAGCTATGCTCTTGTCCTGATTGACGCTCTTATCACTGTTTTGAATAGTGCATTCTTATTTACCGTTGAGGATGTTTCCTTGAAATTTGTGTCCAAATCTATTTTTAACCTGACATGTTTTGTCAAGGCGGGCTTTATGTCATGGCACGCATCTAGTTCCCACTCTATTTTGGCCTCAATCATATGTCTTCTTATTGTTCATCTATTTTTTCATGGCTATAGCTGCTCTAAGTTAATTATGGGCAATAAACAAACAGTCAAGCATCTTCAAAATTCAACACCATCAGTTCTGGCAGATATCTCATTGCATTCATCTATTGTAGCATCTATCTTGGTTGCTTCTAAACTGCTATCTCGACTCCTAGTTTTTGCAGTCGAGTTATTTTGATTGGAGTTCTTCCTTCTCTTCCCTCTGGTTTCACACTGCATTAGGTGCCGTTCAAGAAAGATGATCTTGCTAGTTTCCTGCTTGCTGATGACAATGACAGTAGCTTTAATTTTCAGCTTAAGCAGATTTCTATCATATTTCCTTGTGGGAATCGTAAGTCTTATAACTATCCTTTGTCCCATATGGTTAGTAAACATCCAAGATATAAATTTGACATAAATGGACCATGCGAATGATTTTATGTATTCAGCAGTTGATTTATAAATTGGTTGTGCTAATATGCATGGCAGGGAGTTATCCTTCTTAGTTATGTTTTTTTCAAAGAAGGCGTGCTCTTCTTACAGTATGTGGACTCAATTCTGGAACGCTTGGACCAGAAAGGCTGCATTAGATACACTCTTGCAAGAGATGATACACAATATATTAATGGCAAGCATCTTCGGTTCTGTGGTGTGTATTATGTTGTGTGGTATCTGGTGTGGTGTAGGTTATTGTGCCGCCAATGGCGGTGAATGTTGTGTGGTGTGTGCAGCTGTTGTGTGGTGTGTACTTTTTTTTTTTTTTTTTTTTTTGAAGAACTGTGTCATCAATATATTAAAAGAATGGTAATGTTACAAAACAAGTGAGGAGGAAGGAGAACTGCCCCAAAGAGACAGCGATACCTCGACACTCCACAACAAACTTACAGAAAAATTGCAACTCTACTGCTGTACAAACCGACCCTCACCATACTGTGTTGTGTGGTGTGGTGTAGGTTTTGTGTCACCAGTAGTGGTGATAGTGCAGCCTATGTTGTGTGGTGCATGCAGCGTGTTGTGTGGTGTGTGGTTTGATGTAAGTTATTGTGCCGCCAATAGTGGTGATAGTGCAACCTATGTTGTATGGTGTGTGGTGTGTATTGTGTTATGTGGTGTGGTGTGGTGTGGTGTGTTGAGAGTACCTTGTGTTGTGCGGTGTGTGATTGTGATCTTCCATTAGTATGTGGTTTATTTTGTTATGAGGCCGAGATATATGGAGAGTTTTGTTTTGCAAACTATGGCAGACTTGTGAAGGAACGATTGGCTGCAATATCAGCTAAGTTTGATAGATGCAAGCAACGATTGCAAGCAAACGAGGATAAGAAAACTGATATCAATAAAGATTGTGTTGATGGAGCATAAAGCATAAAAAATTAGAGCTGATTTGCATAAATGGCAATCAATTATGATGGCAAATCCGGCAGCAGAGGATGTTTGAGTTGTAAGCGAACTGAAGAATGGAGAGCTAAATGTTACAGTGTTGCTTGAGCTGAGTCAATTGAATAAGGAACTAGCAGAAACTGAAATTGAGCTAAGGGCATGTGAAGCCTTACTGCTGGAGCTGCAACCTCGAATGCAAAAATTTGAGATTTTCTCTAAACATGGTAGCCATGACACTCCTTTAGATCCTGCGCTTCCAATGCTTCTTGAGGCAGAAGAAGAGGGTGATGAAGGTTGTCTATATTGTGGATGATATCTGAAATGGGAGGGTAAATTGTTGCCAGTTGTGATAGCAGAATGCAGTCACCAGTATCACATTCCATGTTTGTCACACCATTTGAGGTAAACATTATCATCTCTAACCTCGTTTGCAGACTTTATTGATATTGGATTTGTTTTGCAGACACTCTAGAACCTGTTGTAGTCCCAGTTGTGCCCACATTATGTCTGAGACATGGCTTTTGGTTTTTGGTGTTCAAGTGGTACCACAAGAACCAATAAACATAAATAAGTACCAATGTTGTTAAGTACGTTAAAATTCGTACGTTTAAAAAATGTTTTTTAAGATTTTTTGAAGATTTTTAAAATTTTCGAAAAAAAATCTTTAAAAAAATATTTCATATAAAATATGTTAAAAATCTTTAAAATCCTTAAAAATCATTAAAAATCCTTAGACTGTGATTTTTTTTAATCCAAATATATGATATTCTTGAATTATTTATCCTTGTATATAAAAATCTTATACTTCTTAACCTCTATAATAATGTTTTTCTGAGCTTTCTTAAGAGTTGCATGGCAAAACAGCTATGATATATTTGTACTTGAACTTAATAGTTCCTAATAGCAGCATAAGCTTCTAATTTACCTGTTGGCATGCAACGTCTTATAACTTGTAGCAAAAATGTGCATTTTAACAGTAGCAAATATGTCCAATAAAGTAATGCAAAGAATGTGCAATTTTTTATTTTCTTTTTTTGGCCATATTAAATCATAAAAATCCTTTAAAAAACATGAGGATTTTTATAGAGGTACTTTAAAAATAAAAAACAGGTTTTTTAACAACATTGATAAGTACCTTAACTAATGTTTATTGATGTTGTCGCAGGTCTACTGACTTAGTGTTTGCAGAATTGCAGAAATTTGAGACCAAGGCTATCCAACAGTTATCCACGCCTCGATTAATTATGAGACTGCAAGATACCACCCGAATGCACCTAGAATTCACCCCATTGGATACTTCAAAGTCAATCCCAGCTGCTGACAGCGGCGAGAATCTAAAGCAAAATTTGGATAGTGAACTGCATGCAGTTGTGTCAAGTAAGTACCAGTGCCACATACATGATTTATTTTTTTGTATTTTTCTTTGGTCTTCCTCATCTCAATTATGTTACAGAGATAAATGCTACTGCAAGCCATCACGAAGAGATTCCCAATGCATCTGTTTTAGAAAGAGAAATTAATTCCTCTGAGACTCATTCACTGCTCCTTTTGTGGTGATTTACCACGATCTATTTTAACCTTATCTTCAGGAATAGTAGCTAGAGCTACCTCTTTTAGCTCTGCAAAGGTAGCTTCATCTTCTAAAGAGCTTGTATCTCTGAAGATGGCATCTTGGCATAGTCAGATGAAGATTTGGCGCCTAACTCTTGATTCTCATATGGTCTCGTCTTGATAAAGTTCACAGCCTCCTTGTCTATGTCCACGGCTACAAATTACGGCCCTTCTTAAGTGCACAAGCGATCGTAGTACCAGAGCCGGAAAAAGCATCAAGCACCCAAGTCCTCTTTCCATCGAAACTCGCACGGGATCCTGCACTAGACAAAAGTTTTGCTACTGAACATGTGCCAAAGGCGGATGCAGATGATGAAGTTGACAAAGAAACCCCGGATCCTGAACAAAATGCAGCCTCCTCATCAAGTCTAATACCTCCTCAACTGAAATTCTCCTTGTTCTGGATTTTAATGGGGTTTTGGGCAAGTTTTATGATTTGAAGAGAGGATCCCTGCATCGACCCAGTCAGAAGTGACCCTCTAGAAATTGAACCTTTAAAAGGTAGCAGTTTCCAGGGCCAGATTACAGGAGTTCTTAGAATGGTATTTTTTAAAATTTGAGATTGCATTGTGGTCCAGCATGGCTAAGAGTAATGTCGACTTGTTGGTAAGAAAGTTGCTGCAGGAATATAAGGGCAGATTTGTTTTTACTTGGAATCAGGATGACTGCACCAACACAAAGTTAAAAGTGGTTAATAAGCTAATTTTCCTTAAGGATCTATCCAAAGTGTACCAGAAATACTGGAAATACCAAGTGAAAAACAGATTGTTGATAGATAATAGCAGATATAAGGGTTCTGCCAACCAGCCAAACACTATGATATGTTCAAATAGTTTTGCTCCTGATAGATTGGATTCCAATTTCCTTTTGGAGCAACTCAAACTATGGCTGGAAGGACTTCTGGCTGCAGAAAGTGTGCCTGCTTATGTGAAGGAAAATCAAATGGAGAACATGTGGGATTTTGAAGAGTCATGCAACTGCATGAAAATACTCGGCAAGTATTTTTATAGATGAATCTTGTAAAACTCTTTGAAAGTCAATATAAGTAAAAAAATTCTATGATAGGTGTTGTACTTTTTCAATTTAAAATATTTGAATGGATTGTGAGCAAATGTTCTCGTGTGTGTTTAGAACTAGAGATGATAGAGCTTTGGTAGTCCCTGTCTATCTAAAGCCACATACACATTTGAAAGTGTTGCTAAGTAGAACTGAAATTGTCGTGATTAGCTCCACTGACATCAAAATTTTGGAAGCTGATATGCAGTGGTTCAATGATCAATTGATCCTCCTTTTCTCAAGGTGATATTTTCATCTGATTTGTGATCATCAAAATTGTGCCATCATATGCATATGTTTACAGATACATGGAATATTACTTGATGCTCCAAGGAATGAGCCATCCCTTTCATTTCTTTGGCCCTTTTTTTCACTCGACATTGTCCAAGGACACAAATAGTTACAAAACAATAAGGAAACATGTGAATCTGGATAAGTGCCAGTACATGATTAGAAGCAACAAAAGATGGGACTGAGAGGAACATATGTATTGCGAAGTATGTAGGTGCATGAATCACCTCGTACTTTCAAATCACTGTATATCTTTCTTATGTACATAATTGTTGTTGTAACCTCGATTCATTTGAATGAAAATTTATATTCAATTATATGTTCTTTGTCACAAAATAAGGCATCAAGTGTTCAAAAGAATTCAAGTCTTCAAAAGAAATCAAGACAAACTCATCTTCACAGCTAAAGCATAGAACTTCAGATGAGTTCTGAAAATTACAGAATGGTTTTACATTTCATCCTCATCAGAAAGAACTTCGGGTAATTTCTGTAAAATTTTCTCCTCATTTAAAGGATCTAGCCTATATACAGTTCTGTTCTAACGTTTAGTTGGTGGCATGCGAAGTCTAATTGCATAGATCTGTATTGTGAATACTATGCCCTTAGCGTCTTTACTGCAAAGATCATAGTTGACGGTTGATCTTGCGCTCTTTTTGTAATACATACCTTCTACGACACTATCGGCGAAGTACCATGTTCCATTGAGTTGGAAGTCTTTCCCTCCACTATCTATTTTGGTTTTATACATACCAGAATCCAAAATTCAGCACCCTCATCATTGCCTTTCGGATCAACGACAACTTCTAAGGCATATACGAGGGGTCTTTTGTCGACATCTTGCACGCACATTACGTACCCTATGTGATAGGTGCACCCTCGGATGTTAGACATTAGTACAATGAAATATCATAGCTTATATGTATCTATTTTTTTGGCTTGTTACGTAAGAGCCATTCTCCTCATGCCCCCATACAAAAAAAAAATAAATGCATTTTGTTATGGCAAGATAAAAAACTGTTATAGCATAAGCTTTTTCATCAGTGGCAAAATCACTCCATCCTTACACTTCACTATCTCATTAGAACCATTCAGATAAGAACATAAAAACAACCGGTCATTTATCTTTCGCCAAAGTGGAGGTAGTAATAGCTAGCTCAGTTAGAATTGACTTTGCTTTTTGGCGTTACCCTTTAAGCTCTAGCTATGATTCCAATAGCTAAAAAGCATATGTGCTTGTCTCTTAACTGGTGCATTGTTTTCATGGGTTATTATGGTAGCCTATCGGCGGTTTTGTCCCAAAATGCACAATTTCATTATTTATGGACTTTCCACAAGTCCATACAATTCCCATATTAGCTTGAACATGGATCTAAAAGCGTACATTCTCATCCAAAATGTAAAGAACACAGAAAGAATTGTAAGCTAATATAGCTTGAACTAGCAACTACTTGATACCCATATAGCTGTTCAATAGAAAGCACTATAAAATACATGGTCATATAATATGTGTTATGAAATATTCTACCATATATGTAAGTTTTTATTTCCCATGTGCCATGTTAATGGAAATTGGGCGACATTATTTCCTATTTGCACATGCTGCATTGCAATCAACACCACTGATCTTTATGTACAACTTTGTAATAATAAAAATGAAAGCGTATTCTTAACGGAAAATATAAGCCCTCTAAATTTTACAAGTCGATTTTAACTATAATTAGTAAACATAAAAAAGAAAGCATATAACTCTAGTCGGAAAAAATAAAGCCCTCGATTTTGAACTCAAGACTTGAAACACACAAAGCCAAAGCCTTCGCCAACAAGACAATAAACATTTGTTATTTATTTTATTTTACATAATTAGGTTACCTAATTTTTATAAAAAGATATTAAAAGGACAATTCCAAGCCCTAAACCTAAAAGGAGATGGTGGCTCCATCCTCTTCGACTTCTTCTGCTCACTTCGAACATCCCAACATTCTTTTCCAGCTCATCTCAGCGACCAGCTGAACAAAATAGAGGAGACGGAACCAGGTTATGTGGATCTGCTTTGCCTACGGTTTGCAAAGAGATAAAGCTTACGTGGATTTTCTCTGCCTGCGGTTTGCGAAGACCTCAAATTTTAGAGCAATATCCTGCTCAGAAGCTACCTGTGTCTCTTCTTCAGCCTTTGGCGGTGATCTTTTGCTTCTGCCTCCATTTGATACTCAAGGATGAACTGTATCCGGTAAGAATCCTCCAATGCACCATATGCAAATGTTTCTACCTTCTGTTTCGAATATGTAGATTGCTTAAGAACTTCTGCAATGTAAAACATAGACAAAAGATGTGCTTGCATAGATAAAAGATAGAAAGATTCAGATTATAGGATTATAGATATATTCGTAAGAGAGTTCGAGTTCATGATTTATTCTTCTGTTTGGTTTATTCTTCTATTTGCTTTCTGGTTGCAGGAAAACAGTGAAGGAATAAGGGTTAACCAGTTTAGAAATGCTGCCAGTCTGGAATGCTTCCACTCTAAAATCGGGCGACCGCCTGTTTTATAAGACCAAAAAAATGGTTCCTTTTCTTTTACGGGTGATTTATTATGATCAAATTGGACGACCGTTAGATTTAAAGCAGAAGTGCTTGCAGGAATACACCTGGGATACTTCAGGAAAACAAGCTAGCAAAGTTATATAAATAACTTTAGGAATACACCTGGGATACTTCAGGAAAACAAGCTAGCAAAGTTATATAAATAACTTTAGCCATGCTCCCCTACCCACACTAAAGTATACAAGTATACTAGGGTAGGTTTGTATGGTTACATGGCCTAAATGTACGCATTTATATCGTATATTTTAAGAGAACGTCACATTCTCCCCTCTTAGCATAATGTTGTCCTCAGCATTAGGATAAGGTGACGAACATACATCAATCTTATAAGATACAATAACAAGGAATATAGCAATTCAACTTTATTAAAATGAAATTCAACTTCCAATATTTACTTGTACAGTTAATTGTAAGGCTCTACTTAAATATTTATACAAAGTTATATAGCCTTAATAGTTATTACTATAAGAGTTAACACATAATGTCATCACAAGATGTTTAGGAGTTCATAATTAAGTACAAAATCTATAACTTCTATCTTCTAACAATGTGCTCCCTCCTCGATGCTCCTCCTTCACTGGCCTGCAATGAGTGGCACAATACATTATTTAATTATTAAGTTATGGTTTTAAGGGGACCACTCCCCTAATTACTTCCTTGAGCCGAACTACTAGCTCAAATTTACCTCTATTACCTGCACCCGATCATGGCCCATAAAATTTAAGCTTAAGGACCATTTAAGGATGATCCTATCGTCGCACATGATCACATGCTAAACCCCTACATAACCTCTGATCATGCACACACGCAATACATCATGGCATAAGGGATCTTCCTCCGCGGGTGTCCGTTTCCTGCGATTCATGGTGCGTTGGAAAGCCTGTGCAGTGAGCATTCCAAAGGTGTATGGCATCAGGTGGTTTTCTTGCTGCTTCAGTCCCGGAATTGGGATCCTCAATTTCGGCCTCCATGGTCGCCTCCGCTGGTATGCATTCTTCCTCGCAATTTTCTGCCTCTTTGGCCTCTCCAGTGCTACCTCCTAATTCTTGTCTCAATCCACTTGCATATGCCCCTGCCTCTATGGATTTGCAATTCCCTCCTCTCTCTATGCCATGTACTTCTGCTTCTGCCTCTCTTCCTCCTCCCTCCACCTCTGCCCCAACTCCTTCCTCTCTTGCCCTCCCATCCTCTTCAGGCCTCTTAACGTCTCCTCCTCTTCCCTCTGCTCCTTGGTCTGCCCCTAAGACTGTTGCTCGAGTCTCACAAATGCGCTTCAGTGATTGGATTAAGCGAGACATGACATCTGGTGTGCGGTCTGCTTGTGTTGCTGCGGCGGTGTCCCTTATGATGGAGAATAACAAAAGAGAGGTGTCTGAATATATGAAAGAACTGCAGGGTCTTGAAGATAGAATGGATGTTCAACTGCTTCCTGATAACGTGTTCTATGAAGCAGAGGTGTGTTCTAGTGCCTTCACTCAGGCTGATGTCTCGGTTGTGGAGATAGATCATAGCGTCCACTTGCAAAGTCTGCACAATCTAATGTCCCATGTGGTGGTATGTCATTTCACTGGTCAGTTCCTTGATCTCAAGAGGATGGGATTTTGGTTGAAACAACATCTGCAAAAGTTGGGTTGCCTCCGCATGAGTTTCTGAAAGTTTTGGATAGGCAAAACAATTATTTCTTAGTGATGTTCGGGTCGCATATTGCTGTTGATAAACTAATGGAGCGTGGAGTGGATCCTTTGTGGGGGCATTATCTTTTGTATCAGGTATATACCCCTGGATTTCTTCCTAATAAGTCTGGTGCACGTCATATGCCCTGCTGGTTTGCATTGGAGGACTTTCCAATTGAGTTGCAGGTTCCAGACTTCTTGGTCTCCATTGCCAATGGATTAGGGTTGCACCTTGCTCATTCGATTGCTAGTGGTCCTCGTATTTGTATTTCCCTTCCTGCTGAGGCTTCCCTCCCCAAGTCTGTGGTTGTTAAAAGTGGTCCACTCTTTTTTAAATATAAATTATCTTTGCTTAACGACCTAGAGCTTGCCAATATATTTCCTGATGTTGAGGCCTTCTCTGCTTATCGTGTGCGCAGACCCTCCATTCCCAGTCCTCCTGCTTCTGTCTTCCCTACTTCTACTTCCCCTGCTGCCATCCCTACTCCAACCGCTCCTGCACCTGTCCTTGCCATCACCCCTTCTTCGTCTTCTACCCTAGCCATTGGCACACTCCCCGCAGCCCATAATTGTCTTTCTTCTGACCAGCAAGAGAGGCTGGACATGATTGCACGCAAGCAAGAGCGCATTGAAGAAGAATGGTCCATTGCTCGCGTGAAAAAAGCCGCTCGGAGGAGGAATAGCTTTGCACCACAGCCTTCTGCATCTGCTTCCCCTAACCCCGTTGAACCAACACTCCTCACCACTGTCACTACGCGTCCAATAGCATTGCAGCCACATTGGGCTGATCAAGTGGATAATGAGTCTCATATACAGGTTGATATGGACTTAGAACATCCTCCACATCCACCTGATCAATGAAGTTAATCTCCTGGAATGTGCGGGGGGTTGCCTCCTTCCCTACTAAAAGGAGCAGGTTGTCCATGGCCCTAACTAGGTGGGACTCAGATTTCATTTGTTTGCAAGAGCATAAATGCAAGAAAGAGAATGCCTACAAAGTTGCTGCAGTAATCAATAGGCAGTACAATGTTCTGATGACGACCGCAGACTCGGCAAAGGCTGGTGTCCTTACAACATGGAGGAGGACTATTACAGTGTCATTTACTCAGGTTGACAGATTTATCCGGTGGATCATAATCAAGTGGTTTGATAAAGGGCAAGAATGGGGATTGGTTAATGTGTATGCGCATAATCGACCATATCAGAGAGGCGCATTGTGGGCTTCTTTGCGTTCTAAATTACCGAGGTTAGGCTCCCCTGTTGCATAGATCATGGTGGGTGATTTTAACATGGTTGAGCTCGAGCAAAACAGATGTAGCAGCGGTGCAGAGATAGTGCAGGGCTTTGAACGGGAGCAATGGCACCGCTTAATGCAAGATTGTGGCTTCGTAGAAGTTGAGGGTCCCTCAAGTTTTACTTGGTGTAATGGCTGGTTGGGTAGTGGTAGAGCATATGCAAGACATGATAGAGGCTACTACAATGCTTTGGTAGCAACCCTGTTGCCTGCTTTTCATCATGAGAACCTGTTGAATACTACAATTTCTGACCATACTCCACAGTATTTCTCTTGCTCTCATACGGTGGTGCATGCTGCCTCTATGACATATTTCAAGCTGAATACATTTTTCTTGAAGGATGATGATTTTTTGGCAGGCTGTAGACAGGCGTGGTTCACTTCTTTCTCTCGGCACGGGGGCATGGCAGGTATTGTTGATGCTCTCGTTGCTGTGAAGTCTTTTGCTAAAGGTTGGGGTCGTGAACGGGCTTCTGCTAACCGGAGCCTTCTGCTGGCTCTTTATCGACAACTTGAGGCATGCAGGTCTGTTGCCCCATCAGATGGTCATGTGGAGAAGCAAATTTTGTGTAGCATTCGGCAGGTGGAGTCTGAACAGGTGCAATTTGCTCGCATTAAAGCTAGGTTGCAATGGTTCAAGGAGGGAGACCAGTGCACAGGTTTTTTCTTCAGAACTCCCAAAACAAGAAAGCTAGTTGCGTCTCTTCAGTCTCTGTAGATTCAGGATGGGCTTGTTGTTTCAGATCCAGCTGAGCTTAGAGGCTTTTTGCATAATCATTTTTCAACTTTCTTCACTGCTCGGCGTCTTCCTTTTCAGTCAGATTTTCAAGCGGCTTTGCTTGCTAAGGTTCATCCTATAGTCACCAATGAGCAAAGAGCCACTTTAGAGGCTGAGATCAGCCAGAACGATTTAGCTGAGGCCATATTTTCTCTCAAGAGGGGCAAGTGTCCGGGTCTTGATGGTATTCCAGTGGAGTTTTTCCAGGAGTATTGGGATTGGCTTGGTGCAGATGTGTATGATGATGCTTTCAGGGATTTTAAAAGACAGAGGCACCTGGACAAAATTCTCAACTCTGGTTGCATCTCCCTTATTCCAAAATGTAAGGATCCCTCTTCCATTTCAGATTGGTGCCCCATTACTTTGTTGTCCTCAGTGTACAAGATCTTTGCTAAAGCTTTTGCTCAGAAGCTTTGTGGCGTGCTTACCGAGTCCATCTCTTCCACACAGTCAGGTTTCTTGCCTCGCCGGTGTATCTTGAATAATGTGGCAGCAGCATATGCGGGTCTTTATTGGGCTAGAATGCATGGTTACCCCATTGTATACTTGAAGCTGGATTTTGCAAAAGCATATGACAGTGTGGACTGGAGTTTCTTGGAGCAGTGCCTTTTACGTCTTGGTTTTGGTGCCCAGTTCGCAACAGATGTTATGAAACTTCATTATTCTGCTTGTTCTTCAGTTCTTTTTCAAGGAGAACCATCGACATTTTTTCAGGTGGGACGTGACATTCGCCAGGGCTGTCCTTTGGCACCGCTACTTTTTACAATTGTGGCAGAGATTCTTTCTCAGGTATTCTCTCTTGCAGTGCAGGAAGGCATCCTGCATGGTCTTCCCATGAATAATGGTTCACAAGAGATTTGTAATCAGTATGCAGATGACACTTTCTTGTTCTTAATGGCTGATGAGCAGAATTTGCAGAATGCCATTTCCTTGTTGGACAGTTTCTCTTTGGCTTCTGGTATCTTTGTGGGGTGGCAAATGTGTATTGCCCTGTGGGCCCTAGACTCTCCAATGCCATCTTCTGTGGTTGCATTTCCATGGAAGGTTCTTCCTCATGGGAAGGCAACTAAGCTTCTAGGCATTCTAGTTGGTATACATCTCTCATCTGGAGACGTGTGGGATGTCATTATTAAGGGGTTGAAAAGGCATTTGTTCTAGTGGTCCACGGCTAAGTTATCCATGGCTCAGTTCTGAGTGGTACACATGTCTACATGGCATCCATCTTGCAGGCACCGCAGATAAAGATGCAGCTCATTGTTCGTACTGTCAGGAACTTCATCTGGGGTGGCACTGAAGAAGGAGCTGATGTTAAAATTAGTTGGGCGAAGTGCATTATGCCTAAACTTTGTGGGGGGGGCTGGGGATGATTCATTTTCTTCTCCAGAGCAAGGTGCTGATTTCTAAGTTCATATGGCGGATTCTCCATAATGCTGATTCTATCCACTTTCTCCATATCCTAATGCATCTCCTTTCCTCAAGGGGTTGCTAGCTGCTTGGGAGACTGTGCGTACTTTGTTTCAGTTCCATCCCATGGCCCACACAGATCCTACAGCCAGTTGTTGGTGGATCCCTTTGGGTGATGGCCAGGCAGATTGTCCCCTGGTCTCTTCTGTCCATCCATTGACGCAACGTCGGTGGCGAGCAGCAGATGTGCTCACGGTATCTGCATGGTATAATAAGACAAGATTGTTGACGTGGAATGAATTCAAATTGAAATTCCTTCTCCTTCGTTGGGACCGGAGCATTTGGGAAAAAGCCACACCCACAAGACGTGGCTCCCCAGCTTTGGGTGGTTCATGGCAGTGTTAAGGAAGAGCATCTGGTGCACTCGATGTATGTGGTTCTGCTTCATCCTGAAGTGTTGCCTCCATCGCCAAAGTGGCCTTTAGTTATCCCCGAGCCTCATCGTAAAGCAGTCTGGCGATGGGTATGGGATAAATTGCTTTATCCTAAGCTATCTATTTTATGGTGGCAGATCACTCATAGATGCGTGCGGGTAAACATTGTTGTTCATCGATTTCGTCCAGAAGTCTCTGTGATCTGCCCTCTTTGTATGCAGAGGGATGAGACAATTGAGCACTGTTTTTTCTTGTGTCACCATGTTCGACTTGCTTGGCAGTGGCTTTTGAGTCTTTTCCATTGTGACTTGAATAGTCAGCAGGTCCTATTGTCAGTCTATCCTAGTTCTTGGGACAAGTCGGCAAAGAGGGCTTTCCACTTAGCATTTGCTTGGATCATTTGGTCCATCTGGAAGAGACGAAATCTCCTCATCTTCAAGGGACAGGTCTTTGCAGATACGCAAGTGCTTAGCAATGCCCGTAGTCGCATTGTGAAGGCGTACAAGTGTTCTTCTTTAAAGGATGACATCAAAAGTGTCATTTGGGAGCAATATCTTCAGATTCACACCTACTCATAGCAAACAGTTGTGCTCGTCGTGATCTGTGTTCTCTTCTTTTCTATGTTATGTATGTGGTGGATAGTGTTGCTCTAGTGGATATCTTCTCCACTGGGTTTTGAGTCCCCCATGTACTCTTTGTATTCTTTTGAGTAATAAAGGTCCACGTTCATAAAAAAAAATGCATCATGGCATAAGGAACATGACCTACGATCGCATATGTACTTATACATGACCCCTTTGATCATGCACAACCGCAGTGCATCATGGCCCTGAAGGTTTAAGCTTAGGGAACGTCTAGGATGATCCCATCATCGCCCATAATCACGTGCTTAATCCTACACGATCTTCCCATAGTCATGCACACCCACGATGCTGATGGCATAGAGAACATTCAAGACAATCTCATCATCGCCAACGCTCACCGTTTTGACCTACATGATCTCTGATCATGCACATCCATAGTGCATCACGGCCTAGAGAATATTTAAGATGATCTCATCATCGCCAATGATCCAATACACACCTGACGAGTCGGTGTCGACTAAGTCGGAGGCAACCTGGCTGTCGAAGTTCTCTATAGATCATGGGTACTCTTTCTCTAAATCCTATTTTAGTACCCACGTGGCATCTTCCACTGGCAAGTGCTTCCACTTGACCTGGTATTGGAGGACTTCAGACCTTCGCGTTTTTCGAATGCTTTATCCAGAATTAACTCAAAAAAAAATTTCAATTTGCTCCTCAGTCATCAACAAGGTTAGAGTCTCCAAGACCTCTTTCGGGTTGGGAGTATGCTTCTTTAACAAGCTTATACAGAAGACCTTGTGAACTTTCAGATGAGCGGGTAAATCAAGCTTATAGGATTGGCTCCCTATCTGCTTTACAGTCTTAAAAGGCCCCGTCCACCTTGGAACAAGCTTCTTACAATTTCCAATTCTGAGCTTTGCTTGCTTCACCTTGATCTTAAGCCGCATGCTATCACCCACTTGGAATTGTCTTATTGATCTATGCTTGCCTGGCAAGCTCTTTTGAAGGCTCCTTGCAGCGAGAAAATACCCTCTGCTGTATATCTGCCAACAATTGTTGAGACACTTCTACCTTTGACACAGGATTGTGCACTTCTACCTTTGACACACGTATTTGGTGTGAGACACTGATAGCCATAGCTGATCATGAAGGGGGACATCTAAGAAAATTCTTGTTGGATAATGTTATATGAAAATTCGACTAAGTAGATATAGTCCTCCCATTTTGACTGCTTGTTCCCTACATAGTGTCTCAACATATCTTCTAGGATCCTATTCGTCCCCTCCATCCGACCATCAGTTTGGGAACGATAGCCTGAACTCATTCAAAGCTTCATGCTGATGGTTTTGAAGAAGTCCTTCCAGAAAGCACTTATGAACTTTGGGTCTCTATCTGATATGATTCCTCTAGGTATCCCATGCAACCTAAAGGCTTCCTTCGCAAAAAGCAAGGCGGTGTCTAAAGCTGTGTATGTGGTTCGACATGGCAGAAAATGTGCCATTTTTGATAACTTGTCGACCACCACCATCATGGCGTTATGGCCCCTTGCTGTTCAAGGAAGACCCGTAATGAAGTCCATACTTACCATCTCCTACTTGGCATCTGGCACCGCCAAAGATTCAAGAGCTCTCGGGATTTGAAATTGCTCCGCTTTCGTTTGCTGGCACAATTGACACTGCCGAATATAGTTGGTGATGTCCTTCTTCATGCCAGGTCAAAGGTAATTATTAATTTTGAAGTAAGTTTTCATGAATCCTGCATGGCCAGCTATTGGGCTATTATGAGTATCGTGAAGAATTAATTTCCTTACTCCCGATACTTCTGGGACGCAAAGTTTGTCCTTGTAATATAAAAAATTGCCTTTTCTTTTATATCTCTTATGGCTTCTCTTTCTTTATCTGACCTTGCATCCTTGCAAAGGCTACCCCAGACTTCCTTGAATTCCACAATAAGGGAATGGCTTCTTCTATCTTCTTGCCGAATTCACTTGATAAAGTCGATATGCCATTGCAATGCACTTTGGTCTCCAATGGTGGTCGATGAGAAAACGCATCGGTAACCACGTTTAACTTTCTTGGCTTATAGATTATCTCGAAGTCAACTCTTCGAGGAGTTCCATCCAACGCCTTTGCCTCAAATTGAGGAGTGGTGGTATAAAAATGTATTGGAGGCTTTGATGGTCAGTGTCTAATTGGAACTTCCTACCAAGCAAATTATGCCTCCAAATACGAAGAGCCCTTACAACCGCTCGGAGCTCCTGGTCATACATCGGGTAGCACTGTTCAGCATCGTTCATCTTCTTGAAGTCATAGGTGACTACGCTGGCTTCCTGCATGACCACTCCTCCCGTTGCTATCATGCTTGCCTGTTGCCACCAACTTATTTTTCTCTGGGTCAGGCAAAGTTAATATTGGAGCTGTTGTCAAGGCTTCCTTGAGCTTGTCAAAGAAAGCTTGAACGTTTTGAATGAAATGGTCGACGCAGTCCTCGACTTTCTGATGCTTCGTAAGATCCAAAAGAGGAGTTGCCCAATTAGCAAACTCTTTAACAAACTTCCTATAATATCCTGCAAGGCCGAGGAAGTTTCTTACTTCTGCCACGTTTTTTGGTGTTGACCAGTCGATTGTTGCTTCGATCTTGGACGGATCAGTGGTGATGCCTTTGGTTGACACTACATGGTCTAGGTATTCCACTTTTAGGGTTGCAAAATGACATTTTGGGAGCTTGCCAAACAAGCGGTGTCATCTTTAACTTCTCCAAGATTCTTCTCAAACGGATCACATGCTCTTCCATTGATTTGTTATAAATCAAGATATCATCAAAGAAAATAATGATAAACTTATTTAAGAACTCTCGGAGGATATCATCATCAAGGCATAAAAGTCAATAGAGGATTTGATAGACCAAAGGGCATAACTGTGAACTCATAGTGCTCATACCGCATCTTAAAAGCAGTCTTATGAATATATTCCTCCTTGATCCGTATTTGGTGATAGCCCGACCTCAAGTCAATTTTGGAGAAGACCTTTGCTCCTTGGAGTTGATCCATTAGCTTGCAGAATGAGATAATCTAGTTTAATAGCTTACTGCAGTGTCCCACAAATTGGGTGATCGCCCAATTTAAAAAAGATCTGCTTGTAGGAACACAAGCAGATATATGCTTATATATTGTATTTCTAAGCCCCTAATTTTTGTGCACGTTCTTTTTAATTTCTTAACTTGAAATAGAATCAGCTCAACAAACATTCTAATCTTGGTTCCTTCTTACTTTTTTAAGAAGATCTAACTTGCACGTACTAGACAGACACAACAAATTGGGTAGCCCCCGATTTGTGCATGAGGAGTCTCCATACAACATGCATGGTAAAGATCAAATTGGGCGGGCCTAGACATAATAAATTAAGCGCCCGCCTAATTTGTGCATGAGGAATCTCCATACAACATGCATAGCAAAGACCAAATGGGGTGGGCCAATTGGGCAACCACCCATTTTAGATGTCGAGTAGAAGGAAAAATATGTATGGAATATGAGTATGTAAGGCAAGCTTTGGTAGAGGTAGTGTAAGGTATGAGTATGCAAGGCTCACCCAATTTGCATGCCTAATACAAGAAAACAATTAATAGGGATTAACTTAAAATAAAAGAAAAGATAATATATCGCAACGGTCGTGTTCAAGGCAAAAACAAAAACAATAGAAGTAGAAGGGCCCCAAATTAACCATCCCATTCCACTTACAACCCAATGTTATTAAGTAAAAGTGAGCCTTGTTAAAGCAAAATGCAACATGCATACCCAACAGAAAGGGTAAAAGAAAAACAAGGGCCATGCATGCAGAAAAAAGAAAAGGTCATGCATGCCAAATAGTAAGGGAGCACCATTGAAGTGGGCAATATAAAGCCGATAGAACAAACTATACAAAAGGAATAAAAAACACTAACAAAGGATACAACAGGAATAAAAACACTAACAAAAGAGATATGCTAACCTTTGATGGCCTTGGACATGCAAAAACACCTCAAAATGTTCTCTAGAAGTTGGGCGCCTTTATGGGACATGCAAAAACACTTCAAAAGGTCCTTCAGAAGATGGGGGCCTTCATGGAGGAGGAGCCGACGAGGAGGATGAAGAGGTTGCATGCATGATCAGCAAAATGAAAGGTCCATGCGTAGTTAGTGGGCCCATAATGCATCACAAATAAATCCACCTTTTCATGACCATTTCAAAATTCAAAATAAAGTTGCCACGTCGACCATTCACGTGGTTGTTGAGATTCAGAATTTAAAATTTTTCCCTCAACTCAATATTGTCATGTGGACCATTCACGTGGTTGTTGAAATTCAAAATTCAAATTCATATTTTCCCCCCTCAACTCAACATCATCAAACACTTGCTATTCATTCTATATTATGAGCATCTCGCCACACTAGATCCTTTGCACTAGTGTAATGTGCTGCTACTTTTGTGATTTGCATTTCAAGGTTGTAATTTTATTGCAACTATAGACTTATTTTAGTGTAATTTTAATATCTAATGGAGAATAGATCTCCTTTGGCTAGTGCTCTAAGTACCCATGTTTCTCTTTGATTGAGAATTGCAACATACATTGCCACACTGATAATGAGGTGATAAGATATATCCTTTGGCTTCAAGATGAGGTATGAGCTTTTATTGTTGAAATGACATAGCTAGTTGTTGTAGTGTTTGATTTAAGAATGTGCAAACAATGTTATTGTCAATAATTTCTTATGCTACTAGCTTGGCTCAAATGTGGTGATTGTAAGTCATAGGTAGGGCTCAGCATGCTGAAGACCAAATCCCGTGCATCGAAATAAGGTTCCCAAATTATCCAATTAGTAAGGTTTTGGTAAAGGTTGGGAGAGAAATGGGGGTTAGGGTTTCGTGAAGGTTTTTTTTGTGTGGCTATGGTTTTATGTTACAGATTCGTGGCAGCGCTGGTCCGAGCATGGCGGGCGACTGATTCTCGCACCTGTTTGCTGCTGGAAGACGTCGCGAACATGCCGGGTGTGGCCACGTTGCTTTCTCCGGGTTGCTGGAGGAGGCGGGTTTGTGGCAGCATTTTGGTCTCTGGGTTGCTACATGATGCGTGTTTCTAGCAGCATTTTGTAGTGTTCTCTGTATTTGTTATTGTTTTACAAGCAGGAGGTTGCATGCTGGCGCTTGAGATGGGATT
The DNA here is from genome assembly GCA_021234155.1 of Isoetes taiwanensis. Taxonomy (NCBI): domain Eukaryota; kingdom Viridiplantae; phylum Streptophyta; class Lycopodiopsida; order Isoetales; family Isoetaceae; genus Isoetes; species Isoetes taiwanensis. Next base: position 242,684 of record JAJEKV010000205.1, on the reverse strand, counting down.
GCCGGTGCCGGAAAGTTTTGTCTTGCTTACCTGTGAGGTGAAGAAATTCTTCTGCATATTGAAGAAGGAATATTTCGGTGATAGCAGTTATGTGGCGTGTGGGCTGATTGAGGGCTCATCAGCTGTGCTCTTCGATTGCCTGATTGTGGAGCGTTTTCTTCCGCTGTCTGTGTTCTCTGTGCTGGAGACGGTAGAGACACATCAATCATTTGTTGCAGCAACGAACTTTCTTGGAAAGTACATTGGTTGTCTAGCTGTTGTTCCAATTGCTACTGTGTGGATGGAGGCATGGCTGCTACATGGGCGAGGTGAGGTGGAGTTGTACAATTGGAATGATTGAGAATGTGGCACGAGATGCATATGGGCTGAGGGGGTATAGGAGGTGATGCGAGTTTCTTTTTATATCATCTCCTTGGGAGGTTTCGTTGGGTCCTCCTTGCAGTTCTGTGCATAGGCCTGAGATGGCTATGGGTGGTCGTGTAAATTCGCTTCATCTCCCTCTTGTTCTTGAGGCTTCTTTGTAAAGGCAGCACTGTTTTTTGTGAATACAACAGTTTTTTATGAATGCAGAGTTTTGCCGTGTAATATAAGGTGCATCTGTTGTTTTCTTTCTTGGAAATGTGTTTAGGTGGGAGAATTGTGTGTGACAGGTGCGTCTGCACATTGTCTCCATGATCTCATTAGAGAGCTTGTTCTTCATGCTGCTATGTGATTGTAGTTTATGAATCCAGGGGGTCTTCTTCAGGCTTCTATGTACATGTAGTGCATGAATTGGAGCGTCTTGGCAAGAGCTTTTGGGCATGCACGCCCTTTGTGGAAGCCTGTCCTTGAAGCTTATTGGATAATTTGGGAACCTTATTGAAGCTTGTTTCATGACTGTTGTTTTCATATATGCACATCTGCCAATGTAATATATGTGACTTGTTCACTTTCGTTGACTATTATCTTACTATGTACCTCTTGTAAATGCAATGCTATCACGTTCATTGTTTACTTGTATGCATTAAAGTATTAGATGTACGTAGATACGTAGAAACAGCGTATGGGGTGCGTAGGCGTATAGTTCCACAACCCTTCATCTGGCACATTCATCTGGCACATTGCCAGCATGCAACCTCCTGCTTGTAAAACAGTAACAAATACAGAGAACACTACAAAATGCTGCCAGAAACACGCATCCTGTAGCAACCCAGAGACCAAAATGCTGCCACAAACCCGCCTCCTCCAGCAACCCGGAGAAAGCAACGTGCCCACACCCGGCATGTTCGCGATGTCTTCCAGCAGCAAGTATGCGCGAGAATCAGTCGCCCGCCATGCTCGGACCAGCACTGCCACGAATCTGTAACATAAAACCATAGCCACACAAAAAAAACCTTCACGAAACCCTAACCCCCATATCTCTCCCAACCTTTACTAAAACTTTACTAATTGGATAATTTGGGAACCTTATAGGGCAGGTGCCCAATTTGCGGGTCAATTTTTTTTTTTTTCTTAACATTTTTACCATGTTTTCATATATTTTCAGATGTTTTTTGTGCTTGGAATGAGGCGGCCGCGCAATTTGTAATGATATATCTTTCACTGTTTTGCAGATGATGAACATAGTCAAAGATGGACATCTGGTTTCAAAAGGATTGCTTTCTACAAAAATTATGGCCACCTCATTTACTCCCAACTGGCTCATAGTGTTGAAGAGATATTTGAAGCCAGGGTAATATCGGGGAAAGGTTTTGTACACTTACAAACTTAGATATTACAGTCTGTGACCAGTTTCTAGGATTGAATACTATGAGTGTGTCCGACACCCAAGGGTTCCATCTACCTAGCAATCTCAACTTTCATTTTTGGACTATTTCATTATATATGGACTACTACAATGCCAAAGCTGTATGTGCCATCCAAGACTAGAGCTACCGCACTTTGTGACAAGAAGGCACTTTCATCGAAGTTGGCATTATCTATTGTCAGTATTTTTGCAGACTCACTGTAAGAACATGAATGTATGTTTGAGGAGCCATCCATGAAGGTCTCAACGTGACATCTCTCTTGCAACTGGACGATTTTTTTGTACAAAACAGAAATAGGTATGTGATTTCATATCTTTTATATCTTTCAATAAATATGTGCACATCTCTAATAACGATGAGAGGTTGACTGGGCACACTGGCGTCTAGTTTTTTAGTTTGAGAATGAGGTATCATGTACCATAAAGCATCAAGCCATCACCACGAGGAACGTTGGTCCTGATCAAAATTCAATCCATTCAAAGATTTAAAGAAGGGCATGTTTTGTAATGGCGCGCCCTGATGATGTCTTGTGTCCGACGTGGGTTGGGTGTGCTACTAAAGAGCCCCAAATGGACGATAAGAAAGAGAACTGCAGAACTAGACTTGTTGGGCGCCTGTCTCTGTGAGGAACCAGATGTACCCATCGAATTATGCCAATTGCTAGAAGAAGAGATGGAGGCCAAGGACCGTTAGTGACTGTATTGAGATAAAGACTATTGATTATGCTTGGGTTCCTTCTGATAAGAAGAAGCTACTCAATACTGTCAAGATTCCAGTGCTTGTTTTTGAAGCATATGCAACACTTGCTGAGGATATGCAGCGCTCGCTAGAGATGTCTGTAGTGTATGGAAACTGTCATTGAAGCAAGATTTCCAAAAAAAATCTACAAATTTGGGTATCGTCCAAAAATAATGAAATTGTGCTTCAAACCACATGTTGGAGTAAGTAGTCTATCCTACAGATGTAATTCTTCTGATTCTTGTTGGAATATGACAAGAAGATAAGGTTCATTGTATTAGCAGTTGTGGTAGCCGTTATGAGTAGGTAATAGTTAGTATCAACTACTTCTATACTTCTATTCATGGCAGAATTTACTAATAGTTCTAATTGTTCAAAAATTCATATATGTACAACATCCAATTGTTAATCTGAGTCGGTTGATCTTGATTTCTTCATTTCGTTTCTCAATATAATATCAGAGTGGGTGGCTCTTGAGACGAAGAGCTTTTGGAAGTGAAGGAAAGAATGGCAGTCTGGAAGTCAAGGTTTTGTCTATGGCCTTGGAAGGAGGCTCATGAAGGGCCATGGAAAATCTTAGAAACTACCTGAGATATGCCATTATTTGTTGTGCCCTATGGGAAGCGGCCACCATGGATATAGCATGTACACTAAGGATGCATGTAGCATGGCAGGCTATAGGAACCCAAAAAGAGTCTTGGTGTGCCTTATGAGAAAGAGCCACCGTGGATATGGCATAGAAGCTCTGGATGCATGTGGCAAGGCAGGCTATATAGGAAACTAGAAAGATCCCAAGAAGAAACAGATGGCATAAAAAAGCCAGAGACACTGGTGATGGATTTTCACAGTGGATGGCAAGATTGCAAGCAAGTGCCTGAGAGTATAGTCCAAGATGATATCAGCCTGCTGACAAGGATCGGAAAAGATCCATGAAAAAGTTAATGGCAGCAAGAAAGCTAGGGACACCGTTGATGGATTTTTTCAGTGGAAAGCAAGTCTACAACCAAGTGCTTGAGACTATAGGCAAAGACTTAATCAGCTTAATGGGAAAACTGAATAGCAAGAAGTGGAAAAATATCACGACATCTAGAGTGATTGTGGTCATAAGTAATAGATGGCCATACTGTATCAGATTGCCTAAAAGTGGAAGCAGAGTGAAGCAGTCAATGTCATTCCAAAGTTAAGGATTGAGGATGATTGACTGTCATTGCTGAAGTCCATGGGGAATCAAGGTTGCGTGAAGGTTCGTATAAGATCAAGGTAAGTGGGTGTAAATTCTTTATGATTCACGAATCATTTTTATCCAGAATGAAAACTTTTTCACGAATCATCTTTATCCAGAATGAAAACTTGTTTGTCGAAACCAGGAGAATCCAGTCTCTTACCTTGACATAGTGGAAAGAGCAAGGGTCGGGCATTCTTGCCAGCGCCCTGACCTGTAGAATCCCAACGTGACCAAATTCGAGTGCGATTGGATAGAATCTGGTTCCGATTGGATAGAATCTGATCCCGCTCGTGCAAGACAGGACATTGGCAAGATCCGATCGTGCCCGGATTCTACAGGTCATAGCGCTGGCAAGAATGTCCTCACCCTTCTCGTTCCACATCACGTAAAAACTAGTTAGTTCATATTCAGCCTTGAGTTCCAATTATGATTTGCCACGTGGCGACTTTCTGTCATGGAGTATTTTGCAGCTTCCCAAACAATAGGAAAGGCCAACTTCCCAAACAATAGAAAGGCCAACGATCTACCACCCACAACAAGAACTCTCATGTTCTCACAACCGTTGAGATTAGTCTCCCAGAGAACTAATCAGGAAGTCGGGCCAATAGATTATCTTCAAGATAATCCCTGTGATGCAAGCTCAAGTCCTGCAATCAAATTTTTTTTTTTTTTTTTTGAAGGAAAGAAATTTTTTGTTAAAAGATAGGAAGAATTACAACATATGGTCTCACATAGACCAGATAAAGTTTAAGCACAAAGATCACATATAGTCAGATTTCATATCCATAACTTCTGTACTAATCTGCCTTTCTCAACATCTTCTTCTATCTATCCAGTACTACATGATTAAAACCAATCTTCCTGTTTAGATAAAGTACTACAGGAGCTTAGCACAAACTTTCCAGAAACTGCAGATAAGTCTTGAATGCTCCAAAAATCCTCTTGCAAAACTAAAAATGAAGAGAAAAGAGCTGAAGAGTAATCTGACCAATTCTCCCGCACTGCTCAGAGAAGCCCAACTGCTTCAAACTATGATCTAATCCTGCAGTTTTTCTACCGAATACAGAATTAAAAGGAGATGCTGCATTGTCGGGATGTGCCAGTCAGCCAACCTGCAAAGCTAGACACACAGCCCAGCACCAAAACTTCCCTTAAAGTTTGGTTCATAATATCTGGTTTGATATGGAAGCGTCTTCCTAAACACAATTATATCCCTAGCTTGGCAATCTCAGAAAAATTAAGCATCCTGTTTCAAAACTGTAAAATCGAGATCAAGAATTTACTCTGACTCCTTCCAAAACAACATCTCTAGATCTTTCCACTAGAAAGAAAGAGCAAGAGAAAGGGGAAAAAGCCAGCATTAAGAAGATCCACCATAGATTAGATTGCCCAGAAAATCATACATGAAAACTGCTCTCTTTATGTTTCTGCTAAAAATCTGCTACCTTATAGGTTGTATGCCCTTTCGGATCTTGCTCTAAACAAGAAAATTATAAATTCCAGGAAACTTACATGTTCTTGCTCAACAGCTTTAGCAAATCGGGCCACGTTAGTGGCATCAGGCAAAAACATTAGGACCGCCTGAAGCAGTTTCAAGCAAGCAATCCGGAACATTCTTTAGAAGATAAGAAAGATCCACCTGAATTTGAATGGCAAAACCCCGCTAGCATCCAGTTCTGTCTCTGATCTGCAAGAAGTGCTGAGGCAGTGCCGGAATCGGGGAAGAGGAGGGCGGCGTCCTCTCCCCTTGCCGCCCTAGCCGCAGGCGCTAGTTGAGCGCCAAGAAACCTGCATCGTCCATGTTCCCCCTGCAATCAATTACAAGCAGAAACCTTGCTATCAAACACAAGCACAATGCTTGGAATTGAATACAAGGAAGGCTCTTGTATTCCAAATGCAGGATATGCTCTTGCAATCAATTCTTGGAAGCAATAGCAATTGGTTTTACCCGGCTCCAAACACCACTCATGGTGCTTCAGAGGCCGAAATCAGAATGTAGGGGTCGGATTTGGATTGTAGGGCTTTAGGATATGCACAATCAAAGCTGGAACAGAGTCAAAGAGAAGAATTCTAAGCTTTTCCAATATCCTCTTCATGAGCAATAATCGATAATAATCTCATCTTTGCCTTTGAGGGCACCTGCTAAAACATTCTTATCCTTCCTTGTCTTTGTACAATCTCGAGCATAATGCCCTACAATGCCACAGTTATAACATCCCTTAGATGTTTTAGTTTTAGCGTTAGCTTCCTTAGGCTCTTCCACCCATTTTACCTTAGCTGGATTTTTCTTTTGCTTTTTGGAAGGTGACCTAGTTTGAGAGGCACCCCGACCCTCTTAGCCTTCCATTCACTACCAAGTAACTTTCTAGCCAATTCTACTGCAATCTCAAAGCTAGCAGGCTCAATATGAAGTATATGCTTCTGAATGTTGGCATCCTTAAGCCCATTCACAAAATGATCAACCCACATTCAGGTTATCAAATCTGGCAAACGTGCGAACAATACTCGCAGTTCTGCCACATTCTTGCTGTCCCAATCTACACCATTTCCTTCAACTAAATTAGTGCATGGCGACAGTCATAGTCTGGAGCCTACTCTTACCTAAATAATTTGGAAAATTCAGCCCAAGTACCGTCGCCGACCTTTCAGTTTCACTATGGCATACAGTAAACGAGCAGGCTCGCTTTTCTTTGTTACCATAAAGTATAATTTCATGTAGTTAAACCAAAGCATGGCTTGCTCTGGAGTAACATCATTCCCATAAAAATTCGGCATCTTAACCCGATCAAGAGATCTAATCTCTTCTTCTGATAATTCTCCAAAAGAATCTTCAGGAGGGTTAGTACATTCAGGATAATCTTGAAAGAGCTCAGCTTCAATTGTTATTTACTAGTATCCTCTTCAATAGCATCATTTTTGGGTTCCCCGTTTGCTTCCAAGGCTACAGCAGTACCTTTTTCTTCTAGCAAGTATTTTTTTCATAGTGGACATCAAACGTTCTCGGACATTTCTCTTAGAAGCCAAATACTTAACTGCTTCTGGGCATTTAGTCTAGTGGTAACACACTAGGTCTAGCAACTATAGGTCTCGAGTTCGAGATCGCCCAGAATCGCACTCTGAACTGTTGGGTGTCAAAACCCACAGACGCAATGTAAAGTGGTTGGGGGCAGGGCCCAACTAAGCAATGTAGTGTGGTGTGTGGTCACATGTCCAGTTGGCCCAACTAAGCAATGTAGTGTGGTGTGTGGTCACATGTCCAGTTGGATGCTGCCTAGTGGCGTGACGTTAAAATACTATCTATCTATCTATCTTAAATTTGTCCAAAATTTCTTTAAGCAGTACTTGTTCATTGTGAGTTTTATTCAACTCCTTATTAAGTTGGCAGAATCGTTGTTCAAAAGGTTCCTCAATTGTATTATTCTACATCTGAATTATTTCCACAGAGGAATTTACGTTATTTTGCTAAAGGTATGGGGCAGTCAGTTGATGGTGAGCAGCCAGTGGTTGGTATGCTAGAAGTTCACCCTGTGATGGCCTACTACCAACTTTGCAAGACATCCATTTGGATGATGATTTATCCGAATTTGAATTCGAAGCAAAGTTAGAGGTTAGCTCAAGATGATGGCGCCAAAAATGAGCCTCAAGAAGCGGTTACCATGGAAGGTGATCCTCAGGGAGGAGAACCTCAGCAAGATAACGTAAATCCCACTGGGTCAGATGCAAAATAATACAACTGAGAAACCTTTGGAACAATGATTTTGCCACCTTAATAAGGAGTTGGGTAAAACTCGCAATGAGCAAGTACTGCTTAAAAAAATTCTGGGTAGATTTCAGGAGTAGTTAAGTACTTGACTTTTCGAGGAAAATGCCCAAGAACAACGTATGATATCCACTATGAAAAAAATACTTGCTAGAAGCAAGAGGTACTGTTGCCGCCCTGGGGGCAAAAAGGGAACCCAAAAATGATGTTGATGGAAGGGATAGTTGAAGTTGAGCACCCTTAGATGAACATAGAAAATCCTGTAAGGTAATAACTCTTCTGAAGACTCTCTAGAAGAATTATCAGAAGAAGAGATTAGATATCTTCAACGGGTTAAGATGTCGGATCTTATGGAAATGATGTTACTCTAGAGCAAGCCATGCTCTAGTTTAACCAGATGAAATTATACTTTGCAGCAATAAAGAAAAACGAGTCTGTTCGTTTACTGTATGCCACATTGAAACTGAAATGCCGGGCGCTGGAAGGGTGGGATGCCCATACTGAGATTGGGAGAAAGGTAACTTACGCACCTGGGCTGAATTTTGCAAATTATTCAGCAAAGTATGCTCCACACTATAATGCACTAATTCAGTTGAAGGAAACAATACAGATTGAGACTCTGCAAGATTATGTGACAGAACTGCGAGCCTTGGTCTCACGCTTGCCAGATTTGACAGCGGGAATGCGGGTTGATCATTTTGTGAATGGGTTTGCGAACATTCAGAAGCATATGCTTTCGGTCGAGCCTGCTATTTTTAAGCTTGTAGTAAAACTAGCTAAGAAGTTGATTGGTAGGGAAGAGTCCCGAAAAATCCAAAGGATTGCTGAATGGAAGGCTAAGAGGCTGGGGGTGCCTCTCAAACTAAATTATCTTCCAAAAAGCCCCCCGGGGGGGGATCCAACTAAGGAAAAGCGGATCGAAAAGCCTAAGGAAGCTAGCGTTAAAATTAAAACATCCAAGGGATATTATAACTATAGCATTAGGACATTATGCGCGGGATTGTACAAATGCCAAGGGAGAATAAGAAAGTTTTAGCAAGTATCTCCAAAGGCGAAGATGAGGTGAAATCCTTAACGGTTATTGCTCGTGAAGAGGATATGCTAATCCTACATAAGCTTATGGCAATAATGTAATAAGGTTGATAAGAAGGATCAACAGTAGGAACTTGATTGTCTTGATTGATTCTATTAGTACCCACAACTTTATTTCTGCAGATGTGGTAGAGGAGCTAGGCTTAGACCTAGGCGAGGTGCCTCCTTATGTCATTGAGACTACAGGTGGGTCCCAGACTCAACACTATCATCAACAATCACGAGGTATGCGGTTGAAGTTGACGGACAAGGAGACATGTGTTGCGGCCTCTATGGTCATTGATTTTGATATTACTAAGCTAAACCACTATGATGTGGCTCTAGAAATCAAGTGGTTGCAAGAAGCTCAGCCAATTAAGGCCATCCCACACTATTATGATCAATATTTGACGTAGAAAAACTGTTACTCTCCATGGCTTACCTTATGCGGGGCCTAGAACATTGTTGTCTGCCACTGAGGCAAAAACAATGTTTCTAAGTTAATAAAGATAGCGTTTTCTTGATCTATATCATGTCTAATGATATTATAATTGTCTTGTAATTCTATGGATGTAAATACTCAGATGTTAATCAAGAATTACAAAATCTTTTGAAAAGATTTACAGATGAGTTCCTGGGTCGGAAGTGCTATCGTCTTCTCAGGATGTTGAGCATGAAATTCGCTTGAACCAGAGGTCAAGCCAATAGTATGTACTCCGTTTAGTCTTAGTTAGAGGAAGTTAAGCATTAAATTAAAGAATTGCTTGCAAGAGAATTTATTAAGCCAAGTAAGTCGCTTTTTGCAAGTCCAGTTTTGCTTGTTAAGAAGAAGGATGGAACTATGCGACTGTGCATAGACTATCGCGCTCTTAACAAGGCAACTATCAAGGATAGGTATCCATTGCCTCGGATAGATGAGATTTTAGATCGTCTTGGAGGAGCCAAGTGGTTCACTAAAATCAATCTGCGTAGTGGATATCATCAAATTAGGAATCTCCAAGTGGTTCACTAAAATCAATCTACGTAGTGGATATCATCAAATTAGGAATCAGGAAGGCGATGAACCTAAGATGGCATTTAGAACTAATCAAGGGCATTATATATTCTTAATGATGTCGTTTAGTCTCACGAATATCCTCGCGGCCTTTATTAGGTTGATGAAACAAGTATTCTCTAAAGCTTGGATATGTTGTGGAGGTGTTCTTAGATGATATACTTGCATATTCACAAACTTTAGAAGAGCATTTTGCTCGTTTGGAGCAAGTATTGCAAGACCTTTGCATGCAGAAACTTTATGCTAATATATCCAAGTGTGATTTTCTTAAGCAAAGGGTTGTTTACCTAAGACACATTCTTTTGGAGGAGGTAGTGCGCCGGATCCAAGTAAGATGCAAGTAGTGCAAGACTGGCTACCACCTGAAAATGTTTCCGAATTGAAAAGTTTTTCGAGTTTGGCTACGTACTATAGGAAATTTGTGCTGAAATTTTCCATGGTAGTAGTTTTACTCAGGATCTTTTAAAGAAAGATCGAGAGTATGCATGAGATAAAGCTAACAAGAAGCTTTTAAGCTTATGAAAGAGTTGTTGATTAGTAGTCCCATACTAAAGGTACCCGAAATGAATCCTTTGAGATTTATACCGATGCTTGTGGTCAAGCAGTTGGGGCTATATTAATGCATCAAGCTCGCGTAGTGGCTCATGAAAGCGAAAGTTTAATTCCGTCGAGCGAAATTATACAACATATGACCAAGAACTATTGTTTACAAATCTAGTTCTCCAATTAAATCCAGAACACTCGGCTTTACTTTAGTCCCTGCAGCAATAACCACCATGATGTCAAGCTTTTCTGCAGTGCCAAACTTCCATGCTTCTCGCATAACTGCCACAGGCCGAGATCATAACAAATGTTCGGCTCACTTAGTTCGTGAAGAACTAGGAACATTAAGGTCAAACCTCCACACTAAAACTCTCCAGTATATCTTTAACTATATTTTCTATTCTCCAAGTATGTGTACAACTCCCAGAATGAGTTAGACGTGTAATGGTGAGCTTAGAAAGGGGGCGGACTAGCAGAATTGATCGTGAAGATGTCTAATCCTGGAAACAAGCCATCATAAATGCGAGTCATATATAGACTTGGGCCACATATAGAGGATGCAAGAGGAAAATCCTTGACCACCTTGATGAGATAAAACCTCCATTCACCGCCTATTCTTTGCAATACCATGAGTGTATGTTCACGATTGTTTGGCACATTAGCTTGCCAAACTTTCAATAAAGTACAGAACATGGATGCTCAAACATCAATTAGACAAGTTATCTAAGTCGAACCCAATAAAAATGCAACTAATCTTGGTATAAGACAAAGACGCCAATCCTCTTCACAATCTGAACAAGAATATATGGAAGAGAAAGGAAATTATATCAAGAATCGCTTGATATGACGCATGAAGGCAAATACACATCTTCTATCAAAAGCAAGCTTGGCAAAATGTTTGTTCCAACCTTTTGCCAAGCTCGTGATTTTGCAGATTGCTAAAGGTTGTGAAGAAGTATAAGCTAAACAAACTATTAGTAGAACTAACATGTGAATCCCTACCATAAGAGACAGATTAGTATAGGTTAATAGTTGCCAATTGTATAAATGCTTTTTTGAAGTTATGTCAGTAAAGCTTGCCTGCTTATGTGGGTTTATTCACATACTAAAGCAAAGTATATGATGCCAAGCCCCTTACGGCATGCCTGCTGACGTCAACAGCATACACTGCAGTATTCAGATTCTCTCCCCAACACTATGACATGCAGCTCGCTATCCTACATCAAAATCATCATGCACTTGGCATGCACCAAGCATGGACACCCACATTGTGTCTGTTGGCTGACACCACATGTTAGCAATGATATCTATAGTCTCATCCTTCCATCCCATCTTTCCAACTAAGTCGATCAAGCATCCATAATGTTGAACTCCTACTGCCATATGTAAAGCTTGGCCCATGAACATAAACCAATGGCAGCCATCATGAAGCCGGTTTGCATAGCTACATGCACATAGTAAACCAATAAAACATATATCATTTGGTATCATGCCATTTATCAGCATTCTGCCTACCAGTTGGATGGCATCATTTGCATGGCCATTTTGGGCACATGCCACAATGAGTGCAGACCATGTCACGACATTGTGTCCAGGTGTGTACCAGAGTAACTCAGAAACATCCCCCCATCTACCACACTTCCCATACATATTAAGGAGGGCAGTTGAAAGGATAACATCCCATTGTAATCCACTTGATATGATACAGGTGTGGATTCTTCTGCCTTCAACTAAGGCTGCCACACTTGCACATGCATCAATGGCAGCAAGAAACGTAGCTTGGTTTGGTATAATACCTTCAGTCCTCATTAATTTGAACAAATGCAAAGCCAATTTACAAAAGCCATTATATGCATACACACTGACCATGGCAGTCCATGACACCATGTCTGGTTCATGTATCATATCAAATTCTTCCTTTGCAATTGCAACACATCCACACTTCCCATACAAATTGAGAAGCGCTGTCCTGACAATATTATCCAGCAAAAAACTAGTGCCTATAATGTAGCCATGCATCCACTTGCCTCTGGGCAAATCTGCCAGAGAAGAACATGCATTAAGAATGTTAATAAAAGTAACGCTATCTGGTAGTATACCCCCTTCTTGCATCTGCTTAAACAGATAAAAGGTTTCTCTGTTATATTCATTGTGTGTATAAGCAGTAAGCAAGGCATTCCAAGATATAATGTTGTGCTTCTCCATATGCTCAAAGATGTTGCCTGCCATGTCCAGATTTCCACACTTACCATACGTGTCTGTGAGACAAGTTGCAATCTCAATATTAATCCTGTCTCCATCACTTATAATGTATGCATGCAGTATTTTTGCATGCGTTACTAATTCTGGTGCATCACATACTCCAAGTATATTGAGAAATGTAACTTTATCTGGTCTCATATTCACATGCTGCAATTTCTCAAAATGGTAAAAAGCAGCTATAATATTGCCTTCCTGAGCATGCATACTAATAATCATGTTCCAGGTAACTATATTTCGCTCCAACATTCTCTCAAATTCGCTTTGTGCAAATCCTGAACTTTCGCACTTCGCATACATACTTATAATTGCATTGGCGAGGATAATATCCAAGTCAATTTCCTTAAATAAGATACAAGCATGCATCCATTTGGCTCTCCATAAATCTTTTGCATTTCTAAAAGCACCTAGGATGCCTAGAAATGTAACAGTGTTGGGTTCCACACCTTCTCTTTGCATTTGTTCAAAGAGTAGCAGCGCCTCAGAGCTGATTCTATTCTTCGCATGTGCTGTAATCATGGCAGTCCAACAGACAACATCTCTATGACAACCTAGCCTATCGAAGACCATGCCGGCAATTCTCAAACTTCCACATCTTGCATACATTTTAACTAGTGCAGTCCCAACAAGTACATCAGAATCTAATCCACTGATCAAAATATTGCAATGGATCCTCTGGCCCCATACCAAAGCTTCAGGAAAAACGAACAAAGTGAGCAAGATACTATATGAAAATTTATTTGCCATGGTGCCCTCTTGCTGCATTTGTTCAAAAAGCTCAAGGGACAACTCCCTGTTCCCTTCACGAACATAAGCAGCAATTATTGAATTCCATGCAAATACATTTCTAGGGCGGGGCATCAGCTTTAATACCAAATGGGCATCATCCAAACTATGGCAAATGGCATACAACTCCATGAGACGGTTTCCTAAAGATTTATTCCCATATCCAATTCTGATCAATTGAGCATGAATCCTCTTTCCCTCTATTAGAGACCCGCTGTGCGCACAAGTGCGCAAGGCCTCTGCATAGCTAGCAAGATTCTCAATTTGGCTGGCACTAAAGACACAAAATCCAAGGTGCTCCATAGAATTCATAAGCCAAACAAAGGGCTAGGAAGTTGACAGTGTACCTGATCTGATGCATTCTCTGGCTTGGGTTGGCTGAGTTGAGTTCGCCTAGATTCCCTCTTTGTCATGTCTATGTCACTGAAATCGAAGATCAAGAGGAAAAATGGCAGAAAACAGAATGAGAGAGAACCTTCGTGCCAGAAAAAGAAAGACCCTTCGTAGATTTCTCCAAAGCAATTATTTGGTTGAAAAAAAGCTTCAAGTTTAGATTTCGCCCTTACATGATAACCGAATCGATACTGCAAACAAAGGCTACAAAGATCAAATGGGTTACATCCAGAAACATAGTTCTTCGAATTCAGGACATTCCTGTGATAGTGGAAAAGAAAGCTCAACAGTGCATGTTCATACAATTGTATTTCTATATTGCACGGGTACCTCAATTTTCTCAAATTCGACCACTGGTTAGCTGTTCGGACGGTAAAAGCCTTCGTACCGTTTTCTCCAAAGGCCGCAAAATCTAGCATTTTATGACTGGTAGTTTTGATTTCTATAAAGTTTGCACAATCACTTTTGTAGTATTGTGGAGGGTATTCAGTAGTGGTTGGAAATATAAATATGGTTTGTGGGCAGTATTGTTTTTCTGAAAACCATAGCAATACAGAAAACGTAGAGGCACCGAGGCAGTCTCACATAGCCAAGGAAGTTTAGCCGAGGTTGGATCAAAGAAGAAGGGGAATTGGATTTGCGCCGCATGCTCGCTTACAACTGAGGGAAGGAAGTGCGGAGAAGAACTGGTAATTTTTGAGAGTTTTCCTAAATTTCCTTACTCAAATAGTGAACCCTAACTCAAACATAACATACGAAGCCACATGATCAATGAAGAACTGCAAACTAATCTTTGAATACAATCTAAAAATTAAATGGCAAAGTCCTCTTTGTCCCATCAAAGAGGTCTAAGCAGTAAAATTTGAAGTCTACAAATGAGAAGTTGTCGGTGCCACCACATGATCCACAGAAAACAAATGTAATGTAATGCCATGAAGTTTAAAAGAAAATGGCATAATTACCAATTATGATTCGTGACACCCATAACCTTTCAATAACATCCCCAACTTTAGACATGCAACCAAGTAATTCTTTCAAGAATACCAAAGGAATTAAAAACGAAAGCAGAACTTTCCATGAGTGGTTTAACATCCTATGTGACAAAATGATGGAAGCTCAACGTTCACAAGGGAAATCAAAACTTCAAGTACAAATGCAAAATATCAAGATCATGAGACATTTACAAGGAAACAATGCTACCACTCACTCATGTTACTCCCCGCTCTAAATAATGACTAGCTTTCTTTGATTCTTCATGTATCCACAGGCCAAGCTAATTAGTTCAAGGCAACTAAGAAACTCTGAGACACGAACAAAGAGATTACATTCTAAGCTCAAATCTCTCTCACATTTCCACAGTTTCATATGCAGTTAATGCACATCTTTTGGAAGGAATATTATGTATGCTTCAGTTTCCTTTTTAGGGCAGGCAAAGCTCTTACACTCCTAGCAGGTGTTGGCCTAACGGAAACATTAGCACATTAAACAGGTTGAGAAACAGGACTGACGTGCCATGCTCAGATAAGTGAATGCCATCTACTAAATCTGGTGCAAATTTTTGACAGATTCACGTCCCAAGCAACTCTTGTTGTGTCCAAAAAACAGAAACCCTAGTCCGCACTGTTATGTTCTCTAATTTGCAACCAAGTATAAGAGTGCTAATAAAAGCATTTTCTCCTTTTTAAAGAACACCCCACGGACTGGGAATTGTGGAAAGAATGATAAATCAAAAATCTGTCCACTCTTTCTTAGGGTTGGATTTGTCAATTCCCAGATCAAATCCTACTTCCTTCATCTGCAGCATCCATCTCATAAGTAACTTTTACATGGAAGGAATATTATGTATGAATGCCTCTGTTCCAGCTTCGTTGCGCTGTTCCAGCTTCCTTGCATTAGTGCAAGCAAAGATCTTACACTCCTGGAAGGTGCTATTGGCCTAAGGCAAACATTATGCAAAGCACATGAAACAGTTAAGGAACAGTAATTGAAGTGCCATGCCTGGAAATCTAGGCAATCAAATGCCATTTACTAAATTGACGGATTCTCATCCCAAGCAGTCCTTGTGTCAGAAAACAGAAACTTTACTCCACGTTGTTACACTCCCAATCAACTATAAGGATGCTAATGAAGAAAGAATGATACATCAAAAAGCCATGCACTATTTCTTGGGGTTCAAATAGTCATTTCCGGGATCAAATCCTGCTTCAGTCATCTGCTGCACCCACTTCAGCAACTCTTGATTTTTTCCTGCTTTATGTTACGTGTCACACATTACTCTGTATATTTCTTCAGTTGGCTTGCTCATTTCACGAAAAACTTCCTCCATCTTATGATACATTGTATATTTACCATATTCGGTAATTAAAGTCATGTACGTGGAATGATTGAATGTCCACCCACTATCCTTGACCTGTTGAAGAATCTGCTCCAATCTAGAAAAGCAACCCTGCTTGCAGAAGGCAGAAATGACCATATCAATAGTGTTCCCACTAGCAAACATCCTTGTGTCACAGAATCTTCTTGTAATTGTATACACTACCCCATCTAATCTACCAACCTTGGCATAGGTTTCAATCATCATATTGTGCACTCGAGATCTATATCTGACATTTGGGGTATTGTCCATAACTTCGATACCATTTTATCCAACAACTGTTTCCCACTATAAGCTTCAATCATAACCTCACCAATTGCTGCATTTATCTGAAAGCCGGCATTCTGCATGTTGTTGAGAACGCTTCCATCTCATTCAACATACCTGATTGTGAGTAACCTTCAATCTGGTAGTTGAATGTGACCATATTAGCTTGAATGTCACTAATAATCATTTGCTGGTATATCTCCTCCATCTTGTCAAATCATTTAATGTAACCCCCAATCAAGGAATTCAGTATGACCCTGTCAGGAGCAAACCCTGCCAACCTGCATGCAGAAGCATGTCTCCATATCATCAAGAAAAGGTAATTTGCTACAAAAGGATATGAGAATATTATAAGTCACCAAATTCGGCTGACAATCCTGCGATTGTTTTATCTGATTATAAGTTGATAAAGCTTTCTCTATATTCTGGTTCTTACCTTCTTACACTGTGCATCAATCAATGAATTGTAAATGGTGGCTTTCCTTTTCAATCCTTTGGCACACATATAATTAAGTATCTCGTGTCCAAAATCACGATAACTAAGCCTCCCAGCAAATATGATCAGTTTTGCATATTCCCTGTGATCATTTGACCTATATACAAGTTTTCTTTTCCAGTAAAAAACCTGAACCATATTACACGAGCACCATGTAAGGATATGTAAGGATGTGGAATACAGCAAAAAAGATTATAGTTTCAATAACACCGCAGGCATCAGCTATGGAGAACACACCTCAACTAGAAGCTCTCGACACTCTACTCTTTGCAGGGCATCTAATAATGACAACCAATAGGTTCCAGCAGGGCATGAAAGCACCTCTGCTGCATCATCCAAAAATTTCCAAATTTCCTCTGTTCCATTTGGAGATTCTAACTGTTTCACAATATTCTTTACCCCTAATGTGCTCCTTGACCTGATAAAACTATTCTTTAAACTGGGTTACGAAGCTTATTATCGGAAGAGGGTGTTGCGCAATAATCTCTCGTTTCTGCTTGGGAAAACAGAAAAAAGTTAACGAGGCTACGAAGGGATTTTGATCGGCGAATGGCAGCTGCAACAGATAGCATACAGTGGTAAGATCTTCAGATAAATTCCGTAACTTGCGTCTCACTTTCCTCTACAGCCTGAGCAAGCAATTCACATCATTTACCTACTGCACGGTAAAACAGAAAACGGGGTTTCCCAGATGCACAGAAAGGACAAAAAGGGAAAAAACACAAATTTGCTAGGACAAATCTAGGTACGGTTTGGATGAACCTGTGAATGATTCATCCCAAAAAATGGGATTGCCAAAGCCACGAGCGTCATGTGGAAACAATACAAATATATATAAAAACTGGGAGGAGAGGAAAAGAAGAAACTCACTGACTCGATGGCGACCGGAACATGGAGCTGGCGATTTGGGTTTGCAGTGGCTATGGCGGCCATGTTATGCAGCGGCTATGGAGCTTCGGCTTCTCGCATCAGTGCAGCGACTTCTGCCAATCCGTCTGGGAAAGCCCACCATGGAAATCATGGAAAACATAAAGGGCACGACCATGGAAGTCCACCTCTATTTTCGCCATCTTCTCCACCTTCAGTTCCACCTTCTCCACTATTTTCATCCCCTCCAACCTTAACACCATCAATACCTCCAATTTCTTCTCCTCCAATTTTCCCAACACCATCATCAACTCCAGCTCTATCCCCCACTTCATTGTTGTCCCCAATTAGCCTAGGCCCAATCCCTAGCCTTGTCGAGAGCAAGAAGCATGACAAGGATGGAAAAGAGAAGGGGAAAGGCGAGGGTAAGGGAAGACGCGATGACAATCCAGGACAAGGAAAGGGCGATGAACATCGACGAGATCGTGATCATAAGAAGCCTCCTCCAACTTCGTCAACACCTCCTGCTTTCCCCCCATCATCATCTCCTCTAGCTTCGCCACCCACCTTCACGATATTGCCACCCCCGCCTCAAATGTCCACTCCACCACCATCTGTAGTAGCTTCACCACCCACCTCTCCACCTCAAATGTCCACTCCACCACCATCTTTAGCTTCACCCCCTGTATTTGTGCAACCACCCACCTCTCCACCTCAAATGTCCAGTCCACCACCATCGTTAGCCTCACCACCTGTATTTGTGCAACCACCCACCTCTCCACCATCTGCATTTTCACCCCCTCAAAAATCACCAAGCTCTCCTTCACTGCCCCCCACTATTACACAACCTCCATTCTCTCCTCCTCCTCCTTCAATGTCTCCACAAGCACCACCACCATCATTAACCGCATCTTCTCCACCCACTTCCTCATTGTCTCCATCGTCACCATTAGTGTCTTCTCCCTCACCATTTTTAGCTTCACCGCCTTCATTTTCGCAACCACCATTATCAACTCCTGTAATGCCACCTACTTCCACAATGTCCCCAACATCCTCACCGTCTAGCTCTACATCTTCGTCACCTTCAATACCACCTACCTCATCGTCGGTGCCACCTTTATCATCTCCAACTCCTTCCTCGCCACCTTCTTCAAAGTCGACATCACCTACACCTTTAGCTAGTCCATCATCCTCACCATCTAAGTCATCTCCACCTTCTTCCTCACCATCTTCTACAGTACCACCACCATCCTCAATGCCTACATCTTCATCACCTTCATCATCTCCAACAATCTCGCCTACACCCTCGTCTTCTTCAACTAGTCCATCATCCTCACCATCAAAGTCATCCCCACCTTCTAATTCAGGGCATGTACCTTCGCCATTATTCTCATCTCTACCACCACCATCCTCGACACCTGCATCTTCACCACCTTCATCAAAATCATCTCCAACTCCTTCATCTATGAACATCTCGCCTACACCCTCAGCTTCTCCAACTAGCCCAGTTGTTTCCTCGCCTACACCCTCACCTTCTCCAACTCCTCCATCATCAATCTTTGCACCTACACCCTCATCTTCTCCAAGTAGTTCAACATCACCATCACAGTCATCCTCACCTTTTTCCTCGCCATCTTCTTCAAAGATGCCATCATCTTCTCCTTCACCATCATTCTCGTCTTCACCACCATCTTCAACACCTACATCTTCACCACCTTCATCAAATCCATCAACAACCATCTCACCTATGCCCTCATCTTCATCATCCTTCTCATCTCCATTAAGCAGTCCTTCATCGGGACCAACTTCTCCTACGCCTTCTCCTTCAACTTCACCATCTTATTCATCTCCTTCAACTATCCCATCATCACCGCCCGTCTTAGCACCTACATTCTCGTCATCACCTTTATCACCTCCCTCATCCCCATTAGGAACAACAGCACCTACACCCTCATCATCATCACCCGTATCATCTCCATCATTCTCACCATCATCAATGGGGCATACTTAGATATGTCTTGCTCTCGGTGGAAGCATTGGTCCTTTAGACCTAATTCTTGCTTCATGTATGCACTCTTATCTAGAGTTGCAAAATAATAAACTAGAATAAATTGCCTAGTAGATGTTCCCATCAACTACGTTTTGTAATGCCATAATGTGAACCCCTCCCCCCTCCCTCCCCCCTCTATTTTTTTTACATTTTTCTTCTTTTACTCAAGGACATGTTACTAGAGAACTTTTACCTCCCCATGCCTTGGGTGGAACTGACCATTTGAATCAGTTAGGTATCTAGAATTAGCAAGGACCGTTAACCTGCTTCTGTTGCTGCCAATATTAAGTTAATATTTGTTGTCTCTATCTTATATTATCGCAGAGGCATATTGGCATGTCATAGCTCTAGACCTTCTATTCATTACTTAATTTTCAAGACTAGACTATCATATTACAAGCCTAATTATCCCGTCATTAGTCACTAGCCAAAGTGGTAAGAAGTTCTACCTCATTTGAGGTCATGGCTGAGAATCTCTAGCCATTCTCAAAAGCCAGGGAGCGTGGCGAACTTTTGGATGGGGGGGGGCACTCATTACAGTTTTACATCGTATTTTACTTTAAAGAACCTTGTGTGAGATCTCTATCAACTCCTCTCACCTTCATTAGTACATTTGTCCTCATGGACGCTGCCAATGTGGCATGACGTATCTATCTATTAGGCAATTTTTTTGCAGTATATGCACACTTTAAAGGCCATAATTTAATTCCACCTTAGGAATTTTAGATGTTAATGGCCTCATTATGAGCGGGCATGACTTTTTGCATTAGCATCACTATGTTAAACCGCTATAATACTTAAGGCATAAGCATGCTACAACTATCGCAAAAAATATTAATAAGAATAGAATAGAATAGAATATGATTTTATCGTCCACGGAGACCAACTGGCCTATGGGACCCAAGTACAAAGAGAGAGCAGCAGGCGTATTACTACCAGGATTAAAAAACCCCCGCCCCGAAGGGTTTTCGGGGGAAAAACCTTAGTAGCAATAAGGATGCTGACATACTGCACAATTATATACATAATCACAAGTACAACTGAGGTTAATGTCGGACAGGGGGGCATAATCAATCCGCAGATCCATTACCTCCCTGAGGTAATGATCCCAACAAGCCTATAGAGGCCGTGGCTCGAGCTCATGCAAGGCCCCGATGGGGCACAACTAACCGAAAGCATACCGAGCCCGGATATGATATCTATCGCCCGGACAGCCCGGAGGGCGGACTTTCATCCTCAATGGCTCGCTGACAAAGACTGACAGACTCTGTCCTCACGCGGCTCCCGAATCCATCTCCCCGTCTCAATCAATGCGGAGGTGGTGTGCACTGTCGCGAATAGAAGCAATCACCTCGCGCTTTTCATGGGTAGATGGATGCGCGGGTAGTGGTGTGTGGGCCCCTCGTGAGCATGGGATTAACTCTTTGTCGATAATTTGCCACCTTGACATGTGACAGGGGCCTCTCGCATCCCAAAGCTTGGCCATGAAGCAAGCATCCAAGTCTTGCTTCAAGGCAGCGTTCCTTCCGGTGTATGCACTTTGGTCCCACATCTCGTGTGCTGCACATTCCATAGCGAGAACCACTAGGCTTGCTTGTCTTTCCAAAGAGGCTTTGAGTCGCCATGGCCTATCGCCACTTGCCAAAGCAAGGTTGGGCATCCGGGCTTCATCCATAGCCACCACCTTCCGGAAGTAAATAATGTGACGTTCCAGTAGCCCTCAGAATGGAAGGAAGCCTGTCTCCTGGAGCAAGATCTAATATGGGACCGTGGACTTCACTCCGGTTCGGGCCAAGAAGGCCTTCAGACTGCTCTAGATCGTTCCAAGTGGTGAGGGATATCACCGGCCCCCCACTTCCGCCCCATAGAGGAGGACCGGTTCAACCAAGGCCTCAAACAAGTGTGCTGGTGACCCCATGCATCTGACTACGCCTTGTGATCATTGTTTTGCATTGCATCTGGGGCTTTCCGGCTGCAAAGACCCAACCTGATGGATGCATCCCAAAGTGTGGTAGTAGAAAACTCAATGCCCAAATACTTATAAGACCGAGCCACCTCCACTAGCCCCTGGTAAGTGAATGAGGGAAGGCGTGGGTGCCGGGATGATGGGACCAGCATCACCCTTGTCTTGGCCAAGTTAACTCTCATGTCAGTGAATTGGCAGAAAGTGTCCAAAGCATCCAGGTGGCGTTGCATGTCCTCCGGGGTATATGCGAGCGGTCAACATCATCGGCATATATGAGTTGCCGGATTATGTGGTGCATCAATGGCGCCTTTCCCCGTGCTTCGGCTAGCCATTCTTCTAGCTGGTCAATGTACAAGCCAAGAGCGTCCGGGATAGAGGGCAGCCCCCGGCGCACCCAATGCTACTAACAACGGGCTCCCCCGACAGTGTGAGACGACCGGAACAAGCCTCGTATAGTCTGTATATAGCATTCTGCAAGTCGACGGGGGTCCCTAGCTGTCTCAATCTGTCCCACAACTTATCCCGAGGCACTGTGTTAAAAGCCTTTGTGAAATCCACAAAGCAACAAAGCATGATTCTCGGCGTTGATTCCGCTATCCTCTATGAGTGTTCGCAGAGTGAAGATATGGTCAATAGTAGAATGCCGGGCGGAAGCTCACTGCTGCGTGAGAGCCCGCACTTCTCCATCCTCTCCGCTCAAAGTGTCGGGCCACGCTCAAGAATCCCAAAGCAACTTGGCAAAGACAGAACCCACCATAATGGTAATGATAGTTGGTCAATGGGGGGGGGTCCCCTCGCTTTGATATGGGCACAACTCTACCGGGTAGTCCAAAGGCGGGGGGAAGCCTTCTTGCAATGCCCCGTTGAAGAGTCTTTGTGAGAACCGGCACCATTGGGGGCCCGCCCACTTGAGAAGCTCTCGCCACGATACCATCCAAATCTGCCGCCTTCCCCCGTTAGCTGCGGCGCGTTGCGGCCCATTATGACATCCCCGCCGGTAATGACCCGATTACTTTCGCCTTTTGTCATGGAGGAATCTTGGTGCGGCTCCCATTGGGTCATACCGGTTGCTGCAAGTATCTCACCCATTGTTCGAGGGTAATATTTCCCGTGGGTCATGCAGGCTTACTCAAGACCTTTCTCCGTAAGGTCCTAGGGTGGCGGTCTAGTAGACCAAACATCATTCTTTGGTGCTTCGCCAAGGTACCTGGCTTTCTTGGTCTTGAGGAAGGGCGGTATTGACGGGGCGTCCTTGGGCGAATGGTGGGGTCCGGTATTTGGCGAGCCATCGTTTCAGCTCCGACATTCGTCATCGAACCCGGTGATTGCGGGGAAGGTGGTTGCGGCCCCTGGGATCGTCGAGGCGGCCTCTCCCAAAGCATCCGTCCCCTACCCTCGGAAGAGCCGGTTCACCGGGCGTCGCTATTGAAGTGTGGGGAGCTGCGGCACTCCCGCAGCTCATGCTCAAGCATCCTCGCATAGACCACCCCATGATCATAGTCCGGCCTTAACCGTGGTATATGGGGGTGTTGGGGCAATGGGTGCTCTCGGTTGGCCCGCCAATCTATCTGCAAGAACAGGGGCTGATGGTGGTCTACTTCCTCGTCCCCTACCACCGCCTCGACAATCGGGCGAGTGATCAAGTGTAGGCATTGCTCGTCTGCTAGCACGTAATCCACCACACCGGTGTCGCCCCCACAGGTTCTCCCCGCCTACAAGTGAAGCGGCCGGAGGGCGGCCACCGTGCCAGCCCATTGCAAATGACCGGTCAAAGATATCGCCCGCAAGAATAAAGAAATGCCGCCATACCGTGTCACTGGTCGTCATCCGGCGCCTTGGCCAAACCATCTCTCAAGGGTCCATTTGCAACACATCCTCGCCTAGAGGTGCTAATTTTGGGTCAGGCGCTGCGATTGAAATCTCAAGCAACATGAACTTGCCCAATTGTTGCATGACTGCGTATGTCATCATATAGATCGACATAGGGCTCCTGCCTGTCCACATCCAAGTGCGTGTGGTAAAAGTTGCTCTCAGCATGTGGGAAGTAGCAAGCCGCCACAAAGAGAGGGCTGCCATCGCTGTTCTGCACTCATACCCACATGTATCTGTTGTGCCTGTCCGCCTTGCACAGGGAGACTGATTGGGCCAAGGCTGTCTGGTAGTAACACGCAATTCCTCCGTGTCCTCGTTTCCCGCTGCACTCATTGAAGACGGAGTAGCGCTGGTATCCTGGCAAATCAGGAACCATCATAACACTACCTAAAAAAGTACTCAGCACTGGATACTGGATATTGGATACTTCTATAATGTCTCAATAACTAAGAAGTGCTATCTTGGATGCATTCGTTTTGGCCTCCAATAGTATTGTCTTTATTTGAACATTGACATGCTCTTAACTTTTATTTGAACTTTTGGATTAGTTTCTAATAAAAAAGAACAAGGAAACTTTACCTATTCCATAAGTGCCAGATACTTTGTTAGGTTCTAAAACTGGTAGTGTGTAAGCGTGCTTATGCCCTTTAGAACTAAAGTAGACTAAAGTAGTTAGCATGATTTTTCTACCACTAGATCGGGAATAAACAATAAAAATCGGGTATATGTCAGGCGGTTCTACCATGCTAAGAATCGTCACTAATAGAACTATTAGCTACTCCTAGAAGTCAACAAGTTTCACAAATAGATATCACCTGCATCACAATTCTCTTCCAGCTAAATCGCATTTAACTTGAAGGACATCATAAGCTCTTTTTTTTATCAAATTCTCCCATTTTGTTGGGCAACGCATTTGCACTATATGTACACTTTAAAGACCAAGCTTTAATTCTAGCATAAGCCATGTTAGACCATTTCTTTGCAATACTTAATGGTCTAGGACTAGACTGATCTAGAGTAGCTATCCAATTATCGAACCATTACATAAGGGATGAGATCCTACAAAACTAGTGGATAAACAACCTAGGACCATCAACTAATAGAATCCCTAACCATCCGTAGCATTTGAATCATACATTACAGTTTTAATCAACTTAACCTGAGGAACATTTTAAGAACTTTAGCAACTCCCTTCACTTCCATTTGACAAAGCTTGATGACACATGCACACTTTGAAGGCTAAGATTTAATCCCACATTAGGAAGTTTATATGCTAGCAGCATCCCTAATGGCATCTCTATATCCATTGCAAGCACCAAATCATGATCTCCCTCTTCTCCAAAAACTCTAATCCCTAACTATATCTAGCATTTCGGCCATACATCACAGTTTTAATCAGCTAACTTGAGGAACATTTTGAGGTCTTTACCAACTTCTCTCATATCTATTTGACAAACCATGCATACTCTAAAGACTAGGATTTAATCCCACGCGAGAAAGTTTAGATGCTAGTGGCATCACTAATGACATCTCCATATCTATTCCAAATACCAACTCATGATCCTCACTCTTCTCTAAAAACTCTAAACATAATTAAATCTACCTATATAACATTTACTCGACTAAAATAGAAATATGTCTTATAGCCACTGAAAAAACCACAAAAATCCATTCAAAATACAGACTCATCATAACAATATAGGCATGAAGTGTGTTATATCCCCTGGTAAATAACCCAAAATAAAGCATTATATAATTTACAAATATATTCAATCATATTATATCTTCTAAGCTCATTCCTAGTCAAAGCATCATAAACTATTTTTCTTTCTTAAGAGCATCAAGATACCACTATTTGATTCAAGTTTTAAAGAAAGTGGGCAACAATAAGAGCAGCTACGGCGGCAATGGAGAAATGAGTATAATACAATGAAATTGGTTTTACTAAAATCTAGTTGTTTGCTTACTCAGCACTTGATACCTTGTCCACATCGTGAGACAGGCTGTCCTGGTATTACACAGGCCCTTTTAACTAGTTTATGGAGATGATCCCCAAGTGGAAAAAGGACTAATCTCTTAGTTTCAAACTAGGAGGGCTTATTCTAAGTATCAGGCTGACAGTCTAAATGGGCACTAATTGATGTCCTAAAAAAAAAAACTGTGGGACGGAAAAAAAGAAATGGATTTTTGTTTTTGGAGGTCCACATGAAGAGAATAGAATAGAATAGATTTTTTATCGTCCACGGAGACCAATTGGCCTATGGGACCCAAACAAAAAGAGAGCAGCAAGCGTATTACTATCAGGATGGCTCCTGATGCAAAGCAAGGCCTCCTGTGCAATGCTATAGATATGAAAAAGAGGTTCAGTCCATCACTGATCTCTAAGTGTGGGTGCAGTTACTGCAACTACATTAACATTGCACGGGGCATTGGTTAAGTTTAGTATCTATCATGTTTATCTCAGGTGTATCTGTTCTACTAACTTCTGTTCACAGGGTTCTATTGATTACGTGTTGTTCTTTTAATTGTGTGTAGAAGAGTTACACTTCCCTTGCCAAAAATTATTTTATAATCAGAGTATCTAATATAATATATTTTTGTGACAAGCATATGTTGTAATTTTCTTTCTTCAAGTATTCATGTACTTCCCATTTATGCAAGAAAGTATGAGCTTGCAGATAGCTGTGTCTTCTAGAGATTTTAAGTCTCCCTTTTTTTTTATATATATATGCATACTGTCAATTAGAAGTTGTTAGAAAACCAAGCCGTAAGTGAGATGTCAAATCTGGGAGACATTCGACCACAAACACAAGTTAAATATTGGTCAATGAAAGTCAACAGTGCAAACAGTTACCAGAAATGAAGAACTCAAAATTCCAAAACAAATAGTAGAAATGGCAATCAAATAGAAATATCATTGAACTAGAAATATTACAATGCAATAATTTTGACAAATACACATGCTAAGCCCTTCTCGAGTTTTTGACCATGTTTTGGCCCTCTAATTGCGAGAATATTATCTGCCTCACCTGATCCAATTCCTTTTTCATTCTATTGCTCATCTGCTTAGTCTCATAGTAATTAAATTGGGGCAGATCCTACGCAATAGGTAACATTTCTATGCCAATGTCCTCCATTATGCAAAAATTCTATAAAACACAAGTAAGTCGCATTACATTAAAGAGGGACTCATGCAATTCCCTTTTTTTTTTTAAACCCTATTTTTTTAAGGTAAAATGGCATGCAAATCATTTTGTGCTCCATTATTGTTTAATAAGAGACCTTTTTCTAGTGTTAAAAAAAACTAAAGGGTTAGAAGTGGCCTCTTTTTCTCGGATGGCGGGTCGAGAAGCTAAAAAACGCATACAAAACCAATGAAAGAATTCACTTTCTACAAACAAACCGGTGATATTCAATGAATTTTTATTAATAAAAGACAGCATTACAATGTAGTTTACAATGGAGGGGAAGATCATGACGGACCTTTCATTTCCATCCGAAAGGATGTGAATAAAGAAATCTAAGTATACACAAATGGACTCCTTTTCTCAGATGGCAAGTTGAGAAACTATAGAACAATGACTTATTATTCATAAATAATAGCTTTACAATGTAGTTTATAGTAGACGAAGAGACCAAGGCGGCCTGATGTCACAATCGGTTACATCAGGATGATACACGGACCACCTGAGTAGAACTATGGTTGGAGCATGATCGGACATTTTCCAAGCTCTCGAAACCTGTGCTGCCATATGTGCTCACCTTGTCAAATGATGGCACATCCTCCATGAATTTCCCGCCCTTCCAGGGATCCAAATGCTCGTTCGAGGCTGTGAACTTATCCACATACAACAGTTCACTTGACCACCACTTGTCGAAGTCAAGACTATTATGGCAAGTCACTAAAACCAATATAACATCTGCAAAACTTGAGGTCTTTGGAAGACCGACTCTCACTTCCTATCTCATAGATGGAATACAAGATCCTCTTCTGCAAGTTAATATCTACTGCCCATTGTGAAATTGCCTTCGTCTGATTGCCAAGCATGCAGAAGACAAGGAAAGTGAAAGTATCCAGTTCTGGCATATCCAAACAAGTCTTGTACCACTGATCTAGATCTGCCTCCTCATAGAACAAGGTCGGGCCTTCAAAAATGTTCATTACGAATAATGACACAAGCCCGGGGACTAGTTCCAGTCCACCGAAACCCTTGTGACCCAATGTCACCAAGTACGGTGTAGAGGTCGAGTCTGCTTTGAAAGGCACAATGTCAAAACCTAGCTTGCATTTTAGAAGTGCTTGAACACGCTCTAGAAATAGTTATGTTTTAATGTTTCGCTGCAGCTTGGTGTTGATGTATGGCTGGCACAATCATTTTGGCTCCTTCATGTCTTCATCCTCAAGTTTGGCTTTTTCCTTGAAGTACTCAAAATCCTGGCTCTCGTTACAGGCGACATTGCAGAATTCTATGATGCCCTCCAATGCATGCATCCTCTTTAGCACCATGGCATAGTCCTTTGCATTTTTTGAGCTTATTGTTTTCCTCAGAAGTATTGTGTCGTTCAGTATTTTGCTTTGCAAATCTAGCATACCCTTGTCTGTCAAGCCCTGTATCCTCTTTATGAACTTCTTGTCGAAACGTTTTGGATCTGGTTTTTATGGCAACTGTCTGTTACTGTCCTTCAGCATACCCCTCTGCCACAATGCCCAAATTTTAGTATACTTTTGCCAGATTTCTTCATTGCACAGTATCATGTTGTACTGATCTGATAGGGCTTCTCTGGCCTTTCTTATAGGTTTTCTTTTCTTCCCATCTTCATTCGGCCTCATCATCTTGGTGGCCCTCTGTAAGTACAAACCTACACAGCCTCTCAAAAATCTTCCATTTTTCTGAAGGCGCCTTGTTTCCTCTTGGCCATTGCGGACAATCCCAATGCCTTCTATTGCTGTCTTCCATGTATTATCTAGTCAGGATAGGGGCTGCAGATATGAGATTCAAGTTCGTCAACTGACGCTATGAAGCCCCTGAATGATAAAAGACTAGACTAAAGGGTACTTTCTTGACTGCCTTTCGGTTATAAAAGACTAGACCAGAGGACTTTCTTGTGATGCTTCCCGAATTCATACTATGCTTCCATCGTATAAATACGAGAAATTCCTCTCCCATGGTGACTCCATTACCACGGAAAGGCCCTCCGTCTGACTCGGACGACTCGTGATGGCCAAGTGTTCGGGTGAAGGACACGGAGGTGTCATTCATCCCACGCCTTCTATGGGAATCCTATATAGCGGAAACGTACATACATGTTAGCATCTGGCAACAATACTAGTAAATCACCACAAGGGGTGGCCCATCATCATCAATACAACTTACAACAACAAAGGAAATGTACCATAAAAAGGGCTCTACCCCAGGCTCAAACTCATAGGGGTCGACAGACAGTCAAGGACAACAGACAAAAGTATAACATGGCATTCGCTGGCATAGAACAATGGCTAGGGTAGTCCATTCCATCCGCCCCTCCTGTGCACACTTTGTAGATAGGCTGAAACATGCTATGGCGTGATTGTAGCCTTCCAGAGACGCAAACCCATGGAATCACCCTATGAGACTACTCCGGGTTACATCTCCCTGGTCCGATGAGCAGGTCAGGGAGGCGTCCCCTCCCTGGGCATGACGGATCCCTGGGTGTGCTAGAGAACATGTGCCACATCAATGACCCCCGCATCCGTACCCGACTGACTCCCCTAAATCTAAAGGCAGGCTCATGGTGCCCGTTCGAGCCCAGGATGTCCATATAGGCACGTCGCCTGCGACCCCGGGAGTGTGAGACCCACTGGCCTACACTCAGTGACCGACTATAAGCCTAGCACATTATAGGAGTTCTGTCGTCAAGCTAGGCAAGACCCCACCTCCATTTCACCATCATGCCCGTTGTCTGGTGCTGAATCACAACATAACATCCACAGCCAGGTGGGCTCTTGTGCACAGGCCGCATCTAATGAGATTTAAGGGGTTCTAACTAGGAGCATATCTAATCCTAGATGGCCTTTAGGTCTCTACCCCCCTTTTACCTATACAACACAGGAGGAACAGAAAGAGAGCATTCATATCTGATACATCCATCACAATCTCATCTACAACATAAAATAGAGAGACTAATCATCCATCTAACAAGCAAGGGTTAGTGCCTAGCTAGAATCTCAAGCTAACTAAGCCTTCTAACTGGTATCTGAGCTAGATCTCCCATCTCTCAGGTTCTCCATGCCCTGCTGGCTGAATAAGCTCCTTCTCCTTCTCCAACTGCCCCTAAATTGAATTGGGGCAAATTGAGGGTGGAGACCCCAATTTGGGTATCCCAAGTTAGTAGGTCTACCTTGCCCAATCAATTTGGGCTAGGTGGCAATTCTAGATTGGCTAATATTAACTAATTTGCTATTTTAACCCCTTTTAATATTAGGTTAAGCCCTAGATTCGAATTAGGGTTTAGGGTTAGGTTTCCACCTTAATAATTAATGAATTATAGCTAACCTTAGCTTCTAGAGCCTAGTTGCACACAACCAACACAACGAAACAACATGCTGAAATGAATGAATGAGCCATATGGCCCTTCCTTTTATTTCCAAAACAGCAGTACAACAATTTTTCATTTCTAATAATCCCTTATACACACCGGCCTTTTAGGCCAACAAAAGGCATCAAAGTGCGACAACGGCTTCAACACTCAAAATAAGTTTATAAAGATTTATAGGCCTCCGTTGCTAATGTCCAACACGACCCCAACATGCCAAGATTCTCGCAAAATTTGCAAAGGACGTTTCCACATCCATCTTGAGCAAATCTGCAAAAGGAACAAAGAAACCCCTAGTACGAGGACTCCAATCTTTGGCACACAAGGGCCCACCACCATGGCGCAAGGGCCCTCAACATCATCCCCACTTAAACCCCAACAACAATGCTTGGCATGAGAGCCTCCAACCCATTGTATAAGATACCATGGCAAGATCAAGAGGTCAAAACAATGAGCCAATCAACATGAAAAACTAAGACATTGACTACAAGAAAACTACAATAACGCAAGGTGTGGGCCATGCGACCACAAAGGGGGAGGCTCAAAGACGGCTGATGAAAATGAGAGGAATGCTACAAGGCTATAAATACTCTAAGGGGGACTCTCTCAACTAGCCTCAAGAAGCGGATATATCTGCTAATCTCAAAACGCAGATAAATCGCACTTATGAATAATTAATGTGCCATTAATTATTCATAGTGACGTATCATGTATTTATACTCAGAAAGGCATATAAATACATGGAACATCACATTTCTCGACTCGCCTTTTGGGTTTTAAAAGACTAGACCAGAGGGCTTTCTTGAGAAAGCCCTCTGGGTTATAAAATACCTTTAGTCTTCTTATATCAATTTTTATTTTGTGACCGATCCATAATGGATAGTATAGGGTCAGTCTTTCCATTTTCTGAGCGTCCTTCTGCATTAGCTTCATGTCCTCGTTTGGATCCATAAGCTGGGAGTCCTCAATGTCCTCCTCATCATTCTCTGACTCATCATCCTCTACTTCACTCTGATTCCTGCCCTCCACATGTGTTTTCTCAACCTCTTTATTGACCCCAGAGTGCATTATGCTCTTCAACACATTGGATGTGAATATCCCATTGTTGAAGAGCTTTTCTCGCACTCTGGAGATTTCCATGCCTAACTCCCTCGAAGTTAGAGTGCCTCTCTCTTTCATGCCTTTCAAGTCTTTTCATCCCAGATTCTGGTCACGAGCGCAGCCTTCTTATCCATTCCCTTGGCTTTGCTCATGGAAGAAAAGGAGTAATTCAGCACCGATAATTTTTTGGTGTGATAGAACTTGGCTTTTGGGACATCTTCAAGGTATAAGGCCAGATGCTGGTCATCTGGAGCAGCGATAGATAACACAACCTCGGCCTTCTTGTACTTGTCCCCCCGAACCCTTCTTATCCCTGAACCAAAAGAAGAGATCTTTCTCATTCCCAAACACTGTCACTTCCACATACCACCAACAATCCGGCGGGGTCTCAAACGGCTGTGTCTATGGCCCTTCTATGACGAAGAAAGGGGTTTGACCAGTAATTACAAGGTTCTCGGAAGAAAAACCTGATAAAAAACTGAAGTTATTTGGGGGCTCTCTAGAAAGACATCGTAGTTGAGGAATTACCTGGCTTTGCAAGCCTTCTCTTCTTTGGGCTGGCCAATGCGCAATCTTTTTTGGCAGAGCGCTTATTCGATGGAGTCGACATACTCCGGCGGCGACTATTTGGTATTAGAAGTTGCAGCACCTGAAGTGCTCTTTCACCATGAGGATCTTGCGAGCTAAGAACTGTATATAAAGAAAGTTATCTTGAATTTCAAAATAACATTGTGAAATCATTGAGCACACGCAAGAGATATCCGGGTACAACACGGCCATCCTTAGCCCGTCTAAATGCATATTAATGAAGTAAGAGCGGGCCTCAGTTCAAGGGGAGCAGGAGGTGTCACGAAGCCTCGGAGGTTGCACGTTCGACTCTCGTCGGACCTTCAACTAACAATAGGCGCGAGTGCTTCAAATGGCACACAACCAATGTGAGCTTGCATTTGTGCAGGATTCAGGCTTTGAGCTTGGATTTGTGCATTTGGATTAGGTTGTTTTGACGCAGGCTTGTAGTATGTTCAGACGATTTTCTCGATGGCCATAGAAGCAAGGTAGCAGTGGGGAATGAGCTTGAACCCACGGGCCTTCTTCACTGCACTGCCATGGAGAAAGGATACGCAAAAATTGTGCTGATTCAAGTCACTCAGCCTGATGCCTTGTTGTTCAAGCCGACGGCGGAGCAAACATACTTGGAGAGGCGGTCAGATTTGTGGTTCAATGGCTCAAGGACTATTTGCGGTATGAAATGAGTGTTTTCATTGTGCCTTCCTTCAGTTTCTGGGTGTTGTAGATGTTTGAATGCATAGGATGCTAGATCTAGATGTTGAATTCTCGTTCTATTGTTTGTTTTCTTGTTGAGCATACTTCAGCGTCGATAATCTATCTGTATTAAGAGATGCTGAGCAAGGGAACAAGCAATTGACGAGACCATCGAACAGCTGTAAGTCCCTAGAGAGTGTTAGATATTGGATGAATAGATTAGATGAATATATGCATTCTTGAGTCTTTCATCGCGGACGCCTCCACATAGACTATGCACCAATGCCCTTCTAAAATTCGAAGAAGCGGGTTCGAAGGAGAGTGGCTCAGACTAGGTGGAGGCACCTGCGACTTGAGAGTCGGGAATGGAATTGAAGGGATTATTGACAAATTCTCGATGCGCGAGAAAGGAATGCTTGTCGAGAAAGTGCCCTCTAAAGACTAGACCAGAGGACTTTCTCTACCCCCGAGTCAAGAAAGTGCCCTTTAGGTTATAAAAGACTAGACCGGAGGATTTTCTCAACTGCATAGACATGAGGACTTTCTCTACTCATGAGTCGAGAAAGTGCCCTCTAGGTTATAAAAGACTAGACCGGAGGACTTTCTCGACTTGTGAGTCAAGAAAGTGCCCGATGGATTGCAAAGGACTTTAAGGTCTTAGTTTAGGAGATGATGATAATCAATACCTGACGTAGCTCCCACTTGCAGCGATAGTATCTTGGCAGTGACTGATGCTAGCTAGCTCGATGGGTGGAGTGTCCGCTGATAACACCCTGCATTCCCCCTTCCTATACAGCTCCTTGATCCTCTGTGGGACATCCTTTTTTGTCTGTAACACCTGTGTTGCTCTCACCGAGCTGGCCATCCACAACCCAGAATCTCACGTCTTCACTCTTCAGCTCCTCCTCCATGCTCCAATTAAGTAATTCACTCGTTTTCTTGTTCAAAGGGATCACGTCAGCTGGCATCGGATCTGCCACAGGATGACGTATCATTAAGTTCAGGATCTCCAGCATATGGGCTGGATTGAACTCTCTATTATTAAACAAGACGGCATTGCCACTGCATACCTTCAGTCTTCTTATATCAATTTTCATTTTGTGACCGATCCCTAACGAATAGTATCGGGTCAGTCTTTTCATTTTTTGAGCGCCCCTCTGCATCAACTTCATGTGCTTGTTTGCGTCCATAAATTGGGAGTCCTCAATATCCTCCTAATGATCCTCTGACTCATCATCCTCTGTTTCACTATGGTTCCTGTCCTCAACATGCATTTTCTCAACCTCTTTGTTGATTGCAGAGTAAGTTATGCTCTTCAGCACATTGGATATGAACATCCAGTGTTGAAGAGCTTTTCTCGCACCCTGAAGATTTCCATGCCTAGCTCCCTCGAAGTTAGAGTGCCTCCCTCTTTCATGCCTTTCAGGTCTTTCCATCCCAGATTTTGGCAATTCACGGGCGGAATCTTCTTATCCGTTCCCTTGGCCTTGCTCATGGAAGAAAAGGAGTAATTCAGCACTGATAATTTTTGGTGTAGTAGAACTTGGCCGTCAGGACACCTTCAAGGTATAAGGTCGGATGCTGGTCATATGAGCAGCGATAGACACAACCCCGGCCTTCTTGTACTGTCCTTTGAACTCTTCTTATCCCTAAACCAGAAGACGAGATCTTTCTCTTTCGCGGATACTGTCACTTCCATATACCACCAATAATCTGGCGGGCTCTCAAGGGATTGTGTCTGCAGCCCTTCTATGATGAAGAAAGGGGTTCGACTAGTAATTATGAGGTCCTCGGGAGAAAAACCTGATGAAAAACTAAAGTTAATTGGAGGCTCTCTAGAAAAACATCGTAGTTGAGAAATTACCTGGCTTTGCAAGCCTTCTCTTCTTTGCGATGGCCGATGCACGATCTTTTTCGGCAGAGCGCTTATTCGATAGAGTCGACATACTCAGGCGGCGATGCTTGGTGCTAGAAGTTGCAGCCCTGAAGTGCTCTTCCGCCACGAGGATCTTATGAGCTGAGGACTGCACACAAAGGAAGTTATCTCAAATTTCAAAATGACATCGTGTAATAATTGAGTGCATGCAAGAGGTATCCAGGTACAACATAGCCATCCTTAGCCCGCTTAAATGCATATTTGAAATTATTGAAGTAAGAGCGGCCTCAGTTCGACGGGAGCAGGAGGTATCACGAAGCCTCGGAGTTCGAATATTCGACTCTCACCGAACTTTCAACTAACAGCAGGCGGGGGCACTTCAAATGACACAGAACTGCTGTGAGCTTGCATTTATGCACGACTCAGACTTTGAGCTTGCATTTGTGCACTTGAATTAGGTTGTTTTGACGCAGGCTTGTGGTATGTTCAGACGATTTGCTCGATGGACGCGGAAGCAAGGTAGCGGTGGGGGATGAGCTCGAGCCCACGGGCGTTCTTCACTGCACTGCCAGGAGAAAGGATACGCAAGAATTGTGCTGATTCAAGTCATTCGTTCCAATGCCTTGTTGTTTAAGCCAACAACGGAAGCAAATATGCTTGGAGAGGCGGCCGGATCTGTGGTTCAATGGCCCAAGAACTATTTTCGGCATGAGGTGAGTGTTTTCATTGTACCTTCCTTCAGTTTCTGTGTGTTGTAGATGTTTGAATGCATAGAACGCTGGATCTAGAAAGGAATAGAGCTGAATAGACAGAGGTTGTTGAATTCTCGTTCTATTGCTTGTTTTCTTGTTAAGCATACTTCAACGTCAATAATCTAATTGCATTGAGAGATGCTGAGCAAGGGAATAAGCAATTGACGAGACTATCGAACAGTTGTAAGCCCCTAAAGGGTGTTAGATGAATAGATAGCATTGGATGAATAAATTAGATGAATATATGCATTCTTGAGTCCTTCATCACAGATGCCTCCACCCAGACTAGGCCTCTCCCCTTCAAACATTTGAAGAAGCGGGTTCGAAGGAGAGTGGCTCAGACTGGATGGAGGTACCCACGAGTCGAGAGTCGAAAATGGAATTGAAGGGATTATTGCAGAATTCTCGACGCACAAGAAAATAATGCTTGC
Source organism: Isoetes taiwanensis (assembly GCA_021234155.1). Lineage (NCBI taxonomy): Eukaryota > Viridiplantae > Streptophyta > Lycopodiopsida > Isoetales > Isoetaceae > Isoetes > Isoetes taiwanensis. The sequence continues at coordinate 207,180 of JAJEKV010000205.1, read as the reverse complement.
ACCCAGATTGAGCCTCTCCCCTCCCAAGTCCTGGAGTAGAGGGATCCAGTCTGGATGCCTTGCTAGATGAATAGATGGTATTGGTTGAATAGATTAGATGAATAGATGCATTCTTGAGTCCCTCATCGCGGACGCCTCTACCCAGACTAGGCCTCTCCCCTTTAAAAATTCGAAGAAGCGGGTTTGAAGGAGAGTGGCTCAGACTGGGTAGAGGCATCCAAGACTCAAGAGTTGGGAATGAAATTGAAGGGATTATTGACGAATTCTCGATGCCCGAGAAAAGAATGCTTACACCTAGATTGAGCCTCTCCCCTCCTAAGTCCTGAAGTAGAGGGATCTAGTCTGGATGGCTGCATTCTCGACCCGCAAGTCTAGAATAGAAGGGTTGAGCACTCTGGACTCAGGAGTCGAGTATGCGACCACCAAGACTGAGCCCCTATCCTCATAAGTCCTGGCATAGAGGGATCCAATATGAATGGACGCATTCTCGACTCACGACTCGAGAATGCACTTGGCCACTACAAGCATTGTAAAGAGGGTATTATGGTAGAGATAGAGGTGAGGCATTCTCGACTAGCGAGGCAGTTGAGAATGCAGAGAGAGAGTGTGCTGCTGGCTGGGTGAGCCATTCTCGACTCGTGAGTCGAGAATACAGGGAGAGAATGTGTTGCTGACTGGGTGAGTTATTCTCGACTCACCAGTCGAGAATGAACTTAGAAGTGCAATGAGGGTGTTGGGCTATCTGGGTGAGTCATTCTCGACTCACGACTCGAGAAAAGACTCAAAAAGTGCAGTGAGGATGTTGGGATGGCTAGGTGAGGCATTCTCGAAGTCGAGAATGCACTCGACAAACGCAATGATGGTGTTGGGCTAGCTGGGTAAAACATTCTCGACTCGAGAGTCCAAAATAGATTCGAGAATTGCAATGAGGGTATTGGGGTAGCTGGGTGAGCCATTCTTGACTCGGAGTCGAGAATGCACTCGACAAAAGCAGTGAGGAAGTGAGGATGTTGGGCTGGCTGGGCGAGACATTCTCTACTTGCGACTCGAGGTAGTGAGGGTGTTGGGATGGCTAGGTGAGCCATTCTCAAATGCACTCGACAGACACAATGAGGGTCTCTCTGGTGGACTCGAGAAGTAAGGGTTTAAGATGGACAAGTATGTCCCCAGGCATGACGCAAAAGAACATAGGGATGACGTCATTACCTATGTTTCATTACGTAGGAATTGGGATTCGGGAAAAAAAAAAGCTAATTTTACTATATGGCTTAAGCTAACAGGGAGCTTTGAGAAAAAAAACTGGTTCTCAACTGAAAAATGTGAGGAATTTCATGGTTTTATTTTATCTTGGGATTTTTTATCAGAAGGCAGTCTTGAAGCACTAGAAACAGTCAATTCAAACAGATTTTCCTAACCTGAGCTATCTGAAAATAGCAAACCTGGGCTTTGGGAACATACCTGGTCGATCTGCTTGAACAGGTAACCTCCATGTTTAGTTTGTTCTTTGCAAGGGACCACAAGTTGGGAATAGGGGTTTGTGGGACTGGAAATAGTATTAGGGGATAGTAAGATGCTCTAAGAACTATAAAACCAAAAGCATGTGAGAAAAGAAGTTATACAAACAATAGAAGCAATCATGGGATTTGGAGAACACAACAAACAAGCCTCACTTTCTTCTCAAGCCGTATCTGCAACTGGACTCGAAGATCTCGGTCTCAACTTCGTAGATGCTAGATGAGACGTTCTAATATGTCGACCAATCTGCTGTCATATAAAGAAAGGAGCGAAACAGTTGGACGATCGGCCGGAAGGATCGGTGGAGCGAAAGAAAGGATCGCCGGAGGAATCAGAGTAAAAAGGAGAAAGGAATCAGAGTGGGAAGGAAGTGACGGGACGAGAATTGCAGGTAATTATGGATCTCCCTCGAAACGAAAAATATTAAAGTCTGCCAACAGGTGAGCCAAAACCGATTCCCCCTTTCAAAAATATCAAAGACTCTAGCCATCTGGTGAAGGGCATCTGGGACTACATAACACACTGGGGGGAGATTGAGAGAGGGAAATCATGCATCAGCAAAGTCACATGGATTCCCTGATCAATTATTGAGAAAAGGTTGTGACATGTCTAGAATCTGAGCAGCCATGTATGGAAAGGTTAAGAGACGGTTCCTTGCCAGAGACTAGGTGGGAGGGTTTTGAGGAAGCAAGCACATCAAAAAAAGCTTGTCCAGCAATGACTCCAAGTGGTAGGTGGGAAGCAAGGCATCCAAGTCGAACTGATTTGATCTTCCATAATGGGATCCTTTGGAAGACATCAAGGATGGCTACTTTGTGTTAGTCAGGTCCGATGATGAGGATTGCCCAATATGGTTGGGAGTGGCACTCCTGACGTTAGTACCACCATGCCTGATGGGGAAGAGCTGCGTCCTGGATTCCAAGTTCAATATTTGGAGCCCTTGGGAGGCAAAAGAAAGACAAGTTAAAGGAACAGTACACCGACTATTGGGAGGAAAAGTGGAAGACAAATCCAGTTGACCCTGTGAGCAGAGAATTTATGGAGTGTGTGGTGTGGTCATACTCTACTTGTTACATTGCAAAAGACAAGACAAGCTCTGGGACAATGGGAAGCTCAACTGGCTTACATGCAGGCCCTGTTAGCAGAATAATGCCCAGCCAACTTACATTCCAAGCCCTATAGTGGGAGTGGTGGGGTGAACCTCGTATGCGTATACCCTTCCACAACCCATATCTGGCACTAGAGGACCTCTTACCATGGGTTCTAGGAGTTGACGTGCATCCACACCAAGAAGCTATGCCTATGGGGAAGCCACGCCCGGTGTCACAGAGCACAAATACAGAGAACATACATAACATGAGAATGTCGAGGCAATCGAGGCCATCGAACCTACTAGAAGCCTGATCCCCGAGGATCCAAGTACATAATAAAATGCCAAGACAACAATGGAACAATGCAAAGACTGCGACTTGTGATATTCATTACATATGTGCTATAGGTGTCCAAGTTATACTCTTGCCCCTTGTCGAGGTTGCCCATACAACCTAACCATGTTGAAGTAGCTAAGTTACTGATGAAGACCATGATGAAGATCTAAACATGTCGAGGAGATATCAAGCCTGGCTGCCATATTGATGTAGATCCAACACATATGTACTTCATCGAATAATAGAGATACTAACATCTTTTCAATCTACAAAACTTAACTTAGAACCATTTTGCACATGAGGAATACAACATCCCATACCGTTTATCCATTGCCATGATACTTACTTTGCCATAATGTAACTTACTCTATTATGCCAATACTGCTCCATGCCATAGTCATGCTTAGAAGCCCTATAAGCTTCATATAGCTCTCTTGGACAAACTACTCAATCTTATCTGACACCTTACCTTCAAAAGTTCCATCTCAATAGTTATAATTAAATCATTAACTATGGTTTTAATATCTTTTCTTTAAAATTCCACTTTCCCTAGCAATGAGATTTATTCATGCAACTAATGAAATTTTTCAATACCTAGCACTTCCAACTTAAAAATCAATATAACCTGATGATTGCAACTGCATACAATCACATGATCCTGAGTCGTAGTTCTATCTCTAAGAGCCAAAGCAATCCAGATGGCACAATGCGTAAGCTTCATGTTCAACTTACTCATTATCTACCCAGATGCTCATATTCTCCTCTACTCGTGGCAAGCGAGATCTACTTAGAAGCCATCTCAAAGTTCAATCTATCATGTTCTTTCCCATTTTGGAGTTATTAATCCTTATATACATTTCATATAATTTTAGTTACATTACAATCATTCAAAGCAATGCATTCCCTTACTATTACAATTCTTGTGACTATTTTGAGCAATCTTTCATAGTCTTCATTAATTCCATCTACATGCAAGGCAATTGAGCCCCATCACAATGGTTTATTATTTAGTTAACTCCTTAGATTAGCAACAAAATACTAAACCAAAGCAAAGAGACAATTCAACTAAATAAGTATAAACAACAGAAACATGCCTAATTAATTCCAAATGTTTTAGACGTCCAACAAAGAAGGTTCGAGATATGCCAAACCCGTTGATTCAAGCCCATGTCAGCCTTCCCAAGTAATTTTGGATCTTCCTAACTCAGAATTAGCCCTTTCAGAGATGTTTCCACTCACTGGTTACATTCCTTAGCTTTATGAGTCTCCAACAAATTTATAATTTATCATATTCACATGCAAAAATTATGTACAGACTAATCACGATAGCTCATAGCATTTCAATTGATCAATTGCAAAACCCCACCTGACAATTCCTTCACGCATGTACCTGTACTGACAATTCCTTCACGCATGTACCTGTAGATCCCTTGCAATTGCTTGCGCCTCAAAAGATCGACTTATAGCTCCAAGAATCAAACTGCAAAAGAACATACATAGTGCAGTCAATTCCGATCCAACATCACAATTTCTGTCATAACTATATTATACAGATGCATTTTAGACCAAACAAACTAATCCAAAAAGCTTATTCAAAAATCTTTTGAAGAAAATTGGCTAAAAAGGATCTCTGGTCGTCGAGATATGATGCTCCAAATTTCGGCCACTAAAACTGCCCAAAAATTGCTCCTTCTGCCTTTATGCTCTGCGACAATCTTTTTTCCAAAGAGAAAAAACCCTTGCTTGTATGGACTCATGCTGCATGCATGCCATGCCTGTGTATATACGTACATAAATACATATACTAGCCCATCAAGTGGCCAGGTCTGTTACTGTCTCGCCTTCTAAAATTAAACCCACGTCCTCATGGCTCGATTATAGATCTACTGAAGCATTCCCATAATTAATTGGAACTGTCATAATCAATATGCAATGACTTATTCACCATAATCCATACCTTAATATCATCAAAAGTTGCTTCCATTGCTCCCATGAAGAATTCCCCCATAGCATCTTCATGCTAACCACAAAGCCTCTAGATACTCCTCCTCCTCATGAGGGTACCATCTCCAAATATTTCTGAAAGAACAATTATTAGCGCCATCTTAGACCAACTTTTTCTTAATCCACCTTCTTACACCCAAGGATCCAAACCTGCAATCCATATTTCACAATGTCAACACTCAAAGATCCAACGCGCTCTGGTACCAACTGTGACGAACCTGCCGAGTTGACCCTCCTGGCAACTCGGGATCTTGTCAAAACTTACAAAGGACTAGATCATCCAATATTGACATGATGATAAGCAATACAGGATGGTTTGGTAAAGGGATTATTATTGGAGGAAGGTGAACAGGTTTTGGTTAATCAGTTTGCAGACGATACCTTCTTGCTAGTGGATGGTGAAGAGAATAATGTGCAGATAATCAAAAAGATTTTGGATATATTTTCAATTGCATCTGGCTATCTCCTTAATTGGGCTAAGTGTAGTGCTTTATGGGTGGGGAAGGAAGCAGTTCCGCATTTTTTATATGAGTATGCCTGGAAGGTTGTTGTACCATCTGCAAAGACAAAGCTTCTAGGAGTCCCCTTTGGTTTAGATATTGACATGAATGAAGCATGGGATGAAATTATCTTAAATTTACAAAGGCAACTGATTTGGTGGAGAGGTTCAAAGTTATCCCTGGCAGGTAGAATTCAAGTAGCTAAGTCAGTATTGAACAATACACATATTTATTTGGTTTCGGTTCTATTGGCTCCAAATTTCTAAGTTTGCAGAGATAAAAAAGATTGTAAGAGATTTTGTCTGGTGTACCGATCAAGGAGGCACTGTGAAGGTGGCGTGGAAGAAATGTATGTTGTTTAAACAACAAGGAGGTCTTGGTATGTTGGATCTTTCTTTACAGGGTAAGGTCTTAGCTTCTAAGCTATTGTTCAGTTTGTTGAAAGATGATTGTGCATCACAGGTATGAAGTTACCTAAACAATCAGTAAAGAAGTGTATAGTTTTTCATAAGTGAGGTGTGAGAATTGAGCTCCCTTGGGCATTGTTATATCCATTAAAAGCTTCTTCACATGCTTCTCCAGTACTGAAAGGCTTGCTTCGGGCCTGGAAGGTAGTCCAGCAGGTGATTACATTTGATTGGGAAGCTTGTCTTCAGGCATCTTCCCCCTTTCTGTGGTTGCCTTTGTATACTCATAGACAACTACACCCAGTTGTCGAATTTATGCATGCGCATTCCCAAGCGAGGTGGAGGAGAGCAGGTATTATTTCTATTGAACAGTGGTATTTTGGTATTGACATTGCTCCTTGGCAATGGTTTCAGGAGACATATGGATTGTTGGATAAAGATATCAGTATATGGGCTTATGTAGCAAGCGCTCTTCCTCTAATTAAGAAGGTGGGTAACAAGAGATGCTGGAACTTTGTTCAAGGTATTAAAGAAGGCAAGAAGCTAGTCAGTTCATGCTACATATTGCTTACCTCCTCAAATACTTTATCACCTTCTCGAAAATGGCACTTACGCACTTTGCCTTCTCAATGGCAATCCATCCGAACCTTGTTTGGTCTAAATATAATCCTCCAAAGGTAAATGTTCTACTTTGGCAGGTGATTCATCGCTCTTTGAGAGTTAATGAGATGGTTCATCGCTTTAAGCCGGGAGTAAGCCCACTTTGCCCAATGTGTGAGCGGTGCATTGAAACATTGGAGCACTTGCTTATATTTGTGTGCAGAAATGAGTAGTCTTAGGTCCCGGCCGCATTCTCTTTTTGGAGTATCTTTGGATAGTCAAGACTTTCTTTTGGGTATTTATCCAAATCGGTGGACTCGCTTCTAAAAGGATTGCATTTCACATGGGAAAGTCTTGGCTAATATGGAGTGTATGGAAGCGAAGGCGAAGAAAGGTCTTTTATGATAAGCGTATTTCTTCTCAGGTGGTGCTTCAAGAAATTCGTAAGAAGTTGTATAATTGCTTTCAGATCTCCAATTGGCCTGATCATATTAAAATTCTAATATGGAGTGATCATCTAAAAGTGATTGATGCTTCTGGGACATTTCTTACTTCTGGAAGTACTTTGTAATATTTTGAGTGTATAATATGAAGTAAATCACGTTCTTCAAAAAAAAAAAAAAATATAATATTAAGAAGAATTGAATCTTCTTCCTCACAATGTGAGGTCTCGTGATATCTCTCGCCACTTGGAATGACCTGGAATAGGTACGGAAGGCCTTCTTAGCACGAGCACTTGAGGTAAAGTCCACAATACCATATCAGATCGTGCTGTAGGAGACAGGTCACTTGCCTCTATATAGGGCCGCACTGGACCACCACATCATTTACTTTGAGATAGTTGATATGGGATGATGCTCATCGCCCAATCTTGCTTTAGCTATCGCACTGGGTCTGCAACGCCTCAAAGCCTGCTGAAAGAACAAGCAAGCTCATTGATTCTCCAATGGAATATACATGCATACAGATGCGTGCGGGTACAGACGGAGAAGGATTACGATCAGTTGAGGCAATATCTTGATATGTCAAAGATGGCACACTATCGGTAGCAAGTCAATCCCGTGCTCATACGAGACCCACACCACTACCTGCATACCCATTTGCCAATGAAGAAATGCAGATTGATAGCTTCCATTCGCTCGAATGCACATCGCCTCCACATTGAGGCAGGTTGATGGCTTGGGAGGTACACGAGGACATGATCTATCAGTATTGCCAACATGGCGCCATTGAGGATGAATGTCGTGCCCTTCATACCTGTCCCGCATTCGATCATATCCAGGCATAATATGTCCAGTTAGTCTTGTTGGGCCAGCTGCTGCATGTGCTATTGAACACGACCTCTGTGGGCTTTCTAGGTTCATATCTTCAAGTAATCATGGATATGCGGACTCAGTTGTATCCTCCGATCCGGTATTGATGTGTGTTATATCATTGTACATTCTACTAGCATACTTACTATTGCCAAGGGTTTTCCCCTGAAAACCCTTCAAGGCGGAGTTTTTTTAATCCTGACAGTAATACGCTTGCTGCCCTCTTTGTTTGGATCTCATAGACCAATCCGTGGACAGTAAAAATACATTCTATTCTATTCTATTATATTATTAACGTGAATCATGGCCTATGACTGGTTTGGTTTTTACTGCTATTTAACTTACAACTAGTAAACGTGTGCCCGGCGTTGCCGGGCTAATGTCATGGCACGTGTTTTAACTCGGCCTTTAACATCCATATGTGCAACTTCGACAATAGTGCAATTGATATTGGCAAGAATGAAGATTATTTGCCCTTGTATTTTTTTTTATTATTGAAATTGTGTAATGACAGTATCATCAATGTAATAACTTTGTGTTTATGGATTTCAGTAGAGAAAATAATGCTTTATAAGGAATGTGGGGAATAAATAAATTTACCTCTAACAACGGAAATTTGAAAAGATAGATCTAAAACTTATTCTCAAAATGTCACCGTTAGAAGTAATTTCCAAATTGTATGGTCAATTTACCACGCTTAGAAGTAGTTACGTACATGAAACATGTTTGCGAGCCCCTAATTTTGATTGAACAGACAATGATTATATAATAGAGTTAATCGCATAACCCCGAACCCAAACCACCAACTCCTAAAACATGTATTAATGGTCTCCACCCGCACGATAAGTTAGAATAACATATGTAAAGTGTTTAGCTATCTACTGGAAGATATTATAATATCTTTGAATTATTGCAATATTTCCATGCCTAAGAGTGCATATGGTGTGATGGAGAGGGAATTGACAAAAAAAACCAAACGTATCCATCCCATCCAGTTATTATGAACAAACTTAGCTATCAATCATTTTCAAGATAGGGCAAAAATTTCTAGAAAATAATTATGATGCATGCATATTTAGGACGTTGGAATTCTTAGTTGTCCGTAGCATGATCCAATCCAAATAAGCTAAGACTTGAGAATGTTTACAATCACGAATTAATAAAAGTTGCCAAATACACTAAGACTTAAGAATGTTTATGATCAAGAATTAGGAAAAGTTGTTGGATCATTCAGACAAAAGGAACAAATAAAGCACAAAAAATTTACTCGTAATGCCTCAAAAATGGTTGGTGACAATTGAAGAAATAACATAACTTACAAATATTTTCAAGCACATGATCGGATATTAGTGTTGTTATGCATCACATTTCCATCAAGGTTTTTAGTCCTTTTTCTATATTGGAAGCTTTCGTCCATCATGTTTTATTTAGCACTAAAAGATACTCCATTACACACAATTGCACAAAGACCTATCATTACACACAATTGCACAAAGACCTATCATAACGCTATGGCAGTGAGTACATTGCAATGATGAGAACTTAACAATGTATTGAAAAGTCAGATGTTCAAACTCATACATCTTTCTGGTATAAGCAGGAGATTGGTATATCAAGAGATTCATAATACCTTAACATTTTTTAGCTTTATCACTTGCCCAGAATCATGGTATCATTCATTTGAGATGATTAAAATCTTCAGTTTAACCTTCCATGCAACTCAGTGACTTGGTGTCAATTCTAGTTTGTGGCATACTTTGTACAGCTCTACCCAAAGTAAGCATGATCTTTACTAAGGAATCGTCGTATGAAGCTACAAAATAACTACATAAATATATAAGTAGGATATGCAAAATTGCCTCCCTAAAACATTATTACCTAGATCTAGTGACTGCAATAGGTTGAAGAAAAGAAGGGCATTGGAGAGCTCAGAATATTGGATGTTTTATATAGATCTGCACATACAGGAAGCCTGCACATGTTTCAATATAGTTAACAATTTGCAAAAAGAACCATGTAATTAAACATACATGCATAAAATAGAAAGCAAGCTCAGAATATCGGATGTTTTACATAGAACTACACATACAGGAAGCCTGCACATGTTTCAATATAGTCAACAATTTGCAAAAAGAACCATGTTATTAAACATACATGCATAAAACAGAAAGCAAGCTAACATTCAGAGCTCAGACGAATAAGGAAGGGCATATGTATTAGCATGGCAAGAAACCTAAGTAATATACTCCATCTTTTAACACCAATAGCAAATCCCGATCATGTGTCTTTCAGGCTAACTCCCCTTTCCTACTCCATTACATGCATTTATGCGAACCCCTGATAATAGTGTTGTTAAAACACCACAACAGTTTTAACACATCAAGCAGTTTTAACACAAACATCCTATAATTGCAAAGGTGCACGTTAATATCTAACATGTCCAAAGGCATTCATATTCGATAAAGAGAAAGAATATTATACCTCACACTAATTCTAGTGCAAATGCCTTTGCAAAGCTCCAGTACATAAAATAGACCCACCCTATCAAATACAACTGCAATTTTCCGATACAGCTGCAATTTTCCGATACAGCTGCAAAGCAATTGGTGTCCATGGATCTATGGGAAATCCACCAGCAAAATATGTCTTCACTAATCCTTAAAGGTCGTATCTTTACACCAATACTTGAATACCTCTGCAGAAAAAAATAGAGTCAAATCTTAAAGAAAACGGCTAGTAAACATCACAAATACATAAGAGGCAATTCATAATGGCATAAGTAGAAACAGAATGCAATGCAATGCACCTTCAGCTGTGCCAGAAACCGAAATAGATTCTTGCAGCTAGCCCAAATTAAAGCATGTAGATGCTTCCAAATGAAGATGGAATAAATTATCTTACGTTCTAATATTGCAGCAGATGCCAGAGCTCAATGAGTTTTCTGGAATACGACCTCCATCTATCAATATTGATTCCATCGATGGATTTTAAGCACAACCCAAAACAATTGCAACTCCAATGTGCATCCATAGCACAATACGCACTTGCATAAATACTCTAAACAGTAAAAATAATGCATGCATCAAATGAAATGCTTGAAATGCAATCTGGATCCATCCACAACTTCTCTTCCCCTGCATTTACTGCTATTTAACTTACAATATATTGCATAAATAATATTAGAATATGTTACTACCTAGTACATCATATTTTACATCTGATTAGAAATTGAAGTTGTAAATTATCTTCAAGTGTCTTGTATATAAAGTTAGTATTTGATTTTAATCAATGGTCTCAATTGGGAAGGGTTTAAATATCTCTCCTTTCTAAAATGCTAGGAAGGAACAGTCTATGCGTCATAATGTATTTTAGCACAAGTCGTATAAGCATTTTATTTTTTGAAATGGGTATTCGACTTGTGTAATGGTAAAGGGGGTATTCGACTTATGGAATAAATCTATAATTTAGGCAAGCCTAATACCTTAATGCACTGGAATTTCAAAAAAAAAGAAGGAAAACACGTTCATACCAAAGCCAAAATCGAATGAAGATTGCTGAGCCAAAAAAATAAAATCATTCCCGAAAACATTTGTAAAAGCAAGTAAAATAGTGAACCCTAACTCAAAGGGCATAAACGAAGCCACATGATCAATGATCAATTGCAAACTAATCATTGAATACAATCTAAAAATTAAATGGCAAAGTCCTCTTTGTGCCATCACGGAGGTTTATGCAAAAAATTTGAAGGTCTAGAATGAGAAGTTGTCTCTGTCACCACATGATCCACAAAAAACAAATGTAATTTGAAGGTCTAGAATGAGAAGTTGTCTCTGTCACCACATGATCCACAGAAAACAAATGTGCTGTAATGCCCTGAAGTTTAACAGAAAATGGTATAATCACCAATTATGATTAGTGACACCCCTAACCTTTCAATAACATCCCCAACTCTTAACATGCAACCAAGAAATTCCTTCAAAAATATGGAAGCAATTAAAAACGGAAGTAGAACATTCCATGAGTGGTTTAACATCCTATGTGGAAGCTTAACGTTCACACGAAAATCAAAACTTCAAGTACAAATGCAAAATATCAAGATCAAAGACATTTACAAGGAGACAATTTTCCAATTTCAACACCTGATGTATAAAAATGATGCTCAACAGGGAAATCACCCACATTCTCCTTATTCTAAAATGACTTTACTCCCCACTCTAAATAATAACTAGCTTTCTTTGATTCTTCATGCATTTACAGGTTAATTTGCAACTTTGTTCACCAAAGACCAAGCTAATTAGTTCAAGGCAACTAAGAAACACTGATACACGAACAAAGGGATTACATTCTAAGCTCGAACCTTTCACATTCCACGGTTTCATATGCAGTTAATGCACATCTTTTGAAAGGAATATTATGTATGCTTCAGTTTCCTTGATTAGGGCAGGCAAGGCTGTTACAATCCTAGCAGGTGTTGGCCTAAAGGAAACATTCATATGCAAAGCACATCAAACAGGTTGAGGAACAAGACTGAAGTGCCATGCTTGGAATACAGATAAGTGAATGCCATCTACTGAAACTGGTGCAAAATTTGAGAGATTCACGTCCCAAGCAACTCTTGGTGTGTCCAAAAACAGAAACCCCAGTCCCCACTGTTGCGCTCTCCAATTTGCAATCAATTATAAGAGCGCTAATAAAAGCATTTTCTCCTTTTCAAAAAACACCCCACGGATTGGGAATTGTGGAAAGAATGATAAATAAAAGAATGTCCACTCCTTCTTAGGGTTGGAATAGTCATTTCCCAGATCAAATCCTACTTTCCTCATTTGCAGCATCCATCTCATATGTAGCTATTACATGGAAGGAATATTATGTATGAATGGCTCTGTTCCAGCTTCCTTGCATTAGCGCAGACAAAGCTCTTACACTCCTAAAGGGTGCTACTGGGCTGAAGCAAACATTCATATGCGAAGCACATGAAACAGTTAAGGAACCGTAATTGAAGTGCCATGCCTGGAAATCTAGACAATCGAATGCCATTTATTAACATCTGATTGATGGATTCTCGTCCCAAGCAGTGCTCGTGTCAAAAAACAGAAACCTTACTTCATGTTGTTACATTCCAAACCAACTATAAGGATGCTAATGAAAGCATGTTTCTCATTTTAAGAAACGACACCAAGCATTCTGATGAAGAAAGAATGATACATCAAAAAGCCATGCACTATTTCTTGGGGTTCAAATAGTCATTCCCGGGATCAAATCCTGCTTCACTCATCTGCTGCACCCACTTCAGCAACTCTTGGTTTTTTCCTGCTTTATGGTACGTGTCACACATTACTCTATATATTTCTTCAGTTGGCTTGTTCATTTCACAAAAAACTTCCTCCATCTTATGATACATTGCATATTTACCGTATTCGATGATTAAAGTCATGTACGTGGAATGATTTAATGTCCACCCACTATCCTTGACCTGTTGAAGAATCTGCTCCAATCTAGAAAAGCAGCCCTGCTTGCAGAAGACAGAAATGACAATATCAATAGTGTTCCCACTAGCAAACATCCTTTTGTCACAAAACATTCTTGTAATTGAATACTCTACCCCATCTAATTTACCAACCTTGGCATAGGTTTCAATCATCATACTGTGCACTCGGGATCCATATCTGACATTTGGGGTATTGTCCATAACTTCAATAACAGCCTCCATTTTATCCAACATCTGTTTTCCACTATAAGCTTCAATCATAACCTCACCGATTGTTGCATTTATCTGAAGGCCGGCATTTTGCATGTTGTTGAGAACATCTTCCATCTCTTTCAACATACCTGATTGTGAGTAACCTTTAATCTGGTAATTGAATGTGATCATATTAGGTTGAATGTCACTAACAATCATTTGCTGGTAAATCTCCTCCATCTTGTCAAATCTTTTACATTTCATGTAACCCCCAATCAAGGAATTCAGTGTAACCCTGTCAGGAGCAAACCCTGCCAACTTGCATGCATGAAACATGTTCTCCATATCATCAAGAGAAGGTATTTTACTATAAAAAGATATCAGAATGTTATAAGTCACCAAAGTCGGCTGACAATCCCGCGATTCTTTCATCTGATTATAAAGTGATAAAGCTTTCTCTATATTCTGGTTCTTACACTGTGCATCAATCAATGAATTGTAAATGGTGGCATTCCTTTTCAATCCTTTGGCACACATATAATTAAGTATCTCGTGTCCAAAATCAGGACAACTAAGCCTCCCAGCAAATATGATCAGTTTTGCATATTCCCTGGGATCATTTGACCTATATACAAGTTTTCTTTTCCAGTAAAAAACCTGAACACATATTACACGAACACCATGTAAGGATGTGGAATGCAACAAAAAAGATTATAGTTTCAATAACACCGCAGGCATGAGCTACTGAGAACATACCTCAACTAGAAGCTCGCGACGCTTTACTCTTTGCAGGGCATCCAATAATGACAACCAATAGGTTCCAGCAGGGCCCGAAAGCACCTCTGCTGCATCATCCAAAATTTTCCAAATTTCCTCTGTTCCATTTGCAGATTCTAGCTGGTTCACAATATTCTTTACCCCTAATGTGCTCCTTGACCTGACAAAACTATTCTTTGCTACAACTGGGTTACGAAGCTTATCATTGGAAGAGGGTGTTGCACAATAATCTCTCGTTTTTGCTTGGGAAAACAGAGCAAAGTTAACGAGGCTACGAAGGGATTTTGATCGGCGAATGGCAGCTGCAACAGACAGCATTGTCAATCGTGGGCATTTTCAAACACGCCCAGCTGAAGAAGAAGGGGCGGATAGTTGCTCCCGGAGCTATGCTCCCTACCATCTTCGCACATGGTTTTGTGCGGAATATTTTGCAACCTAAATTCAACATATATTTGTGAAATCAATAAACTTCTGCGTTTTTAGTTTGGTATTTGGGAAGCAGTGGTTAGGACTATGATTTTGATGTCGTATTGTATAAAAAAGGGTATATTTTGGCATGTTTGAGCAGCTTGTTTGCATTTAGTGGTCTAGTTTCTAATTTGAATGTGTTTCCAAGTTTATTGTTGGCTATTTTTCATGCTGAATTGTAGGGCGTGGATAGCTTTTCACGCCACTTGCTTTATGGAGGCTGGGCTCTCTGTTTTTGCAATTGCGGCGGAGCAGAGGCATCGTTGAAGCCAAGAAACGACCTGCTGCTTCTTAAAGCCTAATCTGATTGCTCTGCCGATCGTTGAGGCCTTAAGAAACGACCTGCTGCTTCTTAAAGCAGGTCGCAGAGCAGAGCAGAGCAAAGGAGCGCAGAAAGAGCAGAAGCAGGGGCAGGGGCGATCTTAAGGCGGGAGAGTAGGAGGAGCCGATGACATTTTTTAGCAGCGCAGAGCAGGAGCAGGAGCAGGAGTAGAAGGAGATTGGAAATGCACTTCGATGCTGCACAGCAGCTAGCTTTGTGAAGCCTTTGTTCATTAGATTTGTGAAGCTTTCTGAAGCTCTGTTATTCTTCTGGCTTTGTGAAGCTCTGTTATTCTTCTGGCGGCCATGTAGATATTGTGATGCTGCATGCCAGGCCATCTTCCGGCCATCTTCCGACCATGCAAGAGTGATCCCAAGAAGATCTTCTTCGTGAATCGCCGTCTTTGCGATAGTCATTGGGGCAGCTCTGGATTTTTATTTGCCCGAGTCTATGGTGAATTTAAATGTCTCCATATTATTGGAGATCGACGTTAGGAAGTGACGAGGCATTTTTTGGGAAAAAAGATGTGAGCCATTGATTTGGCATGATATTGGGGATATGCTCAAAATCAATGGTTCATATTGAATGTTAAAAACAATCCCATAAACCCTGGAAATAACATTTTTCAACATATATTTGTGAAATCAAATATATATTTGTGAAATCAAATAGACATAAAGTCTATTGGCTGCGCATAATCTACATGGCAGGCACGGCGTGCCACCTCAACTTTGATGTACCAAGTGGTGGAGCCAATTGAAAAGTGGTGAGATTCTACACAGCCGAAGCCGAAGGCAATTAACTTAAACTTTGCTATTATGCTGGAACTTTCAACTCCCAGCCCTCATCTCCCGGTAGCTAGAGCATCATTTTTGGCAAGTATACACTAAACCGAGCCTAATGCCAAACCTAAATTGCCGCTCTTAATTGCCACTAATGGAATCTGAGCTCCGTCGGCATTTTGCAAGATGACTCTTCCTGATTTATGGACGTGAATTGCCACACCAAGAACTGCCAGAGTGGAATCTCATCCCCAAAAAAAAAAAAAAAAAGCAGCAAAAGGCACACCGAAGGTTTTGGCAAGGTATTGTTTTGTATTAAAAAGCTAGAATTGGTTAGATTCGTTTTTCCTTTTAAGTTGTTGAAGTTTTGAAAGGTCTTGTCCAGCTTTGGAATGGGTATAATTGTAATAGATTGTATATAAGCACCTTTATCAAGATAGCGCACAATGAATACTTTATGGTTATTGTTATATTGACTAGATAAATTTGAAAAACAATTCATCTTGTGACTATAAATTAATTAAGCCTGTTAGGGGCAGATAAGCTAACAACTGACTTTTGATAATGATGCATTTTTTTTCACTCTTCATTATCTTGTAGAATTTATTTGCATGAATCATCCTGAAATGATCTTGGACCTAGAAAATCCGTTTCTATGTTTTGAAATTAATTTGCATGTGTTTGCGTTCTATTTCCTCTTTGTGTTATCTGGGAGATATATACCAGGACAAAAACATATGTGTTTGTTGTGACATAATAATTGTCTGCAAGAAGTGGGCTAGATTGGCCACTGAACTGATATACAATAGTTTTGCATTTCATAGCTAGGAAAAGAACAGAAACTGAACGACCTTTTTCTTTCCTCTATGTTGAGGTTTTTGATAGTACCAGGCTTTACATGATCCATAAAGCTTCAACCTGATTGAGAAATGACTTCGCCGAACTTCATGGACAAATGACCTCCAGATGTGGTGCTTGTTGCAGACAAATTGTCTCTGTGTTTGCTCTGTGCATAATCATCCACGTACCTTCTTTGACTGAAGTTCTGTGCAGGCCTTGGGGCTGGCGTTGTCCATTTCTTCTGAGATGGAGGAGGAACTAAAGACAACAAAACATTTGCTACATCATGCATTGCAGGCCTCTGTGTGGCAAGCTTTTGGGTGCATAGCAGAGCTAATCTAATAGCCTTTTGAACTGAACTCAAATCTGTACAACTTTGACATTAGACATTACTTGCAAAGAGTAATGAGCAAAAAGAGCAGGCAAACTGAGCCAATAGATATTTCCAATATGATTGATGCCTTTAGAGTTCCTGTAATTGCGATTAAATGGATGCAGACAAAATATAATATTTGTCAAGTTCTTGAATCTATGCCAATCATCACTATAAAATAGCTCAAAATTTCCACAAAGTGTTGCATTACCGACATAGCTGGAAGTAGAATGTACATGTTTAATTCAAGAAGACAGAACTTCTTACTCTAATAGGAATCATCAACTAATTCTTACCTTTGATAAGAAAACCTTGTAAATACGTTATTGAATGGAATCTCTCCTAAGAAGTTGTTATATGACACATTTTTTAAAAACAGAGTAATATCTCTTGAATTAGACACATTAGACTACATTCAGAAAGTATCAATTGTCAATCTGGCTGTTTCATTTTTAATTGATATAATGCGCATTGATTTACAAATCTGGCAGGGTGCAAACTAAGCGCAATGTTATCTGGCTGTTTTGTTTTTGATTGATATAATGCGCATTGATTTACAAATCTGGCAGGGTGCAAACTGAATACAATGCGTTCAGGCTGAAGCAGTTTGAAAGTTGGGCTGGTATTGCTCCAGAAAGTGAATTGTACTCCAGTAAGCTGCATATGGATAAGTAATTTCGAACGATGAAGAAACCATTCAAGCTTTAATCCAAGTTTTATTTTGCTTTGCTTCTACAGGGCATTAAGTGTTTGCAACTGGCCCAACTCTGGAGGTATGCTTCCATTTAAATTGTTATGTGAAAGGTCCCTGGACAATCATTTCGTCTAAATTAGTATGTTTCTATAACATGAAAACAATCAATATAGAGTGCATGGAACACAAACTTACAAAAAATCAATACTTCTTAACATGCCAAATTCTGCTGGGATTCGTCCAGTTAGTTTGTTATTTCTTAAGATGCTACAAGAATATGGAAAGCACGAACTTGTTAGCTGATTTGTTGGTATTTCAGTGAATAGTAGCATCAAATTAGAGCTGACTTACAGCGTAAGTAGATGTTCCAATCACCTACGGAATCTAGAATCATCCCTATAATGATATTATTTGAGGGGTCCCTGACAAGGGGTACATAAGAACTATCAAGAATGCAAACCCAACAACATTTAGGACTTTACATACAAGTAAAATTTTCCTTACAAGGTATCTAGATTGATTATGTGCCCCAAGTCATCAGGGATGCTGCCACTGAAGTAATTGTTGGATAAATTTCTGCACAGAGACATGCAAGGAAGTTAGAAATCTACGTGGATATGTATATTACATGTACCAAATATTTCTTTCAGATAAGTTAAGCTGTCAAGCCTATGAAGCTCAGATGGAATGCTTCCATTCAGTTTATCACTATGCACATTGCTGCAAAGTAAATAGCATGTTAGTTTGGCTTTATCAGACTCAAGGAACCATTAGCCCTATCTTTCTTACAGGTCGTTCAGAGCTGTGCATGAACTGATATTTGCTGGAATTGATCCGATCAGGTCATTCATAAAGTAGTATCATTTGAATATCCGACTTGCTTTGTCATGTCGTTGATATATCTAAAGAACAGTCCATAGCTACAGTGCATTGTGCTAGTTAAAGATGCAAGAATTACTCTATTTTCATTATAATAAACAAGAAAATGATTCAACTGAACCATACATTCTATGTCTAATCATTCTATATTATTATTGCTCATCTAAATATAAAAAATGCATGAATCATAGTGTATTTTTGCAAATGAACTCATAAAACGTAATAAAAAGAAGAAACTAAATATGAAATGTTCAGAGCAGAAGCAACAGAATTGATAATCCTGAAGCCTGGGAGAAGCATTGGAACAATATCAAGACAGTCTGGTGAGATCATATAAGATGCTCTAAACTAGGCATATATAATGATTTTGAGTCAATACTGGTAATCGCTATCCGATGGGCTTAGAAAATCGTTTCCATTTTCATCGTTCCAAGAAAATAGATCTCTTAGAAGTTGTCATGCAGGCTACTTGGTGCAGGTGCTAGACATTTGTGAACAAAGTTCCCAACTTCAAGATGTGGTAATAAAAGCAGGCTTCTTTCCCTGATACGGATTTAGAATAAAATTATTACGAAGAAAAATCACTCGGTCATATGACTGTCTGAGATAAAAAAGGCCAAAGAGTACACATGCATACCAAGAGCATTGTGAAAAACAAAGAGTGAGTTTAAAATACATTAGCAGCAGAAAAAAATTGCAGAAGGTGTAATATTGAGATCACCATAGACGTCAATAAGCTGATTGTACTCCTCTTCAAAAAGCTTAGAAGCTCGATGTACCTTCACACACAAGATAAAGAAGTCCAGATGGGATTTGAAATTTGTAAATTCGTATCTGTAGCTCGGAAGTAGGAAATGCAGGACATACATAACTCAAACGTACTCGAAACAAAATAAACTATGTTAGAAAGGGAGCAGAATCTGCTCCTATGCACAAACAAGTTGGGTCCCTTTAGTTCTGCTGGAATAACTCATTTTTCTGCAAGATTCACCTTTGTAACAAAAAAGCTGGGGACCCGTTCCATGAATTTTTTATATTTTCTTTTGGTCATTCTCAAATGGCTGCATATTGTGCCATCGCAAGTCTGGTGGCAATATTTGAAGGATACGCATAGACAACCACAGGCAATTCTTGTTAACTTCAAAATGACAAGAGAAAAAAAAAATCAAGCACAAGTCAAAGGAAGGAAGGAAGGAAGGAAGGTTTTTTTATCGTCCGCGGAGGCCAATCGGCCTATGGGACCCAAATTACACCGGTGCAAAGAAGCCCGCTGCTACCCGGATTAAACCCCCTAAGAGGGAAAACCGTCGCAGAAGAACAAGTTCACCCGGGCAAATTGCACAAATATACATATACACATGAATTCCCGGCACCTCAAATAGGCGACCGGGGGCAGAGGTGAGTCTGCAGATCTAAAACCTCCTGGAGGTAGGAGCCAAGGGATCGAACCCGGCGCTGCATCGAGTAGCTCGTCGCGGGTGCACCAGGTCGCACCAAGAGAATGTAGCGAGCCCGAATCCGACTATAGGCTGGACAGCTCTGGAAGGCATGGCTTTCATCTCAACAACCCCCCGGCAACACCGACAAAGCTCGCCCCGGGCGCGGCTCTCCAACCCATCGACTTCGCCTCAAGCCGAAGATGGTGGACCCCTATTCAATGGATCGCGATGATCCCGCGCTTCTTCATGGGCAACCGAGAACGCAGTGTAGAGCCGGGCCTCGAACCGGGGTGGGGTTTATGTGTTGTTTGTAGTGTGCCATATTTACTGTTCCGGGAGCATGGTGGTCCCGAGCTTCCCGTGAAACAAGAGTCCAAGTACCCCCTCAGCCTATCCCTACGGGCGTTTGTGTGCACTGACGCACCTATCGCGCCGTCTACGTTCCGTAGCGCCCGGCCACCATGGGCTCTCTTTGTCCTTCCAACAAGCCCCGAGTTGTTGCGGGATCATCGCCACGCCAAGCCAAGTCGCGCGGAGTTGAGTGTCGCCCATGCCGCCACCTTCCGGAAATAAACAATGTGTCTATCGAGGGGGCGCATGTCGCAGGGCATGAATCCCGCCTCCCGCAACAAGATCCGATATGGAACCGAGGGCTTGACCCCCAAGTGCCCGTCAAAAATGCACTCAAAGATCAAACCATCCGCTACGCCGGGAAGGTTGCGACCTCGATCTCTGGGGGTGGGGAGGTCTCCCAAAACACTGCCTCCGCTTCGAGGGAGCTCAACCAGCTGATCGGTTTGTTTGCTCCCGGCCGCGGAGCCCGCTAAACCGTCGGGCTTACGAAAGCATGTCGGCAGAATCCTCCGCACCGCCATAATCCAAGCGCAACCGAGGTCGGCAAAATATTGCTACCGGGCGTAGCGAAGGTGGCGGCCGCCTTCACATAGAGTGGGAGGTGATCTCGAGTCGGCCTCCTCGTCCCGGATCGTCCGTGGCCGACGCGAAAATGGCCGACAAGGTGTACATCCCGGCGCAGCCACTATGACATAATCCACGACACTAGTTCCGCTGCCGATTGTCCCGCCCGCAAGTGTACCCGTGGGAAGAGGGCCATTGTGGTAGGCCATTGCATATGAGCAGTCAAAGATACCGCACATCGAGCAATTGTTGCCGCCGGGCCGGTGACTGACCGTCATCCGAGTGCCGCGGTGCAAGCCGCCTCTCTGGGGCGAAATCGCAAAGACGCCATCCGGGCGAGGGGTCCACCGCATGGCCTGCTCCACCCCGTCCGCATTGAAGTCTCCAAGGAGAGTATGACTCGCCCATCCGCTTGGATGTCAGATGTCATCATATAGATCGACATACGGGTCCATCCCCCCTGGCCCACCTCCCGTGGTCGGTGATAGAAGGAACTCTCTCGCGATGGGGAAAGTAGCAAGCAAACTAGGAAGAGAGGATCTCTCGCGGGTGGTGCACTCGGATCCACAAGTAGCGGTTATGTCCGGCTCGGTCTTCCGAGGGAAACCAAATGTGCCAAGGCTACCCCAGTGAGTAGCAGTAACCCCACCGCGGCTCCACGCCTCCTCAGACAACCATTGAAAAACCAGCATAAGCATGTAATGCAAAAACCTGAATGAAAAGAAGCGGTGTTTTCGGAGACCAGGGCCAAAGAATAGTATGTCCGATAGTCTGAGAGAGCTCTTGAGACAAATCAAGCGAAAGAAGACGAAAATCTCCCAGTTCCGCGATAGCGAGATGAGTATAAGCTTGTGTAAATTGCGCACCAGCTCCACTGCAGTGCAGGAGCATGTTGGAGCCATTTTCTTGGACTTGGATGCGGCCTGCAAAAGGGAAAAAATCGGTGAGGGCCTTGTTGAGGCTGAGCTTAAGGACAGAAGCGATGGCAGATGGATCGGATGCAGTGTCATTAAGGGAATGCAAATGGCATGAGAAGAGGGCAGCTTTGGGATGTGGCTCCTCCCATCTTCGTTACTATTTTCTTGCCCATTTTCTAATTTTGATAGCCCTTGATTTTAAAAACTGAAGATCTAACGGACTAACTTATGCCACCTCAGTTTTTGATGAGATGGAGGTGCCATGTGGATAGGCTAGAATTGCAAGAAAGGTTGTAGGCTTGGTTATGCTGGTGTGCTAAAAAAAAATAATAAAAAATAAAAATAAAAAAAGGTGCTACGCACCGAGGGTTGCCCTCCACGACCGGAGGGTGAAGTGGCTTAAATCATAGTTGAAAGTAATGTTTTCACAATCAATTCAAATTGCTACTTCAAAACAATAGAGTACTTGATAGCATGACTTTATGGGAATTGGCCTGTAGAAATCTTTGGTGCTCGGCATGGAACAAGTATTGTAGAAGCATAAGGACAAGTATAATAGAGCAGATAATGGAAATACATATTTTGTTAGCATAGAAATAAGAGAATTTCTTGAAGACCTCTGATGGATTTTTTGTCACAGAGAGCTTCAAATATCTGAGGAGCAGGTTTTGTAGAGGAATAAAACTTCGATGCATAGCCTAACTCTAAACCTCGCAAAAAAAAAGTAAAATGGATCACAGACATACCAAGAATCCCCGTCTCCATAGCTAAATGAAGATCTCTCTCTTGCGTCGGCCACATGCTCCAAAATTTTTTATCTCTCGTGCTATACGGCGAGAGATAATTTTTATACCGTATAGCATGAGAGATGCCGAGAGATAATAATCTCTCGTGGCTTAACAATGCCGTTAACGGGCAAAAATAAAAGATAGACTGAAAAATAAAAATAGACGACGGATTTTTTTTTCCCGAATCCCCTGTTCTTGAGATCCTGATAGCCTGTTCTTAAGACGTAGGTAGAAGGTCTTAAGATCGACCAGGAGTCGTGGCCATACAAATAGATCGACCAGGAGCCGTTCCTTCAGATACAGGCCGGTAGGGTTCCAAGTTTTTCAAATGCAAACCCATAGGGTTTCAGATCTGGAGTTTCGTTGAAAAAGCTGCCCTGTTGCAGCAAGATAAAACTAGCTCAAAGCAAGCTCTGTAACAACTCAAATCTTCAGAATCCCAGCAGACGGCTTCGTGGTTATCATTTCTAAGCCCACAAGTATGATTTTCTGCAGCTGCTATATAGGAAAAAGTATAATTTGTAGGAGCATCACACTGATGGTCGTCATTAACGCCCCAACAAAGAGCCTTCTTTGTGTTGAGCTCTATTCCACACACACGATACATGCCTGTAAATATGGCAGAGTACTTAGCTCGTGGATCAGGTGAAAAATTCTTTGGTGATTCTAATTTCACGTTATATCTCCAAGAGACTGCCGTATTGTCATCACTCCGCAAACCATAGTTGAATTGCGTAGCAGCAGAGACGGCTGTGAAGGAATGTCCTGAAGGGCCATGATCGGAACTCCATACCATGAATCAGGGCCTTTTTTCTACCATAAATCAGGGCATACCATGAATCAGGGCATTTTGCTGCGATTTTTTTTCTGCCATGAATCAGGGCCTTTTGATTTTTTCGCAGATTGAATCAGAGACTTGGATTCACAAATCATTTTTTTGTTTGTCAAAAGCCCTGTTCTACAAGGTCGGATTCTACCCAAGGCCGGATTCAGCAAATGCAAATAGATTAGTGTCACAAAGGGCCTACAAAGGGCAAACCTACAACCGTTTTTGCTGGGGTAGATCCTGCTGGAGCAGTGGACGACCATGAAGACAGGGCCGTAGGTGCAAATTCAGGTGGGTTGTAGTCATGCGGTTGTGCGGTTGCCCCTTTTTCTTTTCCGATGGGTTTTTTCGGGATTTCTCTTTTCTTTACTAACGGCCAAAAGTTAATGGGAATGCCCCTCCCTGCTGTTAGGGAGAAATTGTCTCTCGAGGTGAGAGTCAAGAAAACCCACTCTCACCCATCTCTCCCCTTCTCCCATCTCTCGTATTATCTCTCATAATCTCTAAGTCCGCATGTGGCCAAGGCATCTCTCTCTCTCTCTCTCTCTCTCTCTCTCTCTCTCTCTCTCTCTCTCTCTCTCTCTCTCTCTCTCTCTCTCTCTCTCTCCCAGAGTGATTTCACGTGAATCAAAGAGCATGCGAGGTCAATATGACTAAGACTAAAGTAGTAGTATTTGGGGCTACGAAGGTGGATTATGTAAAAGTATTTTACAGGGAGGAGCCAGTTGAACTTGTGGACAGTTATAAGTATCTTGGTCTGGTGGTGGATAAGAGCCCCAATTGGAACATTGCGGCCGAACATAAGGCAGATGGTGGGCTTAAAGCCCTATATGCTATGCAAAAAGCAGCTTGTAGGAAAAGGCGGACATATATGGAATTTTGATATGAAGAAACGACTATATATTGCTTTGGTGCGACAGGGCATTATATGGGTGTGAAGTATGGGGTCCAGCCCGGCCTTAGACAGTGGAAAAAGATTGAGAAAATACAGAAAAGATTTTTTCGAGCTGAGCTTGGGACTAAAATGCAGACGCCATACGACATGTTGCTAGCGGAATGTGATATGCTTTCCTTGGAAGCGTAAGCACTTTGCAAGACTCTCCAAAGATGTATATAAAGTCTTATTTGTCATGCCGATGATGATGCTTTTACCCGTGTTGGCCCCGAGGAGACACGCAAAGGGCTGGTTTGCGCATTACATAGAGATCTGGCTAGCAAGGTGGGGGATGCACATGGAGGATTTGGAGAGCTACAAGAATGATATTCGGGCTTGGGTCATGGAGAATGTCATCAGAGTAAATTGGAGGGAAGGCGCAGTCAAGAAGGAATTCTATAGAAGCCACATCAATCCCACGTTACAAGGAGCTAGGTATCTTCACGAAAATATTTCTGTTAACCATAGACAAGCTATCTCAGAAGAATTGAGCTCACATAGATTGGGCGTGGAGATAGGCCGATGGAGCGATATCCCACATGATCTTCGATTGTGCAAATTATGTGATAGCGGGTCTCTTGAAGATGAAGCACATGTGCTCCTTCATTGCCCGGCATATGCTGGCTTACGTACTAAGCATGTTTTGCAGGCTCATACACTTGTTGGTTTTTTTGATCTACCAGGTGTTCAGATTGGGGCATATATATTGGATGTTTTGAAACATCGGGATGGACATTTGAACACAATGGGTGTGAAGGAGGTGGATGAGGAGGAGTTGGGGGGGGGGGTTAATGCATTATTATCAGATGATGCATTAGATGATTTTTTCTATACTTAACAATGTACTGAGTTGAACGTCTTATAGACCTGGCGGTCTCACAGACGTAATAATAATACAATTTCATTTCATTTCATTTCATTTCTCTCTCTCTCTCTCTCTCTCTCTCTCTCTCTCTCTCTCTCTCTCTCTCTCTCTCTCTCTCTCTCTCTCTCTCTCTCTCTCTCTCTCTCTCTCTCTCTCTCTCTCTCTCACATTAATATATATAAACGTATATCACATGCAGGGGCATCATGAACATGTTATATATAGATATCGATCTTGGCCGTTGGTTTTGCTTGGGTGGCATTTATATTGGATCCTAACCATACATATGATTTGATGTGACATTCATTTATAAGATGGTGGGGTTGCAACTTTCAATCCTGACCGTTAAGTGTTGAGGAAGTAATCTTGGCCATTCACATGCGTGTATGGGGTCATGTATGGGTCATGCGGATGCATGAGGTGGCAAAAGAATTTAATTTCAAACAATGCTGTGGCAGCAAAAAATAATGACCCTTTTATGACGTGGCAATTCTCTACCATTAATGCCATCTAAGGCACCTTACAGGTGGCACTGCAAATTACATTATGATAATGTTCTAATTATTTTGTTTGGTATTTGGGGAGGGTATCTCACGCATGGTTTGGCCTAGATTTTGCCACTGTATTGTATGCAAAAACGTAGTGAAACAGTATTTTTTGAGCGATTTGAGGTGCTTGTTGGCCAGTCAAAGCATCATTCCTAAAATCGGCTGAGGCATACGTTTCCATACATGGTTTAAAAATGGGAGGATAAGAAAGCACGCTTTTTTTTTTTTTTGATGGGGCGGGGCTTGGAGGCGGGGTTCCGGGATCGTATGGTGGATGGCAGCCCGGTTTCAAGGAAGAGGCCCAAGATCGATTATGGCGATAGAAGGTGGGCGCAGATAGAGCGAGGATTGATTCCGGGCCGGGTAGAGCAGGGCTTGATTCCGCTTGATGTCGGCATTAGTCGGGGCTTGAGGCTCGTTTTTATTTTTATTTCTTTCCTTCCAACCGTCAAAGAAAAAATCGAGGTCGCTTCCATCGAGGCCGAATCTCATGGCCTTGGCTCCGGCCGCTTCATGGTGGTTCCAACGGTTCTACATTGGCATCTGCAATCGATGCCGCCAGAGGCGGCCTTCATTCCTTTGGGTTGCTTAGGGTTGCAGTGTCCGTTATTGCGGTAGAGTAGGGAAGACTTGCAAAGATTGTTTGTGCCATTCGAACTTCGAGTTCTAGGCCGACGGTGGTGGTGATGGTCATTGGTCATGCACAGCCGCATTACGTGCATTGCACGGTACACAGCCGCAATGTGGTGTGGTGGTTTTTTTTTGAACCATAGGATTTGTCATGTGTTTCTTCTGGCAGAGTATTCATATCCGTGGATCTGGAACAATCCTACGAATATACCGGAAATCAACGGCCAACAATCAACCTTACCAGAAAAACCGATAAGGAAAGAAAAACCGATAAGTACGGTGACATGTGATTTAATTGGAGTAGCCTGAAAAAAGGAAAGCGAAATTTCTAGAATTTTTAGCATTCTTCTAGTATGCGCTTTTGTGGCTATGGCGGCCACGGCAGCCACGGTGCAGCTCCTAGAATGGCCAGGGCTCCCTTCGACTCTTGCTCCGGCAGTTCGTTTCCCATGGCAATTTCCATTTGGCCCAAACATGGCAACCCAAGTGAATCGAGCTCTGAGTCTCTGCATGAGATGTTCTCGGCCGGATCAATGTATTTGAATATGATCTGCCACTGAAATAAAAAATTACATGTTTTTAGAGGCCAGCGGATGGCTGGAGCGGCCTACTGTACAGAGACGTTTTGTGCTGAACAGGGCTGCAGCGACATGCTGAAGAGGGATTTCGAAATGGATTGTAGCATGCAGAGCTGCAATGTAGGGTTGTGACTTGATAGATGCATTTCCAGCATCTCTGTCAGATTGAGGCTTAATATGCAGAGTATGCTACTATGGAAGTATGGCAATGAGAAACCGATTATGGAAGATGATATTGCTCTTTCATTGTTTTTTAACTGAATTCTTTGACAGAGGTGGTCTGGAGCTCTGTATTTTTAGAAGTGCAGTTGATTGCCCCATTTCCAGGATGTTGTAGACGATGTTACACGCATTTGTGATATGGGCTTATTCCGTAAATTGGCATTCATGATATGGGCATATTTCGTAGATTGTTGTGGGAAAGTATGATTCTGGCCACTGACGTTGCAGACTTTATCCACGAAACTTGCTGGAACTAGTTATATTAATGCTTGGAAGGTTGTGCCTCTAACTCCTGCTGCTCCTGATCCTCGAATTGATCTTTATTTTTCTATTGGACATTCACTAACAATGCATACATATTCCTGGTTACAGATTCTACAAAGCAACCAAAGCAAAGAGTGTTTAATCCAAACATTGGCAGACTATGCAAAGCTTTATTTCCTGTTGTTTTATTCACTAGCTTGATTTGTTCTGCAGCTATACCAACAACTTCACATGCCATGCTGCTTTAGTTAAGTCTGACGATCTTGAAGTAGTTTACACTAGGAGCCATTAATCATGAAATGAAATTCTGCAGGCTGGAAGATGGTGATACACTATGAATTGTGTTGCAGGCATGTTCTATTAGTAACAACATTGATGGCAGCAAGGCAGTGAAAAAAACCTCAGTGATTTGAGTCCAAATTTTTAATACCATGGCATCTTTTTCTTGAGGTAATTTTAGCTACTAATTATGTAGGTAGAAGCTCTTGGTTTCTAGGTACATGGGATTTGTTGCGTGGCCATATTGTTTAGCTGTTGAATTTAAATGTTTTTTGTAGGATATGGAGCTTATGGCATCTGTCCAACGACATCCATCTGCAAAAGGCCATTTCGTCTGATATTATTGCATTTTTTTGCTTAACATGCTTGCCACTTGAAACATCTAGAATCTGCCTCCTTTGGTCGTGTGGTTAGTCCACTCGTCTAGCACATTGAGGTCTCGTGTTCGAACCTCACTAGGATCTTGGCATCCTAGGACCTTTGGCCCCTGGTATCCTTGTAGGGGGTGGTGCTCCTTGAAGAGGGAGCGTCGTATGTCCTAAAAGGATGCTGGCTTGTGCTACGACGTAAAAATACATCTCTCTCTCTCTCTCTCTCAAAGCTCTCCGATTAACAGAAACATTTAGGATGCAAAAGCACCTTCGACAACATGTAAGATGTAAAACAGGCTGAGCCATATGCAAAACATGTTGTGTGTTGCTAGTGTCTTTGATGCCGAGGTTTTACAACTAGCAGACCCTTTTATATTTGAAAATTATGTAGAATATTTGCTGCGGTGAGAAGTATGCAGCGATTAAGGCCCAGCTTAGGGACCTTAATTTGCATACTGTCTGTGAGGAAGCCAAATGTCCTGGTGAATGCTGGAGTGGGGGTGAACTGGGCAAGGCTACTGCCATGATTATGATATTGGGTGATACTTGCACCATGATATTGGGTGATACTTGCACCAGAGACTGCGGGTAAATTTATGCATCCTTGCATTTGGATTTTGAAGACTATATACGGTTATTCAAATTATCCTTCCTTCACAGATTTTGTGCTGTAAAAACTTCACGAACTCCTCCACCACTAGACCCTAATGAGCCCATGAATGTTGTAGAGGCAATTGTAGCCTGGGATTTGGATTATATTGTGCTTACCAGTGTGGACAGGGATGATCTACCTGATAAGGGAGTGCTCACTTTGCTGAAACAGTACGCCACATCAAGGAGAACAAGCCCCCTGTTGTTTTATGGCTGATGTACCCCATTTATTGATTCTAGTTTGGTACTATGTGTTTGCTAAGCATTGAAGTCATTGAGCTCTTTATTGTTTATCATCTTTGTAATCCTAGATCGCTACTCATAGCAGCTGCTAAATTGTGTTTTTTATCCATTCCTGATTTCCGAGGAGATCTGGCTTGTGTAGAGTGTGTTGCCACCTCAGGACTAGATGTCTTTGCACATAACATTGAAACTGTGGAGGAGTTGCAAGCTGTTGTTCGCGAACGCAGAGCATGTCTTTATTTCTTTAGATGCTATTATCATGGTGTAAAATAGTTTGGCAATTTGATGTGAATAGTGCCAATAGTTGGATCGACTTAGTGGGTCCTTGATTAGTTTTGAATTATTTGTTTTGATAGGGTTAAGAACCTCTCCAACCATCCATCCATCGTGTCTAGCTAGTTCAGCCTAAATTGCTTATTAACAATATTGAGGATATGGTTGTAGATCCCAATATAAAATAGTTGTTTGCTGCAAAAACCAACAAGCAACTCATGCAAAAGTTAAAGGGTAGTAACATTACGCACATGGCTTTGTATAATTGTTAGTTTGGCTTAGTATGAATAGTTGGGTTGTAGTATACTAGTTGTAGCAGTCAATTATGGGCTACATGATCTCATGGGTTAATTTGTGAAAAAATCTCATGTAAGTCTAAATTGAAAGGACAAATGGTTATCAAGTAACATGATGCAACAAATAGAGAGAGCTTTACGATTGTGACCCCAAATAGGACATTACGACCCATTTCAATGCATATTCTGAAAATCTATGCTTCTCTATCAAGTAATCATGTGTATGATCCCTTAAAAACAACATATAACGATCCTTTGGCATTTATAAAGTTGGATCACTATAAAACAAAAAACGTGTTTGCCACTATAAGAGGAAGATATACTTGCCAACCATCACGAAAGATTACGCACTGTGATGCAAACATCCATTGAAAACATGGCAGTTTACTAGCCATTAAGGATAATTTAACTCTAAATTAGCATATCTATGGAATTTGGAACTTTTTGAGCTGGACCAAGTTCAAGTAATTGCCATGCAGCATCTCCAAGCTAAAACTTTCCCTAAGCCATAACAATTTTAACAATTTTAACAATTTTTTTTTTCATCTTATCTTATCTTATCCTAAGCCATAACAATTTTGTAACTTTGGTCCTTACCCTATGCTTGTGATAAAAATAAAGATCTGCGATATGCGATAAGGAAACTTCATAAAATCTTTAGGAAACTGGCGGAATCTTGATAAAATCTTGGATTACCTAAATGAATCTTCATGTAATCTAAGGGAATCCAAGAGCACCTACATAGAATCATGGGGAATTTAGGTGAATCTTGGGACAATCTATGGAAATCTTCCACACCACTGCATTTTGCAGGGTCGACTTCATGCAGTCCTTCATAGTACAACCACTTGTATATATATATATATATATACAAGTTATTGTACTATGAGGGCTTGTACAAATTCGACTAGAAGCCAAATGCAGTGTCATCCAATGAAGATCCTATAAAGATTCTCCAAAGACTCTAGAAAAATTTCCCTAGATATTATGAGATTCCATCAATGTTCGCTTATATTCCCCAAAATCCGCGGATTTTTCCTCGAGGAATTGTACAAATTCGAGTAGAAGTCAATTTTAAAGTCATGCGATGAAGATTCTATAGAGATTTGCCAAGATTCCACCAAGATTCTCTAGATACTCAAAGATTTTATGAAGATTCCCTTAGATTCCTTTAGATTCTTAAAGATTCTCTTGAGATTCCCCTAGATCCCAAAGATTATCCTAAGATTCCATGTAGATTCTTCAAGATTTCCTTAGATTCTATGAAGATCCCCTTGTAGAACACACCTAGTGTCAAAGATTCCCCTAGATCCTCTTGGATTCCCCCTAAATTCCATAAAATTCCATAAACATCCCCTAGATTCTTAAGGTTCTATAAAGATTCCCCTAGATTTTCAAAGATTATCTAAAGATTCCTTTAGATTCCCTAAGATTCTATGTAGATTCTCCTAGATTCCCTTAGATTCTATCAAGATTCCACTAGATTCTCTAAGATTCCATAAAGATCCCCCCCGATTCCCAAACATTTATTGAAGATTCTCTTAGATTCCTCTATATTCATTTGATTCCCATAGATTCGTTAGGATTCTCTTGACATTTCCTTGATTCCAAAGGTTATCCCAAGATTCCTCTAGATTCCTTTAGATTCTTAAATATTCTCTTGAGATTTCCTTAGATTCCCAAATATTATCCTAAGATTCCTCTAGATTCTCCAAGATTCCATGTAGATTCTTCTAGATTCCCTTAGATTCTATGAAGATTCCCCTGTAGAACGCACCTACTGTTAAAGATTCCCCTAGATCCCTTGGAATCTCCTGCGATTCCCTAAGATTCCACAAAGATCCCCCTAGATTCTTAAGGTTCTATAAAGATTCCCCTAGATTTTCAAAGATTATTTGAAGATTCGTTTAGATTCCCCAAGATTCTATGTAGATTCTTATAGATTCCCTTAAGTTCTATGAAGATCCTATTAGATCTCTAAGATTCCATCGAGATTTCCCTCGATTCTTAAACCTTTTTTGAAGGTTTTCTTAGATTCCTCTAGATTCTTTTGAGATTCCCATAGATTCCTTAAGATTCTCTTGAGATTCCCTTGATTTTCAAAGATTATCCCAATATCTCTCAAATCTCCTTAGATTCTATGAATATTCCCCTAGATTATCCAACATTGCACGGAATGATGCCAAACCACTACTCATTGGAAAGCATTTGATGAGAGGAATCCAAAGGCGTGGGTGCCACTTTGATTCGAGACCTCCACCGCAAGATAAAGTCGTTTGAAGGCGACGCAAAAAAAGAAGCTTCCAAGAAAGCTTCATAATTAATGAGTTGCCACCTCATTTGATTCCCATAGATTCGTTAGGATTCTCTTGACATTTCCTTGATTCCAAAGGTTATCCCAAGATTCCTCTAGATTCCTTTAGATTCTTAAATATTCTCTTGAGATTCCCTTAGATTCCCAAATATTATCCTAAGATTCCTCTAGATTCTCCAAGATTCCATGTAGATTCTTCTAGATTCCCTTAGATTCTATGAAGATTCCCCTGTAGAACGCACCTACTGTCAAAGATTCCCCTAGATCCCTTGGAATCTCCTGCGATTCCCTAAGATTCCACAAAGATCCCCCTAGATTCTTAAGGTTCTATAAAGATTCCCCTAGATTTTCAAAGATTATTTGAAGATTCGTTTAGATTCCCCAAGATTCTATGTAGATTCTTATAGATTCCCTTAAGTTCTATGAAGATCCTATTAGATCTCTAAGATTCCATCGAGATTTCCCTCGATTCTTAAACCTTTTTTGAAGGTTTTCTTAGATTCCCCTAGATTCTTTTGAGATTCCCATAGATTCCTTAAGATTCTCTTGAGATTCCCTTGATTTTCAAAGATTATCCCAATATCTCTCAAATTTCCTTAGATTCTATGAATATTCCCCTAGATTATCCAACATTGCACCTAATGATGCCAAACCACTACTCATTGGAAAGCATTTGATGAGAGGAATCCAAAGGCATGGGTCCCACTTTGATCCGAGACCTCCACTTAAGATAAAGTCGTTTGAAGGCGACGCAAAAAAAGAAGCTTCCAAGAAAGCTTCATAATTAATGAGTTGCCACCTCACTATCTTTTCATTAAATAAAGGGTGCCACCTCACCTCCTTTAATATAAAAAATTCTAATTTATTATAAAAATGAATGGCTAGGATTTATCCTCCCCCTTTTGATCTAATCGGTTAAGATTGGTTGCACCAAATCCACTTTTCGTGAAGCTTCCTTGCACTTTCCTTATAAAAATTAAGGGCCATGATTTCTCCTCTCCTTTTTGATCCGACGGGCTTAAAGACATGGTGCATGCCCCTATGCATGCCCCCCCATCATATTTATATGCCCATGCATGACCTCTCCCACGAGGTGGCGGCATCATGGCCCTCCATCTCCAATCGGACGGGGCATTAATCTCTATATAGCATGGGTACATCCTTTCCTGGCACACATAGAATCTCCCCTAGATCCCTTGGAATCTCCTGCGATTCCCTAAGATTCCACAAAGATCCCCCTAGATTCTTAAGGTTCTATAAAGATTCCCCTAGATTTTCAAAGATTATTTGAAGATTCGTTTAGATTCCCCAAGATTCTATGTAGATTCTTATAGATTCCCTTAAGTTCTATGAAGATCCTATTAGATCTCTAAGATTCCATCGAGATTTCCCTCGATTCTTAAACCTTTTTTGAAGGTTTTCTTAGATTCCCCTAGATTCTTTTGAGATTCCCATAGATTCCTTAAGATTCTCTTGAGATTCCCTTGATTTTCAAAGATTATCCCAATATCTCTCAAATCTCCTTCCCCTAGATTATCCAACATTGCACGGAATGATGCCAAACCACTACTCATTGGAAAGCATTTGATGAGAGGAATCCAAAGGCATGGGTCCCACTTTGATCCGAGACCTCCACCGCAAGATAAAGTCGTTTGAAGGCGACGCAAAAAAAGAAGCTTCCAAGAAAGCTTCATAATTAATGAGTTGCCACCTCACTATCTTTTCATTAAATAAAGGGTGCCACCTCACCTCCTTTAATATAAAAAATTCTAATTTATTATAAAAATGAATGGCTAGGATTTATCCTCCCCCCTTTGATCTAACGGTTAAGATTGGTTGCACCAAATCCACTTTTCAGGAAGCTTCCTTGCACTTTCCTTATAAAAATTAAGGGCCATGATTTCTCCTCCCCTTTTGATCCGACGGCTTAAAGACATGGTGCATGCCCCTATGCATGCCCCCCATCATATTTATATGCCCATGCATGACCTCTCCCACGAGGTGGCGGCATCATGGCCCTCCATCTCCAATCGGACGGTCGGCATTAATCTCTATATAGCATGGGTACATCCTTTCCTGGCACACATAGAATCTCCCCTAGATCCCTTAGAATCTCCTGCGATTCTCTAAGATTCCACAAAGATCCCCCTAGATTCTTAAGGTTCTATAAAGATTCCCCTAGATTTTCAAAGATTATTTGAAGATTCGTTTAGATTCCCCAAGATTCTATGTAGATTCTTATAGATTCCCTTAAGTTCTATGAAGATCCTATTAGATCTCTAAGATTCCATCGAGATTTCCCTCGATTCTTAAACCTTTTTGAAGGTTTTCTTAGATTCCCTAGATTCTTTTGAGATTCCCATAGATTCCTTAAGATTCTCTTGAGATTCCCTTGATTTTCAAAGATTATCCCAATATCTCTCAAATCTCCTTCCCTAGATTATCCAACATTGCACTAATGATGCCAAACCACTACTCATTGGAAAGCATTTGATGAGAGGAATCCAAAGGCATGGGTCCCACTTTGATCCGAGACCTCCACCGCAAAAGATAAAGTCGCTTTGAAGGCGACAAGAAAAAGAAGCTTCCAAGAAAGCTTCATAATTAATGAGTTGCCACCTCACTATCTTTTCATTAAATAAAGGGTGCCACCTCACCTCCTTTAATATAAAAAATTCTAATTTATTATAAAAATGAATGGCTAGGATTTATCCTCCCCCCTTTTGATCTAACGGTTAAGATTGGTTGCACCAAATCCACTTTTCAGGAAGCTTCCTTGCACTTTCCTTATAAAAATTAAGGGCCATGATTTCTCCTCCCCTTTTGATCCGACGGCTTAAAGACATGGTGCATGCCCCTATGCATGCCCCCCATCATATTTATATGCCCATGCATGACCTCTCCCACGAGGTGGCGGCATCATGGCCCTCCATCTCCAATCGGACGGTCGGCATTAATCTCTATATAGCATGGGTACATCCTTTCCTGGCACACATAGAATCTCCCCTAGATCCCTTAGAATCTCCTGCGATTCCCTAAGATTCCACAAAGATCCCCCTAGATTCTTAAGGTTCTATAAAGATTCCCCTAGATTTTCAAAGATTATTTGAAGATTCGTTTAGATTCCCCAAGATTCTATGTAGATTCTTATAGATTCCCTTAAGTTCTATGAAGATCCTATTAGATCTCTAAGATTCCATCGAGATTTCCCTCGATTCTTAAACCTTTTTTGAAGGTTTTCTTAGATTCCCCTAGATTCTTTTGAGATTCCCATAGATTCCTTAAGATTCTCTTGAGATTCCCTTGATTTTCAAAGATTATCCCAATATCTCTCAAATCTCCTTAGATTCTATGAATATTCCCCTAGATTATCCAACATTGCACGGAATGATGCCAAACCACTACTCATTGGAAAGCATTTGATGAGAGGAATCCAAAGGCGGGGTCCCACTTTGATCCGAGACCTCCACCGCAAAGATAAAGTCGTTTGAAGACGAAAAAAAAGAAGCTTCCAAGAAAGCTTCATAATTAATGAGTTGCCACCTCACTATCTTTTCATTAAATAAAGGGTGCCACCTCACCTCCTTTAATATAAAAATTCTAATTTATTATAAAATGAATGGCTAGGATTTATCCTCCCCCTTTTGATCTAACGGTTAAGATTGGTTGCACCAAATCCACTTTTCGAAGCTTCCTTGCACTTTCCTTATAAAAAATTAAGGGCCATGATTTCTCCTCCCCTTTGATCCGACGGCTTAAAGACATGGTGCATGCCCCTATGCATGCCCCCCATCATATTTATATGCCCATGCATGACCTCTCCCACGAGGTGGCGGCATCATGGCCCTCCATCTCCAATCGGACCCGGTCGGCATTAATCTCTATATAGCATGGGTACATCCTTTCCTGGCACACATAGAATCTCCCCTAGATCCCTTGGAATCTCCTGCGATTCCCTAAGATTCCACAAAGATCCCCCTAGATTCTTAAGGTTCTATAAAGATTCCCCTAGATTTTCAAAGATTATTTGAAGATTCGTTTAGATTCCCCAAGATTCTATGTAGATTCTTATAGATTCCCTTAAGTTCTATGAAGATCCTATTAGATCTCTAAGATTCCATCGAGATTTCCCTCGATTCTTAAACCTTTTTTGAAGGTTTTCTTAGATTCCCCTAGATTCTTTTGAGATTCCCATAGATTCCTTAAGATTCTCTTGAGATTCCCTTGATTTTCAAAGATTATCCCAATATCTCTCAAATCTCCTTCCCCTAGATTATCCAACATTGCACGGAATGATGCCAAACCACTACTCATTGGAAAGCATTTGATGAGAGGAATCCAAAGGCATGGGTCCCACTTTGATCCGAGACCTCCACCGCAAGATAAAGTCGTTTGAAGGCGACGCAAAAAAAGAAGCTTCCAAGAAAGCTTCATAATTAATGAGTTGCCACCTCACTATCTTTTCATTAAATAAAGGGTGCCACCTCACCTCCTTTAATATAAAAAATTCTAATTTATTATAAAAATGAATGGCTAGGATTTATCCTCCCCTTTTTGATCTAATCGGTTAAGATTGGTTGCACCAAATCCACTTTTCGTGAAGCTTCCTTGCACTTTCCTTATAAAAATTAAGGGCCATGATTTCTCCTCCCTTTTGATCCGGGACGGGCTTAAAGACATGGTGCATGCCCCTATGCATGCCCCCATCATATTTATATGCCCATGCATGACCTCTCCCACGGTGGCGGGTGGCGGCATCATGGCCCTCCATCTCCAATCGGACGGTCGGCATTAATCTCTATATAGCATGGGTACATCCTTTCACGCACACATAGAATCTCCCTAGATCCCTTAGAATCTCCTGCGATTCCCTAAGATTCCACAAAGATCCCCTAGATTCTTAAGGTTCTATAAAGATTCCCCTAGATTTTCAAAGATTATTTGAAGATTCGTTTAGATTCCCCAAGATTCTATGTAGATTCTTATAGATTCCCTTAAGTTCTATGAAGATCCTATTAGATCTCTAAGATTCCATCGAGATTTCCCTCGATTCTTAAACCTTTTTTGAAGGTTTTCTTAGATTCCCCCTAGATTCTTTTGAGATTCCCATAGATTCCTTAAGATTCTCTTGAGATTCCCTTGATTTTCAAAGATTATCCCAATATCTCTCAAATCTCCTTAGATTCTATGAATATTCCCCTAGATTATCCAACATTGCACGGAATGATGCCAAACCACTACTCATTGGAAAGCATTTGATGAGAGGAATCCAAAGGCGTGGGTCCCACTTTGATCCGAGACCTCCACCGCAAGATAAAGTCGTTTGAAGGCGACACAAAAAAAGAAGCTTCCAAGAAAGCTTCATAATTAATGAGTTGCCACCTCACTATCTTTTCATTAAATAAAGGATGCCACCTCACCTCCTTTAATATAAAAATTCTAATTTATTATAAAAATGAATGGCTAGGATTTATCCTCCCCTTTTGATCTAATCTGTTAAGATTGGTTGCACCAAATCCACTTTTCGAAGCTTCCTTGCACTTTCCTTATAAAAATTAAGGGCCATGATTTCTCCTCCCTTTTGATCCGGCGGCTTAAAGACATGGTGCATGCCCCTATGCATGCCCCCCATCATATTTATATGCCCATGCATGACCTCTCCCACGAGGTGGCGGCATCATGGCCCTCCATCTCCAATCGGACGGTCGGCATTAATCTCTATATAGCATGGGTACATCCTTTCCTGGCACACATAGAATCTCCCCTAGATCCCTTAGAATCTCCTGCGATTCCCTAAGATTCCACAAAGATCCCCCTAGATTCTTAAGGTTCTATAAAGATTCCCCTAGATTTTCAAAGATTATTTGAAGATTCGTTTAGATTCCCCAAGATTCTATGTAGATTCTTATAGATTCCCTTAAGTTCTATGAAGATCCTATTAGATCTCTAAGATTCCATCGAGATTTCCCTCGATTCTTAAACCTTTTTTGAAGGTTTTCTTAGATTCCCCTAGATTCTTTTGAGATTCCCATAGATTCCTTAAGATTCTCTTGAGATTCCCTTGATTTTCAAAGATTATCCCAATATCTCTCAAATCTCCTTAGATTCTATGAATATTCCCCTAGATTATCCAACATTGCACGGAATGATGCCAAACCACTACTCATTGGAAAGCATTTGATGAGAGGAATCCAAAGGCGTGGGTCCCACTTTGATCCGAGACCTCCACCGCAAGATAAAGTCGTTTTGAAGGCGACAAGAAAAAAAAGCTTCCAAGAAAGCTTCATAATTAATGAGTTGCCACCTCACTATCTTTTCATTAAATAAAGGGTGCCACCTCACCTCCTTTAATATAAAAAAATTCTAATTTATTATAAAAATGAATGGCTAGGATTTATCCTCCCCCTTTTGATCTAATCGGTTAAGATTGGTTGCACCAAATCCACTTTTCGGAAGCTTCCTTGCACTTTCCTTATAAAAATTAAGGGCCATGATTTCTCCTCCCCTTTTGATCCGAATGGCTTAAAGACATGGTGCATGCCCCTATGCATGCCCCCCCCATCATATTTATATGCCCATGCATGACCTCTC
Organism: Isoetes taiwanensis; assembly: GCA_021234155.1. Taxonomy (NCBI): domain Eukaryota; kingdom Viridiplantae; phylum Streptophyta; class Lycopodiopsida; order Isoetales; family Isoetaceae; genus Isoetes; species Isoetes taiwanensis. The sequence goes on along the minus strand of JAJEKV010000205.1, from coordinate 168,652 downwards.
CCACGGGTGGCGGCATCATGGCCCTCCATCTCCAATCGGACGGTCGGCATTAATCTCTATATAGCATGGGTACATCCTTTCCTGGCACACATAGAATCTCCCTAGATCCCTTGGAATCTCCTGCGATTCCCTAAGATTCCACAAAGATCCCCCTAGATTCTTAAGGTTCTATAAAGATTCCCCTAGATTTTCAAAGATTATTTGAAGATTCGTTTAGATTCCCCAAGATTCTATGTAGATTCTTATAGATTCCCTTAAGTTCTATGAAGATCCTATTAGATCTCTAAGATTTCATCGAGATTTCCCTCGATTCTTAAACCTTTTTTGAAGGTTTTCTTAGATTCCCCCTAGATTCTTTTGAGATTCCCATAGATTCCTTAAGATTCTCTTGAGATTCCCTTGATTTTCAAAGATTATCCCAATATCTCTCAAATCTCCTTAGATTCTATGAATATTCCCCTAGATTATCCAACATTGCACGGAATGATGCCAAACCACTACTCATTGGAAAGCATTTGATGAGAGGAATCCAAAGGCGTGGGTCCCACTTTGATCCGAGACCTCCACCGCAAGATAAAGTCGTTTGAAGGCGACGCAAAAAAAGAAGCTTCCAAGAAAGCTTCATAATTAATGAGTTGCCACCTCACTATCTTTTCATTAAATAAAGGGTGCCACCTCACCTCCTTTAATATAAAAAATTCTAATTTATTATAAAAATGAATGGCTAGGATTTATCCTCCCCCCTTTTGATCTAACGGTTAAGATTGGTTGCACCAAATCCACTTTTCAGGAAGCTTCCTTGCACTTTCCTTATAAAAATTAAGGGCCATGATTTCTCCTCCCCTTTTGATCCGACGGCTTAAAGACATGGTGCATGCCCCTATGCATGCCCCCCATCATATTTATATGCCCATGCATGACCTCTCCCACGAGGTGGCGGCATCATGGCCCTCCATCTCCAATCGGACGGTCGGCATTAATCTCTATATAGCATGGGTACATCCTTTCCTGGCACACATAGAATCTCCCCTAGATCCCTTGGAATCTCCTGCGATTCCCTAAGATTCCACAAAGATCCCCCTAGATTCTTAAAGTTCTATAAAGATTCCCCTAGATTTTCAAAGATTATTTGAAGATTCGTTTAGATTCCCCAAGATTCTATGTAGATTCTTATAGATTCCCTTAAGTTCTATGAAGATCCTATTAGATCTCTAAGATTCCATCGAGATTTCCCTCGATTCTTAAACCTTTTTTGAAGGTTTTCTTAGATTCCCCTAGATTCTTTTGAGATTCACAACAAGAGAATGGACATTTAGCGACGTGGGCTTGCGACGCCCGTGGCGACGTGGACGCCGCGAAATAACGCCATCGCGCGACGCCTGCGTGCGGCGACGCGACGTCGCGATACATCGCCGCATGCGGCGCCATGCGACGCGGTAGTGCGACGCCCGACACACACCGTGGACGCTTTGCGCCGTGGACGACAGTGACAGTGTCCGCATGCCGTGGATGTTTACGCCACGCCGCATGCGGCGTCGCCTATGTGACGATGTGTCGTATGTGACGATGTGTCGATATGACACGCCGGCAGATGTATATGTGTCGATATGACATGTCAAGACGTATATATATGTCGATATGACACGCCGGTATGTATATGTGACGATATGACACGCCAAGACGATATGTGTGACGAGGTGGTCGATGTGACGTATATTTTTATACACGGTTGTTAATGGTTTTTAGGATTACAAATTCAATACCGTCCCGATTGATACACCGTCTCAAAAAGACTCGACGACCAACCCGCAGCCTTCATTTAAGCGTGTTGCTCAGCAAGATGCATCATCACGATAGATGTGCTACCGCTATAAATTGTTCATTATAAAACTGACGTTGTCTGTGTCAAAATCTAGTTGTTCCAAGTTTACAATCCTTGAAGGTAACTTGACAATAGGCTTGTTGTCAATCATTGTTGCTGAGAGAAGAACATGATAAAGCCTTAAAATTTGTGCAAGAACACAAGAAAAATCCCACACTTTTACCTTTTGTCCGGCCAAGCATTATAGTGTTTAATATGACTTGCGTACCGCTTGTCCCGACGTCCTGATGGCGGATTCTAGGTTTACCTCCTTCATCTAGACTCTTCAGAAACCGAACTGCGGAAAATAGTTTTTTTGGGGGCTTTGAGAGCTTGCAAGAGCTGGAAAAATATTGTCAGGAACTATATCAGCAAACCAAAGAAGCACATATGGATACGCCAATACGGGGGGAAGAAGGTTATGATCTAAAAATCTCATCTTTGGGTATACAAGTAATTCTAATGGCACTATGGAAGTTGAAAGATCAACATCAAGGTTGGAATCAAGCAGCAATGCTTGAACTTGCAACTTTACCCCGCCAAACGCCCGATGATTTTGTGATATATGATGGTGGAGGAATTTATGCTTCAATTGCACAAGTTCCATATGAAGCCAATTCCCCATTGATGAGGATTTTGAAAAGCCGAGATACTATGTGGCTACACCTGTTGATGGCCTTGTTTCGGAGATCCATACATGGAAAGTGGAATTGGAACATAGCTCTGGCTTTGGGAAGAAAATAAGTGTATTCTCTCGCAACATTCATTCTAGAACTTTCTACAACATTCTGGAATTTTCTAGAAGGATTCCTTAGGCTCACCCAAGATTCTCTTATATTTTAAAACTTTTTAAAACTTTCTAGAACATTCTAGAACTTTCGTATATGTGACGTATGTGACATATGTGTCGTAGAAGGTCGCATGTTCCAGAAAGGCCCCATCTTCATTGTGCCCTTAAGCCCCAAAGAAGCACATGAACTTTTAGTGTGAGCATTTCTAATGGATTGAGCTTCATCCGCATTAATTCTAAACCACCTAATGTTCGACAAGATGCCCCCTTAGCCCGGGGGCTGCTTTTTCATCCTCTTCGATGGCTTTCCTAATTCCGTAACAAATGGTTCCATATGTAGTAAGCACAATGTCGTGCTTACAAAGTTCAACACAATTTATTCTTCTCTGATATTCATGGTATATGTACACAGATAGCTTGACAGATGGTACTACTTTTTCCTTCAATTCATGTTCACATTGTTTTTAAAGCGATTTAGGGCAAACAATCAAGGTGCAAACAATCAGGGTTGGCAAGGAGTATAGAAAATGATGCGCTGCGTCATCTTTTCAGAGAGCTTGATTCACGCTTGATAATGAGCCATCGTGCCACAAAAGTTCAAAATTTAGAGGATATTATGCTAGACACTCCACCAGATATTTCTGTGGTGGATCTAGTTGGCTCTCAAGATAGTGTAGATTGGTTAGATAAGAAAGTCCTTGAGACTGGCATTTCATTTCGTGCTTGTGCAACCAAGTGGGCAGCTTGATTTGATAACCGATTCTCGCTTGGATTTTTTGTTTCAGCTCGTCATTCCAAAAATCAACGCCAGAAAGCACATTTGCCTTGCTGATGGAATTGTGGAGAAAAAAAAAAGATGAAAATCAATGCATGTGGAAATTTAGATACCAAGTATTGGGATAGTTCCCAAAGTTATGTCTTCACAAAAGGTCGGAGCAGATTTGTCAAGGCAAAGAATTTGCGGTGAATGATGTGGTTTCGCTTTGAGAGAGATATCCAAGGTAAAAATTTACATCACCGGGCTTAGGGATCCTTCTCACCCGGTGTTTGAAATTACGGTGTTGATGCGGGATGCAACAACCCTTTGCGTAAAGTTTTCAGTCGCTTGGAGTCGATATTTGGTATTGAAGCAACTTAAATTCTATCTTTTGATATAACTATAATATGGTAGTTTTGAGCTCGATTAGCTCCCGGTTGATCCGAATTTTTGAGCTCGAATTTAGCTTATGGTTGATCCGTAATTTTTTGAGGCAATCGCCTTATGTATATAAGCATGATGTAGAATACAAAAACCGATATATGATATGATATAGATTTCTCGAAATCAGCTTTTTCAAAATGGAATTTGAAGATAAAAATATGAAGAAGATGAATATGATCGATGGATATCAAGAAGATGAATGCCAATGATGAATAAGGATATGACAATAATATTGCTTGTTTTAATTTATATAGGCCTATTTGTGCTATGGGTATTTTGAAAAAGCGATGAATTTAGTGATGGACATGGAGTTGGAGATGGTTGATCCAGAATTTTTTGAGCTCATAATTTAGCTTCTGGTTGATCCAGAGAAAGAGAAAAAAGAAGGAATTAGAAATGACATATGGATTTACCCCTAGAATTTCTACAACGAGAAGATTGGGTAGTCAAAAGTGGGACTCCCATATCCTCACCCAACATCTTTAGAGAAGCAACAAAATGCAATCTGAATGAGGAACTTGGTGTCCAAAGATAGTGGGAGAACTGCTTCTGACGACTCCTTGCAAATCCAAGGCATTAATGTCCCATGTGTCAAAGCGTCTGATCAAAATTTGCCTAAAAACGCCATCGCCCACCGCATCGCCACGACAAAATGTCACGACAAATGTCAGACTGTCCACGACGCCATGAATCAACTGAGAAGATGAATGTAAAGAATGGGGACGTGACGATGAATTTGAAGATAAATATATGAAGAAGATGAATATGATCAGGATGGATATCAAGAAGATGAATGCCACGATGAATACGGATATGACAATAATATTGCTTGTTTTAATTTATATAGGCCTATTTGTGCTATGGGTATTTTGAAAAAGCAGATGAATTTAGTGATGGACATGGACTTGGAGATGGAGGAGCTTATGTATGAACAAGGTAAAGAATCGGGTTTTGGGTTTCTGATTGCTCTAATCGTTGCGCATCTTGCATACCTCTTTTTCCATAGCAAGTTTCATTTTCTGGTGACGAAGTTCTCTTTTTAAGATATATGTGTATTTGAGAAGTTAAAAGATCAAATTTTGTGTTCCATCAGAAACGTTGTTAGTTTCGGGGGTAATGAATATAAAGTTTCCACGAGGTTTCCCTATCTGACCATATTTTTTGCATATCATTTCTGTACTCTAAAAAGCTTCACGGATTTTCTTCGGTAGACTTGTTTTGTGGCACGAATTTGGCTTAACTTTTGAAAAGCTGCTTGGCTTTGGTTAATGCAATTTGCTCGTGGATGCAAAATAATCAAGCTATGTTCAAGTGTTTTGAGGTATGCGATTTTAGGTTGTTACACAAAAAACTTGCTCGATTTTTAGGTTGCTCGTAAAGATAGGTATACATAAATTTCATAACCGACAAATGTCACGACAAATGTCACGACAAATGTCACGACAAATGTCACGACAAATGTCAGACGTCGCATGCGACGTCATGTGACATTACAGAACCTAAGACACGTCAGTACGTACTCGCCACGTGTACTGCCAGGTCGCATGTGACCTGGATTTTGACCGTTGACTATACGTCGCATGCGACGTGATCTACACGACGATGACACGCCCTCAGACGGACTTGCCGTGTAATTGCCAAGTCGTAGGTGACCTGGCCATGTGACCGTTGACACTACGTCCGCCGGCGACGCCACGCCGCATGCGACGCTACGCTTTCTATATAAACAACTTTTTCTGCATTCATTGTTATTTTCCTTCGCCCTCTTCCAAAAGCTAGCCTTTGGTGTTCTTCTTTTTTAACCATATCTTATACTTGTTGCCGCCCTACATGGATCGCCATGGTCATCTAAGATGATCGACGCGGAGATGGCCAGAGACGATTGATGTTGTCTTACCACCGTGGAGGGCCGGATATGCGAACCGCCACATGTAAGTTACCGATTCTTGTATTTAGTAGCCTAGACATATATAAACTAGGAGAGGACGGTAATCACGAGTAGTAAAAAAAACGCAGTGTTTTTTGGTCAAGGACACCTGCCGCCTCCACCTTGAGTGGAGAGGACCGTGTGTGCCGTGCCCAAACTCACCTTCATACCTTACTAAGTACAATGTAGATTACAAAATTGAGGTGTCGCAGTAGTCAAGGTCATATGTCGACTTCACCTTGAGTGGAGGGGACTCTATGTATCGGGGCTAGCTGCCTCAAAAGATCTTTATTGAAATTGAAACTTATATAAGGGTCGCATTCTGAAAGGGCATGGTCGGCTTCACCTTGAGTGGAGAGGACTACGCGGTCCCGCCCAATTCCCCATTTAGGATTTAGGGTTTTAGGGTTTAGGGTTTAGGGTTTAGGGTTTAGGGTTTATACTACCATATATTGTATCTATCACACCCGCTCAAACTATTGTGCAAAGATATAGTACTTACCTTTTGTAATTGGCGAGGGACAAAATAGTTTATGATTGTAAAAGATGTATGGGGCTGAAGAGACGACTTAGAACGGTTGTTGAAGACCATCTGATAAGATTTGGTACATTTGAACAACCCACCAGATCTGATGCTCGTCATGGATATCAGGTTGGTATACAATTATTATTTGTTTTTTTTTTTTTAAGAGTATCTCTCCCAATTCAAGTATATATTCAAGATGTTTATGATATCTAAATATGTAGGTAGATGATGCTGATGTCTCCTCCAAACTAGATGTGGATTTTGGTTTAATGTTGTCCATAGAGGCATATGAAACCGGGCGAACTTGATTCATCAATAATGTGGATGGGTGCCGCCAACGCCGAAAGTGTTCCCCTCGAAAGAACACGAAGGGCTACAATCATGAGAACATTGCATGTGTCGCGACATTTCCCAAGAACGCTTGGCCTCACCGCCTCGAAATGAAAAATTCTCAAGAATTGCAAAGATTAGTCCGACCCTTTGTTAGGCACCGCAAGACATTTGGCTTGTGGCCAGTAGACTTACCTATCCCTATGGATCAAGAATTTGCTTATTGGGGAAGAAGATACATCATTATGCGGAGCCGCATTTGTCCGTAAGTCGATTCGCCTTATCTCCCAAGACGCCGTATAGAAGTGGAGCGAGATACCCACATTCCATTAATGCCATATGCAGGTCCCGAGTACGATTGGAAAACTTGGCAAACTTTGACTAAATATGCTTGGCGTATGAGGATTTATGGAATGAATTCCAATGTCGCTTTCGGCCGATAGTCGGGGGCATGTGATGAGGAGTTGAAGTTTATTGATGGTCGGCCAGGTTCATGGCAATATTGCGGGTTCATCAACAGTTCTATTGACAACCGTGAGCTGATGCAATTGTGAATTTTAGAGTGTCAAGGAGGGGAGGAAGATTTTTACAAGATCCGTAAAAAAAGATATATATCATGGTGTGTGCTATTAAAAGCATAAACATTGGAGATGAGTTATTTATCAACTATCGCTATGATAGACCTCTCCCATTTGAGATGGAACAATAGTATTGTTGTACTAAAAAAAAGGAATAAAGAGGTTTTTTTTTTTTTAATATGTTTTTTGTCATTCGTGAGTCTATACAAATGGTTGTATGTATTTTATACTTATTACATTATTTGACATGATGGTTAATACGCTACTCCCCGCTTAATGAACTCATTCAGAGCGGTCTCCATCCCGATCCATTAGTTCTAAGTTACGTGCAAAGGGAAACCTATCGCCGTGAATTTCAAGCCGAGCGCACCAATATGAAGATATTGGCGCGACGCATCAATATGAAGAGGATGAAACTATTGACGAACCCGAGAACGAAGTCTTTCGTGACGAGCCGATGCTCGATATGTTGCACGCTCTTCAAGAATTACCTGATATTGATTTAGATGATGTCGAGGATGGTGGTGGAGAGGATATGGTAGAAGATGTTGGATACCCTTCGAGGATTGGTCGTACTGACGATGACCCTATTGTTATCGGGCGTAAACGCAGCTTATTTCCTCGCCCTCAACCTCTCTCGCTTTGTCGGCGTGTTCGCTAATTCTCAATCTCCAAACCAAGTTCAAGTGGAGCAATGCAAGTGTCTCTCGCCTATTGAGGTGACATACTTATCAAGTCTTTCTATCTTACCACCATCTCCATCTTTTATCTTACCACTTTTAGGTGCTGCAGTTATTGCACGAGAAGATCCTTCCGTGAAGAACAATATGCCTACCGAACAGATCTCAAGTTAAGAAAATGATTCAAGCCGATCGCCTTGGTTATAAAGTCATACATGCATGTCCAAATGATTGTATGATCTTCTATCCCCCGCCGAAAGCATGAGAAGTCCACTCATTGTCTCGTATGTAATGAACCGAGATACGTGAATGACCTAAAGGGAAAACGGTACCCTCGGTTTTAGGTTATTCGACACTTTCCAATAATCCCAAGGTATATGCATCACCACTTCTTACAAATAGTTGTAAATTCACTTATTTTCTGGACTTATATGTTGCCTATAATTTATTCTATAGGTTAAAGTTGATGTTCCGCTGCAAGACATTGGCTAGCCTAATGGACTTCACTACTACACATGCATCTAGTGATGATGTGATGCGAGTCCCGAGCGACAAGCAGTAGCTTTGGAAGCATGTCGATGCGACATGGCCTCGACTTTGGAAAAGAACCACGAACGCGCTTGGGCCTGGCCACCGATGGCGAAACCCATATGGTACACAATCGATCGCATGGTCTACATGGCCGCTGATGATAGTGAACTACAACATACCCCCATGGTTGTTGATGAAGAGTGGGCACATTATGATGACTTTATTGATACCGGGAAGAAAAACCAAGTAATTTAGATGTGTACCTAAGAATAATTGTGGATGAGTTACTCCCTTTGTGGAACACGTGTATTCAGTGTCACGATGCCCATAAAAAATGACGCTTTTAATCTTAGAGGTATACTATTGTGGACTATGCATGACTTTCCCCGGGTTTGCCGAAAGTGTTCGGTTTAAGACATCGGGCACTTCCCTTGCATGATATGTGGGGAAAAGTTGCAGCAACCGGCCACTCTAAGCATCCAAGAAAGTAGTATACGAGGGTTTTAGGGAAGTATTTGCCGCCACGCACCCCTTCTCGAAGCAACAAGCAGACAATTCTCGGGCAATCAGAGACTATACGCAACCACCAACACTACCATAATGAGAATGGGGTGAGCGTTGGGATAAGAAGGAAGAGGGGAAAATCCGCAAGGGGAAATCCGTGGGGGGCACCTCCGAATGAGGAGGTCGTGAGCCACCTAGACAAAGGAGGATGAGGAATTATACAAAGGTGGCGCAGGAAGCCGCGGAGGAGGAAGTCTTTACCGCCAATATGAAAAGGAAGTCTGCTTTTTATAGACTACCATATTGGACCGACCTACCGATTCAACACCTTTTAGACCGATGCATATCTTCAAGAACGGGAAAACTCTTTATGGAAGCATGTATTTGGTCAAAAAGACACAACAAATGCCGGATGGACCTTAAGGTAAGTAATACAAAGAAAGAGGCATGGATCCCAGGTGAAGGGCAACCACTTCCTCCCAAAAATGGGTTATTGCTAGGGCTGACCATCGAAGCTATTTATGATGATTTAAGGGCCCTTAGAACACCAACCGGTTACATGCAATCATTAAGAACCGCATTCACAAGTAGTGGGGAGCCGACCGTTTAAAGTCCCATGATCGGCATAAGTTCTTGCATGTAAGCAATTGAAGTCCACATATATATGCACTACTATAAAAATGTAACCCATAACTTATATTTGGTGTTTGATCATGCAGTTCTTCATGCCCCGACCTTTAGGGAGTTTTTAGACAAGGGACCATTGGAGGCAATAAGTGCCCCTATCAAAGGTCATAAGGTTGTTACCCATGTTGATTTAGTGGTCCCCCGCCTATTTTATTTGTGGCTAAGTTTTTGTTTTGGACCTCATAGGTGGATGTGTAAAAACTATACCGAAAAGACGAAAATTGAAGAGATGAAAGTGAAAATGGCGAGGCATGTTGCTTGTTGGAGAAGGAGTTTCCTACGAGCTTTCTTGACATCAAACCCATCTTTTGGTACATCTTATTGAGGAAGTGGAGCTCAAGGAACCGCATATGCCGATGGATGTTTTTCTTGAAAGGTTTATGAAGGTATTGAAGGATATGGTGCAAAGAGCACGCCCCGAAGGTAGTATGGCGAGGGATGGCTTGGCGAAAGAGTCACTTTTCTATATGACGAAATATATTTCCGCATTATCCGTGATGCACCTCGCGCTTATGGAGTGATGAAGGGGACGAGAAGATTGTGGGGGTAGTGGCGTAAGGCAATGGTATGCGAAGTCATTTCCTACCGATATGATCATTATAGGTTAATCAATTTCTTCTTTACAATTAGCACCAATGGCAAAATGGATTGCTCGTTATGAGAACGCAAAGGAAGAAATGGAAGAGAAGAGGCATGAATGGAGACGACATAATAGACGAGCCCCGCACTCGATGGATATGAACCCTTTGCCGGACAAGATGGAAAGAGAATGGGTACTACAGTGCTTTGACCGATGCATATCACAAGGGGAGTATATTACAAATACGAATGGGCATACGACAAGGTGTCATGAAAAAGGTAGTTGCAACAAATTATGTTGATGTCGAAATCGAAAGTATTTTCTTTTGATGTTATTGTATCTATTGACATTAATGGTGCTTTTGATAAAGATATATCTTACTCCCTCGATATGGTGGCATGGGACCCACCATCGTGGTGAGTTCTCTTGACATACACAGAAGACTTGTGGATCATGGAGTCATGGCATCATTCACGATGGAGTTTCAATCAAGTGTTGCCGATCGTAATCGCCGAAGCCACCCGTGATTGGGTCGGAGGTTAAAGACTATAATGGAGGTGGATGTTGGTGGCAATTTTAAGACCTTCATATTCGATGTCGATTGGTTTGACCTTCAATTAAGGGGGCCAGCCTACAAGAAAGTATGATAGAACAAGTGGCTTTTTCATTGCCAACTCTAGCAAGATGTACCCCCGGTAGTGAGACGCTTGTCCTTCCGCATAACCGTGAACAGTACACACATACACATATCCACTTCAAAAATTTAGACCATCAATATCAATCTCACGCCCGGCTTCTTTGACCAGATTTTTTTTTTCTTTACCGATCGACAAGACCCAACATGGTGGTTTATCATACAAACTACACCGAGGGACGCAATATTCCAAGGTGTTGTGCTAGAGGAGTCAATAACGTCCTAAGAGCCCTCCCGCAGATCAAGGCATTCAAACTCACCGAAAACGAGCATCAAGAGGTTGGACCACCAGCTCTCATGCAAAGATCTTTACACCGTGAGCAATTCCACGAAATACGATGTACTTCCGTGCATTTTAATACAAATGTTGGCAATGTTAACAATGACGACTCCTAGTTAGCACCTAGAGGAGACGATCATTAAATTCTATATGTCAAATATTATGCACATCCTCGCGCAATCCTTCCGATAGGCTATGTCTATTGGTCTTCGTGTGCAATAAAACCCATTCAATTCAATTCTTTTTTCCCCCCCCCTCCCCTTTGGTATACATTATATCTGAGGAATAAAGAACTACCGAACATGGGCTCAAAGAAGCCACATAGGCTCAAGCATTGCCTCTAGACTAGAACATGCAAAGAGTCTTCAATGGTATCTTAGTTACTTCGATTTTCTCTAACCTTAAACCAAGCACCACCAAGTTAACCCTCGATCATTGCTTAATTTGATGCTATCCACTAGCTTTCTCTTGTGGATCAACGCTCTACCTTTCAAACGATAATAATAATGGTATTTTGTAGGGTGAACAAGTCCAAATACATAGAGGAAGCATGAGGAGCCCATAGACGTTGAACGTGTAGGCGTTGCATTTCCCTTAGGGCCTAACATGCTACCTAGGTTCAAACAAGCCTCTTAGGCTCAAGCATTGTCTAGGCTCAAACATGCCCCAAAGATCAAACATGTACACAACAAAAATAAAAATAGTTAAACCATCGCCGCTATAACAAAATACGCCGCATGCGACGATTGACGCCGATGACGCACAAACGACGCGCTTAAAACTCATTTCTTAGTTGGGTGAACATGAGTGGTCTTCCGTCACGTAACCTGGTCCCTAGGGCAAGTCGACGCTCGAGTCCATTGGCGAGCCAAATCGCAGCCTCCGAGAGGAGGGCGCCCGGCCCGTCCCCGTGGCCTTGGGAGAGGAAATTCGGAAGAAGCGCTTCCCGGGGATTTTAGGGTCCGTGCTCAAGCGCCAACACCCCCACTCCATCGCCAAGTCACGCGCAAGGTCCCTTTCGACCGACAAGGAGAGGGCCTCCAAAACGTAAAACCCTGTGGGTTGCCGTGTTCTAGAAGGGTTTATGCTTTGGGGCCGGTGACTTGGTCTGTTGCACTTGGGACTCGGCCGAGAAGCCGCAGCCGAGAATACGGAGCAAGGGGAACCGACGGAGCGGCGTTTGGGCCTGTCCTCCTCCCGATGTGGCAAGTAGAAGTTTGGGCGCTTTTGCGCTGGGCAAGACATTCATAAATTCGCAATTAATGCATTGTACGAAAATAAATTCTGATTTTTGCCAGCTGGAATCCTAATCCATTTCCAAAGACACAGCCCAATTTTCGAAATTTTCGAGAAGGTCTAGGTCAAAGGGTTAGATTAGAATGGGTCGGGCAGCCTGCTGGAGCAACCGAGCCGCACCCTTCCCCAAGTCAAACGAGGGCCAGGACCTTGCAGGGGATCCCTCACAAGAGGGGAGAGTCCGGACCCCAAGAGGCGGGATCCAAAAAAGTTCCCGAGGCAGCCCTTCCTCGGCGCCGGCCTCCTGGAGGCACGCTAATGACCACCCTCCCGGGCCCTGCCTCCCCTATCCGACCCGTTGGATCCTCCGCTCAGGGGCCCCTCTTCGGAAGGCCCAAAAGATTCCAGATCGGCCCCGAGAACTTGTCAAACCAAGGGGCGCCCCGAGGTCCACCTTGTAGAAACCGGGCAGTTGTCTTGTCGTCGGGCACCGGGGAGGCTCCTAATGGCAAATCGACCCCGCCAAATCGTCCCTAATGGCTAAATTACCCTAGGGAGCAAGTTACAAGGTCGGTTTTGCAAAAGAAAGAAACACTCACGCCTCCACGACAAGATCCCCGCATCCACATCCTAGGCCAATTGACTACGAGTGTGATGGAAGTGAGCTACTTGGCGCTCTTGGAGGTGGGGTGGTCTTCGCCCAAACTTGGTCCCCGTGGGCAACGCCGACGCTCGAAATCCATTGGCAGAGTCAAATCGCGATTCGAGAGGGAGGTCGCCTCATTCGCCCCCGTGGCCTTTGGGAGAGGGAATTCGGGGCAAGCAACCCGGGGATTTTAGGTCCGTGCTTGCCAAGGCCAACACCCCACTCCACGCCAAGTCACGGCGCAAGGTCCCGCCGAATCCGACAAGGAGAGGGCCTCCAAAAACGTAAACCCCGTGGGTTGCCGTGTCTAGAAGGGTTTGCGTTTTGGGGCGCAGAGACTTGGTCCGCTGCACTTGGGACCGGCCGGAAGCCGCAGCCGGTAATACGGAGCAAGGGGAACCGACGGAACGGAGTTTGGGCCTGTCCTCCCCCCCGATGTGGCAGTAGAAGTCGGGGGCTTTGCGGGCAAGACATTCATAAATTCGCAATCAATGCATTGTACCTAAAATAAATTCTTATTTTTGCCACCTGAATCCTAATCCATTTCCAAAGACACAGCCCAATTTTCTAAATTTTCTAGAAGGTCTAGGTCAAAGGGTTAGCATTAGAACGGGCCGGGCAGCCCGCTGCAGGCAAACCGAGCCGGCACCCTTCCCCAAGTCAAACGAGGCCGGACCTTGCGGGATCCCTCACAAGAGGGGAGAGTCCCACCCCAAGAGGCGGGATCCAAAAGTTCCCGAGGCAGCCCTTCCCGGCAGCCAGCCTCCTGGGGAGGCACGCTAATGACCACCCTCCCCGAGCCCCGTTCCCCCTATCCCACCGCTGGATCCTCCGCTCAGGGGGCCCCTTCGAAGGCCCAAAAGATTCCGATCGGTCCGAGAACTTGTCAAACCGCGCCCCCGAGAGGTCGGCCTTGTAGAAACCGCAGTTGTCTTGTCGCCGGGCACCGGGAGGCTCCTAATGGCAAATCGACCGCCAAATCGTCCCTAATGGCGAAATTACCCTAGGGAGCAAGTTACAAGGTCGGTTTTGCAAAAGAAAGAAACACTCACGCCCCACGACAAGATCCCCGCATCCACATCCTAGGCCAATTGACTACGAGTGTGATGGAAGTGAGCTACTTTGGCGCTTCTTGGAGGTCGGGTGGTCTTCCACGGAAACTTGGTCCCCGTGGCAACGCCGACGCTCGAGTCCATTGGCGAGTCAAATCGCGATTCCGGAGAGGGGGAGGTCGCCTCCCGGCCCCTGTGGCCTTGGGGAGAGGAAATTCAAAGCAGCCTTCCGGGATTTTAGGGTCCGTGCTCTGGCGCCAACACCCCCACTCCATCGCCAAGTCACGCTGCAAGGTCCCGCCCGACCGGACAAGGAGAGGGCCTCCAAAACGAAACCCCGTGGGCTTGCCGTGTTCTAGAAGGGTTTGGCGCTTTGGGGGGCGAGACTTGGTCTGTGTACTTGGGACCCGGGCCGAAAGTCGCAGCCGAGAATACGAGCAAGGGGAACCGACGGAACGGAGTTTGGGCCTGCCCTCCTCCCGATGTGGCAAGTAGAAGTCGGGGCGCTTTTTGCTGGCAAGACATTCATAAATTCGCAATCAATGCATTGTCACGAAAATAAATTCTTATTTTTTTTGCCTGGAATCCTAATCCATTTCCAAAGACACAGCCCAATTTTCTAAATTTTCGGAGAAGGTCTAGGTCAAAGGGTTAAGATTAGAATCGGTCGGGCAGCCCGCTGCGTAGCAACCGAAGCCGCACCCTTCCCCAAGTCAAACGAGGCCAGGACCTTGCAGGGATCCTCACAAGAGGGGGAGAGTCCCGACCCCAAGAGGCGGGATCCAAAAAGTTCCCCGAGGCAGCCCTTCCCGGCAGCGCCCCCCGGGAGGCACGCTAATGACCACCCTCCCGAGCCCCTGCCTCCCCATCCCGACCGTTGGATCCTCCGTTCAGGGGCCCCTCTTCGAAGGCCCAAAAGATTCCAGACGGCCCCGAGAACTTGTCAAACCATGGGCCCCGAGGTCGGCCTTTTGTAGAAACCGGGCAGTGTCTTGTCGTCGCACACCGGGAGGCTCCGAATGGCAAAATCGACCCTGCCAAATCGTCCGGAATGGCGAAATTACCCTAGGGAGCAAGTTACAAGGTCGGTTTTGCAAAAGAAAGAAACACTCACGCCCTCCACGACAAGATCCCGCATCCACATCCTAGGCCAATTGACTACGAGTGTGATGGAAGTGAGCTACTTTGGCTTCTTGGAGGTCGGGTGGTCTTCTTCGCCACTTTTAACTTGGTCCCGTGGCAACGCCGACGCTCGAGTCCATTGGCGAGTCAAATCGCGATTCCCGAGAGGGGAGGTCGCCGTCCGGCCCCGTGGCCTTGGGGAGAGGAAATTCGGGCAAGCAGCCTTCGGGGATTTTAGGGTCCGCGCTCAAGCGCCAACACCCCCACTCCACGCCAAGTCACGCTAAGGTCCCTACCTCCGACCGACACAGGAGAGGGCCTCCAAAACGTAAACCCTGTGGGTTGCCAGGTTCTAGAAGGGTTTGCGTTTTGGGGGCCGAGACTTGGTCTGTTGCACTTGGGACCTGGCCGAGAAGCTGCAGCCGAGAATACGGAGCAAGGGGAACTGACGGAACGGAGTTTGGGCCTGTCCCTCCTCCGGATGTGGGCAAGGAAGTCGGGGGGGGGCGCAAAGGGCAAGACATTCATAAATTCGCAATCAATGCATTGCACGAAAAATAAATTCTTATTTTTGCCACCTGGAATCCTAATCCATTTCCAGCACACAGCCCAATTTTCTAAATTTTCGAGAAGGTCTAGGTCAAAGGGTTAGCATTAGAACGGTCGGGGCAGCCCGTTGCGGGGCAACCGAGCTGGCACCCTTCCCCAAGTCAAACGAGGCCAGGACCTGCAGGATCCCTCACAAGAGGGGAGAGTCCGGACCCCAAGAGGCGGGATCCAAAAGTTCCCGAGGCAGCCCTTCTGGCGCCCCTGGGAGGCACGCTAATGACCACCCTCCCCCCGAGCCGGTTCCCCTATCCGACCTGGATCCTCCGCTCAGGGCCCCTCTTGAAGGCCCAAAGATTCCAGATGGGTCCGGGAGAACTTGTCAAACGGCGGGCGCCCCGAGGTCGGCCTTGTAGAAACCGCAGTTGTCTTGTCGTTCGCACAGGGGAGGCTCGAAATGGCAAATCGACCACCAAATTGTCCCCAATGGCGAAATTACCCTAGGGAGCAAGTTACAAGGTCGGTTTTGCAAAAGAAAGAAACACTCACGCCCTCCACGACAAGATCCCGCATCCACATCCTAGGCCAATTGACTACGAGTGTGATGGAAGTGAGCTACTTTTGGTGCTTCTTGGAGGCTCAGGTGGTCTTCCACCCACGGAACTTCCCCTGTGGCAACGCCGACGTTCTCAGTCCATTGGCGGTCAAATCAAGGACTCGAGAGGGGAGGTCGCCTGGCCCGGGTCCCCGGGCCTTGGGGAGAGGAAATTGGGCAAGCAGCTTAGGGGATTTTAGGGTCCGTGCTCGGCGCCAACACCCCCACTCCACGCCAAGTCCCGCGCCAAGGTCCCGGCCTGACCGACAAGGAGAGGGCCTCCAAAACGTTAAACCCCGTGGGTTGCCGTGTTCTAGAAGGGTTTGCGTTTTGGGGGCGAGACTTGGTCTTTGCACTTGGGACTGCCGAGAAGCCGCACTTGGAGAATGCGGAGCAAGGGGAACCGAGCGGAACGGAGTTTGGGCCCAATGTGGCAAGTAGAAGTCGGGGGGCTTTTGCTGGCAAGACATTCATAAATTCGCAATCAATGCATTGTACTTAAAATAAATTCTTATTTTTTTTGCCGCCTGGAATCTAATCCATTTCCAGCACACAGCCCAATTTTCTAAATTTTCGGAGAAGGTCTAGGTCAAAGGGTTAGCATTAGAACGGTCGGGGCAGCCCGCTGCGGGGGCAACCGAGCCGGCACCCTTCCCCAAGTCAAGCGAGGCCGAGGACCTGCAGATCCCTCACAAGAGGGGAGAGTCCTGACCCCAAGAGGCGGATCCAAAAAAGTTCCCGAGGCAGCCCTTCTGGCAAGCGCTCCCGGGGAGGCACGCTTAATGACCACCCTCCCGAGCCCTGTTCCCCTATCCGGCCGTTGGATCCTCCGTTCGAGGGCCCCTCTTGGAAGGCCCAAAAAGATTCCGTGTCGGTCCGGAGAACTTGTCAAACCGCTGGGGCCCCGAGGTCGGCCTTGTAGAAACCACTTGCAAGTCTTGTCGTTCGGGCACCGGGAGGCTCCGAATGGCAAATCGACCCCTCGCCAAATCGTCCTAATGGCGAAATTACCCTAGGAGCAAGTTACAAGGTCGGTTTTGCAAAAAGAAAGAAACACTCACGCCCTCCACGACGGTATCCCGCATCCACATCCTAGGCGCCAATTGACTACGAGTGTGATGGAAGTGAGCTACTTTTGGCTTCTTTTGAGGTTGGATGCACACTTTTTAGTTATGCATTTTATTGCACTTATGGTTTATAAATTCATAGTTAATGCATGGCATGGAATTAAATTATGGTTTTGGTCACCGGCTTCCATGGTCATCACCGGCGATACAGAAAATTTCCAAAATTTTCGGATAAGGTCCGACCAAAGCGTTGGGGTTAGAACGGGTCCCAGGCGGCCCGGTTGTTGGGCAAGCATGACCTGGCACCCTTCCCCAAGTCAAACAAAGGCGACTTTGAATGGCCATCTCGGTGGGGAGAGTCAGATCCCGGGAGACGGACCCCAAAAAATGTTCTCGGCGGCTGTCACGGCATCGCCCCCAGGACGTATGCTAATGAACACCCTCCGGCTTCGGTTCCCTATATATCCGTGGTTGAATCCTCCAGTTCAAGGATCCACCTCGGGGCTGTTCAAATAAGCCTAGGGACAAACTTTAATGAGCTTCACATTAAAAAAAAGATGCAAAAACAATAACGCGTCGCTATAACAAAATACGTCAAAAGGGCGTCGCGTCGCGGCAGATTTGAAATAACGTCGCATGCGGCGTGGCGTCGCATCTGGCGCCTCACGTAATATTTTGAACCCGTAGGCGGCCGGCTTTTCGAACTTCTTTTTTGCCCTACTTCTTGAGGGTTCTTGGGCGATCCGCGGCGCTAGTACCCTGATCTACCTGCAAGCAACTATTCTAAGGTTAGTATATCATGTTTTTTAGATTGAATAGGTTTTTTGGATTGAATGGTGCATGCCCAACCTTCCTCTTTTTTTGGTTTCCTTTCCTTCCTCTTCTTCTTTGTTCTTGATTTTTTTTCTTCCCATTCTTCCATGCCTCGTTCATTCTTCCTCCTTCTTTCTTTCTCATGCTTCATTTCTTCCTCATTCTTCCTCATGCTTCATTTCTTCCTCCTTCTTCCATGCTTCATTCTTTCCTCATTCTTTCTTCCCATATTTCTTCTTTCCTCATTTCTTTCTCATTCTTTCTTCCTCATTCTTTCTCATTTCTTTCTTCCTCATGCTTTCTCATTCTTTATTCCTCACTCTTTCTCATTCTTCCTCATTCTTTCTCATTTCTTGCTTTCTCATTTCTTTCTCATGCTTTCTCATTTCTTTCTCATGCTTTCTCATTTGTTTCTCATTTCCATTCTTTCTCATGCTTTCTCATTCCTCATTCTTTCCCCTCCCTTCCCTCATTTCTTTCTTCTCTTCCCTTCCTTATTCTTCATTTTTTTCATTTCTTATTCTTCATTCTTTTTAATTTCATTTCTTCATTCTTCATTTGTTTCTTATTCTTCATTTCTTCCTCACTTTCCATTCGATCCTTTTCTTTCCCTTCCCCTTATTTCTTCCTTCCATTCTATTCCTTCCCTTCTCTTATTTCCTCTTATTTTTCTTCATTCTTTCTTGTTTCTTCTCTTATTTCTTCTCTATTCTATCCTTATTTCTTCTTCGATGTTTTTCTTCTTTGTTCTTATTCTTCTAATGCTTTGTTACTTCTGTTGCAGCTTTCTATTACGATTTGGACCCGACAGGATCTTGTACACGCGTCCTTATTTTGGTAAGTAGTTGATCGCACTTGCATTTTATTTTTATAGTTTTAAGTAGGTTAAAAAAATTGATGGAGTGGCTTGTTCAAGGGCACGGGGTTGGCTCCACCTAGAGTGGGGAGGACCATGTACCCGGTTGAAGTCCACTTTCACTACAATCATAAATGTTTCCTAGGTTAATGGTGAAACTTGTTCAAGAGGCACGCGGTCGGCTCCACCCTAGAGTGGAGAGGACCCGCGTGCCGGGTTCAAGTCCACTTCAGTTCCACTTGTTATTTTTAGGTTTAAAATAAAATTGTAGTGGCTTGTTCAAGGGCGCGGTGGGCTCCACCTTTATGGAGAGGACTAGGTGTCCGGTCCAAGTCCACTTTTCTTCTCATTCTTAGGTAGATGTGGCTCGGCAAGGACATGGTCGGCTCCACCGAGCAGTGGGAGGACCAGGTGTTGGGGCCTTAGTTCACGTTTATTGTCGATTTTAGCTAGAGGTAGCTAGGGCTAGGTTAAGTTAACGATGGCTGGATGATTCCCTTCACACCGTGCTAGTTAAAAAAAAAAGGTTAGGCTAACTTAATGTAGTACTAATTCACACTAAAAGCGTTGGTAAAAAATAACTTAACTAATTAACTAAATTATTTGAACATGTCTAGTTAAGTTAGTCAAAGGCATAAAAATTATATGTACAATTAACTAAACTTAAAGTGACCTCTATAGTGCTAATTTCTAATTTAGTTAATTTTTTAGTTAATTTTGCTAACTAATCCGAACAAAGGTCTAAGATAAGTTTAGGTAGTGTTTTTGGTTAAAAAGTTAACTAAATTTTGGGACTATCTGCTAACTAATTAACTAGTAATACTGAATGTAAATTGACCGTGATTGCGAATACCCTAATCTAACCTATTTAGTTCTTCTTGTTTCTTCTTCTTTTTTCTTGCTTTTGGGGCGGGGGGGGTGGATAAGGTATTAGTAAGCCATAGGGCGTGTTATAAGTAATGATTATATGGTGCTGCATACATGTTTGATATTGTCGATTATGTTGCATTTACTTTGTGCATGCTTGGCTTTTGTATTCATTATTTTGTTTTGTTTGTAGGCATAAAATGGCCTCGGTGGGGACAAGAGATGCTTAGTGAAATTAGGCGCATCCTCATCAATCACATATGCGCGCAGGCCAGGCCGAACGACATATGCAAACCGATGATCAGATTAACCGTTTTGTAGCATCGGTTGAGAAAGAATGTCGGTCCGAATTATGGGGAGGTGGCGAGCATGAGTCCGAGTTGGAAGATATGATGAAAAGAACTTAAAGTCTTGGGTTTGCAATCTGGAGCGAGTTGAGGATGCTACTTAAGTATAAAGTGCCACTTATGAGCCCCTCTTTGAGGCATACATTGGGACGATGGGCTAATTCGTGGCCCGAGTGCAAAGGTCCGGCGCAAAGATCACAAGATGGCCCGAGCGGTCTCAATGATGAACATGTGAAGGAGTTAGATAGTCTTATCCATGGTGGGAGCTCTATTGGTGCGGGGCTAGATTATCATTACATGCTCATGATAAATGTCTTTTGCATTTATTGACCAAGATTCTGTGGATCTTTGTTGGAGTTGTAAAGTGCATTGGTAGTAAACAAGGCGCCGGATATACCAAATCGGATCTTGGGAACCACATACTTTAATCAAGATGATTATTATACCGGGCATTATGTGGAGAGGCAAGATAGAGCTGCATCATGGTTGTTGGTCGACAAGTATATCCGTTTCAAGAGCCCAAGTCCAAAGTGGCCACACCCTTGGACTTGCCCCCGAGGTCTTTTGTGGAGATGAGCCACGGGGACCAATGGTAGTCCCGCCATTCATGAATGGAGGAACCTTTGCAAATTACTTGACCATCTTCCGAGGGCCAATTCTCTTCTTATAGGAGATGGTCAAATGCAATGCATAGTGCTCCAAGAAGGGCTGATATGAAGATAAGTCTTGGGAGTGGAAAGCCAAAATGAGACTACCGTGTATAAGTACGTCCCAAAATAGCTCTCGCTCTTGCGGAAGAGTCTATGCCATCCACGCTCGAGGTTGGACACACACAAAGCTCAATTGCAAAAAGGGTCAAACTCCATTTTGATGACTCCCCTTACAAATGTGTGGGTGGCTATTGGTGATTGGGACCACGGCCTCCGCTTTTTTTTTGCAAGGAGCGAATGCCCAAATTGAAGAGCCGTTATACACTACAAGATGGAACGGTCGCGATATCCTTGGTGGGAAGAGAGTTTTTACATCATCATCATCGGATGACCAAGCATCATGGGGGCATGAGATATCGACATATATTCCCCAGGCTACATTTACGAGATGCTCCTTGATTTTGTCCGAGGCAATGCGGCTTATGGGGTTGTGTGTTGAGATAAACCCAACCGGCCGATACTCTAGCACATTGGACATCATCCAACATATGAAGGTCCAAATGATGATGGATAGAGAGCTGGTGCACATGGATGCGCCCATCTATTGCTCGGCGTCGTCGATGTGTTCAAAACAAAGGGGCTTTCTTCGATATAGTTGTGAGAGAGAGGCGACATATGAAGTGTGGTGATCCACTTGAGATGGCTAAGCTACTTGTTAAATGCTTGCAAGAAGTGATTAATATAATTTTGTCTTCCTATTTGAGGCTTGTTGCAACCAATAAATGTTTTTTAGTCAAAATTACTAATGAAAAAAGTAATTTATTAATCAAAAAATTATTATTAATGGTAAATAAATTATTAATCATAACTTGTAGATAAAAGTCGCTAAATAGACGTCAAACCCTAGGTTTTGTGTGCTACATCATCAAACCCTAGATTGTAAATGCCATGTGGCACAATCTAGGGTTTGATGATGTGGCACACTATTTTAGGGTTTGATGACATGGCACTTACTATGATGTGGCAATAGGAAGCGACGTGACACAACCTAGGGTTTGATGATGTGCCACCGCATAGCGTGGGGTTTCATGATGTGGCACTAAAAATGCCACGTGGGATAATTTAGGGTTGGTGTATGACATGATACATGGCCTCGATAATATGGCAACCTAGAGTTCGATATGCACCCCATACCTATATCTGAGATACTTTTCTAATATAAATAAGAAGATAAGAATATAAATTTAGGTATTTATTCAAAGACACTTGTTCAAAGCTTTTCTCTCGCTAATTCTCGTTATGTTCAAATTAATATATATAGTCATGGCGGAGGCTCAATTCTTAGCGGTTTTCCTCATTGTGGCCCTCTTTACGCTTGATGCAATATTCATGGCATTATCGTCTCCCCCTCTTCCGGTCAAGGCGGTCAAGGCTACTTGATAAGTCTGCGGGGGCTCATTAGTGGCACATTTGAACCATAAAAATACTATTTTTTTCATCTCTATGGTTTGTAAGTATCATTCTATTATTGCAACCAATATCATTCATGGTTATCAAATGTTTCTCTCACAATTTCTTTTGATCTAGGTGTGCTCTTTTTCTCGGCGATGAATAGAGGTAATCCTTGTCGATGCGGAGAATGAGCAAGATGAAGGTAAGTATTTATATAGTTTTTATTATACGCTTTACCCTCTAATTAGGTATGTGAGTTTATGCATGGAGTTTTAATTTGTTGTGTAGAGGAAAGGGGCGAGTTTAGAGAAAATAGGAGGAGGACTCCACGAGGTAGGGGCAATCGTCTTCGATGTTCCTCCAAGACGCCAACCTCCACCTATCACTACACCAAAGCGAGTTTGGGTATTAAGATAGTTTTTATAAAAATAATAAATAAATGAATTGTTTTTTGCATGATATTTGTAACTGCGACTCCTCCGCTCCCGCCTTCCTCATAAACATGTCTCCCGCCGAGAGACCAAATTGCAGCATATTTTGCCTCTTTGACACCAGCAACCGGTTAAATGACCTCCGCTCCTATTCCCCAACGACATAGTGTTGATTATCGGCCTCCACGTTCTCGAGAATATTGAGAATGCTAGGCGTAGTATGGACTCCCGTTCTAGGCAAGAGGCGCAATGATTTTTCTAATGCAAGGAACTTGGAGGAAGATTTCAACGGTAAATATATATCCACTACGTTACCAAACATTTCTTTGGTTGCGACATGTTAAAGATGCTCATTCTCTCATTACTTCCCGGGTCAAGAAGTAGTGGAGCAACAGACTCTAGCGTTCAAGATCGCGGCGATCATCACGGGGTTAGGATCCGAAGAACATGGTCGCTACTTTGACTTGGAGGGGAAGGATCCCACGGCGTCCGTGTCAATGCGAAGAGCGTCCATTTAAAACTTTGTTTTAGACCGCGTAAGTGCTACAAGGGTGAATTGGCCCGAATATACCGACTATCATATTAATAATAATTTTTGATGTAAGTTATGTGAACATATTATTTAAGATATCAACCTTAAATATTAGTACTTTGTCATCTAAATTTGTTGTTTTGTTCATTCTCTTCACTTAGAATACATTGTAAAGTGCTCAAAAGTTCTTAATCGGGGCCGGGATATGTATATTGTTGTTGACATAAACAACGCTTTTATATACCCACCATTTATGTGAGGGGCGCTCTTCTAAGAAGGATGATGAGGAAGTGTCTTTTATATACTACACCGGGAGCCTCACAAAAATAATATCTCGTTTATGGCCTCCCCGCGGTATAGGGGGTGGCACAGTGCCCGTATGACCAACGAAATAGGCGTCAAAAATAAAATGAAACGAGTTTCCCGAGATAGAAAAAAAGCAAAGGCGTTTAAGCGGAAAAGCTCACTTGATGATGGGCTTACTTATACGAAAAAAAGGTACATGACCTAGTCATAGTCTTGTTTTATTATTTTGATATTGCGTTGATCTATCGATGTATGTCAAAGGCACAATGTGGTCAAGGAACCCAAGCGGACTTGCGAAAAAAGAAGGAGGCGATTGGTCAAAAGTCCTAAACCACTTAATCTCCACAAGGAAGATATCAAGGTATTTCTTATTTTTTTGTCATTAGTTCACTTTAACTTGTGATAATGTTGTGTGCCTTTGTCAGTTAGCATTCGAGCGTGCAAAGGATCCGGAAAAAAAAACATAGAGCTCCGGACCGGCAAAGCAACTAAAAGCACGGCCGTCTCATTTGGGCTCCGTGATCGGAAAGGGTTTCATTATAGATTAAGTAAGAGCTATATTAGTTCACATTAATTTTAATAAGAACTTTAAATGTCACTAGCTAATACTCGTTATATTGTCATAGGAATATCTATACGGGTTTGCCCCTCAGCGGCGGTACAAGTAGCCACGCGGCGTGGAGTTTTACTATGTATCAACGATTATCTGACGAGGAACTCTCCCAATTAGCGGGAATGCGAGGGTGCGTTGTAGAAAATTATTATAATTCTATGAACTACATTAACGCCATATTCTTTTGGTTTTATAGGAAGCGGTGGCGGATATGAATGAAGCTATAGAGCATGACATGGGGCTCGGGCGGCGAGGATCATGCAAGCGTCATTTGGAGAGCCATCCAATCGCAGCGGTGCCGTTGGCGGTTCGGTATGTTCTCTAACTTCGTACTCAGGATGACTACTCCACCGAATCGAGAGAGTAGCTCTAGGCTAAAAGGGTGGATACTCCTCTTAACGGTCTTTTGTGATTATTTAAAATATAAATACAATTCACTTTTGTGATTATTTAAAATATAAATATAAAAATAATTTTGTGACTATTTAAAAATATGAATATAAAAACACTTTTGTGATTATTTAAAAATATTTTATATTTATATTTTTTATATAAATATTTTTATTTTTTTTTTTTTTTTCCTACCGCCGCGTCAACGCGTATCCGCGGACTTTTTTTTTTGCCACGTGGCTTTTCTATCTGTGGTTTTCGAATTTTCCGTGTATATTCCCGTGTCACGTCGCATGCGGCGTGACACGTGGCTTTCTGCGTGTATATTGCGTGTATATTCCACGTGTATATGCCGCGTGTATATACCACGTGTCGTTCCTGTCCCGTCGCATGCGGCGTATACCGCGGGCTTTACTGCTGCCGGCGTGGATTTTGGTGATGTTCCGTGTATATTCCCGCGTAAATTCCACGTGTATATTTCACGTGTCACGTGCCTCACGCCGTCTGCGGCGATCCGCGTCGTGACGTCTGCGACGCTGCGACTGGCATGCGGCGCGATACTATCGGCGATATACGCAACGACGTCAGGCGACGTGCGGCGACGCCGGGGCGTCGGCGTGGCGTCATATGACGTCGCTATTAAAATCGCTAAATGCCCCTTTTCTTGTTGTGATTCCCATAGATTCCTTAAAATTCTCTTGAGATTCCCTTGATTTTCAAAGATTATCCCAATATCTCTCAAATCTCCTTCCCTAGATTATCAACATTGCGGAATGATGCCAAACCACTACTCATTGGAAAGCATTTGATGAGAGGAATCCAAAGGCATGGGTCCCACTTTGATCAAGGAGACCTCCACCGCCAAGATAAAAGTCGTTTGAAGACAAAAAAGAAAGCTTCCAAAAAAGCTTCATAATTAATGAGTTGCCACCTCACTATCTTTTCATTAAATAAAGGGTGCCACCTCACCTTTTAATATAAAAATTCTAATTTATTATAAAATGAATGGCTAGGATTTATCCTCCCCCTTTGATCTAACGGTTAAGATTGGTTGCACCAAATCCACTTTTCAGGAAGCTTCCTTGCACTTTCATTATAAAAATTAAGGGCCATGATTTCTCCTCCCCTTTTGATCCGACGGCTTAAAGACATGGTGCATGCCCCTATGCATGCCCCCCATCATATTTATATGCCCATGCATGACCTCTCCCACGAGGTGGCGGCATCATGGCCCTCCATCTCCAATCGGACGGTCGGCATTAATCTCTATATAGCATGGGTACATCCTTTCTACGCACACATAGAATCTCCCTAGATCCCTTGGAATCTCCTGCGATTCCCTAAGATTCCACAAAGATCCCCCTAGATTCTTAAGGTTCTATAAAGATTCCCCTAGATTTTCAAAGATTATTTGAAGATTCGTTTAGATTCCCCAAGATTCTATGTAGATTCTTATAGATTCCCTTAAGTTCTATGAACATCCTATTAGATCTCTAAGATTTCATCGAGATTTCCCTCGATTCTTAAACCTTTTTTGAAGGTTTTCTTAGATTCCCCTAGATTCTTTTGAGATTCCCATAGATTCCTTAAGATTCTCTTGAGATTCCCTTGATTTTCAAAGATTATCCCAATATCTCTAAAATCTCCTTAGATTCTATGAATATTCCCCTAGATTATCCAACATTGCACGGAATGATGCCAAACCACTACTCATTGGAAAGCATTTGATGAGAGGAATCCAAAGGCGTGGGTCCCACTTTGATCCGAGACCTCCACCGCAAGATAAAGTCGTTTGAAGGCGACGCAAAAAAAGAAGCTTCCAAGAAAGCTTCATAATTAATGAGTTGCCACCTCACTATCTTTTCATTAAATAAAGGGTGCCACCTCACCTCCTTTAATATAAAAAATTCTAATTTATTATAAAAATGAATGGCTAGGATTTATCCTCCCCCCTTTTGATCTAACGGTTAAGATTGGTTGCACCAAATCCACTTTTCAGGAAGCTTCCTTGCACTTTCCTTATAAAAATTAAGGGCCATGATTTCTCCTCCCCTTTTGATCCGACGGCTTAAAGACATGGTGCATGCCCCTATGCATGCCCCCCATCATATTTATATGCCCATGCATGACCTCTCCCACGAGGTGGCGGCATCATGGCCCTCCATCTCCAATCGGACGGTCGGCATTAATCTCTATATAGCATGGGTACATCCTTTCCTGGCACACATAGAATCTCCCCTAGATCCCTTGGAATCTCCTGCGATTCCCTAAGATTCCACAAAGATCCCCCTAGATTCTTAAAGTTCTATAAAGATTCCCCTAGATTTTCAAAGATTATTTGAAGATTCGTTTAGATTCCCCAAGATTCTATGTAGATTCTTATAGATTCCCTTAAGTTCTATGAAGATCCTATTAGATCTCTAAGATTCCATCGAGATTTCCCTCGATTCTTAAACCTTTTTTGAAGGTTTTCTTAGATTCCCCTAGATTCTTTTGAGATTCCCATAGATTCCTTAAAATTCTCTTGAGATTCCCTTGATTTTCAAAGATTATCCCAATATCTCTCAAATCTCCTTCCCCTAGATTATCCAACATTGCACGGAATGATGCCAAACCACTACTCATTGGAAAGCATTTGATGAGAGGAATCCAAAGGCATGGGTCCCACTTTGATCCGAGACCTCCACCGCAAGATAAAGTCGTTTGAAGGCGACGCAAAAAAAGAAGCTTCCAAGAAAGCTTCATAATTAATGAGTTGCCACCTCACTATCTTTTCATTAAATAAAGGGTGCCACCTCACCTCCTTTAATATAAAAAATTCTAATTTATTATAAAAATGAATGGCTAGGATTTATCCTCCCCCCTTTTGATCTAACGGTTAAGATTGGTTGCACCAAATCCACTTTTCAGGAAGCTTCCTTGCACTTTCCTTATAAAAATTAAGGGCCATGATTTCTCCTCCCCTTTTGATCCGACGGCTTAAAGACATGGTGCATGCCCCTATGCATGCCCCCCATCATATTTATATGCCCATGCATGACCTCTCCCACGAGGTGGCGGCATCATGGCCCTCCATCTCCAATCGGACGGTCGGCATTAATCTCTATATAGCATGGGTACATCCTTTCCTGGCACACATAGAATCTCCCCTAGATCCCTTAGAATCTCCTGCGATTCCCTAAGATTCCACAAAGATCCCCCTAGATTCTTAAGGTTCTATAAAGATTCCCCTAGATTTTCAAAGATTATTTGAAGATTCGTTTAGATTCCCCAAGATTCTATGTAGATTCTTATAGATTCCCTTAAGTTCTATGAAGATCCTATTAGATCTCTAAGATTCCATCGAGATTTCCCTCGATTCTTAAACCTTTTTTGAAGGTTTTCTTAGATTCCCCTAGATTCTTTTGAGATTCCCATAGATTCCTTAAGATTCTCTTGAGATTCCCTTGATTTTCAAAGATTATCCCAATATCTCTCAAATCTCCTTAGATTCTATGAATATTCCCCTAGATTATCCAACATTGCACGGAATGATGCCAAACCACTACTCATTGGAAAGCATTTGATGAGAGGAATCCAAAGGCATGGGTCCCACTTTGATCCGAGACCTCCACCGCAAGATAAAGTCGTTTGAAGGCGACGCAAAAAAAGAAGCTTCCAAGAAAGCTTCATAATTAATGAGTTGCCACCTCACTATCTTTTCATTAAATAAAGGGTGCCACCTCACCTCAAAAATTCTAATTTATTATAAAAATGAATGGCTAGGATTTAGGATTTATCCTCCCCTTTTGATCTAACGGTTAAGATTGGTTGCACCAAATCCACTTTTCAGGAAGCTTCCTTGCACTTTCCTTATAAAAATTAAGGGCCATGATTTCTCCTCCCCTTTTGATCCGACGGCTTAAAGACATGGTGCATGCCCCTATGCATGCCCCCCATCATATTTATATGCCCATGCATGACCTCTCCCACGAGGTGGCGGCATCATGGCCCTCCATCTCCAATCGGACGGTCGGCATTAATCTCTATATAGCATGGGTACATCCTTTCCTGGCACACATAGAATCTCCCCTAGATCCCTTGGAATCTCCTGCGATTCCCTAAGATTCCACAAAGATCCCCCTAGATTCTTAAGGTTCTATAAAGATTCCCCTAGATTTTCAAAGATTATTTGAAGATTCGTTTAGATTCCCCAAGATTCTATGTAGATTCTTATAGATTCCCTTAAGTTCTATGAAGATCCTATTAGATCTCTAAGATTTCATCGAGATTTCCCTCGATTCTTAAACCTTTTTTGAAGGTTTTCTTAGATTCCCCTAGATTCTTTTGAGATTCCCATAGATTCCTTAAAATTCTCTTGAGATTCCCTTGATTTTCAAAGATTATCCCAATATCTCTCAAATCTCCTTCCCCTAGATTATCCAACATTGCACGGAATGATGCCAAACCACTACTCATTGGAAAGCATTTGATGAGAGGAATCCAAAGGCGTGGGTCCCACTTTGATCCGAGACCTCCACCGCAAGATAAAGTCGTTTGAAGGCGGACAAAAAAAGAAGCTTCCAAGAAAGCTTCATAATTAATGAGTTGCCACCTCACTATCTTTTCATTAAATAAAGGGTGCCACCTCACCTCCTTTAATATAAAAAATTCTAATTTATTATAAAAATGAATGGCTAGGATTTATCCTCCCCCCTTTTGATCTAACGGTTAAGATTGGTTGCACCAAATCCACTTTTCAGGAAGCTTCCTTGCACTTTCCTTATAAAAATTAAGGGCCATGATTTCTCCTCCCCTTTTGATCCGACGGCTTAAAGACATGGTGCATGCCCCTATGCATGCCCCCCATCATATTTATATGCCCATGCATGACCTCTCCCACGAGGTGGCGGCATCATGGCCCTCCATCTCCAATCGGACGGGTCGGCATTAATCTCTATATAGCATGGGTACATCCTTTCCTGGCACACATAGAATCTCCCCTAGATCCCTTGGAATCTCCTGCGATTCCCTAAGATTCCACAAAGATCCCCCTAGATTCTTAAGGTTCTATAAAGATTCCCCTAGATTTTCAAAGATTATTTGAAGATTCGTTTAGATTCCCCAAGATTCTATGTAGATTCTTATAGATTCCCTTAAGTTCTATGAAGATCCTATTAGATCTCTAAGATTCCATCGAGATTTCCCTCGATTCTTAAACCTTTTTTGAAGGTTTTCTTAGATTCCCCTAGATTCTTTTGAGATTCCCATAGATTCCTTAAGATTCTCTTGAGACTCCCTTGATTTTCAAAGATTATCCCAATATCTCTCAAATCTCCTTAGATTCTATGAATATTCCCCTAGATTATCCAACATTGCACGGAATGATGCCAAACCACTACTCATTGGAAAGCATTTGATGAGAGGAATCCAAAGGCATGGGTCCCACTTTGATCCGAGACCTCCACCGCAAGATAAAGTCGTTTGAAGGCGACGCAAAAAAAGAAGCTTCCAAGAAAGCTTCATAATTAATGAGTTGCCACCTCACTATCTTTTCATTAAATAAAGGGTGCCACCTCACCTCCTTTAATATAAAAAATTCTAATTTATTATAAAAATGAATGGCTAGGATTTATCCTCCCCCCTTTTGATCTAACGGTTAAAATTGGTTGCACCAAATCCACTTTTCAGGAAGCTTCCTTGCACTTTCCTTATAAAAATTAAGGGCCATGATTTCTCCTCCCCTTTTGATCCGACGGCTTAAAGACATGGTGCATGCCCCTATGCATGCCCCCATCATATTTATATGCCCATGCATGACCTCTCCCACGAGGTGGCGGCATCATGGCCCTCCATCTCCAATCGGACGGTCGGCATTAATCTCTATATAGCATGGGTACATCCTTTCCTGGCACACATAAAATAGTTTTATATATATAATAATATATATATACAAGTTTTTGTACTATCAATGGGTATGTTAGCCATGTTTATGAAGACCTGGGAGTAAATTCCAAGCTTAAAAAGATCAACATCTAAACCTGAATGTCAAGAATTAAGTTAGAAGATTTTACCGTAAAGAATTTAGCGACATAGTTGACCCTATTGGATGAAGATAAGTAAAGATAAAGATAATAAAATTTGAACTTAACTCAAGCTATAGCTAAAAAAGTAAAAAATATAAGTATTAATCGATGTGTATGTTATGTCGAGCAAATAAATGACAAAAGCAAAAACTCTATAGGGTGTCAAATAATAAAATATTTTAGCAAAATCATAGTCAGCCCATCAAAATCGACAATCAATATCAATTGACTTAGGCTTAAGACTTAGAACACCCTTGACAATGAGTGCACATAGCATGCAAATAAAAAAGTTTACATGAACCTTATAGTAAATAGACCAAAATAGATCAATTTCTAATCTCTAATAAGCATGAACTAAGCCTTAGTTTAGGTTGACAATTGCAATATCATCTGAGTTGGTTATTGCATATAACGGAGAGGACTGCATTAGACTCTACACATTGGTATACACATGAGACTATCGTTTAGAATATCTTAAATTAATCGTTCATATGTGAATCATGTGTTTCTTCATATCTAAACCTAGTAGAAATCATCATGCCAGAAGATGCAACTAATATTATGCTTAGCTCTAGCTGAAGCTGGGGTAACATATCCAAATGCCACAAAACATGGAAATCAATAGACTACTCCGAGGCCATGTTTAAGCACAAAACAAATTGCCCTAAATATTTTGGAACCCTTTCTTGTATGGCAACAACCTAAAATAATGCTCTACGTTTTGAAGCTTCCTTTTGCAACCTCAATATGTCATCCCTGGCATCTCAACATTGCAGTAATTCTAAAACATATAAAATAGAAGTCAACAATGGGTGCTCATATGCTGTTTTTACGTTCATATTCATTTCTAAAAAATAGTCAAAATTTCAAATAATTAATTGGACAACCAAATTGAAATATTGTGCATATGCCATGAATGATTGATCAGACATATGTAGGACAATCCAACATTCTAGCACCCATCCAACGGAACCATACTGCCATCATAGCAATTTGCTTAATATATATTCCTGCTTATTACCTTCAGTTATTTCTGAGCATTTAGTTCTATATGACTAACCTGTTGGGAAAAAGCTGCAGCCTCAATTGCTGCAACCGCAAGGCTGCTTGCGGCAGAAGCAGCAGCTCCAGTGGAAGCCCCTGGGCCATGTATACTTTTTGCATAGGCAACTTTTAATACGTGACCATTCTTGTCAAGCGCTTTACCATTTGTTGCATCTAATGCCTTCGTAGCATCGTCCACCTGTTGTAAAGACAACTCAGCAATCTTGATGTTCTCATTATCATATGAAAGTCTTTAAGTTTTCCAGCTACATACCGAACTAAAATGCACAAACGCAAAACCTCGTGAAACATGCGTATGTTTATCACGCACCAAACGCAAATCCTGCAAATGCCAATTTTTTCATAAGAAATCGGATAGCTTTATGGTGTTCAAACGGGAAACAAAAAGTTGTGTGATAAAAGTGCAATACCTTTATTGGCGCATATTTGGAAAACTCATAATGAAGACTTTCTTCATCTACATTTTCATCAAGACCGCGAACAACTAGGACATGTGTGGGAGCTGCCACTCGATGACATGTCTCAGATATCAGAGACAGCTTTACGAAATCTCATAAGTACAACATGACAATACCTGCTTCAGATCCTCTTTTCCCTGAATTTAAAAATGCAGATGCAGATACGTCTGCAGGTGGTGCGTCATCAGAACGCCCTTCGTTACACTATGAAAAAAAAACCAGATTTAAGCTTTCTTGCAGTTCAATGAACTATACTGTAGCTACTTGCAATGCAAAGGGACATTCCCACCATTATTAAAAATAAAGCGTTGTATCAAGAATTAAAAATACCAAAACATAAATCTGAACGTGCTGAACCTGGAAGCACTAGATGCGTCGGGCAAAATTAGCACAGCCGCACATGGTACATGTCCAGTCATCAACAGCATTTGATTTTGTTCCTGCACTAGACCTGGTGGCATTGCGTTTTAATGAAGGAGGTGCTCCAGGGCCACCCGTTGGCTTGCTACTGTGAAGTACAGTGAATAGTCAAGCATAGAAGTTCTTGCAGACAAATGGAATGGATTCAAGACTACAGAGGTATTATCTACCCCCCAAGCTCGGATTTCAATAGGCAATAATCAAATGCTTCAGCTTACAAAGCTCAAATCCCAGGCCGCAGCTACAGCCTTATGCCACACAGTAGAAAGGCCAGACCATTGGGGGGAGAATCAACCTGCATGCCATTTCACCAAAAATGAACTTGAAATGCATTGCATTTACCATGGAAAAGAGTCCTAGAATACTTGGCATAGATCTCAACAAAACCTGCACGTTACTTAATAATGTTTGTTGCAAATTCCATATCTTCAATGAGGCACCCACATAAAGCATACCTGTAGCCAAGCCCAGTGATTGCACCGTATGTAAGGGCACCCACATTTGCCATCAAAGCGCATGTTATAATTGGATGGAACACTCTTCGAACATCTTATGGGAACCTGCAAATAACAAAAGGTGATGAATGTCTCCTCTTGTAATACGGCTTCATGCAAGACTTTTTAGGAGACAATGCATACTTAAAGTTGAATTGAAACTGGTAGCTCATATATCTCTGAGGTTCTTAAGTGAATGATGATTATAGAATTATTTTATGAGCATTGTGAATTTTAAGACAGCATATCACATGCGAAAGGTTCATGCAGTGTATAATTTGATGGCTTCTTGGCACCACCTGTCCATATTCAATGCTCAGTATCAGAACGTGTTTCATAATGAAACAACAGTGAACACCATGTTCACACACGATCCAGCACTATCTAGTGCCCACCCCATTCTGCACACCTGTAAGTGTTATGCAATAACCACTAATTGACACACCAAAGGGGTGAATCTCCCTAACCTCTCCAAGGTTTTATCTTATACCCTAGTATGCTTAACATTCCTCCCCACTAGAGGATGTTTTCTCTCGAGAATACGGCACCAAACTAACCCCATGCAATTATGATCATATGAATGTCACTAACCAGGGCAACCATGCTAATACTTACATAGCAATCATTGAAGAAATCATTGAACAAGAAATGTCGCCCTTATTTTACAGTTTACCTGGATCCCAGAATGTAGCCAACCATTATAGATGTACGCAAAAAAGGAAGAGCCATTAAAGGAACTGAGCCCAGAACATTGGGCTTTAGAACTGCCAGACACAAGAATATCCCCATCGTGATTGTTGAGATAATAAGTTCTTCGTTTGTAAAGGTAGCTGATTTTGGAAGAGGGTCCTCATGTTGCATCTCTGTCTTTACTAGTTTCCTCACAGTCAATACCGTATAGCCTGTCTCTGACACAGTTGCTACCCAGCCACAAACTGCAGAATAAATTTATAAGTTTAAAGATGGTACAAATTGGTCCATTTGTCTGGCTTTCTTATGAAGAAAATCATAATCTGTATTAGTACAGCATCATAATTGATGACTCAAATGTAATAGCACCTTAAAATGTTCTACAAAGCCTCATATATGCAAATAAGGTCCCAAACAGCATAGCTGGAAGCCAAGTTAGCGGCTTGAGCGTTGTGTATTTTAGGACATGGGACCTTGCTATTCCTGCAAGCTAATGTGCTTGGTACCAGAAAAGCAAGAGGGTCATGACAAAAATGTCTATCTCAAATAACAGCTGCTTCCATTGCCTATCTGCAGAAAAAATCTGCAATAAATGCCCAAAAAGCAGACAAAAGCCTCTTACAGAGAATACCCTTTGCAAATCATCAAATAGATTATACATCTATCTATTATATCTATGGAGGTGGGAAGGGGGGGCATTCCTTCGAACACCAGTTAATCTCTTTTAATTTGGCAGTCGTAGATGTGTGTCTGCTTGACAAACGATATTTATGGCTAAAAGAATGGGCTAGAACAACGTACCAAGGATGCCGACAATCCCTGCACTTGCTGGAATACCCTGTCTACCTAATGGAATGACAACAAGAGAAGGAACCAACAAATGAATGAAACTAATTTAACAAAAAACTGATTTATAGCACATCGCAAAAACACAATGCTCCTCAGATGCTATTATGAGCCACAATATAAGAGATCATACAACATTAAACATAACACTACCTTTTCCCTTGAAAAAATGATTGTAGTAGCCCATTGTATGGGTCCCATGACCTATTGGTCTTCGTGGACGTTAAAAAAACTATTCTATTCTATTCTATTCTATTTTTGCTCCACCGCAAAGAAGGTATATCATATAACATATACCTCCAAAGAGGATTGAGTGCTCAAAACTTCCATGGAGTTTTCATCCGCACATCTAATCTAAGGTGAGATCCAATGTCCGCAGAACACATTTTCTATTTTGTTGAATGTGCAAGTACTTATCAAGACGCTTCTACAGAGTAGAGATTTTAATGAACTTGAACTCAAGGAGGAACCATGACGATACCTCTAGTGCTGTAAGATAATCAACTAGGTCATTTTCAAATTCAGAACTCTCCATAATGCCGGTATCCGCCTTCAATGGAAACTCTTGCATCCAAAGCACTTGGCTCTTGTTGTTCTAGTCAACATAGATTAGATTTGCCATGTGAATAATGACTCTTACACCAGTGGAATAACCCAGCAGCATTGCCTTCGAATGGTGCGTCCCATACAAAAACTGAGATCAAACTGAAATGCCTGAAAACCTCGGATACAATGCCGCAGCCATAAAACTCTGCTTTTGGACCAAGGCAAATCAGGGCTTAGGGCTTCGGCTTGCGACTCACAGACCTCACTGGTTGTTACAGCAAAAGATTCCCAGCGGCCATGCATTCCAGATCATCCCATTTTGAACTGCAAGACCATGGCAATGGGCCAGTTTTGCCATAAACGTCCATTTTTTCAAACTTCAGTTTTTGGAATCAAACTTCAGCGTGGAAAATCGATATCTTGCCAAATGACTGCCAACAAATAATACAGGCGGCCACACTAGCAACAGAAAAAAAATCGTGGGCAGAAAGCTTGGCTATGGCGTCCATTTTTTAATCAGAAAAATGCTCTAGAGTTTCTCCAAATCGGCTCAAAAGCACCATTTTTGGATTCAAACTTCAGTGTTTGGAATCAACCTTCAGTGTGGAAAATCGATATCATGCCGGCATTGACTACCAACAAATACAGGCGGCCATACTACAAAAAGTAATCGTGGGCAGAAAGCTTGGCTATGGCGGCTAATCATATATGCACGCACAAGCAAATACGAAGCCCAGATACAGATCAGTATGGCTGCTTCTCAAATCCGCATGCAGAAGACTTGCGCTTCAATTTCGAGTGCCATCACTCCACTGGACCTCGGGCCCCTTGGCCATGGTCATACCCGATGGTCCAAAGAAAATTTATTTTTTTCATACTTTTGTTTTTGTCTAAATAATTATCCCTCGAGGCTCCATGACACGTCAATAATAATAAGTCATGAGACATTATTGCCCACCTTTTATTTTTCCCAATGCTTTATGGCACGTCAGTAATTAATGGGTCATTAATAATGTTGCCACCTCATCATATGGCATTTATTGCTCTTAAATTATGTGGCAACATCTGGGCCATTCATCCTGCACATTCGACGGCCTAGATCAAAAGCCCCAAATAAGGGGGGTGCTTGGGGTGGATTGAGGTGGCTCCACCAGGGCCGTCAGATCTCAGATCTGGACGGTCCAGGCAGCGACACCAAAATCTCTATATACATTTGGTACACTTGGGGTGGATTGAGGTGGCTCCACCAGGGCCGTCGGATCTCAGATCTGGACGGTCCAGGCGGCGACACCAAAATCTCTATATACATTTGGGTACACTTATATAATTGTATATATATAACAGATATACATGCACGCCAAAATACGCATCTCTCGTCCTATACGACTCCTCTCAGAATCATATGTATTTTTCTGGGAGGAGATGAGAGAAGGCTGTCTCTCGAGGTCTAACAGCGTCGGTTAGGCCTCAAGACTTGGTTCCTCACCAGAGAACTAGTCCATCGATTCATTCCGGTAGGGCAGGTTTTTGTGGAATAATTCCTCTTCAAATTTGAATCGGCCTCCAAAATGTGGGATATTTCTTTCCCTCTTCCTGCTGGTATGTAAGCTTTGTGGGATATTTCATTTGTTGTGTTTGTTGCGTAGGGTTGCATTTGCCGGCCGTTCTATCATGGATCCAGTGATTCTCGACATGATTGCCATGTTTTTGCGGGCTCTTACAATCGGATTTGCCTTCTAAAGGTTCTGTTTGCAGCTTATTGAGCTCAACAAGCTTGAAGATCCAATGAATGATGGCGATGATTTACAAGAAAATAACAGTATGTTCTTTTATGCTGCCTCAGCTTTGATGTTTTCTGGGTCCTACAAGGTTAGAAGGCCACCTAGAAGATTCTGGATTGCTCCAAGACAAAGAACACAGTGGGATAATATAGATAACCATGCATGGAATTGTCTGCCTTCTTTTGAAGATGATATACAACAAAATTGCCTCCAAACTAATTTTGAACGAACCAGTTGTAACCTTGAGTGGCAAAAAATTGAAGAAAGGTCAACCCACTGAAGACCAAATCCAGGTTAACATTCCTCCACTTTTACTTGGTGATTCGCCTGACCCTTCCTTCTGAAAGTGTTTTCACAGAATCATGGTTCTTATGGCAAATTTAATAAAAGGATTTACAGGGGTAGAGTTTGTGTGGAAAATGGGTTTGGGATTGTTAAAGAGAAATTGAGAATTCTCAAACATCTACCTGTGCATGTTGGAAAGGCCTCCAAGATCATACATACAGCTTGTGTGCTTTGATACTTCTGCATTATGGAAGACATGGGATGGGACATGTTGCTAATTGAAGAAGAGCATGAACCAGTTTATTACTATGAAACTGAAGCTATGAACATGAGTCTAAAAAAACAAGGAAATCAGATGAGGCATCTGTTGTTTGAAAACTTGGATGGCCATGTATTGCTGTAAAATTTGATGATTCTGTCAACAGAATTTTTTGAAAATATGTTCATGTTTTCAAGTTTTTGAATATTATTGATTTGATCTGATCTGATACTCTAATGAGTCTTAAAGACCAGTAACATGACATAAATAAAGTTGTATGAGAAATTATATTCAAAATGGTACTGTATTACAACTGTAGCTGTAGTACATAAAAATGAAATTGGCCACATTTTTTGCCTGCTCCTTCAAATTTTCTCTCTGAAGCTCTATTTGAGGGGATTCCCCCACCTCAAGATTAGTAGGCAACACTATCTCATCTGCTTCATCTGGATCCTTTGTCAAGTTGTGGCATGTCTCTCCTGCCTCATGCTCCCCTTAGAATAACTCTATGACTGGAAGGGAAGATGTGGCTATCTGAGTGTTTTCACATTCAACCATGAAAAATGGAAACTCAGTCCAATAGATACTCTGAATTAAGATCCCTGGATTGATTTTTTCAAGCTCATTTTTAAGAAATTGAAGCCGGACGCCTTCATGATGAATACATCAAATAAGACCCCGACACTTTAAGGACTTCAACTTACTTTCAATAGCTGCATTTTTGAGGGACTTACCAACAAAAGTGGGTTCATTTGAAACCTGTAGATCTTGTCAAATAACCTGTTGCGCTCCATTAGCATAATCCAGAATAACCACCTCTTATTGTTGCTGTAGTTGGGCCAACTCCCGCCGCACTTTGGTATTCACCATCGCTGGTAAAGAGGTAAGAAAATCTCCAAAGGTTACCAAGTTCGTCACCTTCTTGCTCTATTCAAGCGTGGCCAAGGGACCAGTAATTTCCAAATTTTGGCTATGTCCCTTTTCGCAAAGGGTACGGAACAAATTTATGATTTCCCCTATTTTACCATTATCCTTTCCTGCCCCTATCACTTCCTTTTCCCTCAGATCTGTCTTTTCTGTCCCTGACCCCACATGTTTGCTCTATCCATCTACCTCAATACATGTTCCCTTATTCATTCCCAGTTTTGGACCTATTCCTTTATCTGTACCAAATGCTATATCTATCACAGTTCCCGATGCCACTGACCCTACCATCCCCTAACTGAAACTTTTAACAACTATCTTGCTTTCCACCCAAGAACAGTTTTTATGGAAAATACCAGATGCACCAGCGTTCCTATCTCCTACAAATTCACACAACCAGGAATCAAGAAGTAACACCTCTGATTGGGGAACAAGGGAAAAAATGGGGGTAAACGATTCTTCTGAAAAAAATTGATTATACACTAGACTCTCCCATAGAAAGGAGCTTTCCCCTTCAAGCCACCCATACGAATACCTCTTCCCTTGGATCAAAATCGTAAAGTATCTTCTTAGCATCGACATAGGCTAGGGTTGAGAAGGCGCTGGCTGACACCATTCCTCAAGATCCTGCCCTCCTCGCTCACTTTTTCAATTTTGCATAATTTCACATACTAGAGCTGGATAAACTAAAGAGCATTGGCTTATAAGGATGTGCCATGGAGTTTTTGCCAGACTTGCCTCTATTTCATTGTGCTCTTGCCCACAGGATAGCTGATCCTTAGGTATTATTTTGCTTGGAACTCGCCTCTTTCTTTGCAGGTTTGCAACAAAAAAGATTCAAAAACAACAGATCCACAATAACAGAAGGTAAAGATTCGGTAGTAGTAGAAGCTCTCTAGAAGCGAAACAACAAATTCGGCAATAGTAGAAGCTCTGAAAGCTAAATACTATACAAACTTGGCAACGACTACAAATGAAGACTGTCATTCTTTAGTGGTTGCAGAGATTTAAGGGCCAAAATCGTAATAATCAGCAATAAAAAATACGTCAAAAACAAACACACATTTTCCACAAATAGCTGGCCGATTTTTGTAGTTTTTGCCCGGTAAACAAGCAAGTAGCAACACCGCTCATGACTAACGCCATTCGTGGCAACGCCGTCTGGCAGTTTACCAACAAGAAACAACTCAAGCCAGCTGCTTACCAGGCACAATAACCATAGTTGTGCGGACCTTCCGAACTTTTTTGCCAAAAGTGGATTTTCTTTGCAATACATCAAAAACAATAATTTTCTCATATTAATTAGAATAAATAAGTAGAATAAATAAGTAGAATAAATAAGGTGATGTCACACGGTGGGTTACCTCAAACTATCTGGTCAAAAATTGCATGTAACACAAACATCTATTGCAACTGCAAACTGACTAAAAACCTTTGAATGGTAATAAATGTTAAGTACCACCGGGAGGAATTGGTGTGCAAAAACTTGGTCCCCAACCAAACAAATTTTGTGAGTGGAGTCATGCGCTTGATTATAGAAAACCTTGAATGCCAAACCAAAGGCAAACTATATTGAAGAACCTGATGGGAAGAATCCAATTGGGAGCTCTGTTGCAACCCTGAAGGTAAAACACTAACAAAAACCTGAGAATACTTGGTTGCTCTTGAAAATCAGCATCAAATTACCAGAGAGTTGGATGGTTATGGAGTTTATGAAAGGCAATTTAAAGGCTCCATGCACAACCAAAAATTTCTCCAAGGATTGTAGGTCTAGTTTTGGCATGGCCATTCCCACAAGGTTTAGCATGCATACTTGAGAAGGGCTATATCCAGCATGACCTTAGACCTAGGAAATATGTCATAAAACACAGAGAAGTCTTCATCAAGAGAATCAAACATAGCTGCCGATTGTGAGACTATATTTGCCCCAAATCATGCAAATAAATGTGCTCAAGACCTTCTAAAAAAAAAGCTTACGATGACCTTGGGCAAAATCAGTAACTTAAAATCCAGCTACAAATTGATTGCCTTGCTAAGATCAGAGAAATGAAGCTTGCAAGGGGCTAAGATACTCTACAAGGAATTAAAAAAATATACCCCAAATAGTTGCTACCAAAATTCTAAAGATCCTCTCATTTTCTGAGAGAACACTTCTATGTTAACTCTACTCCATGAAGCTTTGAGGCAATTGATGGCAAAGGAGCCCCTCACTAATGCCTCATAGTGCAGTAGGGATTTTCAATCTGGGCCCTCGAAATGGTACATCCACTTGCATCAAACAATATATTCCATCAACCTGCCTCCCAAGGATTTGCCCTTTGGGCAACCCATTTGCTTCAGCGATGGCATTACAGGAACATTCAACAAGAAGCTTAATGGCATAGTAGAGGAGGACCATGAAGTAGAGCTCCAAGAAATAGCAGGGTCCCTGGGTTGCATGGAGCTCACACAAGTCGGATAGAGGAGCTCGCACAAGGCCGTTTTGGGGTGCATATATACGTATGTTCAGTGCAATAGCTTTGGAAGAAAAAGCCCCCTTTTACCCTCCTCGGAAGGACTCTGTTCCGACCTCTAATCAACCAAGTCGAAATTTTACACCGCCCTAGGTGGAAGGACTCTGTTCCAACCTCTAACCAACCAAGTCAAAATTTTACACCGCCCTAGGTGGAAGGACTCTGTTCCGACCTCTAACCATCCAAGTCGAAATTTTACACCGCCCTAGGTGGGACTCAACCTGAGTCAATAATAATGCTAAGGGCTCATCTCCATTAGGCTCTTTTAAGGGCATTCCTGTGCCACATGGCAATTCTGGCTGCATGATTTCTCCTTCTTATTAGTTTTACAGGAACTGAATTAGGATGATATGGCACAAGATCCTGCAAATTTTCTAGATGCTCCTTCACTCCATCTGAAAAACTGAAATCGCCATGGAGATTGTTGTTTAGTGGAAACTTCTTGTCTTGTAGCCAGTTTCCACCATAGCTTTCAGTCTTGTGGCGAGTCTTGTCATCATGAAATTGTTTCTTTCTCCACTTCCAGAGCTCGGAGCACCTATTTTCAATGAAAATGGTCTTGATCTGGAGGCATATGCTTTGCTTACGTGACAAAGACCCAGAAATTGGGTTTTCCCGTAATGGGGATCTGCCCTAAAAGTACATGTTTTTCCATGATAGTATTTCAAATCACTTTTTTGACCTAACCCATTATAATTTAGGGAAAAACTACAAAAATACATGACATACCCCTGAGTTTAAATAAATTACTAAGATGCCCTTGGTCAACGTATATCCCTCTGTACAATTTTAAGTTTCACCTAATGCCCTCTAGTTTTTCGTATTTCATGGAATACCCTTTTGTAATAGATATTCATAGCGTCGTTTTAGCGAAGATGCCTATTTCTATTCTCAGTACCTTAAAGGAAGGCAAGACGCCAAATTAATTTATGCTCCATTGATTTGCTCTCAGCCTGTTGTCAAAAGCACTAATTCGATCTAATTTATAATAACAACTTATTGTAGGCAGGATGCAAGGGCAGAGATCATAGTTCATTCTATGCAGGCCCTAAGAGTTTTTGAAGCATTTGAAATTTGAAGGAAACTCACGTTCTAATTCTCAAGGGCATTGAGGAAATTAATGTAAATCGTAAGGGCATTTGAATAATTTTAAAAAATACACAATACTTTATATTTCGACCAAGGCCACCTCAGAAAATTATCAAAACTCAGGGTAGGGTATGTGATAAAATTTGTCAAAACATAAGGGTATTTTAAGGGTATTTTGTAGTTTTTCCCCATAATTTACCAAAAATTTTACCAATTTTCAAAAGATAGAAATTGCTCTTTTATTCTTGTGATGTAACTCGCCAGAGCACAAAAACGGCATTTGGAGTAGAGTATAATTCAAGATTTTGAGGTTTGGAATTGGTTGTAATATGTTTAATTAAAATCTGTTCCAAACTTTCATCCAAAGAACAGCATTCAGTATTACTTTTTATATATAATGTGGACATTCATATAACGTTCTTCCTATAAGAAACAATACTCCTCTGAGTGCCTTGCACATTTTTGAAATAGTATTACGTCTATGGAGAAACAAGACTGTATCCTGAGCACTCATCCTAATGTGTCTTTCCAGTGACATGCCAAAAACTAAACAGTTGAAAATCATTCAATATATGCCCTGGTAAATAATAGCTTGTGTGGGGACACAAAAGAATGGATTGCTAGTGATATACAAAACAGCATAAGGAGATAAACATGTTACAAACACTGATGCTTATACTTTGCTATCTACAATATACAAGACATTCATCTATATGACACCTGTTATGCACAAAATGATGATTTGATCCTAGATTGAGTCGTCAGCTCACTCCTGCACCTTATTTAGAGTGTGCACTCGCCATTTCTCGATACACCATATCAACGAAATGATCGTTCTGCATATACATTTGGACCAAGGTAGGAAAATAAAAAATCACAGATATTGTCAATAAATTGACATAGCAAAAACATACCTGTAACAAACGGAAAAGAGCATCCCGTACACCTTCTCTTGTAATTATTGCTCCATGAGATGAAATTGGCAAAGGAGCCAGAGAGGGAGGCGGTGTAGGAGGTGGGAACGGCTGAAGTAGTGGTGCCCCATGAGAGGGCTGCAATGGTGCAGGCGGAATTAGAGGAGGTGGAAGTACTGTTGACAGGGGGGGAGGAACAAAATATGATGGCTTCACTAGTGTTGCCCGAGAACTATTATCTGAAACATCTTGGGCTATGTTTGATGTCAAAGAAGCAAGCGACACGGGAAGTGATGAAGGAATTGCAGATGGGGCAGGCATAGGTGTGAGTGTTGGAGATGTGACAGAAGTTGTCCTCGTAGAAGCTGAATGTGTTACTGCAGCAGGCCGAGGAGGCACAGGTGCTGGCAAGTCAGATGGATTCAGATGCATTGCATTCTGTACACATAAACACTGGTGTGAGAAGATGATTTATGCAAACAGCTGATAATATTTTATATACCTACATTAAAGAAATGTTCCAGAGGTTCTTCTGTGACATGGGGAACAGCTGCAGGAGCAGAAGCAGGTTCTAGAGGCCCCTCCACAATTGCAGCAGTTGGCACAGCCTCTAGCTCTTGAAATTCGGCACTGAAATAAATATCAACTTCCACAACATCAATCACATAATGCCTGTCCAGAAGCATGCTACGGGGAAGCTAAATCACCATTACCTCTGTGTGAAAACCTTTGGTTTTGGTGGGATCTTTGCATAGGCATTGAGTATCCTACATTACAATAAGAGAGAATATCAACACTAAACTATGGGGATGCAAATCTTACAGGAAGCACTCTGATTGCATTATAAAAGGGAATAAGCAAAGAAGATAACCTAGAAAAGAGCTTAGCAACATCTTCACACTCTCGTGGATTATAGAACCATATTCCATTAACTTCTTGGGCAGCATTTCTATAAAGCAAGTACGGAACTTGCAC
Organism: Isoetes taiwanensis; assembly: GCA_021234155.1. Lineage (NCBI taxonomy): Eukaryota > Viridiplantae > Streptophyta > Lycopodiopsida > Isoetales > Isoetaceae > Isoetes > Isoetes taiwanensis. The sequence continues at coordinate 124,638 of JAJEKV010000205.1, read as the reverse complement.
CTCATATTCAAAATCACTTAAAAGATCCTCGACCAAATTTGCTGTACAACATTAAACGTTAAGGTAAACTGGTTTATATCCATGACGTTGCTATACTATCAAATACAAAATAAAGCTGCAAATAACTAATATAATTTACATGTCTTATGATTGTGTTATACCTGTGCTCCTCCTGTTCATCACAATAAACTGGAAACGAGGTTGAGCACGCCTGCAAATCAAGAGATTATGTTTATGATCTTATGTTATGCAGATGATGTTTCTAGAATAACTAACCTTTTCACTACAAAGAGTGATCCTTCCACATCTTTGCGCCTCTATGCAGTTTTAAACATTACAAAAAAACTGTAAGATTAATAAATCTTCTAAATATCACGATTACAGCCATACACGACTTCAATGTGAGGAGATGCATACGTCCAAATTCTACAATATAACGCAGCCCAATCAAAATTCTCGACAATCTGAATCACCTCCATACTTTTCAAAAGTAAAAGTCTACCTTAGATCTTATAACTTAACAAAAAGGAGATGCATGATTTGGTGTTATTACCAATACCTAGGATACAATAGATAAACTGGCCAGGATGTACAAGAACATAAATTTAAGGTTGAGGTGAATGAGTTTTCATATCAATGTAAATTAATGATTACAGTACCAAGCCTTTTCACCATGTACAGGAATGCAAATGTCGCATCACTTACGACTCAATGAAATCCAGGAATGCTTGCAACGTAAACCCAAAAACCCTAAGCTTGCAAAACGTAAAATTTAACCCTAAAACCAGGCCATGATCACTAATTTAAGGGCAACTATGTCATAAATCCGCATCGACCCAAGTTATTATTCACGTACCCACTGGCTAAGATCCATATTGAACTCGTAGAATGTGACATGCCCAGCCGTGGTGAGAATATCTTCAACATGTCGATCCATCCGCTGTAAAACTGTAAGATTGAGCTCCTTGGTACTCTGCTGGTCAAGCTGGGGCATCGGCTTCCCATTCTGCGCCATAGCCGATTCCGGTTCCTCCGATTGAAGCCCTTTTCTGTCTCTCTCTATCGTAAGCATGCTGTGTCCAGAAAAGGAACAGTTCTACAAGTAAGATGCTTTTAGACTGGGTGGGTCGGGATTTACATGCCCTATTTTTTTTAACCAGGTGATCCAATTATTTACCGTTTTGTTTTCTTACCTTTACATGTTTTCAAACGTGCAATCAATGAATCGATAATGGTGTAGTAAGATCTGCCATTTCAAGATTAGTGTATCCTTGTACTTCTCTTTGGAGCACTAGAATATTCAGGTTTCGTTTCATTTCGTTTCATTTCTATTCTATTCTAATCTCATATTACAGTTACACAGTAGTTGAGTTGAGTAGATGCCAACATTTGTATGACATCATTATTACACGTAAGAATGGTTATTACACGACCCGTTGAGCGAAATGCATATGCCTATTTCCATTCTGCAATGTAGCATATAATCACGTGGCACAACAAAAATGCATGGCACGAAGAAGCCGACCCAACTTCTATATTGTACCTCCTACTCTTTTCAATCAAGACCCAATTATCTAGCTAAATATTATTCTCATCCCTTGAGACTCGAGCAGATTTGAAATAACTTAGGGTTTACCTAGAGAGGCGGGCCATACATGGGGATCTTAACCAAGATACTTCGGATAAGAGAAGTTCGTTGGCTGGAAAACAAATGAACATGTATATGAGGTTCTATAGCATTTGTTTTATGGAGGGCCCATAATCCATATTTTTTGGGTTTCACTAGCTCTAATGGGATAGGGCTAGCACTTCCCACACTTTCACCTGTATGGGATGGTTTCATTCGCTATAACAGGATATCCTAAATGTTGGCATGCCATGGATTTCTGTATGTACATGCCATGGCCAGTTCTGGCATCTGTATAGGATGGTCCTTTCATGTGTCCTGGAACAAAGACCCATTACATAAACATACAGTACTAGTACTAATACATATGACTTTGACCATATTGAAGTCCTCTACAGGAATCCATGAAATCTCCTGGCCCATGCTAAACATCTTGGATAGTAGAGATGCCCATAGTGAAGCTCTCTGATGAGATCTATTATGAGCATATATATTCACAACAAGACCATAATAGGCTCCATAACCCATTGGTCAAAGCGATCCAGCTTAGTGAAAGTGACTAAAAAATGAAGGTTTTCAAGTTGTAACAACTCCTTCACTAGCTAAATCAGCTTTTGCAACCAACACATTGAAGCGTAGGATGATCACATCCGCAAGCTTTGATACATCTCCCTTGCATCACTTGTGTTTTTGTAGATACACAAATTGAGCATCCAGCTTAGAAAGATAAAAAGATATTTGAGCCCTCTTTAAGGGGAAGAGGCCACCCACTAAACATTCCATGAGATTAATTGCATTGACTGTCTAGAGTGGTTAGGTCAGGGAAGATCATTGGTGCCTCTCCAGAGTGGCTATGATAGGATTCTCGACTTGACGCAATGTACCAGCCTCTTCAATCATGTCAGTCCATTGAAGTGGTGAGAAATGACCATGATGGGGACTAATAGGAGGAGAAGTGTCCAAGAATCACATTGCAACAGATGCTGAGACACTATGGAGTTGAGGCCCTACGTCATCTTTTGAGGTTGGTGAAGAGCATATGAATGTTTAGGTTGAGGATGGACACCTCGACAGTCAATATCCATATACTGACTACGGGCCTCTTTGCTTGCTCTTGCATCCTTTGAATCTCTGCCAACCTCTGAATACGTTGACCAGGAACAAGCGATGAAGAAGTTGCAGCTGGGCTGGTAGTGGAAGGGGCTGCAAGTGGATGAGAGATATCCATGGGCATTGGAGGCTGCAACAGTGGAGCGAGAAGCAGTAGAGACAAGAACCAAGTGTTGGAATGCAAGAGGTTTGTGGTACTAGACAAGAGTAGGTGCATTGGGGAACATAAGAGCTAGCTCATGGGCCATTGAACAATTACAACTTGAAAGGAAAAAACATGGTTCTACTCTGGGTAACAATTGTCTGGGGCAAATCATGATCAACGGATCTTGCAACACAAATTTCGGCGAGGCCATTTGTGATAGAATGTTGAAGATGCAACCCAATCTCATTTGCAATGGCGGGAATAAACTCCAAGTCTTGCATATCTAGAAGAAAGTCCTCAACGGTAATCCAAAATGGGGCACATAGAGCATTTGTTTTTTCTGGAAAAGAATCAGGAACATATTGCTGATACAAAAGAAAATGCCTCCATAGAGGGTGAACGCCATATTCAATGCATTGGCCAGCTGGCTCAAGTAAATTAAACATGAGAACATCATTGACCTCTTTATACTAGCTTGATGGACTGATTAGCTGGAAGGCCCAATCAAATCTAAAAATAGGCCAGTACAACAACGAAACAAGCTGGTTCACATAATGTCGATGAGCCTCATGATTAATCTGCAAAGTGCTGGACATCCATGGGATCTTGCTTAGCATCCAATTGCTGAAGATAGGATGCCACATTCTTCTTATTATTATCCACCATGATGGATATAGTCTCTGATGTTCGGGAGCATGTGGCAAAAGGTGACAATCATTTTGCCACAGTTACAGAGGCTCTGTTTCGTCACTGTCATTTTGGACCAATTTATTTTGTACCATTTATTTAGATTTGAGGAGGGTAATTTTCCTTCTGACCATATATGTAAATGTGTCAATTGGGGACATGTCCCAAGGACCACACTAGTATATTTTGGGTGTGGGTTCTCTGCCACAGAGTGGCACATTTTTCCACTGTGGTCACCACTGTTGAAGTGGTCACCACATTCATCACAGTCACCACATTCACCACAATCACCATTGTTGGGGTGTATATAAGACAATATATCGTCTATGGAGTGATATACACATATGCATGCGTACATGTGGAGGAGATATGCACGTATGCATTGTGGCATGGCGGAATGCATGATGATCACTGTGTTATCTGGGCATGGAGAGAAAACAGAGAGATGATCTAGCTATGAAGATTATGAATCTTTATGTTGTGCATTGCATAGATCTGGTAGATTGAAGCTTGAATTATTGGTTTTTCATCCTTCTTGCAAGGTTGGAGTTTAGGCTCTAACACTTTATAAGGTACGATTTGATATGGTGGAGGAGTGCTTACCAAGACTGGCTTTAGAAGAGACAAGAAATAAATGTTGGTATGCAGATATTGTAGAGTGGATAAGGAAATGGGGCTTAGACATTCTTCACCTACACGAGAATCGAGCAAATATTAGGGAATGGGTGCATGACCATCTCATTAGAAGGAATTGCATCTTAAGGAAGGTATATCTTTGAGCATGAGGTATATGATAAGTAGAACGTGGCTTAGCTCCCATAGACTTGGGTTGGAAGTAGGGTGTTGGAGTAATATTCCTCTTGCATTGAGGTTTTGCTTGTTGTGCAATCTGCAGGAAGTTGAAGATGAATTACATGTCTTCATAAGATATCCTTCATATGCGGGGATTCGACACAAGCATGGTATACACTCAAGTTCTTTATTGGAATTTTTTGAATTGCCTGGGCATCGCATTGGAAAGTATTTAAAGGAATTATTAGCTCATAGAGAACAATTACTACATGATCGAGAAGGCTATTTCGGCAGGCCAAGCAAATAAGGAGGTGCCAAAATAAATGTGCATTTGATCAGGGGTTCAACCCTGGCCAGTGTATGTTTAGCTTTGGGAGTTGGTTACTGGGGTTATACGATGATGATCCCCGACGTGGTAGAACTTGTGCCTATGCATGTCCTCCACTTTGTCTGCCATAAGGCAGCAGGATAAGCTCCACAATAATTGTGTGAGTATGCACCAGTAAAAATTGGCTTCCATGTACACTGGGGCTGGTATACTGGTTGTTGCCTAAAATTTCCCCGACTTCCTGAGGCGGGATTCTATCCTGCCTACAAAGTGTGCATATATGGCTAAAGTTTTGCCCAACGGATGTGTGGTGAGTTGGTATAAGCCTAGTAATGCCAAAATAAATGTGCATTTGGTCAAGGGTTCAACCCTGGCCAGTGTATGTTTAGCTTTGGGAGTTGGTTACTGGGGTTATACGATGATGATCCCCGACGTGGTAGAACTTGTGCCTATACATGTCCTCCACTTTGTCTACCATAAGGCAGCAGGATAAGCTCCACAATAATTGTGTGAGTATGCACCAGTAAAAATTGGCTTTTGGCTTCCATGTACACTGGGGCTGGTATACTGGTTGTTGCCTAAAAATTTCCCCTTCTTCCCGAGGCATTCTATCCCCGCCTACAAAGTGTGCATGTATGGCTAAAGTTTTGCCCAACGGATGTGTGGTAAGTTGGTATAGGCCTAGTAATGCCAAAATAAATGTGCATTTGGTCAGGGGTTCAACCCCGCCAAAGTATGTTTAGCTTTGGGAGTTGGTTACCGGGTTATAATGATGATGATCCCGGCGTGGTAGAACTTGTGTCTATGCATGTCCTCCACTTTGTCTGCCATAAGGCAGCAGGATAAGCTCCACAATAATTGTGGGAGTATGCACCAGTAAAAATTGGCTTCCATGTACACTGGGCTGGTATACTGGTTGTTGCCTAAAATTTCCCCGACTTCCTGAGGCGGGATTCTATCCTGCCTACAAAGTGTGCATGTATGGCTAAAGTTTTGCCCAACGGATGTGTGGTGAGTTGGTATAGGCCTAGTAATGCCAAAATAAATGTGCATTTGGTCAGGGGTTCAACCCTGGCCAGTGTATGTTTAGCTTTGGGAGTTGGTTACTGGGGTTATACGATGATGATCCCCGACGCGGTAGAACTTGTGCCTACTTTGTCTGCCATAAGGCAGCAGGATAAGCTCCACAATATTTGATTGTGTGAGTATGCACCAGTAAAAATAGGCTTCCATGTACACTGGGGCTGGTATACTGGTTGTTGCCTAAAATTTCCCCGACTTCCTGAGGCGGGATTCTATCCTACCTACAAAGTGTGCATGTATGGCTAAAGTTTTGCCCAACGGATGTGTGGTGAGTTGGTATAGGCCTAATAATGCCAAAATAAATGTGCATTTGGTCAGGGGTTCAACCCCGCCGCTTATATGTTTAGCTTTGGGAGTTGGTTACTGGGGTTATACGATGATGATCCCCGACGTGGTAGAACTTGTGCCTATGCATGTCCTCCACTTTGTCTGCCATAAGGCAGCAGGATAAGCTCCACAATATTTGATTGTGTGAGTATGCACCAGTAAAAATAGGCTTCCATGTACACTGGGGCTGGTATACTGGTTGTTGCCTAAAATTTCCCGACTTCGAGGGCGGATTCTATCCTACCTACAAAGTGTGCATGTATGGCTAAAGTTTTGCCCAACGGATGTGTGGTGAGTTGGTATAGGCCTAGTAATGCCAAAATAAATGTGCATTTGGGCAGGGGTTCAACCCTGGCCAGTGTATGTTTAGCTTTGGGAGTTGGTTACTGGGGTTATACGATGATGATCCCCGACGTGGTAGAACTTGTGCCTATGCATGTCCTCCACTTTGTCTGCCATAAGGCAGCAGGATAAGCTCCACAATAATTGTGTGAGTATGCACCAGTAAAAATTGGCTTCCATGTACACTGGGGCTGGTATACTGGTTGTTGCCTAAAATTTCCCCGACTTCCTGAGGCGCGATTCTATCCTGCCTACAAAGTGTGCATGTATGGCTAAATTTTTGCCCAACGGATGTGTGGTAAGTTGGTATAGGCCTAGTAATGCCAAAATAAATGTGCATTTGGTCAGGGGTTCAACCCTGGCCAGTGTATGTTTTAAATAAGGCAGCAGGATAAGCTCCACAATAATTGTGTGAGTATGCACCAGTAAAAATTGGCTTCCATGTAACCGGGCTGGTATCTTTGGTTGTTGCCTAAAATTTCCCCCGACTTCCCCGAGGCGGGATTCTATCCCCGCCTATAAAGTGTGCATGTATGGCTAAAGTTTTGCCCAACGGATGTGTGGTGAGTTGGTATAGGCCTAGTAATGCCAAAATAAATGTGCATTTGGTCGGGGTTCAACCCCGGCGGGTGTATGTTTAGCTTTGGGAGTTGGTTACCGGGGGTTATCGATGATGATCCCCGACGTGGTAGAACTTGTGCCTATGCATGTCCTCCACTTTGTCTGCCATAAGGCAGCAGGATAAGCTCCACAATAATTGTGTGAGTATGCACCAGTAAAAATTGGCTTTTGGCTTCCATGTACACTGGGGCTGGTATACTGGTTGTTGCCTAAAATTTCCCCGACTTCCTGAGGCGGGATTCTATCCTGCCTACAAAGTGTGCATGTATGGCTAAAGTTTTGCCCAACGGATGTGTGGTGAGTTGGTATAGGCCTAGTAATGCCAAAATAAATGTGCATTTGGTCAGGGGTTCAACCCTGGCCAGTGTATGTTTAGCTTTGGAAGTTGGTTACTGGGGTTATACGATGATGATCCCCGACGTGGTAGAACTTGTGCCTATGCATGTCCTCCACTTTGTCTGCCATAAGGCAGCAGGATAAGCTCCACAATAATTGTGTGAGTATGCACCAGTAAAAATTGGCTTCCATGTACACTGGGGCTGGTATACTGGTTGTTGCCTAAAATTTCCCCGACTTCCTGAGGCGGGATTCTATCCTGCCTACAAAGTGTGCATGTATGGCTAAAGTTTTGCCCAACGGATGTGTGGTGAGTTGGTATAGGCCTAGTAATGCCAAAATAAATGTGCATTTGGTCAGGGGTTCAACCCTGGCCAGTGTATGTTTAGCTTTGGGAGTTGGTTACTGGGGTTATACGATGATGATCCCCGACGTGGTAGAACTTGTGCCTATGCATGTCCTCCACTTTGTCTGCCATAAGGCAGCAGGATAAGCTCCACAATAATTGTGTGAGTATGCACTAGTAAAAATTGGCTTCCATGTACACTGGGCTGGTATACTGGTTGTTGCCTAAAATTTCCTCGACTTCCTGAGGCGGGATTCTATCCTGCCTACAAAGTGTGCATGTATGGCTAAAGTTTTGCCCAACGGATGTGTGGTGAGTTGGTATAGGCCTAGTAATGCCAAAATAAATGTGCATTTGGTCAGGGGTTCAACCCTGGCCAGTGTATGTTTAGCTTTGGGAGTTGGTTACTGGGGTTATACGATGATGATCCCCGACGTGGTAGAACTTGTGCCTATGCATGTCCTCCACTTTGTCTGCCATAAGGCAGCAGGATATGCTCCATAATAATTGTGTGAGTATGCACCAGTAAAAATTGGCTTCCATGTACACTGTGGCTGGTATACTGGTTGTTGCCTAAAAATAAGGAGGCCAAGCAAATAAGGAGGTTGAGGTGAATGAGTTTTCATATCAATGTAAATTAATGATTACAGTACCAAGCCTTTTCACCATGTACAGGAATGCAAATGTCGCATCACTTACGACTCAATGAAATCCAGGAATGCTTGCAATGTAAACCCAAAAACCCTAAGCTTGCAAAACGTAAAATTTAACCCTAAAACCAGGCCATGATCGCTAATTTAAGGGCAACTATGTCATAAATCCGCATCGACCCAAGTTATTATTCACGTACCCACTGGCTAAGATCCGTGGTGAGAATATCTTCAACATTTCGATCCATCCGCTGTAAAACTGTAAGATTGAGCTCCTTGGCACTCTGCTGGTCAAGCTGGGGCATCGGCTTCCCATTCTGCGCCATAGCCGATTCCGGTTCCTCCGATTGAAGCCCTTTTCTGTCTCTCTCTATCGTAAGCATGCTGTGTCCAGAAAAGGAACAGTTCTACAAGTAAGATGCTTTTAGACTGGGTGGGTCGGGATTCGTATTGTTACAAAATACATGCCCTATTTTTTTAACCATGTGATCCAATTATTTACCGTTTTGTTTTCTTACCCTTACATGTTTTCAAACGTGCAATCGGGTATGCAATGTCATGTTGTTGTAGGAGGGGGTACCTAGATGATGAATCGATAATGGTGTAGTAAGATCTGCCATTTCAAAATTAGTGTGTCCTTGTACTTCTCTTTAGAGCACTAGAATATTCAGGTTTCGTTTCGTTTCGTTTTTATTCTAATCTCATATTACAATTACACAGTACTTGAGTTGAGTAGATGCCAACATTTGTATGACATCATTATTACACGTAAGAATGGTTATTACACGACCTGTTGAGCAAAATGCATATGCCTATTTCCATTCTGCAATGTAGGAGATAGTCACGTGGCACAACAAAAATGCATGGCACAAAGAAGCCGACCCAACTTCTATATTGTACCTCCTACTCTTTTCAATACAAGACCCAATTATCTAGCTAAATATTATCTTTATCCCTTGAGACTTGAGCAGATTTAAAATAACTTAAGGTTTACCTAGAGAGGCGGGCCATACATGGGGATCTTAACCAAGATACTTCGGATAAGAGAAGTTCGTTGGCTAGAAAACAAATGAACATGTATACGAGGTTCTATAGCATTTGTTTTATGGAGGGCCCGTAATCCATATTTTTTGGGTTTCACTAGCTATAGTGGGATAGGGCTAGCACTTCCCACACTTTCACCTGTATGGGATGGTTTCATTAGCTATAACAGGATATCCAAAATGTTGGCATGCCATGGATTTCTGTATGTACATGCCATGGCCAGTTCTGGCATCTGTATAGGATGGTCCTTTCATGTGTCTTGGAACAAAGACCCATTACCCAATCATACAGTACTAGTACTAATACATATGACTTTGACCATATTGAAGTCCTCTACAAGAATCCACGAAATCTCCTGACCCATGTTAAACATCTTGGATAGTAGAGATGCCCATAATGAAGCTCTCTGATGAGATCTATTATGAGCATATATATGAAGGTTTTCAAGCTGTAACAACTCCTGCACTAGCTAAATCAGCTTTTGCAACCAACACATTGAAGCGTAGGATGATCATATCCGCAAGCTTTGATACATCTCCCTTGCAGCACTTGTGTTTCTGTAGATACACAAATTGAGCGTCCAACTTAGAAAGATAAAAATATATTTGAGCCCTTTTTAAGGGGAAGAGGCCACCCACTAAACATTCCATGAGATTAATTGCATTGATTGCCTAGAGTGGTTAGGCCAAAGAAGATCATTGGTGCCTCTCGAGAGTGGCTACGATAGAATTCTCGACTTGACGCAATGTACCAGCCTCTTCAATCATGTTAGTCCACTGAAGTGGTGAGAAATGACCATGATGGGGACTAATAGGAGGAGAAATGTCCAAGAATCGCATTGCAACGGATGCTGAGACACTATGGAGTTGAGGCCCTATGTCATCTTTTGAGGTTGGTGAAGATCACATGAATGTTTAGGTTGAGGATGGACACCTTGACAGTCAATATCCATATACTGACTGCGGGCCTCTTTTGCTTGCTCTTGCATCCTTTGAATCTCTGCCAACCTCTGAATACGTTGATCAGAAACAAGCGATGAAGAAGTTGCAGCTGGGCTGGTAGTGGAAGGGGCTGCAAGTAGATGAGAGACATCCATGGACATTGGAGGCTGCAACAGTGGAGCGAGAAGCAGCAGAGACGAGAACCAAGTGTTGGAATGCAAGAGGTTTGTGGTACTAGACAAAAGTAGGTGCGTCGGGGAACATAAGAGCTAGCTCATGGCCCATTGAACAATTACAACTTGAAAGGAAAAAACATGGTTCTACTATGGGTAACAATTATCTGGGGCAAATCATGATCAACGGATCTTGCAACACAAATCTCGACGAGGCCATTTGTGATAGAATGTTGAAGTTGCAACCCAATCTCATTTGCAATGGCAGGAATAAACTCCAAGTCTTGCATATCTGGAAGCCATCAACGGTAATCCAAAATGGGGCACATAGAGCATTTGTTTTTCTTGGAAAAGAATCAGAAACATATTGCTGATACAAAAGAAAATGCCTCCATAGAGGGTGAACGCCACATTCAATGCATTGGGCAGCTGGCTCAAGTAAATTAAACATGAGAAGGGAACATCATTGACGTCTTTATACTAGCTTGATGGACTGATAAGCTTGTTGGCGGATTTTTCCCACAATCCCCAACAGGTGGCCTCAAAGGCAGAAATCAGGATCACTTTGATGCTGCAATATGAAATCAAAGGCTTGCAATATGAAATCAATGTATTGAAATCAATGTAGAATAAGAGATTTGAAGAAAAACATGGAATGGATTTTGGGCCCAAAAGAAAATTCATATAAACACAAGACTTCAAATACAAGAGGGTCCCTCCATGTCTCTGAACCATGGAGGGGCCATTGATCCAGTTCAAAGAGGAGCTGCCACCATCCCAAGAACTTGGAGCAAGGCAAGAGGAGGAGCTCGTGCTCCTCAAGAATCTTTTATAAACATTACTTTTCATCTTAACCTTTCATTTTTGCCTCTTAATCTCCACCTTTGATCTTGCCTCTTCATCTCAACCTTTAATTTCGACCCCTTCATCTCCACCCTTGATCTTGACTCTTTATCTCAACCTTTAATTTTTGCCTTTTTTAATCTCCACCTTTGATCTTGCCTCTTCATCTTAGCCTTAGATAATGTACCCCTCTTCAACCATTAAAAAATCTTAGAAGAACTAGATCTAGGCCCCTTTTTTTAATTTTTGGTGCCTTGGACCTTTACAACATTTGGGCTTTATAATCGACCCCCCCTTCCAATGGTTCTTTCTTTTCTCTTTTTTCATGTTGACCGGGTGCCAAAAACCCGGTCAACATCTCGCCCAAACAAAAAATGGGCCGGTCCCCTCGGCCCTCTTACTTCAAAGTTTTTCATATATTTAGTACAATAGTTGGTCCCTTAGACTCAATAAGGAACACAACCGAAGTTTTGATATCCGAGACTTCGAACTCGAAATGATGATAATAATAATTTGGAGGTTTTAGACTCAATAAGGAACACAACCGAAGTTTTGATATCCGAGACTTCGAACTCGAAATGATGATAATAATTTGGAGGTTTTAGGGTGTACTCCAACACCATAGAATAATAATAATATTTGGAGGTTTTAGGGTGTACTCCAACACCATATAATAATTTTTGATATCCAAGACTTTGAACTCGATAGAATAATGATAATGATTGGTGATAATAACCGAAGTTTTGATAGAATGATGATAGTAAGGTGAGTGCCATGATAATAGAAAATCAATGGTAATTTCGGGCTTTGGGGAAAGACACATGTAATGCTTGGGGCAAGATGGCTATATTTTTTGGCAAAAATGATATAAGGAAAAAGGGGCAGCGCCCAAACAAAAAATTGTGGCAATGGTGTAGCAATAGGGCAAAAAATGATGTTTTGAGGTAACAAGGATGGACCATACTTTTTAGACAAGGAAAAAATGGTAAAGAAACATTGTTGCAAGGGTGAGAAAATATTAGCAAAAAAAATGAAAGCAATGATTAGAAAATAGAATGAAAGGGTGAGAAAATATAAAAAATTGGAAGCAAATGTTAGAAAATAAACGAAAGGGTGAAAGAATAAAGAACATGGAAAGCAAATGTTAGAAAATGAGATGAAAGGAAAAAATAAAAAACATGAAAAGCAAAGGTTAAAAGAAAGCAAAGGTTAGAAAAACAAATGAAAGGAGAAAAATAAAAAAACTGCTAAGGGTTAAAAAAGCTGGGCGGCTATGGCGTGGTGAGAAGGATAGGAAAACGAAGGCTCTTCGCCCAAACAAAAAATGTTGTCTTTATGCAAGATAAGCAATGTTGGGGCAAAGAGTGGACATAAACATGTAAATGTAAAGATCAATGGGCTAGAGAATAAACATGTCGAGACAAAAAGGCAAGTGGATAGAAAAAAACGTAAAAAGAGTGGGAGGGATCAATGAGAAAATAATAAATTGGCTAGTGGTTAAAAATAACTTATGGTATGAAGCAATGTGGGCAAAAGCAAGGCAAAAATAAACGTGGGCAAAAGAGAAAAAGGTGGACGTGGCAACAAGAACGGACAACAAAAATTTTTTTTCCTTGTATCTGGGCGGTACTGTTTCTGAGCGGCAGGGGTGGCGAACAGTAGCAGCGGCAACTAGAGGCAGCGATTCTTGAAGCATCATTTTTTCTTGTTTTTTTGCATGCAGGTGTGCTCACAGCAGGGCGATGGGGCTGAATGAAGAAAAAAACTTGCAGAGCATGACAGGAGCAGTGCAGATATGGCAGAGCATGGATTTTTTGAAGAGCATGCACATTCAGGGTTTCCTCCTCATTCCCATAAATCATGGCACAATGGTAAGACTCATTCTGCTGTGTATTGAAGATTTCCTCATCCACAAGTGAATGGATGTCTGCAGCAAATCAGTGAGAACTTTTCCTTCTCACATCTTCTGAAAACCTCTGGATGCAGCCGATCCTTGTGTTACTGAAAACATCTTCTGAAAACCTCTGGATGCAGCCGATTCTTGTGTTACTGAAAACATAGTGATATTTTCTTCAAGTCATTTGCTTCAGGAACAGGTAATAACAAAATGGGCAGTGGCAGAAAAGAGTAACAGATAAATGGCAACGGCAAAAATAAAGGACAGAAAGAAAGCAGCACCAAAAATGATCCTGGGGAAAAACACCATCTCGGTAGGACCTCCATTCTGTTGGCGGATTTTTCCCACAATCCCCAACAGGTGGCCTCAAAGGCAGAAATCAGGATCACTTTGATGCTGCAATATGAAATCAAAGGCTTGCAATATGAAATCAATGTATTGAAATCAATGTAGAATAAGAGATTTGAAGAAAAACATGGAATGGATTTTGGGCCCAAAAGAAAATTCATATAAACACAAGACTTCAAATACAAGAGGGTCCCTCCATGTCTCTGAACCATGGAGGGGCCATTGAACCAGTTCAAAGAGGAGCTGCCACCATCCCAAGAACTTGGAGCAAGGCAAGAGGAGGAGCTCGTGCTCCTCAAGAATCTTTTATAAACATTACTTTTCATCTTAACCTTTCATTTTTGCCTCTTAATCTCCACCTTTGATCTTGCCTCTTCATCTCAACCTTTAATTTCGACCCCTTCATCTCCCATTAAAAAATCTTAGAAGAACTAGATCTAGGCCCCTTTTTTTTATTTTTTGGTGCCTTGGACCTTTACAACATTTGGGCTTTATAATCGACCCCCCCTTCCAATGGTTCTTTCTTTTCTCTTTTTTCATGTTGACCGGGTGCCAAAAACCCGGTCAACAAAGCTGGAAGGCACACTCAAATCTAAAAATGGGCCAGTACAACAACGAGCATGCAACAAGCTGGTTCACATAATGTCGATGAGCCTCATGTTTAATCTGCAAAGTGCTGGACATCCATGGAATCTTTCTTAGCATCCAATTGCTGAAGATAGGATGCCACATCCTTCTTATTATTATTATTATCCACCATGATGGATATAGTCTCTGATGTGCGGGAGCATATGGCAGGAGGTGACAATCATTTGTCAAAGTTACAGAGGCTCTGTTTCGTCACTGTCATTTTGGACTCATTTGTTTTGTACCAGTTATTTGGATTTGAGGAGGGTAATTTTCTTTCTAAACATATATGTAAATGTGTCAATTGGGGACATGTCCCAAGGACCACACTAGTATATTTTGGGTGTGGGTTCTCCGCTACGGAGTGGCACATTTTTCCACTATGGTCGCCACTGTTGGGGTGGTCACGACATTCATCACAGTCACCACATTCACCACTGTTGGGGTGGTATATGAGACAGTATATCGTCTATGGAGTGATATGCACATATGCACGTGTACGTGTGGAGAAGATATGCACGTATGCATTGTGGTATGGAGGAATGCATGATGATCACTGTGTTATCTGGGCAGGGAGAGAAAACAGAGAGACAGTGTATGAGAGATGATCTAGCTATGGAGATTATGAATCTTTATATTGTGCATTGCATAGAACTGGTAGATTGAAGCTTGGATTATTGGTTTTTCATCCTTCTTGCAAGGTTGGAGTTTAGGCTCTAACACTTTATAAGGTACGATTTGATATGGTGGAGGAGTGCTTACCAAGACTGGCTTTAATAGAGACAAGAAATAAAGGTTGGTATGCAGATATTGTAGAGTGGATGAGGAAATGGGGCTTAGACATTCTTCACCTATACGAGAATCGAGCAAATATTAGGGAATGGGTGCAGGACCATCTCATTAGAAGGAATTGGAGAGTCCCAGAAACAAAAAAGGAGTTTTACAGAATATATATAAAGCCTATACTCCGAGAGGCCAAGCACTTAAGGAAGGTATATCTTTGACCACGAGGTATATGATAAGTAGAATATGGCTTAGCTCCCATAGACTTGGGGTGGAAGTAGGGCGTTGGAGTAATATTCCTCATGCATTGAGGTTTTGCTTGTTGTGCAATCTGCAGGAAGTTGAAGATGAATTACATGTCTTCATAAGATATCCTTCATATGCGGGGATTCGACACAAGCATGATATACACTCAAGTTCTTTATTGGACTTTTTTGAATTGCCTGGGCATCGCATTGGAAAGTATTTAAAGGAATTATTAGCTCATAGAGAACAATTACTACATAATAAGGACTGTGATGTTATAATTGACGAGAATTGGGAGGGGTCTAATGCATTTTTGTCAGAAGAGGCATTAGAAGACATATTTTATAATGTTGAGCGTACATATTGATTGTCTCATAGACACGGTGGTCTCTGGGGCGTATTAAATCTCAACATTTCATTTCTCTCTCTCTCTTCTCTCTCTCTCTCTCTCTCTCTCTCTCTCTCTCTCTCTCTCTCTCTCTCTCTCTCTCTCTCTCTCTCTCTCTCTCTCTCTCTCTCTCTCTCTCTCTCTCTCTCTCTCTCTCTCTCTCTCTCTCTCTCTCTCTCTCTCTCTCTCTCTGTTTTTTTTTAAGACAATTTGAAGTTAGGGTAATACATTCTAGGAGAGGATAAATGCTTATAAATAGAGGTATGTCATCACAATATCTTCGAAAAACTGTTTCGTATCCTTCGCAGACTTGAATGTTATAGTCTGTGACCTGTTTTCTAGGATTGAACACTATGGGTGTGTATGACACCCAAGGGTTCCATCTGCCTAGCAATCTCAACTTTCATTTATGGAATATTTCATTGTATATGGACTACTACAATGTCAAAACTATATGTGCCATCCAAGACTTGAGCTACTGCGCTTTTTTGACAAGAAGGCACTTTCATCGAAGTTGGCACTATCTATTATCAATATACTGGTGGACTCGTTGTAAGAACATGAATGTCCATTTGATGAGCTATCCATGAAGGTCTTATCGTGAAATTTCTCTTGCAACTGGATAATTCATTTGTACAAAACAGAAATAGATATGTGATTTCATATCTTTATATCTTTCAATAAACATGTGCACATCTCTGATGTGGGAGAGGTTGATCGGGCACATTGGGCCTCTAGTTTTTGAGTTTGAGAATGGCCTATCATGTACCACAAAGCATCAGGCCATCATCGCGAGGAATATTGGTCCGTGGATGGATAAACCTATACCAGAATTAAATCCATTCAAATATTTTAAGAAAAGCATGTTTATAATGGTGCATCCTGATGATGTCTTGTGTCCGACGTGGGAGATGGAGCCAACGACTGCTAATGATTGCATTGAGATAGAGATTGTCGAATATGCTTGGGCTTCTTCCAATAAGAAGCTACCCAACACTGTCACGATTCCAGTGCTTGTTGCTGAAGCATATGCACCACGCATTGGGGATGTCTGTTAGTGTATGAAAACTCGTTGAAGCAAGAGTTCCAAAAAAAGTCTACAAATTCAGGTATTGTCCAAAAATAATGAAATTGTCATAAAATTTAGGCTTTTTAGAAGTTTGTCTTGCCTCATCATCATATATTATTTCACATTTCTTATACTTGATTTTATCTGGGTATGGCATATTTGCATTTGACACTCCATTGAGTTTTTCTGACATGGGATTTTACACTGGCTACATTCTCCTGTGTGTTGTCTTTTCTGGATTTCATTCTTTATGCTTCTCATTTTTTTGGGAAATCAATTTCATGTGCAATGATAGCTCAACATGTCTTTGCATTCCTCATCTTTCTAATTTGCTCACAATTTGACCAAGGCTCTTTTTATATTGATGGCATTGTTTGACCTGTTC